>CM068368.1:513897118-515097118 GCA_034769895.1 Magicicada septendecula | reverse complement strand
AAAACTAGAACGCCAGAAAATGTTGAACGCCTTTTAACTGTAATAAACGATAATGATAACTCACTGTAACAGAATAAGAAAATCTGGGAATTCAGCAGACTTTCGTTTTGGAGATTTTGATAGATGTTAGAATGAAACGTGTAACAGATAAATTAGTGTCAACACGTGTTGCCCGAAACGAAAGCCCAGACTTCCCGATAGAAGATGCCTGGGCCATCACGTCTGCGTTCGAAGACCAGGTCAGTATGAAGAGAGGTTCAGTATGAAGTAAATAGCCGCAGCTGTGGGCGAGTGGTGACTGTACATTATCGTGACAATGCGCCGACCCATTCTTCTTGTAAGCCTATTAGAGGTTTTTGGCGGAACATCGCGCCAGGCGGATAATACAGCCCCCCTGTCCTTTGAAAGAAAATATATTTCAACCCTTAGACGAAATGAAGGAAAATGCGGCAATCCAGAAAATTAAGGTACCTGATGGCGATCGCAGAAGGGAGAATCGCAGATCGTTTTGAAAAATGGAAAAAAATCTGCGAAGTTGTGTGAAGTTTAAAGGGGACTGAGGTGAAATTGTATTATGCATGCTGATTACGTTTTAATATCCTGGTTACTAGTTTATAGAGTGGTTGGACATTATAACATGGATACTAATTACATAGAATGGTTTATTGCTTTTCGACAGACAGACGTATGTCGAGTGGGGGACGTATGTGTGTAAAAATAATTGTCTAACATGGCATGCTGAATTTCACAATTATAAATTGGTCGCCTGGCGTACAAAGTTTGGTCACCGTTATTCTAAAGCATAATGTGGCTTAAAAGATAAAAAACTCAACTTTAAAACCACGAAGGTACTGGTCAAATTATTTACACGCTTACAAGTGCTAGCTCATATTCAATATGCAATTTCTTTAGTAGGTAATACAAAAACTTGAAGATACGAGGTCCGAGTGAAATGTATCCGTCCATTTTGAGTATACGGGAGCCGGTTATGCAACTGCATTGCAACAGTCAGATGGGACCTTGTGACGTATGCTAATGTATGGACTACTCAGCAAGCTGTGAGGCTCTGTTATCTAAACACGTGTTGTCATTGATTGTCGTATTCATAACTTTCTTCCACATTGTAAAGACTGAGCCTGTGTCATAGACATTCACGACTCATCTCTAGTTACGACCTTTATGAGAAAGTCTGGATCATTGTTGACGGTATCGAATAGATCAAGTGCAACATCAGAACAAAATTCTTTTGGTCTTGCGACAGTAGCAGTAGCACGAATTTTTCTGCCGCACCTTTCATTCCAAGATTTATTGGAATAAATATTGCGCGAAACCCCTAGATCTGGAATCCCCAGGTCTTCTGCCAGTTGTTACACCGTCAATCGTCGATGTTCGATTATTCCAAGAGTTCAATATTTTCAAGAAAGTGACTCGACTAAAATTGTATAAGATATTGGCTGCGCCAGGGTTGTATTGTTCTGAAACTTGGGCCCCGGTGAAGAAACATCTGAGTAGGGGACAGGCATTGGATGTGAGATTCTTTAGATCAGTTAAAGGCTGAACACGATTCTTCAGTGTCAATTCATAGGCTATTCAATGAAAACGTACGCAAAGAGTTGAACATTTTTATATCCAAAACCTCACTACAGGAAACAAAGGGCGGTAGATTACCCAAGGATCGCGTTGAAGGTTTCTTAAGGAAGTTTGGCATATACAGCCTATTGCACACAGAAGTATAAGAAGACCTAAGAAGTTTTAGTGAAGAGGATGTATTTCCTTTAGAACGGAAAAGGTGACTCGCCTATTTAATTATTGAAGAATAAGAAGATAAGGAACAAGTAAGTGAATGTATCAGATCAGTCGTATTCAAGCGGGCAAGTCTCCAAGATCTTAGAAGAAATGCAGATATACCGCAAGAACTGAATATTATGAGTATACTTAATAGCATTGCTCAGTATCGCCTAAAATAGTTAGAAAATCTTAATAGAATGGATGACTGCCACATCCCCAACCAACTATTGAATTATAAGCCGAAGTGACGGAGAGTGTTGTGGGAAGTCCGAAGAAATTTTAGAGTGACCAGACCTAGTCTATCGCTTTTAATAGAAACAAAATCCTAGTAGAAGATGACGAAAAACACACAAATTTTCATTTACACATAAACCCCCTCCAGACGCACATGTATGTATGTATGTCTCCCTGTGTGTATGTATGTAGACTATGCAGATATATTCTAAAATATTGAAATGTTTACGTTATGCTTAATGGGTTACATAAACAAGGTTAATGTCGTAGGTGGGAAAGTATATGCCACTACAACCTATTCGTCATTATAAAGAGTTAGGAAAAACATTTTTTAACCTAAACAATTTTTTAAATTGCTTTTTAAAAATAGTTAATAATTTAGTTGCTTAAAATATCGAAATATTAAAACCAGATTGTCTAGGTCATTAAACCGTATTAATGAAATCCCCCAGTACAATAGGTCTTAAAGCAGTGTAACACTGTCTGTGTAGATTAAGCAGAATTGGTGCTCTTTTCTGTGGTTTTGTTCGTTGTTTGTTATGTAATAGTTACATTATTACTTTAGTGGCTTTTGAAGTGATTACACTAACTTTCCGATGTTATGATTGATTACATGTGGGCCTGTTCTTGATCGTGGAAACCCCGTTATTGCTACAGAAAGACTCTACATTATTTTTTTTTTTTGATCGCGTACATAAACGTATAAAAACGTGAAAACGTATAAAGTTTTGTTGCCAGACATAAAGAAGGTAGTATAATCCGTTTTTTTTTTAGTATTTATGACCACGTTTTGACTATTTTCAGTAGGTATCTTGACAGTGGCACTGACAATGGTGAACTACATAGGCCTAGTGGATACTTATAACGGCAAAGCCAACTTGCTTCGATTTAGATTGGAGAAACCTTCACATGTAGTAGATTCATTGTCATGGACGTGTTAGTTTCAGTCAATTCCTGCAACCTATATGTTTGGCAGCTTCTTTCTAGCTACATTTGTTAGATCTTGTTGTTGACGCAGCTTCCCCTACTGTCTCTCTCCTTTCCGGTGACTTAAATATATTATACGTTTTTGACGTAACAATTTAATCTTTGCTCTGTTTTGTTGTCAAAGCCATAAGGTGTTGTTGCTTTTCCGGCTGAAAGTATAAAATATGAAATTTTTCATTACATACGTTATCCATCATTCAGTGAAACCCCCCGCTCTTTTACGTTTAAGGACAATTTATCGTGTCAGGTATCTGAAATATTTACATTTACACACAATAAAATCCTGTTTATCACAGCTGTAAAAATGCATTGATCATTAAAGTAATTATTAAACTCTCATTTACATCTTTCTCTTAACCTTAACTGACAATGGTACGCAACTCATAAGTTAGGCGGGTAACTTCCCGTACATTAATCAACGTATTATTTGACAGCGCCTGTCAATGACAATAACAGTTGCGGAATTGTGAAAATGATAAACGATATTTCCGTGCAGATCATGTTTCAGCAGTAGCGCTGAGTACTACGCGGTAGGCTTTATTAATCTCAATATAAACACAACAGCTGATCATTGCTGTATATTACGGTTCATCGCACGTATGTAGATTTTTTTTGTGGACGTTGTGTTGTAATGGTCAGTTCACTGATCGTATAAGATGGTGGTTTGGGTTGACAACCCAGCGCAAAATACCTGGCTTTAACATCTACAGAATCTCCTTATACAATTAGACATAACTTGCGATCTTTTCAAAATATAATAGGATATATAAGCTACATTTGAATTATAACTGTTATTTTATATATTATTAGAGAGCGCTTCGGACATAAAATTTAAGTCGTTAGGCATTTAACTAGCTATAAGTTTTATCCAATCTTTGTTAATATACACAACTTAACATATTAATATACACAATATGCCCGTTGGTTTCAACTGGTATTGATACATTGTAAGTAAAGATTACTCAAATTAGTCTTCACCATTACTATTACTATTAGCATCTTACAATAAGATTCTGTTTACGTCGCTCTCTTAATTGTCTACTTGAGACAGTTTGTACTGCGTATGACGATTGTTTTAACTGTTGCTTGTTCTTACTTTCTATTTAGAAACGATTGTTCTTGGATTTGTAGTCTTCTGTGAGTACAGTCCAAACATCGGTAGTTACGATTTTCAGACATGTATGTTTAGCTTTGGGTGCATGCATATTCTGATATGTAAATCATGTCAAGCTATCGTCTCCTAAAAAATATCCAACATGTTACTCGTAGGCTCCTAAAACACACGTATGCATAGGAATCACCTATTCAGACAGTATCACCTACTCACTTAAATATTTTATAATCTCTTTACAAAAGAGAATATTGAAAATAAGTAGACAGGAAACATAAATAGTAAATAGTGTTTTTGTACTTGTCGTACATGAGTATAAATGCTCAATTAATCTTAGCAATATTCTGAATTGTATGTTTAATAATATTTATTTATAAATGAGAACACACTTCTTTTGCTGCTCTGAATCATTCAATTTTTATTCCTTAATTCTCTTATTATAATAATTTTTTTTCTTCTATTAATTAATAACAAATTTTCCTTTTTTAAGGTTCCTGCTCCATCTAGATCTCGGATGCATGAACAATGTTTTATCTCAGGGTTATAACCAAATTAACAATCGTCTTCAGTAAAATTATAAATTCGTACAACAAGTTTTACGTTAATAACATACATGAAGAAACAAATTTTAATGTGTAGTAATTAATTGTTGTTTGTGTATGATTGTTTGGATGTGAGTTCTTGTGATTATACTAAAAGAAATCAATTCAGTTAATTTTACAAACTTAATATTACACATTACAAATATAAAACTAATACAACAATTAAAATAATTAATACTTAGACATTATTAATACAATTGACAAGAGAAAAATATAAAAAAATAATTGTCTATTATATAGGTCATAGTTAATGAATTATTAACATGGCGCGCTGCTGTTCCCTTTCAGTAACAGTTAAATAAAGCAAGGGACGCCATGTTCCTTGAGTTGTATACACACTACTGAATGTTTAATAAAAATTATATGAGTTCTACACTTTTGTTTGTTCAAAATAAGTTTGTGTCACTCACGTTGTATATCATAGATTATGTTTATAAATGTAGCCGCAATAAATGTGTTCGTTATTTAGTTTGTATTTGAAGTGTTGTGTAAAATTTTGATAGTTGTCAAGATGGGTTTAGTATTAAAACGGTCTCACCAAATTCAAAGATGTAATACTCCATTTTAGGATATTATTTTCAGCTTTCCTTCTTCAGGTTGGTCGAATATATATTGTTCGTTAGTTTACTGATATCTCCTATAACTTTACTTGTCTGTTACTATAATTTTCTTCTCTATTATTGTTTGGATTGGCAACTGATTTAGTTTGTTCTTTTTGTATTGAACGCCCACACTAGAAAACATCCTTTCTTCCTTGTAAAACCAGCTTTAGATTCATTTATAAGAGGTCTTGGTTTGTTTGGTGTATTTTTCGGTCTCATGGCTGTTTTATCCGCCTCCAGTAAATATACGTTTTTAATATAACCTTACATTTCCTGATTATTTTTACATAATCCCGTTTATGTTTTTATTTTACTTAATTTTATACTGTCACTCACACTAATGAAGTTGATTTTATTGTTATATGGTCACTTTATATAAAATACATGCCATCCTCACCTTTTGGCCATACTAGGTTCATAACTCTTTATATTTGTATCATTGTTTACACTGTGTTATTTGCACTGATTCATTATTATTATTTATCACTTTTCTATTCACTTATCTCACCTTGTATGTTTTTCGAATAAACACAATTATGAAAATAATTACCTTGTCTTTACCATAACACTATAAATGAGCTAATTACAAATCCAGTCTTAGGTTAAAGACCTAGCTTGACTTTTAGGCTTGTGTTATACAAATTATTTTGCTTAACTCTAAATACATTTTTTACTTAAATACTACAGCATTATTATTTACAATATTATAATAAAATATACAAAATCACTTCCCTAATCTATTGGGTAATTAGTGTGTCAAAGTCACAGTCCAGTCTAGTCCTTTATTATATTTGTTTGTAAAGATATTTACTATGTTTGTTTACAAGGCTAATTCCTGTTTTTAATTTATTCATGCATCTGTAAAATACTTATTTTTTATTCATGGTTTATTGTTTTAGTTATTATAATTCATCCTTATATAATTATTTTTGTTGTCCTAATTTGATTACTCATTTTTTATTGCATTCCTCATTCAGTTACATAGTATTTATCTATTTGATTAGTTTTACTATAAATTTTGATGATTAAATTGAGTTTCCTTTTTTGTATTATCTCGTAATAGACATAACAATATTATAAGTAAACGCAATTAGGTACATTGATGACTTACAGTGTTTTTCCGTTAACTTTATAATAAAAATATAATTCAAAGAAAACTAATGTTGTCGTACTGATAACAATAATACAACAACATGCATTTTCTGTAATTTATGTTTAGATTCAACTAAAATATTTAATTTGTGTTGATACCTGTGTTGAATCTAGCACATAATAAGTGTGTCAGAAAATTGATGGACTTTAATGTCCTCATCAATATTTACATTATATAAGCTTATAATATGTGTCGATATAGAATTGCGACTACCTTGAGCGTCCCGCAGGATGTTGAATGCTTTACCATCAACATGTGTAAGTATATTTGGATTTGTTTCAGGAGCTCACGCTGGAAAAATAGTTTTCATGAGCTCATAAATCAATTTAAATTTGACACTTATATTCTCCAAAACGTTTACACATATCGGTTGTGAGAATATCGTAATGCCGTGGATCTCTACTTCGGTAAAGTACATACCTACCTTTCTTCGCTAATATAATCTTATCGGACATTTTCTTCAGTAGCTTATGACTTTTACTAGAAACTGCAATTTGTCAAGGCAATAAACGCTTTCTGACCAACGGGCTGTTATAGCCCATTCGAGTTACAATATTTCAAACAAATTTATAAAATACTTATTACATGTCGTGAATGAGTGAGTGTGTGTGTGTGTGTGTGTGTGTGAGTGAGAGAGAGAGAGAGAGAGAGAGAGAGAGAGCGTGCCTGTGAATATACGTGAACGCGCACGTTTTGGGAAAGTAATTTCACAACGGTGTACTTCTATTTCTCTGCATATGCCGCTTGGTATGGTTTTGAGTATGTAAGCGTATTTAGCTAAAGTAATAAAAAAGTGGAAGTATTAAATCTGTATTTTATGCTGCAGGCAACAACAACATAGTACTCTATTTTGCTGCGAGTGAAGAGTAAGAATACGATCAATAAATTTCTGTCCTTCAGTTTCAGCCATAATTCATAAAGTTGGGGATATGAATGTTTCTTTTGCAAACGTCAGTGAGCGACCGAAGGTGTTAAACGAAGGTGTATATTCCCTCTTCTTTATCTTCACATAAAAAATAAAACCTCCAAATTGATTCATCTCTTCCGTGATTTCTTTACTTCAATCTGTAACGTTTAGAGGTAGTAGTAGGCTAAATGTTTATGCAATACTAACGTAAAATCTGTCAAATATTATATCAGAAACGTTCACTAGTTTCTTTCATCATTACTCTATTAGTTAACAAGCCATTTTTCGTTGTGACTGAGTTGTCGTTAACAAAATTATTTTGAACATGAATTTCACTTATAGTTAGACTTCTACTGACTTCATACGTGGCATACAAACAAATCTGAGTAAGAAATTAATCATTATAAATATGTTGGTTTAGAAGCAATGTACTGCATTTTTAAAGGAAAATTAAACGATGGAGACTTGTCCTTATTTTCGTGGCGTGTATGGTTTCACTCACATTGGAAACTGGTTGGTAGACATTTAAATGTGGTAATGGGATACGGTTCCTACATGTTACTTATAATAGGATGCTAGAGTCACACTCGTGTATAGGCCTACGTGTTACATAGACAAGAACGTTAAAAATGAAATGTATTTGTACGTGAGAATTATTGTCTACACAATTGTGTGTGTGTGTGTGTGTGTGTGTGTGTGTGTGTGTGTGTGTGTGTGTGTGTGTGAAGATCATAAAACGTATATTTTCTTTCTGATTAAAAAAATATGAACCATTGAAAATGTTACCAGAAAAGTGCTGTTAAACGTGTTCTGTGCTGAAAATTTAGAATTTTTTTATTTATTGACAGCTGTCTGCTGATAGTAGGCTAATTATTTTTGTTCCATTATTGTAATGTAAGGTGTAGGGTATGAGACAAATAGTGTCCGTTACATTTCATGCGTGTAAGTTTAGTAGAAAGGTATTTTAGGCGTTAAAACGCTTCCCTCGGTTGTGTTTAGCCGTTTGTTCCTGAAACGTTCTTCTACAATAATGTCGCTGAAAAGTACGAACATTTCACTTTTTTATCTCAAGTGTAGAAAAAATTATAAAACATCACCTACAAACCCTCTTCGTGTCACAACGACGTTATTCTATTATGGAAAAAGCTAAAGTTTCCCTCTATTTAATGATATATATAAATGACAAGTCCTGTATTAAATTCAGATTATTGTATGTTCCCGATAATTTCCTATCAGGTAATTAGGTATATGTTTTGAGGAATTCAGATCATGACAGCTTTTTGCTTCTTGATTACTTCATAGGCACTGATTTGACACTGATACGTTATCTGGGAAAGGCTTTTTTATAATTAAAAACCTGCTAATTATTTGAAAATTTATCACTTTATTACATTGTTTAAGAATTAGACACGTGTGGAAAAAATGATAATTTTAAAATAATGACCAGGGATTTTATAATTAAGTATGCCAAAACATCAAATAATTAATTATTGGATTGTGGTCAGCTTGTAGATGGCTACAGCGAAAGGTTATGCACACTGATATGTATACGTAAAGATACCTACTCGAAGATTTGGAGATCTTGGCGTTTAGAACAGAAAACGTTTTTGTTAAAATTAATTAAAGACAAATAAATGTGTGACGAGTTTGTGGGTAACCCGCAAGTGGGGCCCTGGGATTAATTCCCTGGGGCTCAAGGAATGGGCCTATACCACTATCCACGGGACTTCCCACTCTGCAATGTCCACCTGACACAGACTGCTTTATCGTTAGCGCCGGGCTGAAACGGTATTTCGGCTGGAGTAGAACTGATGTTAACCGGACTAAAGTGTTTGTCTTGCTAACGAGAACAGGGCTGGTTCATTCCTGGCAATAGCTGCGAGGTTGCCACTTCTGCCGTGGTGAGCCTATGTACGTCAAGCGCACCGAAATGTTGTAGACTGTCCCCGCAGCGCAATCCAATTCAGGTGGCGGGGGATAAGTCGATGTGTGGCCGGGTGAACCCCGCGAGGTGAGAATATGGGTCCACGGTTCTGGCTATTGTTAATTACAGGGTTCGTTTCCATCTGAGCTCAAGGTACAGAGGTGGCGGTAGGTCACATATACTACGAAACGCGGCCGCTCATTAACAATAACTTATCCACACTTCAGAAAATATCTGCCTATTCATTCTAAAACGAATTTTCTGCTGAGGAATTCTTCTGCAGTTAACTTCACTGAATGACTTTTCAAAAAAAGGACCCCGTGTCTGCCGTCATGTTTTTTTAAGTCTCGTGGCTTACAAAAAAATAACACTTGTCATCATCTGCTATAGTCACACATTGCCAAATGGTTATTTTCCTTTGTTATTCCTAGCAGAGTTTGTTCCATGCTTCTCTATGTAGTTAGCAAATGTGATATAATCTCGTGTTCATTAGGTTTGTTTTTAACATACATAATAAATATAATTTCATTTATATATACTATTTCCTACGTACATAAATATAAATAAGTTAAATATTTATGCACTGTGTTTTCAATTGATTTTAATATCAATAGCAAAGAAAATATTTTCATTTATATCTAAATGAATTACAAAGTTTTAATTTCTACAAGATGCCGAACAAATCAAGGTTGCGATTAGCCAGTTTAATGAAACTAATTATTCTTAACAAAAGTACTATTACCTCAGGTAAAACCAAGAAATTAAAACGCTATTCTGTTTTAAATCAACGCCCCAATCAAATGCACAAATTTATTTACCTTCTTTTTTAAGATGAAAACGTTTTGCTAAAGCACTATTAAGACAGAAAATAATCTTTTTGACCAACACAGATTCATTAATTTTGATATGGGAATCTAGTTTTTAACCTTAGTTTCTGTATATTGTTCAGAAACTGCATGGAATAAATGTAGAAAGTTATAGCTGCACTGACAGGTAAGTTAAGTCAAGAATAATGTATAGTGCAAGAATAAATTAAGCATTCAATTATAAATCGATTGCTTAATTTTTTTCTCGCACTATACTATGGGTGTTCAAATTTGTTGTACAATTTTTCTTTTAATCCTACACATTTAATTTTAGTTAAACACATAGAAGAATACATTAACTAGACTGATTTGGCAAAGATAATTGTCTCGTGTAGCAGAGTTGTATCAGGGAAATACAGGGAAGACTAATAAATTTTACTCATTTTATACAGTAGAAGTTATTTAGATGTAGCCTACTCTACATGTTGCTACGTTACTATTATTAAATTGGCACCGGTTCCCACATTAATATTTACACTATTCTTATTTTTAAAGCAATAAGTGAACATTTTACTTTTATTATTTGTTTATTTAGGCCTATTATTTCTAATTTTTGTATTATTTAGGAGTAGAGATATTTTCTTAAGCTTAATGCTGAAATCTGCTTAATGATTTATAAATTAAACTTAAGTGAATAAAAATTTTATTGTTTTAAATTTATTTTCATATAAAGCTTTTTCAATTCTCATTTTATCTTCCTCTGGCGTACTTTATCCGTCTCTGCCTGTCTCCGTATCTCATCGTCTTTCATTTTCTCTCTCTTACAAATTATTGTAAGCTACTTTAAAAAATCTTTCCTTCTATTCTAAACTATAAATTTAGTGACATTGACTTACTAGAGTAATTTTAAATAAATAAGTTATAATCATTGCATTTACAATTGTTTCATTTACCAACAGTGCATACACAATTGTTGCCATCTTTTATAAAAATTAAACATTATGCTCTCCGGTCGAAACAAATAATCAGAAATAAACACACACACACACACACACACACACACACACACTTATTTACGTACAAATCAAATTTTTAATTGTCCGTGATCAGGTAACACATGACTGAACAGCCGAGCAGCAGCAGCAGCTGTTACCAACCACCAACAACACCAAACCCACTGCAAGACCACCTTAGTTATTAAAATTGCATCTGCCTTTTTGCTGATGTCCAAATTCTCATTATAATGAAGTAATGATACACTTGAAACTTTTTTTTTGTCAGTTATAAATATTAATTTTATCTTTTGTTACATGTACAACTAGAAACTAGTTAAAAATAATTTATTTATTAAATAAAATATTTAATGTTTAACATCACATTCAACATCGTAAATGTGTTTACATTTGTGAGGTAAGACAAAAATAATGACAGTATGGAGTAGTTTGAGAGTTTAGGATACGGCCAGAATGCAAATGTATTTGGAATACTGAGGTAAATTGATACAGAGATGTACTATAGTCCTTATACAAAATGTATTGGAAATTAAGTAATACGAGAAATCTGTGAGTCATAGTGGCACTAATTTAGTTCGTTAAAAATGTAAAAGTATCCAACATTGGGCATCCAATTCTTCAAATTAATAACCAATATACAAGTATCGTAGAAGTATTCATGAGAATACGTAACGTTTTGGTATTTCCCAACTTACTTACAAATATTATGTTCACTTTTGTCCTCTGTAGTAAAATATATTTTGAAATATAAATTTACTCATTTCAGTAGCTGAGTCGAAGAGCGTTCTGTATGTGTTTTATTCGTTTGAGTTACGTTTCGTATTTTCCTCATGGATACGGAAACACTGATATCAAAAGTTTTAATGAAACCTGACATTTGGGGCAAAAGACTCAAAAAATATTCCAACCGGGTTGTTGTATATACCTGTTGACAATGTAGCCTATATAAAAGGAAATGGGTGTTGCAGGTAAGCTGATAGAGATTAATTTTGTCGACACCACTTCTCACTTGTTCCAGTTTTAAGCTAAACCATCTGAAACAATGAGCAAACACATATCTTCTTCACTGCTTAACTCCATGACTATAACCAAATCTGTACTGCATCGGTGCCTACAATCTGTCTTCACTATGCCGCTGTGTTTTCCGGCGCCGGATATCGGAATCTGACAACCTGCCTGCACACTACGCGTACCCTTACACACAAACACAGGAACATTCATTGATACCATATACACTCTTAGTACCTAATTTATGTAAAATGTATAAAGATTAGAAATAAATTTATAGTTATATACCCTGAATAAATTATCAGTCAAAGTAAATTGTCTCTTCTAACTACGATGAAATATAAATTGGATTAGAACTATAAAAGTTAAGTTATTTGCAAACATGAAGTGCTTCCAAAGAACCATTTCCATAAAATTTCAAAAGTAGAGTATTAAGCCTGTAAAGTAGGCCAAACGCATTACAATGTAGAGTATTAAGTAGACATAACTTATTGTGATTAAGACTGTCTACAATATCAGTCAAATTTGTTTTTTTGTATTCTTGAAAAGCACCAAACTGCTCAAGAAAAATTTTGTATCTTCTTGTTAGGGCAATAAAATTATGTCACTACTGCATGACAAAAATTTTCAAGCCTTTAAGTAAAGCCATAAGGTTTTATTTTAAAAGACATGGATATTTTGGGAATAAAATATCGTTAGTGTGTAACGTGAGACACATCAATGTATTTAATAAATTTTACAATTTATTAGCGTAGACAATCTTCAGACTTGCGCTGTTTACACTGTTTGCGTATCGGAACAGGTAACTCAAATATTATTTAGACTATGAAAACGTACAGCGATCGATGAGCGCCTAAAGTGATCATGATTCTAGAATATCTGCAATGAGTTACGCGTATCATGCATATCGTTACTTTCAAACGATATTATGCATACCGTTATCGTTACTTTCAAACGAACACTTTAATTAACGCGCGCCTGCACGCCCCCCCCCACACACATTGTGATGGTACATTTCATCACATATGTATAAGATATATTATAACAATAAGATATCAATAACAAGTAATAGCACACGCCATGAAGAAAAAAAATTATTAAGATGTATGTAATAAACATTAAAATATCATTCGTATTGTTTAAATTAGCAGCCATCCTTACTTTTCTTTTATAAAATTGCTAAACTGCTATAATTGTTATTATTTAGACAAAGCTTTTCGTCATCACTGACATCTTCAGGTCTTAAAAAACCTGGTTGTTTAAGACCTGAAGATGTCAGTGATGACGAAAAGCTTTGTCTAAATAATAACAATTATAGCAGTTTAGCAATTTTATAAAAGAAAAATTAAAATATCAATTCCAACATCCAACCAAAGTAATCAAAGAAGATTAAATAAATATTTTGTAAGAAACCGTAGTTATAAAAAGAAATTCAGAAGAAAACAAACAAAGAAAATTTCTAATAACGTGACAAAACCCAATAGTTATGGTAGGTGAGGGGCATGAACAAATCCAACATAAACCAGTCTAACATGAACTACAGATGTATTGATAATAAAAAATGAAACGTGCGCCAATGTATACCAAAAGAAGAATCAACATTTAATAGAAGAAATGAGAAGAGGCAAAGAACTAAGATTAGAACTTGGAAACAGAAGTTTGGACCAAGAGACATAACAAATAGACCCAATTTAATAAGTAAACCAATCCCATTCTTTTGAGTAACAATAAAATTGGTAGGAGGACCCAATAAATATAAAATAAAGTTAAGAATACAATGCAATAGAGTAAATAATAACAGAATATATACTAGTATAAGAAACCATTGTAAGTCAATGAGCTAAAACAAGTGAAGGTAGTGACAGTGCACTCCCAAAGTAATTGAGTGATGATCAAAAGATCATGATATGAACCAGTATGGAGGTGAAAGTCAGTGGGGGAAATTAAAGTGATAAAGGTCTTATGAACCACATATATGGAAGTAAGAACCAAAATATAGTGACAAAGTGTTTTTTGTTAAGTGTTTTGTAAACTACAATGTTCTATTTCATGACTAATTATTTATTCATAGGGGTTGAATACCTAATAATTTTAAAATAGTAAACAGTTATTGTTCGTTATGCTATAATTTAGATAATAGGCATAGTGATATACAAAAGAGTTAGGGTAATAAACACCCATGTTTAGTTGTGTTAGAAGTAGTTAATATGGGGAGCCTGTGTGCACCATTAATTTCAATGTTATAAATAGTTTTGTTGAAAAAATGTTAATTGTTTAGTAAACAGGATGTCCATAAACTATTCAAAAATGTTAATCAGGTAATTGGGAAGGATCTAATTGTATAAAAAAGCTATGTACAGAAATAAATATCTGCTAGACTTATAGGCCCAAAGAATTGAGCCAGACTCAAGCAACATTGAATTTTTTAGATAAACATTACCAAATTAAATAAAACAAAAAACAAAAGCTTGATTTTGGTAAAATAGAAAGATGTTAATGGAGGGAGATGTATGAACCATCCATTAATGTCATAATATGGATAGGGAACATAATTGAAAAGTGTTTATTAAGCCACTAAGCTGACATGGCTTCAGTATTATTGTTATTGTCAGAAAAATAGGTATAGGTATTTAAATTAATGATATTGTATGTAAAGTAGGAATTCTCAGAATTATGTTTAGTAGTAAGAATAACAATGTTAGAAAATATTAGATCTGTAAGACATACAATAGAAATGTCAAACAAGATTAGGTCAATGCCTCAAAACACAAAATTATAAACTTGTCAAAACATCCGATAAGATGCCAAAATGGGGCGAGATTAGTATCAAAACGATTTAATTTTAATAAACAATAAAATGGTACTAATTAAAGATAAATTTAAGTCAAAATAAATGAAACGTAATCTGAGGTGAAGGAATTAAAATCGCCAGTTTTCAAAATAGTTTAGTCACGTGACGTGGGGTCAGAGATTTAGACCAATCACAAAACACCAAAAGACAGGTCACCAACGAAATTTAAACATATTTTGAGGGAGAGTTCATTGTTAGACATTAAACCATAAACTTCAACAGCATATTGCTGGCAGAAAAAATTAATATAAACTGAAAGAAAACTTACTTCAGGAGAGGCATTTCCAGTAAAACATAACACAGAAAATATCGACAACACATGACGCGGCACCAGAACCAAGAAAAACCAATACACTGATGAGAATTTAAGAAAATAGTGACTCTACCCAAGGCGTTCATTCTGATTATACAACCAATTGGTCAGGAATTTTTGGTTAACACTACATAACATCACAACACAATTTCCACCAAAAAACATAGCTGTTCCAGATAAAGGAGGCTATACACCAACTATTACTATAAACTATTATAACTAAAACTTTATTTAAAGCACTCTAACTGGATTTTAGGAAATATAATTTTTCTAAATACGAATCAGGCAGTCAGCCATCTTTTAATGTCAACGTTCGCTCTGAGCACTAGTGCAACCTTTGAAACTGAACAATTTTGACAACATTATTATTATTATATACTGTTAGTTGATAAGAAGTAGATATATGTTTGTAATGCATTGTATTTTTAAGTGAAAGCATATCTCCTGTCTTTCCTAGCAACTCCAAGTACCCGTTACCTGAGAAATATAAAATATATATTGTGAATTTTTTGTTGTTGCGGACTATTTGTCACGGCGGATGAACTTAACCAACTGTAAATGTTCGACTAATAGAACGGTAATTTCATCAATGTTTTAAAGAGAAAACGAATAAAAAATATAATTTGTCAATCATATCAGTTCTATTTTATTTCAGTAAAGTGATTATAAAGATCATTAATTACAGGAGACAGAAGAGAAAATTGGTAGTCGGCGCAAGGATATATAGTTAACACGATCTGTTTAACAACTACAGAACAAATATTATTCACGCGCCGTTTTCAAACGAACGGTGGCACGCTACATTCCCATTCCCGTAAAATCGTTGTTAATCAACGAATACTGAATAACGACATAGTAAACGATAACCAAATAACTGATATAAATAATAACCACAAACATAAGAACATTTACAAATCGATTGACGATTACAACCAAGTTTTGAAAGGTAACTTTATTCGTTATCCGGGCATACAAGATACATCGCAAAAAAATCTGCGTTTTTATTAAACGATACACACGTATTAAATTCCCTTGTTATAGATTGACGCCAACAACAGTGGGGGTTTTAAAAGGGAGATGTGTAACGAGCAGAAAATTTTAAAATTTTTTAAATTCTCACCTCGGCAGAGTACGTTCACACGAGGCAAGTGTCAACGACTTATGGTGGAGCAATAAATAAGGAGTAATGAGAAGGTGTCAGTGAAGCGTTGCTGACTTGACAATAGAAACGCATTAAGTTCTATCCAACTATAGAATTTGGTGGCGTAAGATGACAGGGAAAGTTTCGTCCAGAATTATTGCTCTCCGCAGCTGTAACAAAGTAAGGAGGACATTCACACCCGTACCAAGAATTGTAGCAGATGTGGCCGTATTACGTCAGTAGACGATAAGCGACAAAAACAAGTAATGTTCCATACTACAATGAGACGGATACGCTGCACCTTAAGTAACAATACTGGAAGATAGGCTGACAAAAACTAAAGTCATGTTACACAGCTGGAGGTATCGTCTAATTGACAGACAAGAATTTACGAAGGGAAAGTTGGAGTGACTTCAACGACCAGCAGATGTTCGAAATTGGTAATAGCCAGAAAAAAGGGGTAAGAGCATAGAACAATACGCCAGGAAGACTGTAAGTACAGATAATGGGAATCTATAGAAACGCAGAGTTTACTCAGACAATAGGCTGTTAGACAAATTGTTTATGGCCATAGTTTCTTCGAAGCGGGTCAACGATCGTCTAGCTGGAGAGCAGGGAGACCTAAGGACCTATCAGAGACCTTCAGCCAGCGAGAAATTTGATGGTGAGGGATGTTTCCATAGCAACTGAGACGAAGAACCTATCGAAAGAACTATGACGTCGGATTTTGACAGAGTGGGACAGTATTTTCCGAGAAAATCGAAAATTGACCAATCTCGAAAAGAAGTGGGCGTGAAGCGCGCCAGAGACAAAATTTTGAGTAGGGACGAATTAATAAAACTAGCTGTCCAGGAAGACGGAGCGTCAGTTATACTCAATTTTTACGCAGCCACACTCAAAATTTCGTCAGTTATACTAAAGTTTTTGCAGTTAGAATTTTCAGACAGTTTACATTTCAATTATTAAGTAGTTTAACTTCAAGTGCGAGAGACGGTACATCATAAACTTTCCATTGTTTATTCAAATCATTCGGAAGTAGATAAATAACAAGGAACTTAAAACGTAATCATACATTCATATCGCGGTAGTGAACTTTATCGAGTGCGCATTATCGGACTTAGTGAAATTTACACCAAGTGAACAATCAGACCGTTACACTAACAGACAGCATCACTTAACGATATACAAATTATTGGAACTTAATATTGTGTTTCATCAACATAATGAACACGTAACATTAAACAAACTAATCAATTATAGGATCGTTTGTGGAAGCAACGACAAATGAAACTAGACATATATATATTGACTTTAAAACGAACACACAGTAACCACAGTAAGATAGAACATTGATTGAACACTGAACTTCAATTACCCAGACATATACAAACACCTACGCGAGTGGCCGGAAGAATAAAGTGATAAGTGGCAGTGATAAACAACTTACGACGGAATGTATCTACGAGCCATTTCCATCACCAGAACGAGACTACGTCAACAACTAATGGATATTCACTAACCAAGTAACCATTATTATAATTACTTCTAATTGTAACTTCTACTGACCTGGTTTCTTTCAAAGAATTCACACCTGAGAATTTATTAAGAAAAGTAATGAGTAAAATTGAAATAAGTAGTTAATGAACGTATAAACAAAAGCTTATTTGGGATTTAATGAACGCATTAAATAAGTAGAATATTGAATTGTAACATCATTTGATTTATATATGTATGTATGTTTTCTTTATTTCAGCATATATTGAGATATATCTTTGTTTATTATAAATATGTATGTATTTCAGGTACAGCGACGTATCCTATGTACTATTATAATATGTCATAAATGATAATTAAACTAGTATTTTAGTTAACCAGAAACATGCGTTCATTATTACCAATGCAACCCGAATATTGACTTAAAGTTTGAAAGAATGCAAATAGATTTTAAGAGTTTCTTATGTTCAATTAAATAAATGATATCACGTATGTGTTGATGAACGTAGATAGTTAGAATCATCATTAAGATTAAATTATACACATACTTGTCAGTGATCGTTAAATTTATATATTTAATAATTAATTTATTGTGCTATCAATACGCAGAATAAATGATTGTTATAAAATGGCGTCCAACTTAAGGGCTAGATAAATTTAAGAAATTATTAAATTAACACATTAAGTAATTCAATCGCGGTTAGCACAATAGATTTATAACTTATTCATGTTATAAAATGGCGCCCATTCGCACGGCATGATACGTATTAACACAGATTGTTAACACGTACAGCTTAGGTAAAGAACAGGCAGTAGAAGTAGTAGAAAAAGTAGTGTCATAGAAGTAGAAGTAAGATAAGCGTTATTAGTGTAAGTCAGTTTGAATGATTACGCGCAGTAGGGCTAAAATGGCGAGCAATTCAGACAGTGTAGAATATGACATTAATAACCAATTAGGCGTAGTAAATACCGAGGACAATACTACACCTAGCGAACCAAGTAGTGTGATAGAGAGTCCAGAAGATAGGGCGCGAGGACAGACATCAAAACCAGAAGATGGGACTCTACAAATGTTAATGGAGTTCATGCGTCAACAAGAAAAGAAACAAGAAGAACGAAGCAGGAAACTAGAAGAAAATATTAAATTAATTAGCGAAGAAAGTAACAGAAAACAAGAAGAGAATATTAACAGAAAATTTGAAGAAAGTAATAGGTTAATTAATGAAAAATTAGAAAAACAAGAAGAAAACAGTAGATTAATTAATGAAAAACTCGACCAGCATAAGGAAGAGATTACACAAATAAGGTCGGAGATACGTGAAAGCCAGCAGACTTGGGAAAGAAAGGTCGATGAATTACAGAAAAGGCAAGATGAGATCGTGAGAGAGTTGAGAGAAGAAGCCGACAAGAAGTACGTAGAAATACAAGAAAAACAAGATAATGATCGTCAAGAATGGATGGCGGCGGTACACTCTACCCAGACGACCGTTAAAAAGATTAATCACAAGTTCGATGTTCACGTTAAGGATTACAATAAGAAGCACGAAGAACTTAAGGCCGAGATGCACAATACCATGCTGCAGAGACAACAGGAGCAAGAAGGAACAAATAGTAATATTATACAAAAATTAGAAGACGTAGACGGTAGACAACGTTCAACAGAACAGAAGTTGGACGAGACTACGAAAGAAAAGACAACTAGGATCGAAGAATTAAAGGGACATTTAAATAAGGTAAGAGAAAACCAAGAGAGGTTACAGCGACAACTGATGGAAGGTGATTGTGGAATATTAAATCGATTTAACGGACCTAACCACAATGATCTCAAATATAATGGCACAGACAGATTCCCTATGGAATTCCTCAAAGAATTGTCCGAAGTTCAAGAGCTATATTATCCCGCTGACAATATCAAGTGGATTGGCAAACATCTGGAGTTAGACGCAGGAATTTGGTGGCGAGTGATACGTGACCAGATATCAAACTTCGCAGAATTCAGGGAAGCGTTCTCTCTAAAATATTGGGGCCAGGAACGACAGGACAGTATTCGGGACCATTTGGAGTTTGGCAGATTTGATTGGCGCGGACCAGTTACTGCTATTCAATATATTGAACGGATTTTATTGGAAAGTAAGCAGTTAACACCTACTTTATCTGATTATCAGTTAATACGTAAGATCTCTCGTCACTTTGGGCGTGACATCCAGCTTGCGGTGGTTACAAGAGGAATTGTGACGATACCAAACTTCGAATCTCTGATCATCGAGTATTCACAGATTCAACCAAGAATTAATAGAGAAGCGAACTATGCAGCGGCAAACGAGGCCAGAAATGCGTATAAGGAAGGTGAAAGTAACTTGAACAAAGGAGGCGGTATACAGAAGAAGACATGGGGTGACAGACCCGCCATAAATAATCAGCCCCGTAACACGGACCGGCGCGCTGTCAACACAATAGAGTTTACAAACACGACAGCTGGTGCATCGGGCATTCAACCTAAGAGAAATCGTCAACAAGAAGAGGAAAAAAAAAATCCCTCCACCCATTAACAAAGATAGCCGTCAAAATAAATGACTACCAGACGAATATTATCCTACCGGACTTACGAAGCGATTTATTGTGTAATGATGATGAAGAAATTTCTCAACGAATAATCAGGTGTCCAGAGATAAATATCAAGTTCAATAATAATGTTAGTGTGCAAGCGTTAATCGATACTGGATCTGTAATAGCTGGGTTATCTGAGTCGTGGTTTCACCAAAACAAACATGACATTACACCTTATGAGATTTTACCGATGTCTAACACATTAATAGTTAGCGCAGTTGGTAATAAATCAAAGCTAATCAGAAAACAAATATTATGTGATATCTATATTGAAGAAATTAAATATGAATGTGTTTTCCTAATAATACCAGATTTGATAAAACCATGCATATTAGGAACCAATTTTCTTCAAGAAACAGGGTGTCTCATTGACATGGGAAGAAGAATCGTCGAGATAAGAAGAGAGGATAACGAAGCGACGTACACGGTGCCTATGATGCATATAGAAGTGGTGGACGTAGAAGAAGAAGAAGAGATCATCAGAAACATTAACAAGAAGATAGAAAGTGTAGAATGCGGAGATAGAGGAACGTTGGAAAGATTAAGGGAGATTCTAATAAGAAATTGTAGTTTATTCAGAGAATGCCCCGGAAGAATCGATGGGTATGTCCACGAGTTCCGAGTCACCGACCAGACACCGTACTTCCAGAGAGGATGGCCTGTCCCATTAGCCTATAAAGGGAAGGTAGATGAGGAGATTCGGAAAATGTTACGGTATGGGGTCATTGAGAGATGCAACAGCGCATATATCAACCCACTAGTTACGGTAATCAAGAAGGATGGTAGCGTACGATTGTGTTTGGATGCGAGGAAGGTGAACAGTGTGACTATCCCGGACTACGAGGGTGCACCTCCAATAAACGACATATTGGCGAGATGTGGAGAGATGAAGTACCTATCTACCGTAGATCTAACTAGCAGTTTCTGGCAAGTACCACTGAAGTCGGAATGCCGGGACTTCACCGCTTTTATGTACGACGGCAAGTGTTATCGTTTTACAGTTACACCATTTGGCCTGAGTACCAGTTCTGCTGCACTGACCAGGGGATTGGACACAGTATTGGACGAAGAAGTAAAAGAGAATACCATTATCTATGTCGACGATTGCCTGTGTTATTCAGAAGATTTAGAAACGCATTTGTTACATTTAGACTTATTATTATCTAATTTAAGAAGGGCAAATTTAACTATCAATTTGGAGAAGTCGCAGTTCTTCAGACAAGAAATCGCGTACCTCGGTTATCAACTAACAACGCAAGGAATACGAGCAACGGACGAGAAGATAGATGCCATTATGAAGTTCCCTGTACCTCGGAACCAAAAACAATTAAAAGGTTTCCTGGGGTTGACAAATTTCTATAATCGTTTTACAGACAAATACGCTGAAACTACTAAACCATTACTCGAGTTGCTACGGAAAGGACAGAAATTCACCTGGACACAGGAATTAAATGAGTGTTTTCAGCAGGTTAAAAGGTTATTCGTAGAAACAGTCATCTTAAAGTTTCCCCGAATAAACCAAAGATATTATATGCAATGTGACGCCAGCAACTTTGCATATGGCGGACAACTATATCAATTAGATGAAGAAGGAAGAATTGGAGTAATAGCTTTTACCAGCAGGACATTCAAGGGTGCGGAAATAAATTATTACACTACGGAGAAGGAGCTTTTGTGTATAGTAAGATGTCTTGAGCGGTTCCGTATATACATACTAGGACAACCGTTAACCATCATTACTGATAATAAAGCACTGACTTTTATGAATAAATGTCATTTAAACAACTCGCGTATTACACGCTGGATCTTAAGTATTCAGGAGTACAAATTTGACATTGTCCATTGTAGAGGTAAGGACAATATTATTGCCGATCTTCTGAGCAGAAATCCAGAAGATGCCACACCAGAAGTAATTAGTGACAATGTTTCCGAATATTTAATTAACCACCTGACAATCAAAATGGATAAGAAGGTAAGCAAGATCCTAATGGATATTGGAAGGCACCAAATTCAAGATCATAAGCTTAAGTATATTATTGATAAGATTAGGGAAAATTGTGTAGATAAGAAATTAAATAAATTTTATAGATTCGTCGATGAGAAATTGTACAGATTACGCAAAGGAGAGTGGAAACTATACGTACCGAACAGTGTGTCTGGCGAAATAATTGCTGAAATACACCGTATGTATGGGCATCCCGGTGCGAAGAGATGTATCAAATTATTGCAGGAGTACTTTACCATGGACGGAATGTTAAAGAGGGTGAAAAATTACGTACGGACTTGCGACACTTGTCAGAAAAAAAAGGATTCCGGCAACATAAATTCGTTTGGAGGAACAAAAGCCATAATACCGTTATGCAAGGGTGACCTTGTGAGCGCGGACTTTTACGGACCGTTACCTGCTTCGTCTAGTGGGGTGAGGTATTTATTCATAATGGTTGACAACTTTACCAAATACGTACGACTTTTCACTCTTCGAAGGGCAACGACCGTCGCTACACTGAGGAGAGTACACCAATATTGTGAAGAACTAGGATCTCCTAGAGTGATTATCACAGACAACGGAACGCAATTTTCATCTAAAAAATGGTTAGATGGATTAACTGAACTAAATATCCAACCACGATTTACCGCAATAAGGAACCCTTGTGCGAATCTGGCTGAAAGGATCAACAGACAGCTTGGGAACTTATTTAGGATCTTTGTTGGTGATCAACATACAAAGTGGTCGCGTTACGTACCAATCGTCGAGAGTTGTATTAACGAAACGTACCACGAGACGATAGAAGTAACACCGTACGAAGCTCAGCTCGGAAGAAAACCTCCCAGAGCGTGGGAAAAATACATCAACAAGGATATGCTCCTAGTTAAAGGGGTAGATCATAAACAAATATATATCAAAATGAAGGAGAAGAGAGAAAAACAAGCAAAATTATGTAATGAGACTAAAACCATTACAAGATTCAACATTGGTGAGAAAGTGTTAATCAGAACATATCATCAATCGGACGCGGTCCAGAAAAGAATTGAAAAATTTTGCGAACTGTACTGCGGACCATATAAAGTGCATCAAATTCTCGGAGAAGCTACTTATCTACTCGTTGATTGCGATGATGACAAGAAACTCCGTGGAAAATTTAATGCCAGACAATTGAAAAAATACTATGAACCAGAGAATTGAAGATGAAGGAAGAGGAAGAAATAGAAGAAGATGTCTTAAGGAGCTAGCCGATGCTGATGAATCAACTGCGTTAGGGTAATTGACGCGGTGATATCATTCAAGCTGGCTTATCCAAGAAAGTTATGTACTTTAATTGTTGTAACATAACATCAAAATGTATTTAGTCAATTAAGCACTAATTAAATGTTAAATAATAAGATAAATTAACATTTAGTGTGACATTTTATAAAATTATTGCAGTGAATGCAAAGGACATTTAATTGCTATTAATTGATTTATATGGTAATAAGTTAAAAGGACAAAGTGAGAAAAATGGACACTTAAATCAGATAAGTGATAATATTTAACGAACTAGATAGTGAATGAACTTTATTAATGTGAACATATGTAATTAGTAGGTTAGGATTATAAATGATGTATCATGAAGTAGGTCAATCATTGAAACTAAATGTTATACGTGTATGTAAATTATTAAAATAATTACAGTTAACGTAGCGATTGTGTCAATTAACAATCTAATTTTAAAATAATAGTTTAAAAGATTTTATTGGTAAGATCATTAATAATGCACAAAGGTGTATATGTATAGGAGATTTTCTTTGATACCATGTAAAGGTTACATTGAACCGCTTAACTGTTTGATAATATCTTGCGAATATGATATTTTAGAAGGTAAGATCTTATTCAATTGATGAAATTATTTAATTGCTTATGGAATTTATGACTTATCTTATAAATTATAAAGATAAAGTATTTATATGTCAATTCGACAATGTGAAATGCGTTCAGCTATCCCAAATAGCTGGCAATAAATTCAGAGAACTAATTAAAACCAAAAGGGGGTGTACCACTGGTCATATAAGCTTTTGAAAGTAGGTTATTGTGTATACCTTCCCCGAAGAAGATGGACACGGCGAGGCGACGTACAGGGCGCAGAATTTAGATTTGAGTTGTTCCCAGAGGTCACATCGTCAAATCGAAATTGAGGACACTGTAACGAGCAGAAAATTTTAAAATTTTTTAAATTCTCACCTCGGCAGAGTACGTTCACACGAGGCAAGTGTCAACGACTTATGGTGGAGCAATAAATAAGGAGTAATGAGAAGGTGTCAGTGAAGCGTTGCTGACTTGACAATAGAAACGCATTAAGTTCTATCCAACTATAGAATTTGGTGGCGTAAGATGACAGGGAAAGTTTCGTCCAGAATTATTGCTCTCCGCAGCTGTAACAAAGTAAGGAGGACATTCACACCCGTACCAAGAATTGTAGCAGATGTGGCCGTATTACGTCAGTAGACGATAAGCGACAAAAACAAGTAATGTTCCATACTACAATGAGACGGATACGCTGCACCTTAAGTAACAATACTGGAAGATAGGCTGACAAAAACTAAAGTCATGTTACACAGCTGGAGGTATCGTCTAATTGACAGACAAGAATTTACGAAGGGAAAGTTGGAGTGACTTCAACGACCAGCAGATGTTCGAAATTGGTAATAGCCAGAAAAAAGGGGTAAGAGCATAGAACAATACGCCAGGAAGACTGTAAGTACAGATAATGGGAATCTATAGAAACGCAGAGTTTACTCAGACAATAGGCTGTTAGACAAATTGTTTATGGCCATAGTTTCTTCGAAGCGGGTCAACGATCGTCTAGCTGGAGAGCAGGGAGACCTAAGGACCTATCAGAGACCTTCAGCCAGCGAGAAATTTGATGGTGAGGGATGTTTCCATAGCAACTGAGACGAAGAACCTATCGAAAGAACTATGACGTCGGATTTTGACAGAGTGGGACAGTATTTTCCGAGAAAATCGAAAATTGACCAATCTCGAAAAGAAGTGGGCGTGAAGCGCGCCAGAGACAAAATTTTGAGTAGGGACGAATTAATAAAACTAGCTGTCCAGGAAGACGGAGCGTCAGTTATACTCAATTTTTACGCAGCCACACTCAAAATTTCGTCAGTTATACTAAAGTTTTTGCAGTTAGAATTTTCAGACAGTTTACATTTCAATTATTAAGTAGTTTAACTTCAAGTGCGAGAGACGGTACATCATAAACTTTCCATTGTTTATTCAAATCATTCGGAAGTAGATAAATAACAAGGAACTTAAAACGTAATCATACATTCATATCGCGGTAGTGAACTTTATCGAGTGCGCATTATCGGACTTAGTGAAATTTACACCAAGTGAACAATCAGACCGTTACACTAACAGACAGCATCACTTAACGATATACAAATTATTGGAACTTAATATTGTGTTTCATCAACATAATGAACACGTAACATTAAACAAACTAATCAATTATAGGATCGTTTGTGGAAGCAACGACAAATGAAACTAGACATATATATATTGACTTTAAAACGAACACACAGTAACCACAGTAAGATAGAACATTGATTGAACACTGAACTTCAATTACCCAGACATATACAAACACCTACGCGAGTGGCCGGAAGAATAAAGTGATAAGTGGCAGTGATAAACAACTTACGACGGAATGTATCTACGAGCCATTTCCATCACCAGAACGAGACTACGTCAACAACTAATGGATATTCACTAACCAAGTAACCATTATTATAATTACTTCTAATTGTAACTTCTACTGACCTGGTTTCTTTCAAAGAATTCACACCTGAGAATTTATTAAGAAAAGTAATGAGTAAAATTGAAATAAGTAGTTAATGAACGTATAAACAAAAGCTTATTTGGGATTTAATGAACGCATTAAATAAGTAGAATATTGAATTGTAACATCATTTGATTTATATATGTATGTATGTTTTCTTTATTTCAGCATATATTGAGATATATCTTTGTTTATTATAAATATGTATGTATTTCAGGTACAGCGACGTATCCTATGTACTATTATAATATGTCATAAATGATAATTAAACTAGTATTTTAGTTAACCAGAAACATGCGTTCATTATTACCAATGCAACCCGAATATTGACTTAAAGTTTGAAAGAATGCAAATAGATTTTAAGAGTTTCTTATGTTCAATTAAATAAATGATATCACGTATGTGTTGATGAACGTAGATAGTTAGAATCATCATTAAGATTAAATTATACACATACTTGTCAGTGATCGTTAAATTTATATATTTAATAATTAATTTATTGTGCTATCAATACGCAGAATAAATGATTGTTATAAAATGGCGTCCAACTTAAGGGCTAGATAAATTTAAGAAATTATTAAATTAACACATTAAGTAATTCAATCGCGGTTAGCACAATAGATTTATAACTTATTCATGTTATAGATGAAACCACTTGTTACAGATTGACGCAACCAACGTGTGGCGTTTAACCCATCTTAACGGGTATAAATCCCAGTGTTATAACATACACATTCACACACACAAACGCAATTATAAATTGTCGTCTTTTCTTTTAGCAGTTATTTTTCCCTTCTCCTCTGCTCTGTCATTCCCTCCCTAGTCATTTCTTAGCTATTTCACCCTAGAGAAAGTTTGGGCTATGTTAGTAATAGAAACGAAAATCAAAATTATATGTTAAAATGACAGTCTCCTGTAAATACTTAATAAAGTAATATTTTTCATACAAATCGGTTAAAAGAAAAATACACTACATCTAAAATTTTAAATTCCTCAGTATGTGAACTTCATTGTTTTGCAGATTAGGCAAGTTTAGAACTGATTATGAAACGTAAAACAACAACGAATATAAGACGGCTGTTCAAAAATTTTAATTACTAGAGTTTGTTTTTCAATTTACTAGATTTTAATTTCAATTTGTATTTCAGTTAATTTTACTGTTTAAAAATAATTCTATGCTAAGATAAAATTACTGTGCGTTTTAGTATTATTATTATTATTATTCTTAATAAATAATATCTCTGTGGTAATTGTATTTTTCTGGTCGAATATGTGATTAAATTTTGTTGCCAGATGTTTATAAATCTAAATGTAGTATTAAGATTATTGTCACTTCAGATATATATTTTTTTTTCTTCAGATTTTTTCTTATTTTTGTAAGTTGTACATGAAAACTCTTATATTGTATGTGTATTAATACTCGAAGGGTTTGTCATTGCTAGTTTTTCTATTATTACATAACTGGTAACGTCAAGTACATGTTCTTGATCGTATATACAAAGGGGATAAGAGTTACTACAAGATGTGTTTGCTTGATTCTTCTTGATTCTTAAGAGGATCTGAGGATTAAAAGAAAACAATTTACATCCTAATCTATTTTCGTCCTATTTGTTCCTTTGTGACTTTCGAGTAGGATAAATATCCTCTAAGGACGTCAACAGCGTCCTGTAGAGTGATACCAGCCGTAGGATTTCTACCTTTTAATGCCGTATTCTCTTTGAAAGTATTGATTGACAAAAGAAGAGAATTTAAATTTAAGACACGCCTTGCCTCCACCGACTACGAGAAAGCATTTGATAGAGTTATCAAATCCATTCTGTAGAACATCATGTGAAAGAGGGGTTATCCTAAACGTCTTTTAGACGTTATAAAGAGCTTATACCAGTATATAAAGATAGTATTGTCTATAAGAGAAGATTTAACAGAAGATATTTACATTAATCAGGGAGTGAGCCAAGGCTATAGCACTGTTGAATTTGTATATATACTGGTGATATAGAGACTGGAAATCACGAGTGGATCCGGGAATAAAAATAATTAATAGTACATACATGAATACAATGCTGTTTGCGGATAGTCAAGTAATTATCCAACACAATGGATGCAGGGTCCAGAGATAAATCTTCCAGTTACAGCAATTAAATTACAGTATGAAAATGTCTATACAGATAAAAAAAACTATGACATTTATGGGAAAATACCCCTTCTGAACTAAGCTTGTAATAGATAATAAATAAGAGTGTAGAGCAAATGTTACATGTCCGCCATCTTGGTTGTGACATCACTTATAACGCTGATTATGAAGTTGATCGGAACCTGGCTAATTTTCAGAAGAAAGAAGTTGGTTCACAGGGGAAGATTCAGGACTGGTGTCCTATCTACAACCCTTGGCTCCCCATGGGCTTGGAGTGTACTACCTAAAATGCAGACTATTCTCCCGACGGTGGAATGGTGGGAATATGAGACGTGCAGCTCTGCTTTCACAATGGGGTTCGTTTTATTACCTATCTAGGATTCAACAGCTTACTGCATTCCAACGGGTACACGCCATTTGGAACTCCCGCAGAAATGACACGAGGCAGCAAAAAAAAAACCACGTCGAGTCCAACATCAAGCATAGTCAATGGGTCTGGATAAAACGGGATCTCATACGACCGGGGCAATGACTTGGCTCCCCAATCTCCCGAGGAGTCGGTTTATATGCCCCGTTGTTAAGAACGAGGCAGCTCCCATTGACCAAGGGTCGACGTTTCAGTGTTGCGTCATTGCGACCCCCGCCCTTCCCCGCGCATCTAACGGTGACGTGCTCGAATACTTACCGTCCCTAGACCAAGGCTTTTAGCAGTGATTATCCGACCACACAATGGATATACTCAGGCTCTGCGAACTCGCATTTTACGCTAAAATGTCTCATGTCAATTGGGATGCCTTTGAGCGTCTGCTGACTTCCGTGTTTTACTTCTACTTTAACACCGCCCAAAGATCTTAATTTCCCTCTCCTCAGTCGCTTACCTTTTGACCTCAGATATGTATCCAGCATGTTAGCAACTACTGCGTCCTCTATTATTTCTCTGATATATAGCCTTTTACCGATATCCATCAATTGTATCCTACTCGGCTATCTGCTGTCTCGATACAGTTATACAGCACATGTACTGGGATGTCAACATCTTGACTTCGCATACAGATTGCTGTTCCTCAAACCAAAATTCTTTAAATACGCGCCAAAGTTCCCATCCCCTGTAAATAGTTGCATATTGTAGTAATTAATATCTATATATACAGCTTTGGTTTTATACGGAACAGGCAAATGCCTAATCCTTGTAGTGCAGAAGAAGAAGAAAATATACAGCTTTGTTCTATAAATCACATTCGTGAGAAAGAGATGAGTGTGCCGACCTGTATCTGCTCTATCCCATCTTTCTTGCCACTTCCTCAAGTAAACAATCCTAATTTCCGCCATATTCCCAAGCCCTGTCATTCTCAGTTTACACAGGTCCCTGAGTTCTAATTTCTTTAAATAAATTGGCATTACATTACGCAACACTTTCAGCGCTTCCCTAGTCGTAGTTCTACGTGGCTAAGTTTCAATTAATATGTGGTACAAGGAAGTTTGGCAAGACAAGCCTGTTGGACAATGAAATATAGGAAGACCGAGGAAGCGTTGGCGAAGTGGATATATTCCACAGTTTGGGACCGGAACAGTTTATTCGCCTAGTCCCTTACAGAAGTAAAAGATCCGTTTTTGCACCGCGCTTATATTTCAGCATGAAACCTATAAAAGTGTGGACATAAAGTTGACAACATTTTTAAGAATTTATAATACTCAGTGGCGATGTCTATGGAAGTAATGGGAAACAAAATCTGATGAAATTTATAACCCACTATATATCTCTTTTAAAAGAAAATCTATAATTTCCAATGGACTATAAAAGACTAAGCAGTAACGAACTTGAGGGCGGAACGAGTAACGAATAGTATAATCAGTACACAATTGAAGTAGAGGATACGATTATGAAAACGATGAAACAGAACTGATAAATATAACGTCTCTTACTGATGATACTACATATTTTACTTGAAAGTAATACTGTGAAACAGGGCCTTCATTACTTTTAAAATTTGAAACACTTGGCTCGTCAGAAACCACACCATTATTGTTTTATACGCAGCGTATAAACTACTTATAGTCTCTAATTACAAACGTGGGAAGTATCTGAAAGAATACCCCTACATTAAAGTAGTTTTCAGGATTTATTCTATAACAGCAAGGAAGAAAGATGGGAGATAATATGTATCGAATATATATTGTTTTCAATACAGGCTTTTTAAATAACATCCGCGTTTGTCAAATAAATATTTTTGAATAATTATTCCTTCATTGTATGTAACATGTAGTTATTTTTGCATTAAATCTGGCTCTGTTAGTTGCAGAGATTTATCCTTCCCAATAAGAAAACGACGGCTGATTTATTACGGCCATTTACGGATACAAACAGATAAGATGATGTGTAAGAGAATTATTCCCTGGAAGCATAACACACTGTAATGAGACATGCCAAAACATTACGTTTAATCCATGTCACGATTATCTTTGGTTATAAGAATCCTACAATATAAAATATTTGAACGTAACACAGCTTGCGATATATACAGACTGCAATAATACAAATCTCAGTTTCACAATCACGTTACGAAATCAATAACAAGACAAGTGTGGACCAGGTGTAAATCTCTTTACAGTAGATTGTGTTCAATTGCTGGCCGTTTGAATGAAACGTGACAGCACTAGATGTTAGTCAGTTTTTCCTTAAAACCCGTATACTTTACTTTTGTATTTTTTTTAAAACAAATGTTTTAACTTTAAGAAAATATAAGTATTCTAAAATGAAATCCATACTTTTTTGTGAATTCTGCAATAAAATCACAATAATGAAGGAATCAATAAACTTTTAGTGACTGTAATGTGTCCAAGACATTATTTGTTTAAGTTGTAATTATTTTATAGAGTACAATCATGTAATAGTTATAACTGTGTAATAGAAACTACACATTAATTCCCAACCGGCTTAAATTTCCAAATGATTATATCGTAACAGTCACTGCGCATAAATTCGTTCCTTTTGTAGGGCCTATTTAAACTAAATTACTTTTGAACTCAAAGAAATACGTTACATAGAATGCACTGTATCAAGTCCTCTGTGTCAATAAGTTCACAGTACTGTAAATGTAAGAAGCCAAAAGTGAGAGTAATCTCTGTTTGATTTTTGTAGATTTTGCTACAAAAGCTGCAAAATTGTCTTATGACTCAGTTTGTTGCGGTTTTTAATAGATTTATTATGCAATGGCTGTGGAAACCATAGCGCTCTGTGTCGGTATTTTCCAGAGGAAGTGGGTTGACCTGGATGAATTCAGTGCATAGATCATTAAACCCTCACCCCCAATACTTCATTCTTTAAATAAGTAATGACAAATAGATTACACTTGTTTCTAGAAATTCTGAAGCTATAAAATACTACAGAGTCCGTTTGGAAATAAAGTACGCAAGAACACACAAACGTAAAGAAAGGTCTACTAATAAAACCTACTAGGCTTTACTTAATTGTCTTTATGGATTTCAACATTCCCATTGTTCGGGATGGTTGATTATATTACAGAATACAGTTTACCATCACATTTCTGTTCTTACGTAAATTGATAATACTACGAATTAACAGTTTTTTGGTTTGTGATCACCTAAAACACATGCTAAACAGGTTTAGAATAGCACAAAATCCTAAAATTCAATACATACAATACTGTAACAAAGTGGTTATATAAGTTTAATGAAGAAAGTTGTGTTATTGGTTATAATCACAAACAGAATTATTACTCTTGCACAAAAAATAATAATTTTTCTATAGTGGTGTGCAACAGTGATGATTCTGTTTGTAAAGTGGTTATAGTTAAGAAATGTTTATCACTACAACAACGATTTATAAATTTATGTACAGCAAACGTAGACAAAGAAACTATTCGTATACCATTTTACTACTGTGGTAAACATTGTTAGTACTTATATTTTAAATGTGTTAAACCATTTACAGTAAGACTATTTCTGCAGGGTTTATTTTTCACTTCGATAGTGTCGACCTTCATGCTCAAGAGTATTTCATATTTCTAGTTTGATTTTATGCGATGTAATCTGGTTTTTATTGTTACCGTTAAACGACAGTTCAATCAACCCGTTCCCATGTCACACAGCTACCAGAATACCAGTAAGTGAGAATAATTATTCAGATGCGGTAGTTCCTTACACTTGTGTGTCATTCCTGTCTTTTGTTAATTCTTAATGGAAAATAATAAAAAGTGTGAACGGTAAAATTAAATTTATATGGGAATATTAAATCCTCTTGTTGTCAAATTTTGTTAGCAGTGATGAACTATTCCTCTTCGTAATTAAAAATTCTTTCCACATTCTTTTACGCTTCATTTCCTTTGTCACGCGTAGTGCGAAGGGAGAGAAAAGAGTAATACTCATACAAAGAATAGGGGCTTAAATAAAAAGATGAAGGGGGAGTGAAATAGGGAGAGGAAGTCGAGATCAAGAGTGGGAAGAGAAAAGACTTGTAAAGAGAGATAATGAAACATGAAGGGGTGAAAGAGAAGTTAATTTTTTATTATTCACTTTTAGATTTAATTCATTTGGTTATTACTTCATAAAACAATGGGAAACGAACTAAAACATAATTCTTAACTCACGTTTTTCTTCCGTTTTGTAGTCTATTGTATTAAAAAATGTGTTTGTTTTAATTAAATAAAGTAAATTTTTAATTATATTTGTATAAATTATTTCTTTAATCCATCAGTTGTATGTTTTCTGCATTTCATTAATGTACAATACTTACGCTCTAAAAACAAAGCTGGGTTATAAACTTTTAATATGTTTTCTTTGTTTTTAATGTTTTCTTTTGTCTTTAGTACTTTAAATCTTGCAAGACTAAAAGCTTTAAGCACTAATTTTACAGTACTGTCTCTCCTTCTTTTTCTTACGCAAACTGGAGGGATGAGTTTCGTTTATGTTAGCAATAATGAAAATGAAACAATGGTTTAATATTTGTTTATCTCGTATCAAGTAATTTTATGTAAGTGAATGCACTATCGCTGTTACGGTAACATCTGCAATCTGTGGGTAAAAGTATGTGTGCAATTCTCCATAATTTTTACAAACCGTTAATTATTAATTCGAACTAACCTACTAACCTACTTACTCCTTTATGTATGTAGCCTATGTGCGGATGTACGTCGTATTGGAGAATTGAAATATCCGTCATATTGCAAAAGGCGGTGTCATTTTACATCCAGGCTCATTGGAAACTTGTCAAGCATTTTCTAATCAGCTTGATAATTTTTAGGTTTACTGTAATGAGTCGATATAGCAGTAGGCTAATTAGAAAATGTACAATAGGACGCTCAACAGCCTGCTCCCATCCTGGCTTATTGCCTTCCCTGATGCGGTCGTATTTAAAACAGCAGCGCGAATACATACTCCTTTTGAAACATGCATGGTCATAAACGACAGAAAGGAATTCCCCTCCGCCCGTTTTCTTATAAACTGCTCAATGGCAATTTACTTGTCTCAACATGTATTTGCGTTCGATATATCGGTCTCTTTCATGATATCTTGCGGTTTTTCGCTTTAATCGAACAACTTCAAAGAACAACTTGTTTCGGGATCTACAACCGTCAAAAATGTGCAGGACAGTTCAGGTGGGAGTGATCCTCAATATGAACTGTATAATGTGGGGGTACACTGTAATGAAAATGTGAAAGAAACAGCAGCAAGAGTGACGAAGTGGTTAAAACGCCCTAAAATATTGCATCCATACAAGAAGTCATACAATGGGATTTCATATTTGGATGATACCGACAAGAATAAAACAAGTAGGCAATAAGGATTAACTAGAAAATGCAACACAAAGGAGGTAGGCAAAAAAAAGGGTTTTAATTAATGAAAGGAAAAGTACTAACGATCTAGCTGTAGTAATTATTACTGTTGAAGAATATTTTACACACATCTTCAGTATCACCGCACCATTGGACTTGGTGGACGAGACTGAATACTGTTTGCATTGAAAAATAAATTTTATATTCCTAGACCAGCTATCGAAATTTTTTTACCCCTTGTAGAATGGGCAATACGAAGAAATCCTAACACCGTAATACCTTTGCACGAAGAATTACTACACAATAGGCTTTAATCTTCGAGATTAAGTTTATTTTATCCGATTTTCAATCGACTCCCTGTGGAAACTATAATTAGTCAATTGACTACCAGGATAGTGCAATATAAATTTAGTGTTTTTCGGCATTTAAAAATAAAACGTTCTGCTAAATCTGAATTCAAATTTCTAAATGTATTTTTAGACCTTGATGTGCTTCACACTTTTCAGAGCAAAAACGCAGGTGAATTAACAGCTAATGCCATGCAGGAAGTTTTAGGTATTTAACCGGATTGAAAAATAACACATGCCCATAATAGTATCACGACTTCAACAATCACAGGATAGAGTAGAGTGCTGAACCAGGAGGTTGGAAATATGTTACGTGCTACGACAGACGCCAATGTAAGTACAGGTTTTGTGATAGGGTTCCGTCTTATGCAGTGGCAAAAAAACTTCTCAGAACATAATGTCATCGAACGAGTCCGTACACAGAACATTTTGGAAAACAACCAAAGTTAGAATTAAAGTCAACGAATATTCCTCCAACAATATTAGACACATTTGACAGCAAAGAAGATCTGGAAAGGTTAGAGACGACTGTACGGAAAGAGAAACCGCAAAAGAAAGGGAAGAAAATCAAGTCGCTACCTTGCAGAAAAAGATGTGTCTTGTTTGTTCAAGCAATCTGAATGAAACAACGCATGTATCACGCTCTTCATGCTGTATAAGGATCCACACAACTTGATTCCAAAGTGTTCGTTCACCTTCTGAGGTGATTAACGGGGTTTATCATTGGGACATCTGCAAAACACAAGAAAAATAAGAGAAGAAAGTCAAAACGCACGCGAAGGCCAGAATGGAGCAGCAGAAAAATAATTGAAACTTCTGGAAAATTTTAATCCGGTTTCAATTGGAGATATTATTTTATTAATAATTAATAAATAATTATTTAAAAAAAAAGACCGTGGGCCTTCAGATTCGAGCAAATTTAGACCGTGCTAAAATTTATTTGAGTAAATTTGTAATGTGAAATTACATAGAAACAAAAATTGGCATTAATAAGAACTGGTTTGCTCGATGTAACATCCAAATTTCTGGCATACAAATCCTTGAAGATATCCGCAAAATATATGTCTTTTCGTGAAGCTGTGGCGAGAGAATCAAAGTTTGGGGGCCAGGGATATGGCAATTGCAAGTGTTCTATGTCAAAGTGACAGTATCAGTTACAAAAGTGCGTCTGAAAAATGTCAAATCAACTGTGCTCATCGAAGTGCCATACGAGTTCATCAAGTGGAAATAAATTTAAAATGTTGGTGTGAAAGGTATGAGCTACAGATTACAATTACAAATTTACTTGTAACTGTACGAACATTATTTATTGTCTAACAGTTAGTCTAATTTGTTTTGCATAGAAAATATAAGAAATATAAAAATATCTAATGAATAAGAAATAATATAATTTAGTAGGTTGTGTTATAATTTAGCAGTTTCATTAGTTTTGAATTTGACAATTTTCTTTTTCTTGAATGACTAAACAGTTAATATTAGTGTACAGAATTTGAATTTACTTTTTCGAGTGAACTACTTATTACTTTATTATTATTATTATTCTTTTATGCACAATTTTTTTATATCAGAAGTAACAATTATTATACTGTATCATCAGTTTTTAATAAAAAAAATTACTTAAACCAATAAATAATAATAATTATTTTGTTATACAATTTTCATGTTACCTTTTTTCAATTCATAAATATTTAACTGATAACTGATAACAAATAATGAATTTAGAAGGTCGCTGAATTAATCATTGAAAGAAAACTCTCATATGTATATTTTAATCAGTGTTCACTATCTTGGCCTAATTATCCAGTAAGCCTGGATGGAACCAGACTGGTTGTGCAAACAATTGTTCATGTTCTATTTAGCTATTTAGCCTAAAGCTAATGAGGTCAGTACCAGTAAGTCTAAAACTGTCGAGCTATTAGGAAATGCTAGATAAGTTTCCAATTAGCCTGGCTCATTGCGAAATGTCGGAGCTTTCGCAATCAGCCGGATTCTCTAATTCGTCTACGACATATATATAAAGATACACGAATGCGTGTTGTGATGCACATCTACATCTGTCGCCCTCTTTGTACTCTCAACCACTATTTATATGTTTCACTGGTTTCCAATTTGATGTCTCTAATTCATGGTTTCATCACCGTGTCATTCAGTTTGTCTCATCCGAGCCTATGGAATATTTCATGCTTCCAGGATGGTCTTATCCTTATAATAGAAAAATAGGTTAAGTATATCATACGAATGAGGAAACAAACTTTTTCCTCGTTTTCAAATCCCTAGAATCATTGGACTTATTTGAACCCATTTTAGCCCTTAAAGCTGTTATTTTATAAATTCATTTTGTTACGTGATTGGTATAAGGTGCTATAAGATATTGGTACCGTAATCAACATATTGGTAAAGCAAACGAAAGAACTTGAGCGTTATAGGAGTCCACTTTAAATAAATACAGTATGAAAATCGTGTGTATGACAAACGTTTTATTAAAAATGTTAGATTCTGTTGTAATTTTGTAATTGATAATGGACGGCAATGTAGTTAAACCCGTTAACATGTCTGTGGGTGAAACTTTTATGTGTATTTTCGTATGAAGTTACGTCTACAAATCCTGCAAGTGTTTAAGTAAAATTTCATATTGAAATGGTTTATCGTTTATAGTAATGTAAGCTGTCTGTATAGAGCCCAAAAGCCTGAAACTCATTATGTGTATTTCAGTACCATAAATGAACAAGCAACTATTATTTCACGTGCTCTTATTTTCAATTGTACGATTTTCTAATAGCGCTTTCACTTCCACATATGTTTGAAATCTCTTAAACGTTATATATGAAATAATTAAATTCCTCCAATTGTTAATTTTTCCTTTTTATACAATCAACATTATTCTTCCAGATTTTCCTCTTACAAAGTTTAGACTATAGGCTTAGTTGAAGGCATTTCTGAATTTTTATAACGCAATACCAATAATAAAATAAAGTGTTTATTAGAATAACGGAGGTATTTTTCCCACTATTAAAAAAATCTATACAACTAAAATTATAATTCCGGTTTTTCTGTATCTATAAATAGTCTTTATAGCTGCAATTATAAGTAGTTTACATAAAAACTGATTATAAAAACTGTACGATAGTATCAGTGATAGCAACTGAGAGTCTGAAAAAATCCTCATTTAATACCTTTTTTAAAACAAACCCAAACCGTGCATACAAAATGAGAAATATTCTAGTCATTAATACATTAAAAAAAAAATTCCAAGTTGTCTCTAGATAAGTATAATTAAACTTTAAAGATTTTACCTTAATCCGTCTATGTGACCGCTTAATTTTTCTTCTTTGTCTTCTTACGCGTTTCGGATTGTGTTAACCCATCATCAGAGATTAAAAAATTCGTCGGTTAAGACTTCGTTAAACATTAAAAGTTACACTAAAAGACATTGAAAAATATAGTCCACAAACACAGCGACGTACGCGGATGTGAGTGCGCACTCAATACTGGTTAGCGACGTACTGCACAGTTTATTGGAGTTTTCATGTTATCTATTGTTGTGTTGGGGCGTGTATTCTATGGCTATGTTATCTATAATCTTATCGTATAGTGTATGCGATTTAAATGCGAATTGTTCGTTTAATATATTATTGGGATTATTTCTGAAGGCCCGGTAAATTTCGAACTCTTCTACCGCATCCATATATCGTCCCTTTCTGCAAATGTGTAAAGGTTTGCAATTTGCCTCAAAATTTGTATAATTATGATTCAATGAGACGTGATGTTTAGCGTAGTTTGATTTATTTATATTTGAAATGCTCGTGGGTAAGTGTTCTTTATATCTTTCGAAAACGCTCCTGCCAGTCTGACTAATGTAATGCATGTTGCAGTCATCACACATCATTTTGTATACACCCGTTCTTTTTTCAATTGATGTACGTGTGGCATTATTTAGCATTTTACGGATATTGTTGGTTGTTCTAAATGTGATGTGGATGTTATGTTTTTTAAAAGTATTTCTAATGAGCACTGAAAAGTTGTTAGTATAATCAACCGCCATATATATTGCGTTCGTCGTGACACGGTGAGGGTTGTTAGTTCTGCGTTTGTGTCTAAGCATCAAGTGTTCAACTAATGAACTGCAGTAACCGTTCATAATCGCAATGTGTTTAATTATATCTATTTCTTCTTTGTGGTTTGCGGGATCTAAAGGTACGCTGTATAGTCTGTGTATCATACTATTGAATGCGGCCATTTTTTGTGAGTGCGGGTGGAAAGAATCAGCATGTATAACACCATCAGTTGTGGTGGGTTTTCTGTATATTCTGTATTGAAATTTATTATTATGTTTCATAAAGGTTAAGTCCAGAAAATGTATGGCGTTTTCTGACTCTATTTCAAGTGTGAATTGTATGTTTTTGGTGATGTTATTCATGTAATGTAACAACATGTTTGCCTGTCTCGTTGTCTCGTCAAAGATTACAAACGTGTCACCCACATATCTATCACGTCACGTTTGTGGACTATATTTTTCAATGTCTTTTAGTGTAACTTTTAATGTTTAACGAAGTTTTAACCGACGAATATTTTAATCTCTGATGATGGATTAACACAATCCGAAACGCGTAAGAAGACAAAGAAGAAAAATGAAGCGGTCACATAGACGGATTAAGGTAAAAACTTTAAAGTTTAATTATAATAATTGTCACGCGGATACCAATACAATGACTTTAAAATCTAGATAAGTGAAATTTAACTTGAGTTCTGTGACAAGTCCAGCTGCTAAGTAGACTTGCATTTGTCATTGTATCGTTTGACAACTGTCAGCGGTAGACACATTGGCAAAATCGTAAAAATGACATACGCCACTTTACAGTATGTGCACATTACCTGTTTTAAAAATTACTGAGTTCTTTTAACCCCAAATCCATATACATCGTTTTTGTTATTATACGAAAAAGTGATTGTTATTATGTATATCGTATTTTTACGCAATTAGGAACATTATTGAACTATGGAGTGTGTTGTTCGACGCGTTTGTTCTTACCCTAGGAGGTGCGTGTTTCTGCAAAGCCCGCACTGAAGTATCCTATATAGTTTTCGAGTTAAGGACGCATATTATGGAACCCTGAGGGGTATAAAAACACAAAAGCTGCCGCTTATTTTTCAGTTTACGTCGGGCGATTTACTCAGTGGATCTCAAGTGATTATTAGTGAAAAGTGATTATTGTGCGGGACTCTATTAGTTGACATTATTATTGCGTGTCGACAAATTTAATTTAAATTATTGTACGATTATAATCTTGTTGAATAACTTGTTGATTACAAACTGTTATTTGTCATTAATTGAAGCTGGCAATTAGTGATTGGTGTCTTTATTTTTTTTCCACTGGACCACACGACGATCAGCGAGACCGTTGTTATGTAACAGTATTATTGGCTTAAGAAACTGTTGTGTTGTATTGATCAGTGCAGTTCCTTACCTTTAGATTAACGAATTTGTTACCGCAGTGTTAGTTACTTATGTCAGCAGACCTTAAGCGCATTGAACAGTATAATTGTATAAGCAAACTTCTATTTGAATAATCACATCAACGAAGGAATACTAACGGTTTTTGGCGATTATTAAAAATCGTCCAAGAAAAGTAAAGCAGCTTTTACATGTGACTTTACTTGCAATTTTCATCGATGTCGTTTTTAAAATAACTTTTAATGTTTTATTTAAATACACTTGTAAATAACTTCCTGTTACTAAACATCGTATAAATAATGACAATTTTGTATAGTCAGTGTCCTATTTAATTGAAAGAAAGCAAGGTAATTTCCATTTTTAATGCACTCGTTTATAATTTTGACTTATAAAATTAGTAAATCAATGTTAATTATTAGAACGTTTAGGTTAATCATTATAATTTTCTTCATTGATAATCATCGTGGTTTTCTTCTTTTGATAGTTCCTATCCGTTTCGGATGTTGTATATCATACAGACTATTTTAACTTTCTGTGCTGCTGCACGGAACAAGTCAGTTGTTTTCATGCCAAACCAGGTACTTAAATTTGTCAGCCATGATATTCTCGGTCACCCAGATCCTCTCTTTCAACTTTTTCCTGCAGTATAGACTGAAATAAGTAAAATCTCTGTTCATTTCTCATGAGATTTCCTAGATACTGAAGCGTACTAATCGTGGTTATGAGCGTACTAAATTGTTCTTTTTCTGTTGCATTTGTACGTAGTTGATTGAAGAGGCAAACCAGGTTATTAAGTGCGTAGACTAGGTAACTACTATTAGGTGATAGTAGTATCTGAGTGTAGTGACACATTGAGTAAGTAATAAGAGCCAATCTATCGGTAAAGTTTTCTTACAGAAAATTGTATCTTATGAGTACTGAGAAAATTATAGTATTACTTAAAATATTAACAAAGTATAAGCAGTTAAGACGTTTTCCTTATTCTGAGAAAATTGCATTGACATGAAATTGATATGACTGAGAACGTTGATAAAAAGAACGTTTTCTCCGTTACATAAAAACATTTATGACAGAAAAACACAGAATGAAATAAAACACGAAACATAACCATACGTATCCACTTACAGTTATTATAAGCAGGCAATAATAATGTAGACTCTGTTGAAGTAGGTGCAACTTGCGCAACAGTTATTCGGACTATTGATGTCGCCTAATGATACTGACGACATGATTATAACACACGCACACCGCGTTGAGTGAAGAAAATTAGTCGTTATCTCTGTTGTGGGAATCGTACCCGACTTGGCGTTATAATAGCACAACATGACAAACTGAAGGTTGAAATCGGTTATAGGTAATAATAATAGTACTGGCGTACATAATAGATAATTAGGCGTATACTTTGCGATGCAGGTAATGAGGCGTGTTTCTCATGCGTGTGCAATTCATGATGTTAGTATAGACCTACCTATTACGTTAACCGTGACCTTGAATGTCGCCCCTTCGATATATGCGGGTTATGTCGTTTTAGTAACGTACACACGCTCGCTCAAACACTTCAGAAAGCGTTGCGTTGCACCTCTAATAACTATAGTGATAATAGTAAAAAACTATTTATTTTATTAATTAAGTAAAATTTTAATTAAAACCTTCGGACTATTTTGTATGTACTGCTTCAGACTGTTAAATTATTTATGTATTCACTAATAATTTTAATTGATTTTAGCCTCAGCGCCACAGGTCCCGACGTTTCGCTCACCATACCAACACCGCAGTTTGGGTGAGGTGTGCACTTGGCCACCCCGCTTTGAAGCGGTGAATCAATTGCGGCGGCAGTCACCCCGCCGACTACGGGTGATGTAAAGTTTACAAGTAAAAAAGCCAGCGGAGAAAACCAACGGGGCACCTGCGTTGATTCACGACCTGCAACTGAGCAGACAGGTCCTACGCCTCCTCCTACACCTGCCGTGACTGCCGCCTCAACGTCGAAAGTTACCCTATCGGCCAAAGGAATCAGCTGTGGTCCAGGCAACCCCATGTCAGGCTTCAATTCAAGCCCCAGCCCACTTGAAGGCGAAAAAGAGCCTTAACTCCACGACTTCTGAAGATACGTCCCAGAAAACTATAACATCTGGGTTTTGGAGCGTGAGGAACCTAAAACCTCCAGTTCCGTGGAAAACCATAGCCCTGCACCGGATGCAGCCTTGCCACCCATGCCACCGCCGCGATATACTCAAGTCGCTGGCAAAGGTAAACAAGTAAACAAGTAAACAAGTCCCGTTGTGCTGAATCCCGAGCTCCTGCCACCCAGTCTAGAAAGCCTGCTCGTCGCGAAGAACGAGTCCAACGATATCGCATCTGTCCAGGCTTCTAGTGCCTCTGCAAATTTTGCTGTCTCTGGCCACACACCCATAGATTCCACTAGACCCTCGTCTGTCAAACCTTTGAGCTCTTATTCGCAGACGGTCTCCGAGCATTCCGCGTCGAACTCCGTCTCTAACGATGCAAACGCCACTTGCGGCGTACCACCTCTGCAAAGTCGCCCAAACCTTCAGGTTCAACAGATCCCGCTTGGAGACTGCCGATGTTGCCGAGAGATTCATGCTGCCGAAGCTGCCACTTGCATAGGGCTTCTACGCCTCGGGTGCTTAAACGTGATCTCCTGATCCTTGGCTGGAACGGTGTGGCTGAAAAAGTCCAGGAACTCCAAGAAGTAATCCTGCAATTCAAAGACTCTTTTTCTCAATGAAGCCCAGATGAACCCTTCTAGTCGATTTTGATTGGTCAATTATGTGTGTTATCGGGATGACCGACCGGGTAGGAAGTAAGAAATGAGGACCTCAATATTGGTAGTCGAACCTGCCGCACAGAGCCTACCTAGAGGCCTCTGCTGTAGAGATTCATGGTGCTCTCGTCGGTGTCCTAGTGGTGACGGCTTATAAGACCTCCTGCACCCTGACCCTGGCCGTCCTAGATGCACACAGAAGTGACTTCTGCATCGACGCAAGTCTGTCGATGTTCGCCGGACGACGCACGCTTATTGGGCCTGCTCATCAAACGCACTAACTCTCATGACTCACCGCTGTTCCCGATGTCTTGGACATCGCGGAAATACAGTGATTTGACGTTCCGGCCCACGTTTCCACGTTAACGGAACAATCGTCAGATCAACTCCCGATCTTGGTCCACGTCGCTACCCAGCACTCACACGCAGTGACGTCAGGAAGGTGGTAGGGTGGGTTTGCTTTGGCCCGGAGACAAATCGTAGATTTCCAGAGGTAGGACCACGCGAAACCGTCCCCTAAGTCGGCAAGGCTGTTGACGCTTTCAGCGTGGCTTCATCTCTGCGGTTGACGCTTCTTCTAGAATGAAGCCTGGCGTCAAGTACAACTACAAATGGAGCCCTGAGGAAACGGGTACTCTCGCTCGAGAGAGGAATCACCTGCGGAGACGCTGGTAGCTAGACCCGTGATCCTGCCGACAAGGAGCGTACAACCGAGCGACCAGCACGAGAGTTCGCACGCGACATGCCTACGGACGGGGACTTTGATGACAAAGTCGAAAACGATATTGAAGGGTTTTTATCTCTTCCGATCACTGCCGTGCCCGAACCTACCTCTAGGCGAGAGGTTTCATATCGGCTTGCTGAACTCCGACCAGAAAAGCTTCTAGACCGAACTAGGTGACGCAGTTCTTCGTCAAGACGCTGCAGGCGAATGGCTATTTCGTCGGAGAGTTAGATGTGCAGTCCGGCCGAGTAGATCTGCCAGGCTAGCGGAGTCGGTGTCGCAGGAAACTGTCGGCTTCTCGATCCTGCCCTATATACATGGGGTTATGGACCGCATTTTTAGGCTGCTGGTTCGGCGGGGCATGATGACTATCTTCAAACCGATCAGGGAGATACATCAATTCCCAAGACCGGTAAAAGACGCAAGGAATCCGCTTTCTTTGTGCGGCATCTACAGTGAACCAATCTCGTGTGGAGAGGAGTCCATCGGCACTACGAACCGCAGCGTCCGCATCCGCATAAATGAACACAGGCCCTACTGCCGTCTGGGGTCGCTGGAGAAATACACTGTAAGGGTTGCTGCACGAAGTGTCAATGCACTGAAGGTATTTTATTATATTTATTTTAAAATTTAAGTTTTAATATATATTGAGCAGACGACTAGCTTTATAAGGTAAAGTATTTTAAAAAACAGAATCGGCGTAATAATCATCATCTTCGGCTCTGTGAATTTTACGATCTATTACTAAAATTAAGAATGACCTGCAAGTCAATCTGCGGCGTATTTAAATAAAAGGGTGGATAGGACACATGATAAATGGTTTAGACTTGGAAGTCGAGATTGGAGATCAACGTTAATATATTTTCGCTTCATTAAATAACAATATGAATTTAATTGTATTTGAGCAAAAAATGATGAGTAAGGTAAAAGGAGTTAAGGCCCGACAGAATTTCTGTATCTGGTTAGGAAAGTGGGTGGGTTAATGGATGTAAGATACATCTAGTCTTCATATGAAGTCAAGGACACCAGAGTCACGATCTTTATGAAAATAAGTGGTCAATAAATAAAATTAAATTCAGAGCAGGGACGCGTATTTCGTAATCGGTTACCATAAGTTCTTAAAACACACACGCACACACGCACACACACACACACACATACACACACATAATATTAATCCAAAGGTTTTGATTATTCAGGTTATTGCCTACTTCCCACTGTTCGTCATACGCTGAGTTGTATCTGTAAATGGTATTGTATTTTGTGCGCAGTGTTCGCTATACTTGTTCACGAGTATTATGACAGTTGTGTTGATACTTGATGGTGGTAGCCATATTGCTAAGTAATAATCTCATGTTTACAACACAATAAGAAATTAGAGACTGGTTTAGTTATGTGTCGGTCAGAATCTTAAAAAGAAATGTAAGTTAGTAAATATAATTGCTTTACTAAAAGCAATCACCAAACACCTAGTAGTTAAGCAAAAAGTTTATAAAATTGCCAAAGTTTCTTGGCATGCATACAAACTTGGGCACAATGTGTAATGTTCAAAACTGGGGCAAAGGAAACCAAACTAGAAAGAACTTGGTGATAACAGGGCCACGCTTTGAGTGTATATGATGTGGTGGGTGTTGGACTCAAACAACAGTAATGCCCGTATGCGCGTAACGTTTGCTTTTTAAAGCTCAGAGTAACGCAATTCTATTTCACTAACTAATCTCGGACTTTTCCTTACTGACTCTTGATGTGCAGCAGAAATAGAAACGGCAAAATCTGTCGTAGTTGGCCTTTTTTGAAAATTTAAATGAATAAATTATGATCTAAGAAAGCAATATTGTTTTACTATAGTTACGTTGCAGATTCTCGTTTCTTTATGTTTAGCGTAATATTATCCAAACACTGTTTGCGTAAAATACTGTTGTGTGGAAAAACATTATCTGTCGTATAAACTGCATGACAGCTTGCTCGATTTTTCACACTAACCTCGTATTAGAAAAAAAGACGACACTCGTTCAAAATCTGTCATATATTACAACATTTTGAAGAATATCTCTTTCATAGATATGTCACTTACATTACCCACGTAAAAATGTGGTTTGGTTTAATAGATATTTGGTGTTTATAACATTATTAGTTCTAGTTTGTAGACCAGGCTAGCGTTCCAGTAATTTTCACAACTCACGAACGTGGAGACTAGGAAAAGTGTTTGATAATGAAACCTATTATTATCGTGAATTTTAATAGTAAATATCGCCGGCTATACAACTAAAACTTCATAAATTAGTGACTTCAACCAAAAAAGGTAAAAATATTTCATGGTTAAGAAACGAACATATTCTTAGCGATTAAGATGTGTACAAATTTTGAACTGTAGGCCTATAATTTAATAAAATTATACTTAACTAAAGATAGATGTCCACAGATTCTACGCGTATTTCAGAACAACTCTATCACGCTGTTATCAGGTCACTACGTTCCTTTTCTGCAACTATATCACACAGGATATATTCGTGTAAGATAGAAAAATAATATTGCACATCATTACATATACAGTGCTGATATATTTCAATTAGTGTCATAAATTAAAATTATTCAATTTGTTTTCAGTGATTTATTTTCCTGTTTTCATCATCATCAGAAGTCACAAAAGTTATATAGCATAATTAGAGAAACACAAACGATACTTTTTTACTGTGAATAATGTACTTCAAGTATTAGAGCTTACAATATTATTTATATTACAGTGTTTATATTATTTTTAAAATTTACAATGTTTTACAATATTATTGAGAGTGATCACCAATTTTTATTTTACAGTAAAATATTGCAACATCTTAGAAATACAATGAAGCCATTTTACTATAAAAATATCTCAAAGTATTTACGTTTGTGGTAAAAGAAAAGGAAGTCGCCTGCGGGAAAAGTCACCAGTACCTAAACTCAAATGAGATGAGGAGAGGTATGAAAGGTATGCTACCAGCAAAAAACTAACTGGTTATTGCGTAACAGCGCTTTAAAAATTTACAAGTGATTATTTTTAATTTTAAAAATTATAATATAACCTGTTTCTATAAAGTTTTGATTTAAAAATTACTGAAACTGCTTATTGAAATTTAACAGAAATAAAAAAGTACTGTAAGTTTCCATTTATAATTTAGCTGTGAAATGAGACCGACTTTAATTACATCCTCAGTATTTTCCTCAGAAAAGAAAAACATATTTAAATTTCTGAAAAAAACATTACCTTTCAACTGAGGCAGAATTTAAGTACATTACTATCTTATTACATTTGATATTAAAAAAACTGATGATGGCACGTTGATTCAGAATCTGGTATATTAACAGTTGGCGTACTTCGTAAAACATTTTCTTTAACATAACTACAAAAGTCATAAAAAAAAAATCTTAAGACTCTGTAAAAACATAAATGTCTGAGCGTGAGGATCGCTAAACGCACAAATAAAGGCAATATATAGGTCCTCCTTGTTACGTTTACAATAATTCATATTAAACTACAGAATTTGTAATGTTGTAATGTTTTATAATTTAACTACAGAACACAAACTATTAATATATTTTTGTGCCCTCCCACAACCAACAAAGCCATTCTCAATTAATCTTTTACCTTATTAATAAACACTAGTCAGTACTTCAACACGGCACAATTCATGTAAAAACCAAATTTGCTGAAGCTTGTCAACATCATTCATTTTAATTTTTAACATGTTAATTTTTTTGTCTGTTAAATAACTTTTCCAAGTTAAATTAGAATAAATTATTACACTTAAATATTTAATTTTATCAGACTGATCTATTTTCAAACAACTGCACTTGATATGATATTTAACGTCATTATCATATTTTATAGATAGTTTAGGATTCATCAACGTTAATTGGTATGATGAAATTAACAAGTAAAATATCTAAAATCAGTGTTCAATGTGAAAAGGGATATGCAGAAGCAGATCAACTACCAGTCGTTCATACAGTCGATGACAACAGCGATTGCTATGACAATGACTTAGACATTTCCACCTTTGTAAACATTTTGGACAACTTGCATGCGACTGAACCACTTCCTTAATAAATGTCTATAAGTCACAATTATATGTTAATGCAATTTTTGTTCAATTATTCTAGGTCAATTACAGAACACAGGTGAACAGCTTAAGGCATCATTTGGCAAACGAGTGGACGGCAACAGACTTTCTACAAGAACAAGTGGCTAATAAAAGTGGTCCATCTTGACGAAAAAGTAGACAATCGTTGCCCTAAGTAACAAGATATTTTCCATTTCCTCGAAGTGCTGAAGAGGTATTAGGATCAACGGGGGTCCTTAACCTTAGAGAACGGACTGTTATAATGGGCCTGGGAACGAGATGTAGCTGATAGGCAAATGTAAAATGCCCTTGTGACTTCCTGAGTGTCAATGCAAAGCAGAAATTTATCTTAAACTGAAGTCATTTGAACTGAAATGGAAAATTATTGAGTACGATGGAGACAAACACTATATCTCTTGCACCACAACCTGTTAAGATAGTTGCCTCAGTAAGATGATTTTTTTAAGCAATGAAACTTTCAACTGTTTAATATTGAAAAATTTTGGGGGTCTTCAGATTTGTCATAAGTATAATCAGAACACCTACTTTTAAAGCTAAAGTGTGTGCTGGCAATCTTGATACTGGTAAATTATTCAAAAGCTCATTAAGGTAATGTTAATCTTCTTTATTTAGTACTGTATTGATACATAATAACTTTTGTCTTCTCCTGAAAATCGTTGCAGTATGCAGTTATATATGGTATTAACTTGATCGTTTCTTAGTGCTCAAATCACCCGTTTACATAATATGAATCTTCATGAGAATTTGTAACTCAATGCATCCACAGAATTTTTCTGTCAATTTTTCCACTCAAAGAACTATTTGACATAGTGACGCGTTTAAACATATCTCGCTATCTACATCTGGTACTTTGGCGTCTGCAAATTATAATAGGTCTGTAGAAAATTCACTATCATTTGCATCACCTTTTATTTGTAGTCTCACATTGATTGAATGAGAACCTTAGAATCAATTTTAGTAACATCGATAACCACAGACAAAATCTTAGAATCAATTGTTTACACTTGCATTCACTTTATCAGCTGTGGTACCTCGAGCAATTACTGTTAGTGTTTATCTGAGATCTCTAACAAAAAGAAATGTGACTCCACCCATAAATCTATAATTATTATGGAAATCTTGAAGAGTTTGATTAAGAGCCTTTATTGATTTCTTATGAACAATAGTGCACCCACCCAAACAATCAGATCTGAGTCTGCAATTAATTTACCTTCGTCACTTTATTTAGAAATACTGCATACTGGAAATTCACTACAGTCAGACCTATTGGTATTTTACATAAAGAATACGCAGTTTTTCTGCCGGGTAGCAATGTAGCAGCGATTCTGGAGGAACCTGCTGCTATCGCTATCTTTCCTTTGTTTCTCAGCTTCGAGAGTATCAGTTAGATTAAAAACGATTTCCTAGTGCCTCCTGACGCATCGAGAGAAAGACCATTGTCGGATTTAGCACTTACATTATTGAAAATGATGAAAATGAGTATATACGTGTGTGTGTGTGTGTTTGTATCTTTGTCCATTCGTCCGTTATATTTATAACGAACTATCAGTAATATTTCAACCGTTACTTTCGAGAACTATGAAAGAAACGGTTGTTTAGTCAAAACTCGTTTCAGAAAAATTGTATTTTTAAATATTTTTTTCTTTAGATTTTTGAGCTGATAATCCACATCGAGCTGTTAAATTTCTACCAATGGATATGCAAGCTCAATCTGTCACTTGGAATTTATCGTATAATGAGTCGAACTGTAACTTCATAAGTTATCGTTGCGTTTTAACCAAAATTCAGATGGACTGGAGATACTACAGAACACCAACATTATTGTAAAAGTATCTCTCATTTTTTCAAAGCTTCTATCATTGCTAATTTCTTCCAAACGTGTATCCTTGCAATGACTGTCATTCTTCAAGAGAGCCAGAGCTTGACACGCCGCTTGAAACGTTGGATAAGTTATTGTACTGTATTAACACAGTCTTGAAATTTTCAAGTAAAGTCGGACCACGTACAATAAGTGAAGAAAATAACATTCGTAATTATTTAGATGCACTGTATGCACTCGACCTAGTAAATGCTAATGATATTTTACTAAAGATCCTCGATGTCTGCGTAGAACCTTTCCAAGTTGGTTATTTTAAATTTAATAGATGGCAAATCTTTATACAATAAAGTTTTTGCTAAGTCATCCTACGCGGCAAACATCAGAAATGCCGCGAGTTATATTTTTTGGATTTTGTGTTCTCTGCTGCAAGTTATCTGTATGCAAATATACTTTTTGGCCATTCTCGAGATGTACATCTAGTACATTAAAGGTGGAAACCGTTCATTAATAGAAAAAGAGAATTTCTCCACAAGGCCTTCGATGAGGTTATATACTGACCACTTTGAATCTGCAGTACTTCATACTTCATCATAAAGATTTTGTATGCCAATCGTAGCCCTGATCAGAGCCCTTATTCACATATTTACATATATATTTAATGGATTTCACACTTCTACAAAACTTAACAGTTTTGTGGGCACAAAAATACTCATGGAAGTAGGCCTACTGGTGAAAATGGAACAACTTATTTACTGTGAATTGTTAATGTTTCATTTCTTGAACGAATTTCAGACGTAAAACCTTAATCTTCGGGACTGAGGCGACGGTAAAATGGAAACCCTTCAACACTTGTGCCTTTACGCCATTTGTAACGTAAACGATGTTGGATATCGTTTAGTCCATTGACCGTTTTATGTGTGGTGATTGTACAGTACATTCAGCACTCGACATGGCGCATGAATCATATAAGTTTTAACTATATCGTAGATTTCTGGATCTACATCTGGTTCAGGAAGCTCTGCAGTAATCAGAGTATATCTGATGTGGTCTAATTTTTTTTTCTAACAAAAGCAAAATATGTGCATGTGGCAAGCGTCGTTTCTGCTATTCTACACTGTAAATATGACACACGACGAGTCCGAAAATCTTGTCTTTACCTAAGAGATATATTAATTGTTACTAAGGCGTGTCGATCTTGAGATGAGTGACTCTGTTGCAACTCCCGAAGAGTCTCTTTCCATTTAGAATTTGTAGTAAACGTTATAAATAAATTAAAACGGGAATACTTGCGAACGTAGCATCGTAAAGGGAATTGCAAAGCGTTGTAACCCCGGTGTCTTTCTCCTACTGTATGTAGTCTGTCATCCCTAGCACGAATTACTATATCGTGTCTCACACACTCTTGTTTAGTTATAACTACCGCAAATTCATTCGTTGTAGGTGCATTGTAGCGACCCGTATTATTCGCTATTTCGTTCATCATGGATTACAATAGTTTATTCATTTTATTTCTAAGTGGTTACAAATTCAGAAGCTCTTTCCAGTTCATGAACGTACGGGTTTACTTTGTTAAGTAAATTTTGAAGGTCTCTGACTCACGTTCTACATAAAGTACTAATATGACCCATTCTCGTTTGAGCCTATTGCAAATGATCTGCGACGAAGTACACTCTTGAAGAAATTTTGGAACACCTTTGTTTAGAAGTTGTAACAACCTTATGACACGATATACTTGTCCTTGCATTTTAAAAGTAGGCATGAAACTTCCTTCGAGTACTACATTTTCTTTAAATGATGTAAATTGAAAAGCTGAATTTTAAGACCGTAATTAATTAAAAATTGCTTTGGTAAAGGATATTCTGCATTCAATAATGATGCTAAAGATTGTGGGGGTGAAAGTATGGGATCTAATCGTACTTGTCTGAAAGAGCAACATAAACCGGCCACTTCACTTTTCTACTTCAGAGCTTTACATTAAGGACAAACAAAATTCACCTATCCTCAGTCAGTTTCATTTGCATAGCCGTATGCCGTCTTAAGTCAATTAAGGAAATAGGATAGTCATAATATATATCACTGTCAGTACTGATATATAGCCCTACATAAAATTCACACGAACAGGGAACACACATTTTCCGTCTTTATGAAAATGAATTAGAACTTTCAGTGGAATGTACATCAAGCTACACGTAGACAGCACCCACACAATTCCCCCCCCCAGTTCCCCCAACACACAAATTTTTTCTCACGCACACTGACTATCTCTCTCTACCTCTTACTCCGTATGTTTTTTCAATAAATCGTACAGGTACACGCAGAAGGTGTCTATCTAAGACGATGTACGGCAAAGAATAAACAATCCACTCACGTATAAACATTTTCACCATCCAAGACAGGTCAATCAAATTCGAGGCACGTTTGTCAATACATTTCATGTACAGCATCACCAACAGGAACTCGTACTGTACAGCTGATATTTTTCTTCTTTCGAAATCAGTTTCACAAATTGCGACACTTGCCTGAACCTAAAATATACTTTATCGTTGTAATTTTTATTGATTACATAAGTATACCATTATTTTTAGCTTTAGTTGTTTACAGACTTCAGTACAGATGTGAGATATCAAAGTTTATGTATATGTGTGTATATAATAATAATGTGATATTATTCAATATAGATTCTGGCTCTTTTGCAAGTAGTGTATTGCGTTTTTATAGTTTCAACACCTGACGCACGTTTCACTGAAAAATATCAGCACCGTCCGAGGTTTGTAAGTGTTGAAACGACAAAAACGCAAAAACGTAATACACTAGGGTCTACTTGCAGAAGACACTATATTATTGTATTGAATAATGTCACTATATATAACACACACACACACACACACACACACACACACACACACACACACACACAAGTCGACAACGTGTTGATGGACATGAACCTAAACATAGAACTAAACCTTTATAAACCACGTGTTTCAACTGCATGTAATCGCATAGCTAATTAGTTTGGCAGTTGAATAAATACTATTAAAATTTATTTAATATTAAAATAGTTATTTATTTATAACTATTCCAAATTGCATACTAATATATACGGCTTATAATGTCTGTTAATTGGTTTATTATTAATTATATTCTCACAATTCCTTTTGTGCACAACACTAATTAACTTTCACACTACACTGCACTACTGTTTTTTTAAATTGTTTATTATCGTCTTATAATACGTTATCATGCAGTACTTGTTCTAATAAAAATAGTGTCTTATAAGACACTGTTATAGCATTCACACGCCTTTGCATTGGACACCAACTATTTCTTATTGTAAATATGTCCTCATATATTCGCAAGTGTCAATGATTGTCTCACTGCAATATATATAAGCTGGTGGTCTGTAAATGTTTTTATCTTTTCACAATGTCATACCAGGCAATAAAACTCGATGGACGAAAGAATGTAATTACTATATGAAGCAAAACAGTTAAATAATAAATTACGTACATATATTTATAAAGTACAGTAAAACATAGTAATAATTATTCAATTTTTTCTTACATTACAATATTGTTCAGTTAATTATAAAACACATGTTTATTAGCAAGTTAATTACAATACATATGTTTAGTAGCACGTTAACACTTTAAATCAGTAAATCCTTCTTCTAACAGTGCATACTTTAAACCCAAAAATATATCTAGTTTTTAAAAATTAATTACATGGCAGCCTTAAATTTTATTTGATTACTGTTACTGTTAGGTCCAGTTATAGTTGACTGTAAAAATGGGTTGTACGTTCATGAGAAAAATGATTGTAATGTACTGTTTAACGTTTACGTCGTCTAAATAATTTTTCAACATTACCGTTATTAACAGACGTAAATTGTCAGACTTGCATAATATTTTCGTAAGCAAAAACAGTAAACGGTTAATTTACTTGAATTTTTAACCATTTGAATTTTAAATGACATATAATTTCTCCAGCACAATTCCGTATGATAAATGTAATTTATTCTTTTTTTCACCTCATTCAGACTGTATGACCATTACAAATATTTATAAAATTTAGACAATTTTTAAGATTATTGAATTTTCTTTACTTAATGAACATGTGACATGATTATTATCAAAAGACAGATGCATGCCTTTTTGAGAAACACCTTCACTTTGGGTTTTATTTTAAATAAATTTAATGTCACGATTTTTATTTAACCTACTTTAAGCTATAAGTCTCCGAATTGTGCTTGCGTTTAAGCGTCACAATATAAACAACAGGACCACTGTCAAGTATTATTTTAGGTTTAGGTAAAGCCTATACTTTGTAAAACGACACACAAAATTAGGCATACAAATGTCTGTAATATTATTAGTCTTCAAATTCAGATCATATTATATGACCTAGTGTGTTAAAATACTGAATCTTATTATGAAATTATACTTACGGTTAGTTTATTTTTTAAATGTTTCCAGTATGATAAATCTTGTACCAGTTTCAGATAAATATATTTTAAAACCACAAAATATTTTCAGCTGAACAGAAGCAAAATCAATATAAACTTGTATGGCTTTAACCGTATAGGTATAACACATACACTGTGGATTATTTTGTGTTAGAGTTGTGGTTACTTTAGTTTGTGTGTTTCCATTCGTCCTGTGCTGGTGTACACGTATACGGGCTTTATGAGTTAGTCCTGAACAAAATGATTGAGAATTTTTCGTTCTAAGCACATGTCTATCCAGTCACAACTGGACAGAACGATAAGGCTACTTATCGTTATTGATTAGTCAATGTTTTGTACTGTATCAAACTAAAGTTTCTATACTTGAATCTAACAGTTTTAATATGAAATAACTGAAAAGTACCGTTCCATAGGGTAGTCAGTCTCGAGTGGTTGAAATTGGTACTGCAAACAAACCTGGTGAAGTACCTAAAAAAGTGCAGATCTAACTAGGAAAGTCGGAAAAAGTAATGACGTAATACAGAAAAACGTAAGAGTAGAGTACTAATGGGCATAAATGGAGAGCATCGGTATACAATTTCTTTAAAGCCATGCCGATATTTTAGTGGCAGCTCTTTACGAATGCTAATATAATTACATAAACAACGACACTCATTGTCACCGCATTTTTACATATGAAATGTTTACCAACTAAAATTAAATCTCTCTGTTTCAGAAAGTATAGAATTTACAAAGATGTGATCAAGATATTGATCTGCATTAGTCATTATAATTAGAAACATGAGTTTCACTGGTACAAAGTTTGGAAGATTGATAAGCAGGCTAAGTGAAATGACAGAGGAGCGGATAAGCGGTTGAACATTAATCATTGCACCAATTGACAGCGTCTGTCAATGGTAGTGACAGTGGCGGAATGTAAAAATGATGAACGGCAAATCCTAGTACCCATATAGTAGCGTTTGCACTATCAAATTCGTATTACTAATCTCTCAACGGGTACAAACAGCTGATTATTACTGTACGCTATACAATGATTTTGTGTTTTATTTGAACGTTGCGTTCACTTGTTGTATCGGATAAATGTGCTTAATTTGTCTAGTGCGTTAATGGCGTTTAAAACGGATTGTGGGACAACTGTATTGCTATTCATTATAGGCCCGATCTTGTTTGTAAAACACAGATATGATATTTTACAACTGTGAAAACAGTTGCTCTTGTTGCTCCTTCTCTGCATCAGATTTGAATATTTTATCGAGTAAACTAATTTGATTAATACTAATTTATGCTTTCAGAAGGCAAAAATTAATAGCGGACATTAAAGGCACAATGGGCGCAGTGATATATCACATAACACCATAACCATATTATACAGGCCAATCATATTTTTTAATCTTTTAACTTCCGTAACTTGCCTATTTCCCTAAAGTCATTAGGTAGAGACCTGTTCAAAAAATGTTAAATAGTACTTTTTGTCAGATTACTAAAAGTAAAAGTTTATAATAATAATACTAATGTAATATTAATAATAATAATAATAATTTTTTTTTGTTTTTACGAGGGGACTGTGGAAAACTTATGTTCGCCGCAGGAGGGTCCGCAGTCCTACGGTGTGTGGGACTCGCACCCACCAAGACCACAAACCCTGTTGTCCACGGCATGGATCCACCTTGGGACTCAGCTTTCGCAATACTTCAAGGTGGTGCCATTTGTACTTCGTCGTGTGGACGTTCATCTGTTTTAAACCTTCAGCGGGTCCACGTTACCTGTTTTCTGCTATTCTGTTAGCGGCCCTGGCAAGATCATCTTCGGCTTCCTTCTTTCGCCTTAGTACCTTCGCTATGTATGCTGCTACCTGCTCCCAATAGTGTTCGCTATCCAGGATTATTCCGACGATATTTTCAGGTGAGATCTGTCCCACTACATAATAATAATAATAATAATATTGATAATGATGATAATAATAATAATATCATCATCTTCCCCGTCTTCTTCTCCTTCTTATTATTATTATAGGTTTTTTCTACAGAATATATTTACAGAACAGCCATATAGACTTCAAAGGGAATGTGGAAATGACAGATGATATTGTGAGTCGGGCAGTATAGGTATCTCACACAAGCACACTCACACGCACATACATACTTGCTATAGCTTACATGTATGTATACAGAGAAAAAGAGTATTTATATTTATTTATTTTACATACATATGTGTGTGTGCGTGTGTGATACTGTTGATCTGCAGACATAATCTATTGAAATATTTCGATTATTGTAATCTTTATTTGTTTAATCAGCTGTATTTAACACTGATAGTATATTAAAACTCTTTAGGTCAAAAAGTATATTTATTTTCATAAATTTTAAATAAATTCTCTTAGTTGTTATCTATTATATATGTTATCTTATATATTTCCCATATATTAATTTTGTGACCTTTATATTAGTTCAGTATTTTGGGTAGCTAAAAATTGATGCTTATTATTTAAGCCGTCTGTGATTCAATACGATTTCTTATATATTGGATTTTACAAAAGAACTGCGGCATTGAAAATCAAGTATTTTCTCCATCGTGTTACCTACGTAAAATTTTAAAATTTGATGCAATCTGGGTATTCTGTTTTGCAAGCAATATTTCAATTTTGTGGCAAATTTCTGATTTATTTTTAGACCTTATCTTATCTAAAAGCATAGGCCTACGATCTGTTTTGCAAGATAGTTTTAGATTTGAATGCCTGAGTAATTTACGGACATAGATTTTGTGTTATATTCCCGTAATAAGCAAAACTTTGATATGTTATATTATCATTAATAATTGTGCTTTCAAATGTTGGTTGTTAGACACTTATTTAGAAAAGTTTTTGTATTTATGAATATTTGGCTTAACTGTATATTTAATGTATTATAGTTTTATTGTCTTATCTATTTCTATCTGATAATAGTACGTAATATAGAATGGCAAAACCTCGGCATGGGTGGCCTCCGGTGTACTGGTGGATGTGCGGTCAGGAAATTGGGGATATGCGGTGGAGGTACCTCAGGTTCCAAAGGACCGCGCAGCGGACAAGAGATCGTGTTGAGGCGACTATCAGACTGGTTGAGCACAAGGCTGCGAGGAAAGAACTACGACAGGCGATCAATAGCAGCAATTATTTAAAATAAAGAGAAAACCAGGTTTACTATATAGAGAAACAACACAAAAACATAGTACGCGTAATTTACAAAACAAAACATTATTCATACAGACTATTGAACATACAGACTTAAAACAATAAGCTAATTAAAATATCGAATCGAATTAAAAGTTATTTGTTGCTTTATGAACTCAAGACTTTGAAAACAAGGAAGGAGAACTGGATCATGAATTTCCTTATATTTTTAATTCAGTTTGTAAAGAAAAATAAAACAATAACAATGTACAAGTTAATAATGAAAAAAGTAATGTTTCTCCACACCTTTCCTCTCTTTTTCTCTTCTCCATTGTGTGAGATAAAGAAGAGCAAGAAAAATGAATATTGAAACCGTTTTTAGTTATACAGAGAAACCGAGGAATAAGTCATTTTCTTAAGCAATAGTCAAAGAAGTGAAGAGTGAAGTATATTATTCCCAAAGCGATGATGAAATATTAAATTTAATTAATAGTTTGGGTTTTTTTCAGTTACCGTTACGGAAGTACAGAAGAGAGTAACTGATAAGTATAAAGGATACCAAATTTTACAAAGATAATACAGATGTAGAGGAGATAAAAAACCATAGTTTTAGATAGAATCCTCATGATGCGTAGTATTAAGGATAGCAAAATTTGGCAATTGCCAAGTCAGCCACATTTATAGAAGTGTTCAGAAAAATTCCGATTTTCGGTTTAACGTTGCAAATTTCTAATTTTATGTTTCTGAACAAATAGTCTAAATTAAATTTCATTGCCAAAAAGAGAAGAAGAAAGAAACGAATGACAGCAACAGGAATAATAGACAAATAAAAACATAAATTAAAAAACTTAACCCATTACCTACAATAAGATATTAAATAAAGGAAAATACTTTATTTGTGGGTCTGATAACACATTTATTAAAATTCTTAAGGGTATCAGCGTATTACTCACTATTATTATTACCGTACAAATAGAGCAATGAGTTTTGTTGTTCTATGTCAGCACTAAAATTTATTCTTGGCTGAATCTGCCTAGTTTCAGTACACACTGGTGGAAAATGTTAGTATTATGATTGCACAATCAAATCAACAACCATGCATGTACACGCGAGCGCCACGTGAGTAAGCATGCGACAATGTGTAGCTGGAATGAAACAAGGCGCTTGCTTGGAATTATTAAAATTAATTAAATGGCGTCAGCACACGTTTTCACTAGTATATACGTTAGCGTGTTGTTCGCATTTTAGTTATGACAATCATGATACTAAAAGTTTTTTCGTTTCAAGAATTTTACACAAATAAATAATGCGTTAAGAGATAAATTAAACGAAACTCGTCTACATTGTCTCCACAAATTTATTTCATTACGTTTTTAATGGCAGTACCTAGAATATTGTTATTACGTTAGTCACAATATAGAATCACTACCGATCACGGTAACAGGCTATAATCATTTTATAAGTAATTACTAATCCATAAATTAAAAAGCATAAAATACTTTTCATTTTCAAGAGTAACAATAATAGAAAACTCTGTCATTCACAAGTGTTTATTCAAACTATTTGTAAAGATGAATTTATACAACGTTTGTTTCTGAAAAGTAACTAACACAAGTAACATAATAACTCCTCAGGCGTAATTAAATTAAAGGGACGGAGATATATAGATTTTAGTAAAAGATATCTTAGGAAAAAATCCTTAGTTTCATGGAGCAGGAAGTGGTGTTTTTAACATTACCTAATGTGTGACTGTGACGATTTTAAATATATCGAAAATCGCACAAATAAACATTTTTTATTTTTAATAAGTAAGAGTATCCACCCTTACCTATACCCAGATTCGTGAATCAACTAGAAATTGTCCAGTACCAACACGCCAAAAAAGGTATTAAGTAAAGAATAATAATAATAATAATTACTTTAATTATTAAAAATGCGACTATATAAATAAAGAAATCTCTAAGTCGTAATAAAGTTAACATAAGGTATTTACATTCTAATTAATGAATAATTAATAATATATAAAGTACGAACTATTTTCTTAGTGCGTAAATACGCACCAGCTTACTGAGCCCTCGCCCCTAAACTATACGCGCATTCGCCAGTAGAACTTCGTCATAAAAAGATGTGAATTTTGTGTTGTCTACATACACGTAAGTGTATGCCGTTAAACGAATATCCAGTGTGAGATGATTTTATGTCGAAAAAGGTAGTGTGTGTAGAGTTAGGAAGAATATACAGAAAGGAAAAATTAGCCAACACATCTCTTTTAAAAATATAAAACTGTAAGTTGTAAGACATGTAACTACCAGACTTTAGTACTGCAAAGTAAGAACTATAATTAAGGTGTAAAATGTGAACTACAAAATCCGGACGAAGAAAACTCCAACTACAACAGTATGAACTTCAAGTAAAAAAACCGATCGTCGAGAGCAGATATAATCAACCCGATGTAGCTTCAAGAGGACCACGTACTCCACCCTAGAAGACGACAGGAGATGACACCCAAGGAGCCAACAACAACCTCATATTAAATTCAGGTGATATCCAAACACAACATTTGTAAATTTTCGTTTCAATAAGAGAAGTAACAAAAGAACACTAAAGAACTTTAATAATGTAAAGAAGAAATTATCAGATTTGTAATTTTTGTAATGTAGTAGTAGTAACAGCAATATATAGATAAATGTAAGATAATAATGTAGATTACCACCAATATTATTCTTTCAATAATTTGGTTGAAGTTTGTGATAAATTAATTATTTTAAGAAAGTTCAGACCCGGATCCGAGGTATTTAAAAACTAACATCTAGATGAGTAAATTTTTGAGATAAAAGGAATAATAAACTTAATATCTTTAAAGCAGTAAAAGCAGAATTTACTAAAGTAAATTTTCTTTAAAAAGAAACAAAGTCAAACATAATATTTGAATAGTAATAAAGAGATGTTTTCGCTAGCACCAAGTGAGTGAATAAATTTGTGCAAACCTTGTCAATTTCCTATGTCATAATTGTGTTACAATTTGTTGGTAAGGATGTTTTACTAACAACGGCAGCTAGTTTAATTAACTGGTAAAGAATTGAACTAGTTCCCGACTTTTGTGTTGTCTTAACAAGGGAGACGTCACATGACATTGAAGTTAGAAGGATGCGTGATGGGCTGAAGAAGGACAAAAAAGATGTGTCTTAATCAAATATCTGCAAAAGTCAGTTCTAAAGGATACATCAATTTTAAACTGATTGCTATAGACTGGACAAAAGTTATACTAAGTCATACAAAGTCATACAGTTATACAAAAGTCACTAAGTTATACAAATAGTATAAAGCATTATGATATGGGATTATGTTTTACTGGCGAAATATTTTTTTAAACCAATAAATGTCAGTTTTTTTACGAATAAATGTAAAAAGTGAATCAAAGAATTTTTAACAGCCTACCATATTTCTTTTACACACACACAAACACAAACACACACACACACACACACACACACACACACACACACACACACACACACAGTATATTAGAATCATCTTCTGCAGCTTTAAGGCAAGAAATCGTCACTTCAAAAATACAGTCCTGAGCAATGGTTAAGAGTATTGATTGATTTTCATTTTCTAAACAGTGACACAAGGGGAGTGAAAGTGACAGCGTGGAGGCAATACGTTTGCTATCCCCAGAAACATTTGTATTCACTCGACATGGCCTAAAAAGGGCATTGTTGACTCAAGCGATCATTTGTCTACCGATTTTATAGCAAGCGACTGTAGTTGCTAGTACAGGCTTACAACAGATAAAACTTTATTGACGTTTAGCTAGTGTGTCTGCGCTCCCTCCCGTCTGTGTGAAGGACAGACTAAAAAGTTCATTTTTTCCAGATAAATCTAGTTATCGAAATAATAATGTTAGATACACATTTTTAATTCCATACAGTGCAAACTCACTTTATTTTTAATATGTGTTACAAAATTAGAGTAAATATATAGATTTTTATTTTTATATGAATCCACATGCGATCGAGGTTGACCAGCTCTCACTTATGATTATGCTGCATTTATTCTAATACAGATCTGTTAATTAATACTAGAGAGATTACATGTATTAATTTCCCAAGATTATAACAAATCTCGTAGCAAATCATACCAGTAGACTTTAAGCGAACGTCATTATGTGTGACAATAAAATGGAATTAAATATACCTAAATTGTATAAAGAAAAACTGAAGAAGAAGACTTATACACAGAAAGTGATGTTGATCTCAACATGCAGCCTGGATTAGGAAAAGAAATATAGGTAGACCAATTACTGGACGGTGTGACGGTATATGCAGAGAATACACAGCAAGGTTGGGTGTAAGAGTTACATACAGATGGGATAGCAGAAAAGTCAGCTTATTGATGATTTTATTTACGTCAGCTCAATTCTTTATATGCCTGTGTTCTTGAATTCTAGCCTGTATCCAGATTTCTGAGAGTATGTCACTATTGGCCTAATTAAGGTTTATATTTAATGCACATATAATGAATAAAATATTGAAATGTAATAAACAAAATACCAGTAACGTTAATTGAGTGCTAATACTATCAATATACATTTATGTGATTTTGAAACAAAATGGTAACACTCCATGATTTTGAAGTCATCTCAGAAACTATGATAAGGTTAATGAGAAATATGTCATTCTTATACGAAAAGAAAATTACCTTGAGTGAAATTTGTATCTAGCTGATATCCACTAAGTTACACGTCATCAATTAGAGCAGCAGACTCAAATTGGATTCTTAATTCTGGAAAAAGTATATTGACGTATGATGTATTATGCACGAGACGCATATTTTTATAGTGGTATATAATCAGGACTCTCATGATTTGGAAACAGACTTATCATCACTTTGACTAGGTCTATTACTTCCATGTTCCATAAGGAAATGGAAGTATGGTGAGGGAAAAAAATCGTGGTCGAGATTATGCAGATTCTGATTGTACTACCCTGAAAACATGAAAAAAAGTCATTTTTCGAATAGTGTCTGTGTGTGTGTGTGTCTGTCTGTCTATCTGTCTGTGTGTCTATAGATTTTTTTCTATGGCAAACGATAACAGCCGCAAATTCAAACAGAATCAAATAATGTTTCGCATACAGGTCTGAATTGTAGAGTTCTCAAGACCTGTTGTTTTAGTGAAGATCGTTTAAGGGAAAGGGGTAGTTTACCTGCCACCTTTAATGTTTTAACAAGAGTAATTGTTTCTATGAGGAACGATAACTGCCGCACGTTCAAACAGAATCAAATAATGTTTTGTATGCATCCCTGAATTGTAGATGACTCAAGATCTATTGATTTTGGTGAAGATCAGTTAAGGGAAAGGGGTAGTTTACCTGCAACGTTGTATGTGATAAAAAGGTTAATTTTTTCTATGACGAACGATAACTGCCGCACATTCAAACAGAATCAAATGTGTTTTGCATGCGTCCCTGAATTGTAGAGTACTGAAGACCTTTTGATTTTGCTGAAGATCGGTTAAGGGAAAGGGGTAGTTTACCGGCAACGTTTTATGTTTTAACAAGGGTAATTTTATTTTTATGACGAATGATAACTGCCGCATATTAAAAGAGAATCAAATAATTTTTGCATACGTTCCTGAAGTTGTAAGTACTCAAGGTCTGTTGATTTTCATGAAGATCGGTTAAGGTAAAGGGGCAGTTTACCTGCAACGTTTTATGTTTTAACAAGGGTAATTTTTTCTATGGCAAACGATAACAGACGCAAATTCAAACAGGTTCAAGTAATATTTCGCACATAGCTCTGAGTTGTAGAGGTCTCAAGAACTATAGTTTTTAGTTAAGATCGGTTAAGGGAAAGGGGTAGTTTACCAACCACCTTTAATGTTTTAATAAGAGTAATTGTTTCTATGAGGAACGATAACTGCCGCACGTTCAAACAGAATCAAATAATATTTTGTATGCATCCCTGAATTGTAGATAACTCAAGATTATTGATTTTGGTGAAGATCAGTTAAGAGAAAGGGGTAGTTTACCTGCAACGTTTTATGTGATAAAAAGGTTAATTTTTTCTATGACGAAAGATAACTGCCGTAAATTCAAACATAATCAAATAAGTTTTAGCATACGTCCCTATTTTATAGAGAACTCAAGGTCTGTTGATTTTGGTGAAGATCGGTTAAGGGAAAGGTGTAGTTTACCAGCAACATTTTATGTTATAACAAGAGAAATATTTTCATGACGAACGATAACTGCCGTAAATTCAAACAGAATCAAATACTTTTTTACATATGTGCCTGAGTTGTAGAAGACTCAAGGCCTCTTGATTTTGGTAGTTATGGAGAAAGGGCAGTTTACCTGAAACATTTTTTGTTGCACCAATAGTAAAGTACTTAATTTTTATAAATAAAGTATTCTGATAAGAAGATCTTAATAATCCACTGTAGAAACGTAGGTGAAATATCTATAAATGAAGAGGCTAGTTGAACGGGGTGGGGGTAATTTTCTATAAATGATAATTATAGTTGAAGGGGGAGGGGATAATTTTTATGTGTACTACGTTATCGGCAACAAAGTAGTAGTTTGTTGTTAAAATTCCTTCCCGGCCTGTTTGGCCGTAGTCCAATGTTTCTGCAAAACCAGACGTTTCGGCAGTGCCGTCGAATGCCATCGTCAGTGAAAATCGAGCGCGATAACGTGTGTATGTATATATACCGTGTAATATGGAATATGTTAATGACCACAGTACTGTGGTTAAGGCTGAAGCAATAAGTGGAAAGAAGTAGTTTCTATGGAAACATTTCATTTCGTAAATGTTTTTGAATACAAATCTTAGAATATGGAAGTCATGTATGGTGCTCCATACCGATATTTTTAATAGTATTAAGAAATTTTGTTGGCTGTGAAAATATAAGCAGCCATCATCAGCCACAGCACAATATAAAATTTATGATAACTACACAGGTAGGCCTACAAACGCTGTAACCTGTCGGTTGGAAATCAGTGAAATTATATCTTTGTAACTTTAAGAAATTTAAGGTTATTTTATATTATTCTTACGTAACTATGAAAAATTTGAACCTGTTGGTATTACAAGTGATTATTTAAAGTCGTAAAGTCATCTACATTAAAATGGGAATATAAAATTGTTTGCGAATATCTATTTTCATAAGACATAATTATTCAACTATTTCCAAACTACTTGATTTTTAATACCCGTAATTTCCATACAGCCATACATCTTCGTCACTACGCAGTTTATATGTTTATTAAAATCGTTAAACAAATGCTTTCAATACAGGTCGGTTAAACTGTTGTGCTTCATTTTGTTTTTATCTGTAAAGTAAAACTCGGAAACGTCCTTAAACTATTCTAGATAATCCACATATTTAGACACAATATACATATTACCGGTTTTAACGTGTTCGGCTGTTTAATATATCGTATTTAGATTTGTGATAGAAAAATCTTATGTGTATAAAAGTGTCTTATTCATATGTTATATGCAATTGACTCTTAGTGTTGCATATGTTTCCGTGTTGGATAATTTTTAATTACTTCTTTATATTTTATTTTATGTGAGTGACGTGTCGTACCTAGAAAAGCCTGAGGGCAGCATACATCCAGTTTCATAAAGATTAACATATTAGAACAGGTTACTTTAACTAAATGTAGTACAAGAAGCTAGCTTTGCAGCTGGCCATTTAAGTTCGTTCTCGGGTGAAGTTATTTGTATCAACCCGTTGTAAAGCCATATGGAAAATTGCTCTATGATTTTGGAAAATTGTGTAATGGTATCTTCATACCATTAAAATAGAGGACAAAAAATCGAAACAGTTTAGCGCAATTAGTCTGAAAACACACGTGTACTAACGTTACCAGTTTTTTGTTATCAGCGTACTACTACTGGTAGAGCATCAAACGGAATTATTTGCTTTCTGTAGATATTGTAATTTAATTTAATAATATCAGATTTCAAATCAGGTTGATTTTTTCAGGAATATAAGAATTTCACGATAGAGACCCAAACAACTCTGGAACTATAAGCCGAGGGGACGGAAAGGTGTGGGACGTCCAAAGATGCGCTGGAATTACCAGCTCTAACCTTTTTCTGTTTGATGCCGGAACAAACCATCCTTGGTTTAATTCTTGAAGATGGTGATGATGATGACGATAGAGGCAAGAAGATTGATTTGGAATTTAAATAAAAATAGAACACAGATAATTACAATAAAAATTACCATTTTTGTGCATCATCGCTTATAACTTTTAATACGTGTATCCAAGATGAATGAGATAAAGTGAGGGAAGGTGTTGGAAAGACGTCAAAGTAAAGATACCAAGAGAATACCAAAGATTCCCTAATACCACTGCGACAGTTGGTGGCAGTAAGCAGGACCCTTACGTGAGGAAGGCATTATGTAATTTGAATCTAGTGTTAAAATGAATAAATCAAATACTAATGTAAGAATGTGAGATAGAAATATAACTCAAATATAAAAATAGTAATGAATAGAAAGGATGTTTACTTATCTAAGGAATTCACTTATCTAAGAACTATAATTACAAATATGGGAGTAGAAAAGTGCGATGCAAGCAAAAATATCATGAGGATGTCGATGTCGACGTCGATGGATGTCGAGGAAAAGGCTGTGCATGCAAAGCACTTGCTTGGTGTGTGGTCCTATACGCTATATGCAACAGAATAATAAATACGAAAATATGCTCGATAGGTCACATCCAGGTCACGAGAGAATTTTGAAGACACTATTGAGGGAATGACAGTGAGTGAAGATGTCAAGGAAGACTATAATTCAATTATAAAAAATACATAATTAAATACGTTAATTACGTAAACTGTGGTAACTGGAGAGCTTAAAATAAAAACCTACTGGATGAAATTCTGCATGCAATTTATGCCAAGGATTGAACATCCAAGGCGAAAAAGAAAACGAAGAAGAAGAAATGATAATGATGATAATGGTGACGATGGTGGTGATGGTGGTAGTTGTGGTTTTCCCTATTATTATGATGATGTCTGTTTCGATGATGATGAAGTAGAATGCCGTAAAAGGCAAGTAAGAAAGATAAAATATTGTTAAGACCAGTAATACAGAATACTCTTGATTAAAACCATATAACCACATTCTATTGTCAGTGATTAAGACCAATAATGTTGATCAGCAAAATTATTAGTTAGTCTTGTTTTCTGTTTGGATATCACGAAATTACAGCTTTAGTTACGAATATCATGACTATTATGATTAGGAATACTCACTGTCGCTGCGTCATTACGACTAATTAACTTACAACAAATCAAGAGGTTGATCTATAGTGAAATACTAGCCTCAACATATGGTGAACAGGTTGAGTGAGATTGTTTTGTTGAAACTGACTTGCTACCAAATGATCAAACTAGTCTGAATTGCAACTTTACATGTAAGAATCAAATTCTTGTCACAAATTCATTTTTATTATTAGTAGTAGTAATTATTATTAATTGTTTACAAGTATTTTGTGAAGTTGGGTCATCATCACTATTCCAATATTAAACATTTTCATAGACGTTTGGACATAATTTATATTCGTCGACAGGCCTATACTTCTTGAACTAGGGCAGTACAGAAGTAATTAACACACATATTCTGCACAGGTCCTGATCGACCTGTCGACCAAACGTCACAAAATATCATTTATTATCTGTTTATTCACGTCTTCTACTTAATTATTATTCTGATCTGCACTTCTACTTAATGTAAACGGTTCCGATTCTGCATTTTCAATGATCATATATTGTGGTTGAGGCCGTAGGAAAATGTCTTAACAACAATTTTTTTAACAAATTACAGGTTTCAGAAATTTATCTAGTCTCAAAACATCAGCAATGTAACTTTTAATAGTTTGACTTTTTCGCATTGACTTTTTCTTCAAGGAATTACATCTCTCTTTTCTCTGGATAAAAAACATAAGCGGAAGCACTATCATACACAAATATTAACGCAACAGAAGGTGGTGCTGGCGTTCCTGTGTTTGCTAACAAATGACTGAGCGTAGCAGATGTTACCAACCGCTAACTACGCCCGAAATACCACCGTAATAAGAGTTGATTTATTATATTATCTCTCCTTTCGATTTTCTTTTTGTTTCTTAACATTAGATATTTTAGGCATTAAAATTTCACGAATTTTAATCACTCGTGTCTATAATAATTGGTCTTCATTTGACAAAATTACATTCAAGATGGTAACGAGGTAACCATTATTTCTCTTGATTTTGTAATTACTAGGCTTTTGGCGTAATTTAAAAGCATTTGATCATCCAACGTTTAATTATTAAGTACCCAAAAATAATTTTATTAAGCTATTTACAGTTATAAGCAGTACATGGCGTCCATGTAACCGCTTTTTTCCGGCGGCAACAGCACTGGAAATAAGAGAAAATAGTATTAATTATATCACAGAATAAATATTATAGATATTCAATAACTTAAAATCCGAACAATATTAGTAGGGAAACTTGAAGAAAAGAGTAGCATTGCTTTCGAACTGCTGGGCACTTGCACCGTCTTGTTGCCGGCTTAGACATCGGCAATGTTTCACGGCGGACGGTCACTGACCTCGTAGTAGTTGTCACTGTACAGTCTTTGGAGTGGGGGACACATTCGTCCTTCCAATGTGTTGCCGCTGTATAAACCGCCAAAACGCTCAGTTAGCAGCTATGTTCGTTTTCTGACGTGCAGCAGATACTACGTACCTATTTGTGTTTTGTTCGTTCAGTCATGTGTTTCTCTGTTTGTCTTTATTATTTTTAATTTGATTACTTGTGTTCTGATTTATTCTATTTAAGTATAAAGAGAGTCAGATCCTTTTCTTGAACACTTGGTACAAGAAAAAATTTTAATTAATTTTTAGGTTACGTTTAGGCCTGACACAACCGGCAACAAGTTTTATGCACCCACGCCACTCCACTGGTTATAAGTTTACTATAAATTGTTATAGCATAGTATAGTATAAAATTACTGTAAAGTTATGTTACTTAGAAGTAATCTAATTATAAATTGTAATAGAAAAAATTAAATGACAACAACATATTTTTTATCATCTGCATGATTTTAATTTTATGTTAATTTAGTTCTTGGGTCAGTAAATTTAAAAGCGTTACACGCGTACGTATCCGGTCAGGTTAATTTCAAGTTGTTTTGATTTCAACAAAATAACTTTTATATTAAACATTTTAAAACAATGTCGGGTAATATAAATCTTCATGAACTCCGTATAAAATAAAAACCAATAAGTACGAAAAAGACGTGACTTTTTGTTGTGTGTTGTATAGCTGAGATCATTTTTATAGCCTGTCAGTTATTTATCCTTCTTGGCAAGAAAAAAACAAGTCAAGGACAGTTGCTACAGGTTGTGGTTTGAGTATGAGATGTAATTACCGGAAAATGGTTTGCATAACTGACAAGAGGATAGCGTGTTAGCTGGTAATTTTAAGCATTAACCAAACATAGCGGAACCTCTGACACGATTTATGGGTATGACGTAGTAAGACACGGGACGTTTAATAAATATGCTCCAATGAATATAGTAATAATAGGGAAATAGATAATATAAGACACATTTCAGCCCTATATTCCAAAAAGTTATATAACATTTTAACAGAATATTTTTTATCTACTCCAAATAGTTTCACACTTAGACGTAAACAAGTTATACGCTTATCTGTACGACATATAACAAATTAATAATTATAAAAGACTTTATAACTAAGCTTAATTAAATTGAATAAAACAATCTAGTCGATTGTGACAATCTAATACTTGTCTGCTCTGCTCTGCTAAACGATGATGTGAAGTCAAGGCACTTTATCTGGTATAAAGGTATGGGAAAACATAACCACAATACTTGTTACTGTTGATGAAACGGACTTAGCAAAACACAATCAAGTATTTATAAATCTGTTGACAATTTTTAACCACATACCACATTTTTAACTACATATGGTAACAATTTTTTCTTACCTCTGAAATTTACTTCTTGAACTCATTAGTCTACCTAGAATTGTATTTACTACTAATCTGAATGTTTCTAGTTTGAATACTGTCACGATAATATAATGTATTTATCGGATCACTAGGCGTACTCAGTCTTCCACAAATTAATACCTAGCATAACGTCCTGAAATAATTACTTTTATATATTCAAGGTTAATAGTCCGATTGCGGCTTTGACTCCACAGGAAGCCTATATTTAGGCAGATTAACCAAATTTATTATCGTCAGCCCTAATTCTAAATTTATTTGAAATAAATATTACTCTTGTCGCTATTAATCATTGTGAAATTCAATACTTTACATGAATGTGCAAAATTGATATTTAATGGAATTAATTGTGACACCGTTAGACTGAATGCGAAAAATCTTTTAAATTGGATAAAATTAGTGACGAAAATGCTGAGATAATAACAGTAATACGTTTAAATTACCTTTGTATATTTTTGGTATCTTCCTACATTTGATCGCTTCGTGGTTCATTTAAACCACACTCTCGACATTCTGCTGAAAAATATTTCGTTCAGAAATAACTTTTTTCTATATTAAATCAGTAACACGTATGATTTATTATGGTAGACATAAACCGAACAGTAATACAAACGCAAGCACGAACTCGGAAACATAGAGAACTCACATAAATATCAATTTATTGGACAACCAATCTCTGGAGGCCACGCATAACGATCCGATAAACGTCAGGGCACGGTTTTGTTGTCATATGCTAGTACTGACATACAAACCCGAGGACGCATGTAACTAATATGTTGTCCTGTTTATTTCAACGTATAGTGTTATGGATGTTGTTAAATTGTGATTTATAGTTTTGCGGGTATTGATATTTATTTGTTTTATATAAAATCATATAATCACGTGAAACCATAAAGAGGAAACGTGTAGATGATATTTGATCTCAGCGAAGAGGGTAATTATAGGCTCAGTTAACACACAAGCACCTATCGAGAGGACTGATCAACAAGTACAAAACGCCATCCTATCCTTACGCAGAAGGAGTGCCATCCTCGTGCTATCTTCTATCATCTCGAGCAGTAGGCCTACCTTCCTTAATGGGGGTTAAGTTTCTTCTTGAGAACTATGAATGCCTCACACTCCTCTCCTTAAAATCGGTAACTGTAATATAGACGAGGTGTCGCAAATTGTAAACCTATACCGTTCCCTATTCCCTTCTGGAACCTATAGGTACCCGGAATATTATTGATCAAGATCAACGTTATCCAGAATGCATCGTTATGTAGGAAATCAGCGTTTCTAAAGAACAGAGAAATATCCAGATAATGTAGTTTAAAAAAGGATAAAAAAATGGTGTGTTAATGGAGCAAACATTATTTTAATATGTATTTTTTATCATATTCAGTAGAAATCGTAGTCAGTATAGCGTTCACGTTACTCCGATATACCACTAAAAAATAATACTATTAATATCATACTTTCGCCATAACCTAATGGTTGATGATTATTATATTCATAAATCCATTACTTAGTAAAATTTTATATTAAACTTGAATTGTGTCCACGACAATAGTTTATCAATCTCTTGTTTAGATTTTATCTTGTCTTTTTATAATTTATTTATTTTCAAGTGACTACAGTTTTTTAATTTGATTTATAAATCCTCTTATTTTTTCGGCCACCGTTAAGAGTTTATAAATTGTAAGGCGCTTAGAGGTTATGAATATGTTTTTCAGTTTCTATTTCCCCTTGTAATGATTTTGCCTATACGTTTACCATCTCCAAATCTTAATTCACTCAAAATGATTGGATAGCTGGTTGAGCTCTCTGATTGGATGATGAATGATTAGAAGATGTATGCTGGAATGGGTGGCTGAATGGCGGTCGGACAAAATGGGTAGATGGGTGGTCGATCGGACAAAAGAATAAGTAGATAACAAAAAAGACGGAGAAAAAAGAGTGACGAGAGGCGAAGAGGCAGACGGACAGAATAGACAGACAGACCAAGAGTAGAAAAACGAAGATATGGTGGCAAAGAGACCACTTATTCATGTTACAATCAAACACTTGTGTGAAGCTGGAGACGACGCATAGCCTTAGGCATCAACATTACATATAATATTACAAGTTCGTTGCTGTAACATAATATTTGGTACAAAAGATTCATCCCCGCTAGCACACTATTCAGAAAAAATGACTTCACATTGCTATTCACATCAAATACGCGAACTATGCCCCTAAGCTCACCACAAACAGGTGAAATGTGGCGATATTAACTTTCTTATATTGTGTAAAAGTCTTTCTCAAAACTTACGAAAGCTCTATTTCTTTATACAATCTTTTATGATCCGTTCCATATATGTATCCTTCTCAATATTATATCATGTTTATTTTTTTCAAGCTTAAACGTTAACTCAAATAATATGTTCACTCAAATAATTGATCTGTTGTGTTTGGAATTTTCTTTTGTATTCATACACAGGTCCTTATGGTGACAATAAAAGTTGTCAAAGCGTCGACAAAAATAATTTAAAATTTGTGTTATACTTTTGACCGATCCCCACAAACCCTTTAGCGAAAAATTCATTGGTTCACGGTCACTATGAATTTAAGGATTTAAACGTAAACATTCCACCCAAGGATGTAGGAATTAATGATACATATAAAGGTTTGAGAGTGAAGAGATTCACAAAGTTTTGTGGAAAACGTCTTTCGGTGCCACATTGACCTGTTATGACACATAAACGTTTAACATAAATACAAAATTATATCTAGTTAATGACCAAAACTTACAATCATTCATTCATTTACAGCCACTACTAAATTAAAGATAACTTCTAGTCTGAAGCAACTTAATTCCTTCTCTGTATGTTTTATAGTTTGGATGGACTGTCAGCGTGTTATTTATACATGCAGATACATTATATTTCAAAGTAACGGCGAAAATTAATGACAATGGATTTGCTGAGAAGGAACATCCGTTATCAGATCTGAATTAAATACTGAAATTTTGGCCACAGTAGTATAACGGTAATGATTTCATTGCTAACAGCAATTATACAGTCGCTAGTTAATCGACTGCCTATCACTCCAAATGAGTATTCTGCGCTTTTGCGTGAAGGTGGTAAAATTAACGTATTCCGTTCAGCCTGCTTGAAGGCTAACAAATTTAGTCTCAAAATTTAAATTAGCTTTTACCATTCTGACTAGATTAGTTTTGTTTTGCTCGTGTGCCATGACTTCCGAATAAGTGATAATACTTGTGTGTGTCAGGTAACCTACAGTACGGAATTGACAGAAATGAAAGACGATTGTGGGTGTGTATGAGAGCAGAATTTATAATAGAAGGGCTGCTCATTCTTACAACTATTTCACAAATGTATGCAAGGCAGTTCAGTATACAAGCACTAAACCCAAGTAAGTAATGTACTTTTTATGGTAGAAGACACTGAAGTATGAAGCATACTCATAGAATTATCAATAAAATTCTTATGTCTTGTTGACTCTTACTAAATGTCTGTAATTCGTTATTTTATGATTATATCTAATCCGACAAGTATTATCTAATTAAAACTTAAAAGGTGTAATTATTTAATAAATAATTAGGATTTAGAATTTTTGGTTTTGTTGGTAATTTTTACTTAGTGTTTTTCTTTTAAGGAACTTAAACGGTTATAATATTCGGAGTTTGTTGATACATTTTTATGAATACAATATATTACCAAAAAATATATATGAATTAACTGACCTATTAAAATAATATTACTTTGACCTTAAGAGTATGGCTCACGTTATTATGATATGAAGCTTGTTATTATCATATGAAGCGTACAAATTTCAAAAAAATTTAAAGTTAACCCTCACATTTACTACGGTAATGTGTTTACGTGTGTAAAGGAATATGAACTACTAGCTTTATGGTGTAGTATGGGTACTTTCCATAAAGTTAAAAGATAGTCCCATAAAGTTATTAATTGTTTAGGCCTATAATGAAATCCTACACTTCGTTGAAAGATACTCATTGAGGACCATCAAGGGATTATCTAGATATGCTGGTCTGTCATCTTTAAGAAGCATGTAATATGCAATAATCTCTAATAACACATGAACCACGACGGCATAGGGTTACCTAAAAATCATGCTGTGTTTGATGCTGCAAATTTCCAAAAGTTCAGAATATTGAGACTATTAAAATTTAGGCATAATTATGTTTATGTGGAGTATGTTTCCCAAGTGACGTTGGAAAGTACCAACCCCATAAGTGTCTTTAATAAATTATAGTAGGTTACCAAACAGTAATAAATTCAATGTTTTCTTTTCTCAGCATCTTAGCCGTTTATAGAAATTTTAATTTTTGTACTCAAATCATCAATTCCAGAAGATTGTAGTGGGACAACATTGGGTAGCTCCCAGACTAATAACCTTCTAGAAACTATTATATGGTAGTTTTGTAAACGGTAAGTTTGCAAAGACAAATTGAGGTCATAAATACAATTGTTACTACAGGCAAACGTGGAGTGTATGAGACAAGCAATTTAATGTAATGGGTCTTGGTAATGAGTTGGTGCAACTGTAACTACCGTATGTATCTGATCGCAATCAACAAGGTAGCACAGCTAGGGCAAATACAGAGGTTTTTAGGATAAGGAAATAAAATTGAACGTAGTAAGTCGTTGAACTGCTCCGTTACCTTGGACTTGCTGCATGTGAATCATCTCCGAGAATTTACGACTGCAGCGTAGCCAATTCATCTAAGATATTAGGCAAACGTTATGTTTATTTTTTTCTGTTTAAAACAACAACAAACATTAACTGGATTTAAATATGCATGGTTATATGCATTTGATTATGTTCAATATTGTTTAGATCAGAATGAATAAAATTGTATATGTGGAATACGCTCGTAAAGGACTTGCATTTTATTATACTTTTCGACAAAATACGGTTGTTGTAAGAAAAATACTTTGATATCCAGTTTTGTCTGTAGCCTTACATAATGTAGACCTATTGAATTTTTATCTTATACAAACATACAGACCATCTGTATTCTTTTTCTTCTGTTCCTGCCCTTTCCCTTCTTTTTTCCCTAGATAATACTTCTTAATTAACAGTATTTCATTCTTGTTTTTTTCTCTCCACTTTCTTTTTACAGATAATTGTTAGCCAGTTTCTTTTATGGAAATTTATTCTTTTCACCTGATAGCATTCCTTTCTGGTTACATATAGATGAATGATACCTAAAAGATTTGCCAGGCATTCTCTGCAATTAGTCGCACTATGTTCTTCTGCAATACAGTATATAGTCTAACGAGGCCATTTAATTTTTTGTTTCTCAAAGAAAAGCCACCTTCTGCCTGGAAGCTTATGCTTTACTTTTGTCCTTACTTTTATTGCAATATAGGCTATCTATCGCCGATTCAGAATGAATATCGACAAGGCGTCACGTTAACAATATGGGTGTAATTGACATGGGATTGAAGCTTTGCCATTTCGTAAGTGTTCTGTGCATGTTATTAAAAATTAAAAGTAACTGGTTAATAATGACAGTATGAAGTTTAATGTCTTGCGCTCGCATAATAGATTATTATAAAAATTTAATTCTAACCTACATTTTTCAGGCCAAGGTTAGTATGAAAAATAAGTAATAATTATCCAAATAAAACTGTATGTAGGGCATATACATATAATCTCATATTGTTATATACTATTCAAACTTGGACGCATGACGCATGTATACTTTAAAAGTACTACGCAAAAATATACCATACAATTGTTAAGGTGATAAATAATAATAATAATTTGACATGATACTATACTCCTCGCCTGTTTTCGTTTTAAGATTGTGCTTGTTCATAAATTTACAAGTGTTGATAAGTTGGATTATGACTGGCTGTGAGAGACTGCTTAGAGTTTTGACAGATTTACTGCCATAGGTGTTGAAAACCACTGGACGTCTAGTAGGAATTTGTGTAAACTCCTTTATAAAGGCATACGTGAAAACTAAATTATTATCTTACGGTAAAAATGGATTTTGTAATTTTTAAAAGTGGTGGACAGTCTACTAACTATTATAATGTATAAGGATTTATGTTTACGGTAATTTTGTATAACCTAGTAGACAGGTAGACATTTTTAAAATAATATTCGTCTATTATTTACATTATTAACATATGCTACGTATTCTTTCTGACAAATATTTAATAGATTCATAAAAATGTCTTTAATTGTTTTTTGTTGTTCCGATATCAGGATATTATGGTGTCTAAAAGACTTTTGTCTCAACACTTAGACAATTATAACTTTCATAATTTCCAATCATTTATAAATTAGTTTTCAATTGTAATTTTATTTACTTTTGTATTCATAAATGCACCTTAGAATCAGGTCTTTATGGAAAATGGGTGAAGTGGATAAATTTGTAAAATAACCTGCACCTGTCATTTTACTCTATCGTTACTTTGTTACTGACCATATTACTGATTATCTTCTTCTTATTCTTAGGGAATTAGGGAATTCTATTTTGAAATAGTTACGTGGTGATTCGTCACACTCCACCAATAACACTACTAAAAGATATAGGTATAAAAGAAGTGCGTTTGGTCACATTTCTAAACGAAACTAAATATAAATAATAAAATCAATAACAACACCAACAATAATGACAAGTGTAATAACAATAATAATATTAATTAAAATAATAATAATAATAATAATAGAATAACCCCAACACTACGCATGGATTTAAAAAAGAGTACTACTATATTAGCGTACACAGCTAAAACAAAATAATAAAAAACACTCTGAAAGTTAAGAGATTAACGATATTCGTCAACTGTTTCGACACTCTGAGGAGGGTCCGGTCCCGTTTGCCCCCCCCCCCCCGTAAATACGCCCCTGACCGATGCGGTGGGATCGATCGATGGCTCTACGTTAATGAGTCGCGAACGATTGCCTCAGGCCCACTGCTGTATTTAGTCACTGCCTGGTACTCGAGGCTATGCCACGGTGGTCTGTTACTTCCCCGTCACTCGTGGGAACAAGATTCAAAGTCCTCCAAATGTATTTCAGGTTGATGGAGATCAATCTTACAAACTCTCGTCCAGACAAAACCCTCCTCGAAGGATGAAGCGAAGGAAATATTTCTTCTCAGTTGACTCAGACAGATTCTTGACATCGTCTGCCGCTGTGCCGGAGGTGCCGAGATATCTGGTAGTGAGGCGGACGAAAAATGACTTCACAAAAGTCAGTCCCTTCCTTATTGAAAAAGCTGTCACCCATACAGGAAATCATAAAAGCCGCAGGCTCTAAACGATCAGCAGAGTTCCATGTTACTGAAAATGCAGAAGATATGGGACATAGAAGTAGAAGTCGTTCGTCATACCACCCTGAACGCCACAAAGGGGGTAGGTAGTGTGCCTTAAGTCTGTCCAAACATTATATTAAAGTAAAGACGTAATCCACAACTTGTAATACAAATTTATGTCAACCATTTAAGAAATTCCCTCTTACAACTCTAAAAACAGATTTCAATCTCTTTGTAGAATAACATTTCTTTATATTTAAACATAATGACCATTCATAATTTGCTTATTTGATATAAATAAATTACCGACACGTTAGTGTTACATCTTAAGGAAGCCTGGATGTAATATTAAATACTTACATCTGTGCTTCAACTTCAACTACCTTCATTCAAATACACAAAACATGTCTATGATTACAAGCAATCCCCGCTGTGTCGTCATTAATAATTTACGATGGTTGCATCGACACAACAATAAACCGGGAAATGTGATTATACGGAAAGTGTGTGTGTGTGTGTGTGTGTGTGTGTGTGTGTGCTGCATACAACAGTACAGTAATAAATGAGTTTACTACCCTCCCATGTAACAGAGATGGACGTTCTGATGAAAGCTGCTCCCAAACCACTAACCCTCTGTAATTTAGTTTTGTGGCTGAACATATCATTTCTACGAATTTAGTTAAATTATTTTCTTTCTGTCACCTCTCCTCCCTCTCACTTGGTTTCTCTAACTCCTCCCCACAATCATTCCCTATCACTTCTACTAATAGTCTTATTCATAGTTTCAGTTTAGAGCTTCGTAAATTTAGAGATTTACTATGAAGTAACACGTATATATATTGTTTAACTCGCTTTTACCATGGAGTCTTATATATACTAGTTATTACCTCTGCAAACAGTATGTCCATTATTTACATAAGCTTCAACAATGACACTTCACGATTTAGGCCTTTCGTGACAATCACGTGAACTTTCATTTGTATTATAAATTACAAAACTACTCGTGCCAAATGACACTGAAAAATAATTATAAGCCTACTAATGGCTGTATTTGAATGAAATAATTGTGTACGATATTTGGATATTAGATTCGCTAAAATTATGAGAACACATACACATACACCCAACCAAAAGAAACATACATGCGCGCGGGCATGTGTGTGTGTGTGTGTGTGTGTGTGTGTGTGTGTGTGTGTGTGTGTGTGTGTGTGTGTTGTGTTTCTACGGTCTCATCACAATTCATAATTTGTAATCAACTCGTACAATATTCCAGTTTGATTTGTCCGCACGCTGATTTAGCAGCTTCAAACTCGTGGCCGGGAACAAGGGCTTCTGAGCTATTTCGGTGTCTTGCTATTCGTAACACATTTTGTAATTGACTATCTCTGATACCATCAATAACACAATGTGCAGTGTGAGCAATCCACGTTCAGAAGTCCTCCGGGAAGTTCAGAAGTTCGGGATAAGCCAATCTCGTCAGTCGGTCTACATTTGCTTCAAACTCTTGAAGGCTCTCCCCTGAATGCTGTCGCCTTACTTCAGGTTGAACGCGGTACATTTCACACAAATGCTGGTCACCGTACCTTAATTCCAGAGCTTTTGTTAACTCGGCATAAATGTTCTGGCTCTCAGATGACACTTTCTGTATTACTCCTGCGGCAGGTTCTTTTAAAGCAAGAATTAGTGAAAGCCCTTTCTCTTCTCCCGTCCATTTATTTACGCGAGCGGCAACTTCAAATTGGCGAATAACTTATAAGTTTCCCAGTGAGTGCTTCCATCAAACGTTGAGTCCTTTGCCTAAACTGGCTTTACTACAAATAATATCACTGTTTTGTTACTCTTAGTTTTTAAATTTTCTTCAGCGTCTAATAATGGTCTTTTTTTACAACTAATAATAGTTGATAATTCAACTATTCCTTTCGCTACTTCCTTTTTAATTTATTTTATTGAATTTGTAACAGCATTTTCTAAACTTGACATACTTGTTTTCAAAGTTGACACAGATTTTTCTATTTCAGACATTCTGTCAACTTGTTTGTTTAACTCACCTCGTACATTGTGCAATAGTATCCTCTTGTACGAACGCCTTAACCAGAATTAACGTCTTGTGGACGACTAAATTCTTCTTTTTGGCGTCTCTCTGGTGTTTCATTTTCATGCCTACGTTTTTCTAGCATTAGTGCTTTCTGTCGTTCTTCTGCCTCTTCTCTTTCCTCTTTGCGTTTCTTATCCTACCGTTTTTCTGCTTCTTCCGCTTCATGTCGGCGTCGTTTCTTGATCTGCAACAGCATCACTTGGAATGCTTCTATCATCTGATTGATATCCACTCTTTTTTTCAATTAGCACTCACAATATTCTTCTACGAAATGTCCTCTGTTTCCACTGTTATCAGTTCTCTTCCACTTCTGACTCTCTGTTACGACAGTCTCACTGATCATCGTATGGTAAAGTGGAAACAAAACTACAGACCCTTATGAAACCACTAATTACCAGCTTTAATTAACCACAATTAATAATTTGTAATCAAATCGTACAATAATTCAAATTATATTTGTCCGCACGCAATAATAATATCAAGTGATACAGTTCCACACTAACTATAACACAGTAAACACTTTCTACTGACCTTCAACAAAAACTCGATCTGCACTAAGGAAATCGCTCAACATAACTGACTTCTAAGCAGCAGCTGTCGTCTATATGTGGCCTGCAGGGTTCCAGACTAATCTTCCGTAATAGGCATCCTTCACAAGCACTCGAAAACTCTTAAGGATACTTGAGTGCGGCATTGGCAGAAACACGTACATGCACGGCTAGCTGGGAAACGTGTAGGACGTTCTCCATTGTTCAAGAACGTTGTTCCATCGTTAAAATATATTGCAATAATACAAACATTCACATTGGGTGTGAATATATGGGGACACATTTACGTACAATAAGCGTTAGTTGGTGTCCTGTTCAAAAGGGTTTGAATGTTATAAGACAATATTGTTATTAGAATAAATACCGCATGTTAACGTAGTTGAAGACGACAATAAACAATAAAAAAACAGCAGTGGAGTGTAGTGTGAAAGTGGATAAATGTTGTGCGCTTAAAGAATTATGCGAAGATAATAATAGTAATTCAATTGATAGACACACTATAAGTCATTTACATTAGTGTCAAATTTGAATAACTAGTAGTAACTACATATTTTAATATTAAATCATTTTTAATAGTATTTACTAAACTGATAGATAATCAGACTTAATCAATCACATGCTGTTTAAAACGCGTGATTTCGAAAGGTCTAGAAACCGGAAGTTCATGTCCACCAACACGTGGTCGATTTTCTAGTAAATTCGATTTAACTTGTAAAATTGGCGTTAAGTGCGTATGTCTATAAAAACACGGATGAGCCGTGAGTTACGGAGTCTTCTACAGTATTTCATAAGGCAGTCTCTTGCAGTATCGAATAAGGAGTCTCTCATAATCTCTGAGAGTCGGAGTGTATCGTCGAGGGAGCGGCTGAATTAGACCACGAAGTCAGGCACGCCGTTCGAGATTTTCAACGACCGATGGCTGTCAAGGAAGACTGAATTATCGACCACTGTAAAAGCAGAAGCAGGCTTGCGAGATCGTCCGGACTGATCCAACTCAAAAAAAAAAATTATTTTTTTATATTTTTTTCAAGTACAGTCAGCTTCAAACCTTTTACCATTTTATAATATATATATATATATACATACATATATATATATTCAAACACTTTTTGCTACAGTCCGTTTCTTGATGTATATCATATATTTAATATTTATACTGAAACGGTGCTAATACATACACCACAATCACACACAATAATACCACTTTAAAATACCAGAGACTAACAAGAAACCACAATAACGTCCAGCCAACACACAAATACTTCACCAGACGCAAAATCACGAAGGCTGAGGATGAGAACACAATGGTTCTCGAAACATGTTCCTAATTAGAAAAAACAATATTTTGAGGTAATTTCAGTGTAAATATTATATATATACAACTTGGAACATTATGTCTGTGTACGTTACTGCGGATTGACCCAATTTAGTAGAAACTGCAAAATCATTGTAAATAATTAATATTGTCACTATATAAAAATTCATATTGAAAGCTGTAACTAAGCAGTGAACGGGGGAGACCGACTGAACAGGTCAGTACCGGAAAATCACGCCACACACCAACTACGAGTGTGTACAGTGTAAATGATGTGTGTGTATATATATGAGTGTGTGTGGAACAAGTATGAACCAGCTTGACTCCACCCTTGAATAAATGTAAATTAATAAACTAATTTATTACTTTATTTAAATTTTGGCAAGTTCGTGAAATATATGATAATACGAATTACGCCCACGTTATTATTAATATAAAGACGCAAACATATGTAAAATCTGGTTTAAAACAGACAATGCGCTATTATACAAAGTAAATAACAAACATAATAATTACAATATGCAAAAACTATTAATACACGATTATACACTCAAAAAAAAAACGATCATTGGAACATAGTGTCGTAACCAGAAGACTTCGCATGTTGCGAAAAGAATTAAAGTAAGTGCGAATAAAATAAACAAATCTGTAAAGGACGCTTAACACACTTTGACCCATAAAATCCTGTTTAGAAATGTCGAAACATGATTTTTGCTCCCGACACTGTACATAAACGAGGCATCGCAAGCCTCGAGGCAGGCTACTTGACTATTTGTGCAGCCGAAGGCTATGGCCGACTGCTTAGCAACGTTTTATATATCCAAGTTCGATATCCGAGTACGTATGGAGCAGTAACACATCGTACCAGTCATCTGAGTTGCTGACGGGACCAGGCAAGGATACGACGGAATGCAGAGCCATCAGGAATGAGCACAACGTATTCCAGCAGGACCGGACGACGGATTCCAGGAAGACCAGAGGATGACATGGGAACGACGCTGGACAAGGACACAGGACTCAGGATCATGACGTAGAGTCACAGATTATCACCTTATCAATAATAAACTGACACAAAACCATTTACTAGCCAACACACGGTTCATGAACAACATTACAAAAATTATATAAATAAAAATAGAAGAGACTATGATAGAATCTATATTCTCATTTTTATACTTAATATTTTCAAATTCAACATGAACAAGTATTTTTATTTAAGCAACACCCGGTTTTTCTATAGCACCCAAACGCTCAATTATAACATATAGTATTGCTAGTATTGTTATTATATATGTGTGTGCGTGTATGTGTGTGCGCGCGCAGAGAGAGAGAGAGAGAGAGAGAGAGAGAGAGAGAGACAGACAGACAGAGAGCAACATTATAATTTACAAATTGTGTATCTGAAGAGTACTCCACGTAACTATCGAATAAACTACCAGCTAGGTCGTGGGATTTATGTGTTCGTTACGTAATTCCCTTTTGTTGCACAATACATTTGTATGTAAGAGGAGAAGAAGTACTAATAAAACACTAATTTATATTAAAAAATTCTTTAAAATTTAAAAGAAATATGATATATTAAATGTCACTGTTTAAAAGAAGTTGATTTACAAGCATTAATAGTATTATACAAATTATAAATCACACTTAAATAAAATACAAACCAAAATAAAATACATGTATGAACATGGATATCAGACAATGTTTGACTTACTTTGGACGTAAATGTTTGGTTTCTGACTTAAATATTGTATTCAAATAATTTATTTAAATATTCCAAATCATACATATTTTTGAAATAAATATAATATCGGTATGGAGAACCATACATGACTTCCATGTTCTAAGATTTATATTTAAAATCATATTCGAAATGAAATACTTCCATAGAAACTGCGTCTTTCTACTTATTGCTTCAGCATTAACCACAGTACTGTGGTCACTAACGTATACCACCTCACGTTTTCGCTTGAATGTGCGGCAGTTATCGTTAGTCATGGAAATATTTCTCTTGTTACAACATAAAATGTTGCAGGTATACTACCCCTTCCCCTTAACCGATCTTCACCAAAATCAACAGACCTTGAGTTCTCTACAACTCAGGAAAGTGTGCAAAAAAGTATTTGATTCTATTTGAATTTTCGGCAGTTATCGTTCGTCATAAAAATATTACCCTTTTTAAAACATAAAACGTTGCCAATAAACTACCCCTCTCCCTTAACCGATCTTCAACAAAATCAACAGACCTTGAGTTCTGTATAATTCAAAAAGGTATGCAGAAGAGTAGTTGATTCTGTTTTAATGTACGGCAGTTATCGTTCATCATAAAAAAGTACCCTTGTTAAAACATAAAATGTTGCCGGTAAACTACCCTATTCCCTTAACCGATCTTCACCAAAACCAACAGGTCTTGAGAACTCTACAATTCAGGGCTGCATGCAAAACATTATTTGATTCTGTTTGAATTTGCGGCTATTATCGTTTACCATAGAAAAAAATTACCCTTGATAAAAAACCGTTGCTGGTAAACTACCCCTTTCCCTTAACCGATCTTCACCAGAAACAATAGACCTTTAGTAGTCTACAAATCAGGGCTGCATGCAAAATATTATTTGATTCTGTTTGAATTTGCGGCTGTTATCGTTTGCCATAGAAAATACCCTTGTTAAAACATAAAACGTTGCTGGTAAACTACCCCTTTCCCTTAACCGATCTTCACCAAAAACAATAGGTCTTGAGATCTCTACAATTTAGGGCTGTATGCAAATGATCATTTGATTCTGTTTGAATTTGCGGCTGTTATCGTTTACCATAGAAAATACCCTTGTTAAAACATAAAACGTTGCCTGTAAACTACCCCTTTCCCTTAACCGATCTTCACCAAAAACATTAAGTCTTGAGAACTCTACAATTCTGGGCTGTATGCAAAAGAGTAGTTGATTCTGTTTGAATTTGCGGCTGTTATCGTTTGCCATAGAAAAAAATCTACAGACACACAGACAGACACACACACACAGACACTTTTCGAAAAATGACTTTTTTTCATGTTTTGAGTGTAGTACAATCAGAATCTGCAATAATCTAGAACACGTTTTTTTTTTGCCATCACCATACTTCCATTTCCTTAAGAAACATGGAAGTAAAAATAAAAAAATGAAAATGTTGCTTGCAAATTATTACACAATATCGGTATGGAGAACCATACATGACTTCCATATTCTAAGATTTATATTTAAAATCATTTTCGAAATGAAATATTACCATAGAAACTACTTCTTTCTACTTACTGCTTCAGCCTTAACCACAGTACTGTGGTCACTAACGTATACCACCTCACGTTATCGCACTCGATTTTCACTGATGATGGAAGTCGATGGCATTGCCGAAATGTCTGGTTTTGTAGAAAACATTGGACTACGGCCAAATATCCCGGGAAGGAATTTTAACAAAAACTACTTCTTTGTTGCCGATAACGTTGTACACATATATATCAGTGGCGAAGTTACATGGAGGCAATTGAGGCAATGCCTACCCTAACAAATTCTGTAGAATAAAAATTATAAATACGTATGAACTACATAACGTAAAGATTATACATTGTTACTGGGACTGTCAAATTTATTAAACCGAAACGTGCTTTATTGAGCGACCGCTAGATGGTGACAGGTGAGATTCGGCATAGTTCGTTTAAAGCGAATGAGGCAACCTGAACTTGCCTCAGCGTTTTTTGTATACATCGTATGTAAGCAATGTAGTGGTGTGATAGGGAAGTGTAGGGAGGGGGGATTGTCCCGCGCTGTACACATAGAGCGTTGAGGCATGCCTCACTTCTGTGGTCCAAACAGTTAAGTTAAAGCGCCTGTGTTGTTTCTAAGTGTTTATTTTATGCGGTTATTAAAAGTGTCACTGTTATTCCGCTGAACTAACAGATGATCAAGATTGTTATTTGAATTATTTGTAACATTAAACATATATATAGAAACTAATCAAGTTTAAAAATTTGAAGTTCAATCAGTTGTATTATTGTGTATGACTAATACAAGGATTGTTCAATAGACACACGTATAGAGCTGTAAAGCATTTTTTATTCAACGATTTTAAAAGAAGTCTCCAATAACATTAAGACATGAGTTCCACTGTTGCGCTAACCTGTAGATTCCCTGCTAGTAAAATTCTTACGGCTGTTTGTGGAACCATTCGGTTACAGCAACTCTACCTCAGCGTCCGATTTGACCCACCGTCCTTTTAGTGATTCCTTAAAAAAAATTTAAGATAAGATTTTTGCCTACCCATTCATTCACTACTAGCTTCGCCAGTAAGCAAATTGATGTCCATTTTTTCGGCTTGCACGCGTTATGTTGGTGTGGGTTTCGGCACTTTCCATTTAAAAAGCGTGCAAACGTAAGAAAATAAACATGAGTGAGGCTAGAAATAACGTGAATTGTGTGTTTGTGTCTTACCTGCCTTTTTATTGCCGTATTAAATGAAAAATATTATATTACATTAAAATTAAAAAATTTTAATTTTATTGCCTGGCAACAAAATTATTTTATTTTTAACAATTACCATTGTTTCAAAAAGTTTAAATAAATTTGCAAGTACTTTACTCTTGTTAAAACGTAAAAGGTTGCCGGTAAACTACCCCTTCCCCTTAACCGATCTTCACCAAAATCGAAAGTCCTTGAGACCTCTACAATTCAGGGATGTATGCAAAAAATTATTTGATTCTGTTTGAATTTGCGGCTGTTATCGTTTGCCATAGAAAATACGCTTGATAAAAAAACGGTGCCAGTAAACTACCCCTTTCCCTCAACCGATCTTCACCAAAAACAATAGGTCTTGAGAACTCTAAAATTTAGGGCTGTATGCAAATAATCTTTTGATTCTGTTTGAATTTGCGGCTGTTATCGTTTGCCATAAGAAATACCCTTGTTAAAACATAAAACGTTACAAGTAAACTACCCCTTTCCCTTAACCGATCTTCACCAAAAACAAAAGGTCTTGAGAACTCTACAATTCAGGGCTGTATACGAAACATTATTTGATTCTGTTTGAATTTGCGGCTGTTATCGTTTGCCAAAAAAAAAAATTTCCCTTGATAAAAAAAAACCGTTGCTGGTAAACTACCCCTTTCCCTCAACCGATCTTCACTAAAAACAATAGGTAATGAGTACTCTACAAATCAGGGCTGTGTGCAAAAAATTATTTGATTCTGTTTGAATTTGCGGCAGTTATCGTTTGCCATAAAAAAAAAATCTACAGACACACAGACAGACAGACACACAGACACACAGACACACACACACACACACACACAGACACTTTTCGGAAAACGACTTTTTTTCATGTTTTGAGTGTAGTAGAATCAGAATCTGCAATAATCTCGAACACGATTTTTTTTGCCATCACCATACTTCCATTCCTTAAGGAAATATGGAAGTAAAAATCGGTATGGAGAACCATACATGACTTCCATATTCTAAGATTTATATTTAAAATCATTTTCAGCCAAACAGCCAGGCTGTGCCTTACCTGCCTTTTTATTGCTGTATTAAATGAAAAATATTATATTACATTAAAATGAAAAAATTATAATTTTATTGCCTGGCAACAAAATTATTTTATTTTTAACAATTACCATTGTTTCAAAAAGTTTAAATAAATTTTCAAGTACTTTACTCTTGTTAAAACGTAAAAGGTTGCAGGTAAACTACCCCTTCCCCTTAACCGATCTTCACCAAAATCGAAAGTCATTGAGACCTCTACAATTCAAGGACGTATGCAAAAAATTATTTGATTCTGTTTCAATTTGCGGCTGTTATCGTTTGCCATAGAAAATACGTTTGATAAAAAAACGTTGCAGGTAAACTACCCCTTCCCCTCAACCGATCTTCACCAAAAACAACAGGTCTTGAGTACTCTACAAATAAGGGCTGTATGCAAAATATTATTTGATTCTGTTTGAATTTACGGCTGTTATCGTTTCCCATAGAAAATACCCTTGTTAAAAAAACGTTGCAGGTAAACTACCCCTTTCCCTCAACCGATCTTCACCAAAAACAACAGGTCTTGAGAACTCTACAATTTAGGGCTGTATGCAAATAATCGTTTGATTCTGTTCGAATTTGCGGCTGTTATCGTTTGCCATAGGAAATACCCTTGTTAAAACATAAAACGTTACTGGTAAACTACCCCTTTCCCTTAACCGATCTTCACCAAAAACAACAGGTCTTGAGTACTCTACAAATCAGGGCAGTATGAAAAACATTATTTGATTCTGTTTGAATTTGCGGCTGTTATCGTTTGCCATAAAAAATACCCTTTTTTTTAAAAAACGTTGCAGGTAAACTACCCCTTTCCCTCAACCGAACTTCACCAAAAACAATAGGTCTTGAGAACTCTACAATTTAGGGCTGTATGCAAATAATATTTTGATTCTGTTTGAATTTGCGGCTGTTATCGTTTGCCATAGGAAATACCCTTGTTAAAACATAAAACGTTACAGGTAAACTACCCCTTTCCCTTAACCGATCTTCACCAAAATCAAAAGATCTTGAGAACTCTACAATTGAGTGCTTTATGCGAAACATTATTTGATTCTGTTCGAATTTGCGGCTGTTATCGTTTGCCAAACAAACAAAATTACCCTTGCTAAAAAAAAACCGTTGCCGGTAAACTACCCCTTTCCCTCAACCGATCTTCACCAAAAACAATCGCTCGCGAGTACTCTACAAATCAGGGCTGCATGCAAAAAATTATTTGATTCTGTTTGAATTTGCGGCAGTTATCGTTTGCCAAAAAAAAAAAAATCTAAGACAGACAGACACACACACAGACACTTTTCGGAAAACGACTTTTTTTCATGTTTTGAGTGTAGTAGAATCAGAATCTGCAATAATCTCGAACACGATTTTTTTTGCCATCACCATACTTCCATTCCTTAAGGAATATGGAAGTAAAAATAATGTTTACGTTAATTCAAGACATACTACTACAGTATTGTGTACTCATTTTAATAAAATATAAAAATTATTTGAAAAGAAATATTAAATTTGGATACTTTAACCATAGTAATGAATTGTTGTATTTACGCCATGTACAATTATGTATTCATATTTCGGTTCATTTATAGTCTTTATTTAGAAAAAAATTATTGTTCATTTTTCACCTGTTTTTCACGTTGAGTTAACGTGGTATGTGTTGTGTCCTGGACGATGATGATGATGCTGGTGATGATTTTTATGCTGCAATTTCCACTTCGATCATCTGTCCGGCAGTCTCCTCCGTCGGGAATGATTAAAGTCTGTTGTCGGTTGTACGTTGGACAGAGTGTCCTCCGTCGAGATAAATGGTGTCTGTTCTATGTCGATTTTGTAGCTATGCAGTATCCGCGTGAGTAAATTCTTAACGTCTGTTCGGTCGTTCAGAATCGGCTTGGGTTTATACTCAAGGCACGCTGACAGGTCGGAGAGTGATTAATAAATCTTCTCTAATCTGTTCAGGCTTGTTGTGCGCGTCTGTTTTCCACACATCACTCTTTGCATATTTTCTCAATCATAATTAGTGTTCTTGTGCAACCTAATACAATCACAAGATTTGTGATGCTTCTGTCTTTGTTTACATATAAATTAATTGCTCGTCACATATTAATTAGCTGATTAATCAATTGTAATAAATTAATAAATTAATTGTTTATAATTTGGTTATAATTTTACCATTTACCTTCAAAATGTTACCACACACGTGTCATTTTGCACTTCTTAAAATGTGATCACTTATTTTACTGTACGTTTTGTCAGTTCCATATTTTTTAAATAAACTTATATAATTATTCTTATTTTATGCCTGTCTGAACTGGAGCTCACCAACACAACGAAGATACGTGTTTACAGAAAGACACGATTGTTTCCTGCAGTCGCTCAGGTGATGTGAGAGCAGATACACATATACGCACCAACACACACACACACACACACACACACACACACACACACACACACACACACACACACACACACACACCTTCCCCCTAGTAACCAAGTAAATCGTTGTTCAAAACAGCTGTTTAAAAACAGCTTAATAATTGTCCAATTCTTGTCTTTTCCCGTCTGCACCATTCAAAACTATTTACAACTGTTTATCTTTATTTTATTTGTACAAATAAATTACGAAGGGCGAATATGCAAATATGTATTGCTACAATATATATATATATATATATATATATATATATTATAACGGAACCAAATATTAACTATTTGGGGTTATATGTTTACCGCATGCTGAAAGCATATTTAAATAAAAGTAACAGTCAAAAACTCCATTTGAATGTAGAGCATTGAAAATAATGCTGTGTAAAGCAACGCACACGTGGTCATTATGTAATCAGTTCGCTGTACAAGGAAGCGACCACACCCAAACTGTTAATTATTAATATCTCGGAAACTAATAAATAAAGGCGAAATCCAATATAGCCAAAATGTTTGCCGAGATATTAATAATGACGTGTGCAAATTTGATGCAATATAATTAACAAATGAAAGAGTTAATTAAAATAATTGAATAACTTCTGTAAAAATAGAGTTACAGTAAAGAGATTTTACTATGTTATAAAGATAATAATTTCTGACAGATTGTATATTTTAGATTTCACACAACTTGATTTGCAACCAAGTTATTGCAAAATTAAATAAGTACAGGATATCCGTAGCGACAAATTGGTTCCGCCGAATAATTATATTACATAATAATTCTATTCTCCGTCTGTGGGAACCAGACTTCATTCTCACGGACCAAGGGAATTCTAAATTTTATGTGGTAGGGAGAGTGTGTCGACCAATGAAATCATTGCATGCGAGACCCGGCTACTGCGGTGTTTTATGGTTGAAAAATCACTCTTCTGTCAGTACTCACGAAGTTAAGACGTAGTCCTTCGATCGTCTAGTAGCCAAAGCGGTGAAGATCAACAAGAAGACTCTACGTGGTCTACACACACGCAATTACGAACACACTAAGTACAGATCATCTGTATAGCTCGTAATTGTTGCGTAAAGGCGAGATACTCTTCAGGACATCAACCAAGCTTATTGTGTACTACCAGTTAGTCATAAGCACGCAAGAGATCCACCAGACTTCAAGACCAGACTTCAAGAATACAGCAGAGAGGCCGTCTAAATCATTGGTTAACAGCTGACGAGCAGAGCGACCACTCGAACGAAGCACACACACACACACACACGCTGACGTGCAACGTGCGAATCGACGAGGGACAGGAAGCTCTTCCAGCAGACAACAGCAGACTTTAAAATATTCACAAACAGCAAGGAAGCAGAGTGTTGCCGAATTTTGAACTCCACGACCGAATCCAGCAGCAGTTCTAAGCAGATTACTTTCTCTAACCAAGGACTCGAATCGACGAGGGACAAATCGGGACGACATCCTCTTCAGTAACAGGAAAGCAAAATCCACTTATTTATTTTTCAGATAAAATTTTCAATTTTTCAATTAAAACATTGTAATTCAAATAATTCAGGTGCCAAACAAAAAAACAAAGACTCTAGTAATTAAAAAGTAAATTCGTTGTGATAATCTGTATAGCAGTTTAAGGCTTTAGTAAGTTATAGTTAAGAAATAGAAGTAGTATAAAAGCGCTATACAAATCTTAACTGACAATCTAATCTTAGATCATACTGCAGTAGATCAGAAGTAGAATCACTAGAAATGAAATAACGTGAACTAGACTGTCACGTCTAATTTATTTTAATTAATTATTCTAATTAATTTCAGAGTTTTATATTTTGTTTAATGAACATTAGATTCAATTTAATTAAATAAATTTAATTAAATTCAAATCAATTGATCAAGTCAAATTTAAATTGCAATTAACTCGCAAAGAACGAGTTCAGTTTCTTTCCACTATTAAACAATCGAAAAACATCGATTCATTGTATAGACTATAAGAAAATTCATAAGATTATAACCATTCTATTCTTGTGTGTTGTTGGTGTAATAAACAACGTTTTATTACCCAATATAACAGTGTTTTATTGTTGTACGATAAAGCCTACCAGTCTCACAAAGCTCTCCCCCTTTAAAGTAACCCATTATGTGTGTTGTTGTAATAATTTGAGATTACTAGCTTGCGAACTTCAAATCCAAAATCCACACGCCCTAGTCGGAAGAATCTGCAAGATCAGACAGCAGGTGGGTACTCACACACAACATTACATTACAATAACGCATAGTAGTGTAGTTATAAATGGCTTGCCCGGAACGTGGGGCTCGATCAAATTAAATTAAATTAATTAGATTCAATTTAAATTTAATTTTCACTGTAAAACAAACTTTGCTGTTTTAACTTATAAAACAGCTGGCGTCCAACTAAACAATCCCCAAAGAGTTTTGTGACTGGTGTGTGTACAACAGTAAAGTTATTGTGAGTATTTGAAACTGTTCTGTGTATTTTAAATTGTGTATATTTGACATTGTTGTCTATTTAAAATGGATGTGGATAAAATACTTAAACAAATACAGCAAATGAACGCGGAAATGAAACGCGATTTAACGGAAAATATAAACGCGAAATTTGAACAGAGTGCAGCCAAAGCTGAGCTCAGTATAGCGGAATTAACTTCTAAAATCGAAGCGCAAAAAGTTAGTCTAACCGAAGCATTAGAACAAAGTAACGCTGACATAAACGCCGAGATTAAGCAAAGCAATAAACAAACCACCGAGAAAATAGACGAAAGCGTAAACGAGTTGACCGCTAAAGTCACCGAAATCGCGGAAAGTAATAAAGAGCTAACCGCGAGAGTCGTTGAAGTCGGTGAGAGTAATAAACAATTAACGGGAAAAGTCGCAGAGATCGGTGAAAGAGTAAATACGGTCGATACTAAAATCAATGAACGGTTTAAGGTTTTTGAGACCACTATGCAATAATCGTTTATTGAACAAGTAACACGTATGGAGGGCCGGTTCAAGGATCACATAAGCCGTTGTGAAAAGCAAACACTAGACGTCTCTAGGAAGGTCGAATCCCTAGAGGTAAAAATTCACGCGGACGTGACCGAAACGCAACGACGAGTAGATAAATTAGACGCTTCAATTGTAGAGACGCGATCTAACATTGACTCTAATAAAGAGAGTGTTTTACAGACGTTAAGCGACGAGATTTTGAAAGAACAACAGGAGGTACGAAGGAGGTCTGCTCCAAATATTTTGGTACAAGGTCCTGTCGACGAGAAAAATCGCGTGTATTTTACGGGGGAAAATAACGAAAACCCCATTGAATTTTTATTAGCGTGTGAGAGTGAAATGGCTAAAGTAGGTTCCCGACTAGAAGATCAAGACAAAATACAGTGGGTGGTTAACGCGATGCGTGATTCGGCGCGTAAGTGGTATAACATTGTACGCGATAGAGTGTCCACATACGCGGAGTTCAAACAAAAATTTGAAAGCCGGTACTGGAACTCGCATACCCAACGACTTCTGCGCAATGAACTGGAATATGGCCGGTTTGATAAGAAAATGGGTATTACCGCCGAAAATTATATAATCCAGCAGGTCGAACGCGCGAAGCATTTAACCCCAGCATTTGCGGAGATTGACATAGTCACCAATCTTGCCTACCATTTTAATCATAACATTAGAGTAGCTGTATTTACGCAGGGTATTCGCACGGTAGACGAACTCCTCATTCTAGTGTCCCAAAGTGAGACGGTTTTTGATTTTGGTGGGTGGCGTTATAATCCCGATTTTCGCCGAAATAATGAAGGGCAGAATACGCGACTACAGTACCATCAGCAAACGGATCAAAAACCGAGTACCAGTTCTACTCCACCCCAAACACCGTCAAAACAGCCAAATAAAACCTTTGAGTACAAGGGAAAACAAAATTTTGGTAGACCAAAGGGGCAGGGTAAGGGCAACGATGGAGCACAAATTAGAGCGATTCAAACGGTCGAATTAGCCAAAGCTGATACAACTGAAAAAGACAGCGACTCCCACGGCAATAAAAATTCGAACAATAAATCGAAAAGTTACCAAGCTACAAAAAACGTGCCAAAATGCGCATCCAGCAAGGACGCGCTATAAATTCGGCAAAATTGTGTAAATATAAGCATGTTAATTATAAGGATTATATATTGTGTGAAATGTGTACTTTTAATTATGTAACTTGTGTGCCCGTTAATAATGTGTTCCCACCGGATGTCAGGGATCCGTTGCTAGAATCCGGTCCCACGCGACAAAGGCCCGTAAGCGCGGCGTGTCCGGTGTTACACGCCTTTGTCAATAGCGTTCCCACGCGGATTTTGTTGGATACTGGTAGCGTTGTATCCGGCGTCAGTGAAAGGTTCCTGCGTACCAATAAAAAATATTTTCGTACGGCCCCATCACTCCCAATCAATCAATTTTATATACGAACCGCTACCGATACAAAAGAAAAAATTGACACTCAATACTATCTAACTATCATGCTAGACGAAGTGCAATTTGAAGTGTGTGTCGTGGCTATAAACAATTTAATATGTGATATGTTATTGGGGGTAGATGTATTAGAACAAATACGTGCGGAAATTAACACCAGTGAACACTTATTAAAATGTACCATTGACAATGTTAGTTACACTTTTAAATTAAACACACAGACACACACACAAAACCATGGTGACCCAATTAAAATCACACGGCCACCAAAACAAGTAATTCATTATAAAGAATGTGAAGAGGGGGAGACCACCTTAGATTCCCGAACTGAACGGAGATTGTCGTCGCTGCAAGAAGAATTCAGTGATATCTTCAGTGAAGAACATTCAATCTCATCAGTGTATGAACACAGAATCCACCTCACAGAGCCGGAGAAGTTCATAAGGAGAATCTACCAGGTCCCTATAAAATACCAGGCCGAGGTCCAGCAGGAGATACAGCGGATGTTGGAAGAAGATATTATTGAAAGATCTAATAGCAGCTTCCTCAACCCACTGCTGGTCGTCCGCAAGAAGACTGGAGAGATCCGACTCTGCCTGGATATGAGGAACTTAAACAGTCTCGTAGAGAAAGAGTTTGACTGCGCACCGACAGCGGAGGACCTCTTCATTAAATGTGAAGGAGCCAGGTACCTCACGAAGTTAGATCTAACAGCAAGCTTCTGGCAGGTCCCGCTGGGTGAGCAAGATCGTAAGTATACAGCATTTATATTTAATAACAAATGCTATCAACACAAGGTGGTACCTTTTGGCCTTAGCACGAGTCTCGCTGCGATTGTAAGATGCCTCGAGAGAGCTCTAGGACCTGAGGTAGACCCATACACGGTAATATTCGTGGATGACATCCTCGTGATATCCCGCACTTTGGAGGAACACTTCGAGCATCTGCGGAGCGTCTTCCAGAAGCTGAGGTTAGCAAACATCAAGCTCAAGCTACACAAGTGCGAGTTTGTAAAGTCCCAAATGAAGTTCCTGGGACATATAATCTCAGCTACAGGTATCAGTACGGACCCAGAGAAGCTCAGGAGTATTATGGAATTCCCGGTGCCCAAGAACCTCAAAGCACTGCGAGCATTCCTTGTACTCACGGGATATTACAGGAAATTTACCAGCAAATACGCAGAATATACAGTCCCGTTGCTACAGCTGGTACGCAAAAATATAAAGTGGAAATGGGGTTCTGAACAGAACGATGCGTTTGAGAGGGTTAAAAGCCTGTTCCAATCTAATTTACAATTGTTCCATCCACAGCAGGGTAGGAAGTACGTAATGTACACTGACGCTAGCGAGTACGCTATCGGCGCCGTGTTGCATCAAGAAGACGAACAAGGTAGTCTTCATGTTGTAGCATACGCCAATAGAACGCTCAAAGGCGCTGAGTTGCACTATTGTACTTCCGAGAAAGAAATACTCGCCATAATAAACGCACTCAGAAAATTCAGACACTACCTATACGGTACCCATTTCGAGATTCACACTGATAATCAGGCGTTATCGTTTATATTAAAATGTCGATTAGCAAATTCCCGACTAACACGATGGGTGTTAGCTATTCAGGAGTACTCATTCACTATTAAATATTGAAAAGGATCAGAGAATACCACAGCAGACACTCTAAGTAGATATCCGCCCGTAGAAAAGGAGGAAGTATATGAAGCAGCTGACGACGAGTTGAGAGTGTTAAACATGCAATACACTGTCGCGCCTGAAGCTACTAATATGCTACTGAACTTAGGACGCGAGCAGGACGATAACCTCGCACTCCTTGCCAAAAAGCTAATGTTAGCAGCTCACCCAAATCCTCACTATCTTATACAAGACAATATATTGTATAAATTTTTACAGGGCGAATGGAAAGTGGTATTGTCTCCAGCGATGCTTGCGTGTATAACACAATCTTTACATATAAAAATGGTGCACGCATCTCCTGTAAAATGTGTCAAAATATTGCAGGAGGATTTTACAATAACCAACATGTACCGTAGGGTAAAGAAATTGCTAAAAACATGTTATCCATGCCAGACAGCGAAAGTACCAAACTTGCACACTTACGTTCCCATGGCCAATGTGATAACGGATCGCCATCGACTTTCTGGGACCATTACCCAAGGCTACCAGAAATCTAAAACACATGGTAGTTTGCGTCGATGTGTTTACTAAAAAAGTTAGCCTTTATGCGATCCCTAGGCCCACCACAAAGTCCGTTTTAAATATTATACTTAATAAGTATATCCCACAACATGGACCAATAAGGAACGTACTTAGTGATCAGGGAAAGCAGTTCCAAAACAAACACTGGGCAGCCACCCTGGAACGTAACGGTATCAAAGCAGTCCTAACCTCGATACGACGACCACAGGGAAACCTTGCCGAAAGGGTGAATCGGGAAATCGGTAAAATGTTCCGTATCTATTGCTATAAGGAACAAAGTAAATGGCCCGAGTTCTTACCATTCTTCGAAAAGGCAATAAATGAGAGTTATCACGATACCACGGAATACACACCGGCAGAATTAGACTCTGGAACCACACCAGAGAGGTTTTGGGATAATTATTTAAGTAAGCCAAAGACTTATAATCTACCTCTGCCGGTGCAATGTAAAAATCAACTTGTGAGGGAAAGAATTGTTGACAAAGGGCGAAAAAGGGCAGACAAATTTAATACGACTCACAAATTAACGAACTTTGTAGTAGGCGAGAAAGTACTGCTCAAGGCGAATCCTGTAGGCCGAAGAGACGTAAATGTGGCTGCAAAGTTTTTTCGCTTATATAATGGTCCCTATCTGTTGGCTCAACAACTCGCACCTCACACGTTTATCGTTACGACGCTGGACCGAACGAAAACGATCGGTAAATTCCATGCGAGCTCTTTGAGAAAATACTTTGAGTAGCATGGCGTTCCAAAGCGCGTCGCGACGAAATGATAAGACTATAAAAAAAAAAGAGTATTTAGAGATAATAATAATTGTATTATAATAATTAAAATTAAAATAAATAATTTGTGTATTATAATATTATTAATAATAATTATAGATAACTTGTGTATTAATAATAATGTTTTTCTATAGCGGTAAATAATAAGCGTATACAACTGAACGAGCTCACGGCAGGAAATAATTACGTCACGCGGTAACAACTACCTGACCCACATTTGAAACTAGGTCAAGCAATTAGACGCGCGCCTGGCGATAACGGTTCTAAATCTGTCAGCAAATTCTTTTGTACGTGTGCCACTGTTTATAAACAAAGGTACTACTCGTTTTAAAAACATTATACGCAATAAGTTGCAAATATGATAGTTTAATACATGTATTTAGAGTTAAATTGTATATAATGCAATAACATTAACACTTGTGTACGTGTCTTCAGAATAAGTGATACAATGTATAGTTAATAAGAATAATGATTGCAGAATATGTGTGAAATGATTAAGAAAAAAAAAATAACTGTAATTATTACATTCATTTTTTTTTTAAAGCGGGTGTGGGAATATATAACGGAACCAAATATTAACTATTTGGGGTTATATGTTTACCGCATGCTAAAAGCATATTTAAATAAAAGTAACAGTCAAAAACTCCATTTGAATGTAGAGCATTGAAAATAATGCTGTGTAAAGCAACGCACACGTGGTCATTATGTAATCAGTTCGCTGTACAAGGAAGCGACCACACCCAAACTGTTAATTATTAATATCTCGGAAACTAATAAATAAAGGCGAAATCCAATATAGCCAAAATGTTTGCCGAGATATTAATAATGAAGTGTGCAAATTTGATGCAATATAATTAACAAATGAAAGAGTTAATTAAAATAATTGAATAACTTCTGTAAAAATAGAGTTACAGTAAAGAGATTTTACTATGTTATAAAGATAATAATTTCTGACAGATTGTATATTTTAGATTTCACACAACTTGATTTGCAACCAAGTTATTGCAAAATTAAATAATTACAGGATATCCGTAGCGACAAATTGGTTCCGCCGAATAATTATATTACATAATAATTCTATTCTCCGTCTGTGGGAACCAGACTTCATTCTCACGGACCAAGGGAATTCTAAATTTTATGTGGTAGGGAGAGTGTGTCGACCAATGAAATCATTGCATGCGAGACCCGGCTACTGCGGTGTTTTATTGTTGAAAAATCACTCTTCTGTCAGTACTCACGAAGTTAAGACGTAGTCCTTCGATCGTCTAGTAGCCAAAGCGGTGAAGATCAACAAGAAGACTCTACGTGGTCTACACACACGCAATTACGAACACACTAAGTACAGATCATCTGTATAGCTCGTAATTGTTGCGTAAAGGCGAGATACTCTTCAGGACATCAGCCAAGCTTATTGTGTACTACCAGTTAGTCATAAGCACGCAAGAGATCCACCAGACTTCAAGACCAGACTTCAAGAATACAGCAGAGAGGCCGTCTAAATCATTGGTTAACAGCTGACGAGCAGAGCGACCACTCGAACGAAGCACACACACACACACGCTGACGTGCAACGTGCGAATCGACGAGGGACAGGAAGCACTTCCAGCAGACAACAGCAGACGTTAAAATATTTACAAACAGCAGGGAAGCAGAGTGTTGCCGAATTTTGAACTCCACGACCGAATCCAGCAGTTCTAAGCAGATTACTTTCTCTAACCAAGGACTCGAATCGACGAGGGACAAATCGGGACGACATCCTCTTCAATAACAGGAAAGCAAAATCCACTTATTTATTTTTCAGATAAAATTTTCAATTTTTCAATTAAAACATTGTAATTCAAATAATTCAGGTGCCAAACAAAAAAACAAAGACTCTAGTAATTAAAAAGTAAATTCGTTGTGATAATCTGTATAGCAGTTTAAGGCTTTAGTAAGTTATAGTTAAGAAATAGAAGTAGTATAAAAGCGCTATACAAATCTTAACTGACAATCTAATCTTAGATCATACTGCAGTAGATCAGAAGTAGAATCACTAGAAATGAAATAACGTGAACTAGACTGTCACGTCTAATTTATTTTAATTAATTATTCTAATTAATTTCAGAGTTTTATATTTTGTTTAATGAACATTAGATTCAATTTAATTAAATAAATTTAATTAAATTCAAATCAATTGATCAAGTCAAATTTAAATTGCAATTAACTCGCAAAGAACGAGTTCAGTTTCTTTCCACTATTAAACAATCGAAAAACATCGATTCATTGTATAGACTATAAGAAAATTCATAAGATTATAACCATTCTATTCTTGTGTGTTGTTGGTGTAATAAACAACGTTTTATTACCCCATATAACAGTGTTTTATTGTTGTACGATAAAGCCTACCAGTCTCACGAAGCTCTCCCCCTTTAAAGTAACCCATTATGTGTGTTGTTGTAATAATTTGAGATTACTAGCTTGCGAACTTCAAATCCAAAATCCACACGCCCTAGTCGGAAGAATCTGCAAGATCAGACAGCAGGTGGGTACTCACACACAACATTACATTACAATAACGCATAGTAGTGTAGTTATAATATATATATATATATATATTATAACGAATCATATAGTCGACCTATCAGATCGTTATATGAAAGTGTCAAACTGTGCTAGTCTAGCGGCGTAAGCAAGAGAGAGAGGGAGTAATCACAGCCATCTCTGTCTAACCTCGCCACTGCTACTACTGACGCGTGCACAGACATGAAATTCTATTCAATTAATTTTATTTATTAAAACTTCAATATCTACAAATCTAATAAATATACGGCAATTCTGAAACCTGCATAGTGTTCAGCAATTAAAGCTCTATAAGTAGCCAAAATATCGACTAATATAATTAACATTTAAAGAAGTTATACAGAAGAAGAACGCCAAGAGATATAACTAGATAATTAGGCTAGGTACGAAATAGGTGTTTTCACACACATACAGAGAAAGACCAAAGCAATAATATTCTCTGGTCAGATCTTTGAAAACACGTTTGCAAATACCTGTAATCAAACTATTTGCAAACAGAGGAAGTATGAAATTAGCCAGAAATTCTCTACCATCTCAAACTTGTTAAGGAGAGTTTGACCGACCTGTTCAATATTGTTTCAAATGGAAAACACATGATTTATTTGGAACAACCAATCACAACCCTGTATAAAGAGTAGACGCTAACTCAGAATGAGGGAATTGATCACTCTTCGTTCGGGCATTAAATAAGCAAGACGTGTGTTAAATACGATCTCATTGCACAAACAACGCAAAGTATTTATTTAAATAAACAGTTCGCGAAGTGGTCCGCAGTAGCAGAGGAACTAGTAAAGTTCAATAAATAATCTCTCTGCGTAATAACTAATTAATTAATTAAATAATAAATAAATAATTAATTAATTAACAGTGAAGTGACCTGTGCACCAGAGTAGCTACAGTTTCTGTAATTGTCCAGGATCATCAGTCAACGTTATTGGTCAACATCATTTCTTCTGAGCCGAACCATCAAAAGGAGTATCTCTACTGATTACCATCTACGGTCGACGCATCAATCAGATAAGAGATATATTCATTGATCAATGAACAAACAAAAAAAATAACAAAATAAATAATTAAATCAATAAACAATTTAAAAAGACACTATATAAATTCAAATTTTGTATTTAATTATTAAGATGAGATATAAAGTAATATAGGAGTGTTGAATGGAGAGTGAGGTGTAGTATTAAACGTGCAAATTATTGCAGACCCGTTCTTTAGCACTGGTTTGGGTGATATATGAATCCCTAAATCAACCAGATAAAAGCAATTGGTCGTTTGGACGTTTTAATCTTCACATTTCAAGCACACTCATTAACCAATAAGATTTAGGTTAGCAATAAGTCATTTGATTAACTTTTAAAGAAATTAATTTAATAACAAAGTCATTAATTAAACAAATTTCAACATTTTTTAAGAGGTATTTGTAACGATTCCCCTTAAATATTCCACTCACTGAAGGAATCCTGAGATAGTGTGTCTCTGTGCTCTGAGCTAAGCTGAATCCGTGTCATTTGTATCTGGGATTTGTTCTGCCGCCCAGGTAAAGTAAAAAGTCACGGGTAAGTAAGATTTGTTCTATCATTGTATACAGAAATAGATGGATAGACAAAAGGTCTTTATAATATGGTCTATATATATAAACTTAGTGTTGCAATAAATTTATTACGCATAACTTACAGCTAAACAGTAGCATTTGAGATTTTACATTTGTGATCAAGCGTCCATCTGAAGAATATTTACACATACTGTAACGTGACGTTCCTTCTCATTACATAAAGAAAATACTTACCGAAATAAACAAAATAATATAGAAATAAGAATAAACCCATTATAAAATAACAAAAAGTACAATACTATTAAAGAATGAAACAATGTACTTTAGGTTAAGGAAAAGTGTTAGAAATAAGACTATGTAACTAAAATCAAAAATGAGTGAACACATTTATCTAATTGTGTGACAAACAAAACCACATCAGTGAAGTGTTAACTAGTGATAACACAGGAAACTAAGTGTCTTTCCTTTTCCTTTAATATCATTAGTAAAATACATATATAAAGCATGTGAAAAACTAGTGTTAAAATGGGAATTTATATTCCAAGTCCCCTAAACCTATAGGCCAATGACTATGTACAAGGTAAGTGGATGCCACAAGTGAGAAAAAAACAATAATGCATGAAAAGATATAAAAACAATGTGAACTGAATAAAATATTCTTATTTAATGTTAATTAATAGTATAGTTTTAGTAAGATTTGTGTTTTAGCTACTTGTATGTTCAATCAAACTTAAAGCCATGTAGGCCTGAAAGCAAACTAATAGGATAAGGTATAATTTGTTCTGTTAATCTATTGTTATATAACATTAAGTTGGTTCTCATAGTTATTAAGGTTATTAATAGCCTTAACTTAACTGTTAAAGGGTTCTTAGTAAATCAGTCAGAAAGGTTAACTGTAATTAGAAATGATTGTGAACTTGTTCATAAAACTAATACCAGTACATAGGCCAATATCAAAACCCATAACTATTGTAAATAAATAGTAAACAAGGGGATAAAATAATGTAAATGCATGCAATATTGTAAAATGAACAAATGGGTTATCTATTACAATTGTAATCATATTTTTTGGAAGTAATCAAGGGGTTTACACGATAATTTTAGACCGGTTCAATTGTATTAAAGAATTTAGAATAATTCTATATAAGTCAAATGACTGAAAAAGCCTATAAGCAGAGTCTATTGTAAAAGGGGTAAATCACTTAATATTGAGGCTAATGATATGATGTCTAGTATCAAATTGTTCAGAATAAAATAAGGAAATTAACTAAGTTGACTAAATTAAGTAAAATTATATTATAACTAGAGAGTAAATTAGACTGGGAGGTGAAGGGTCAATTTATTTAGAACAAACACAGTCCCATGACTCAAGAGTTCATCCCATGAACCAATCAGAATTTGACAAAAACTGGTCAAATCCATTTGAATGATGAAAAAAGAAGGGAGTTGATTGTTAGACATAAAGACGAGCGGGTTAGCTCTGTACAGTAAAAAACTAAAATGTCAAAGTATCAAGTGAATTAGTCAAAGATCTAAGTGAAATAAATAAAAATATATGTTGAGAAGAAACCAGCCGAAAAATAAGAAAAAACAATACTAATATGAATTTGAATATACAATAATTCCTTAAATCAAGAACGCAAAAGAACAAGTAAAGTATGATTTGAAAGTGAACTTGACTACGTAAATTTGGTGAGCGAACTGTTTAACCTAAACACTGTTAAACCTAACATCACACTATAATAAACTCACAACACCGTTTCAATTACAATATAACGAAGAAAAAGTGATTAACAACTATTATAACTGTGGACAATCATTTATTTAAGGGAAAGTGACAAAAAACTATTAACAAAAAATTAGAGGTGTGACATGGCAGCCATTTTCTCAACTGATCGAGTCGTTCCACTGACGCCATCTTTAAGCTTTGGTCACAAACGTATACTTACTGTTGTATATCTCCTAACAAAAAAAAATCAAATATTTATGTGTTAATAATTAAGAATTTACTTGTAAGTATTGTACTTTTTATAAAAATTTCCTTTCTGACTTTTTAGTAACAGTTCAAAGAACTCGAATCAATTATACTAATTTTATTTAAATTACATTTGTTTGCAATCGACCTGAGATTGAGGAGTCGAGCCGGGAATCACAATATCGGCCCGAGAGTCGATTAATTGCTCAATTTGCATTAAATGAGATTAATTATCAATTAGTTGCGTTTTATTTATAAAAATAAGTAAGTTAGATGAATTTCAGGTAAAGAAGAAGGAACACTTGCGAAGAATAACATCAGGTGGGCGAAACGAAGAAGTAGGTAATTCTAATATTACGAATCGATTGTCAAATCGAATCAGCTAACGCAAAACATTTCTTCAAATTAAATTCTACTACACGATTCAGATTAAGAGGAGAGTAAGAAATAATTAAATGTGGATGGTTATAAAATAAAGAACCCGAACCCTAATTAAAAATAAGAATAAAATTTAAAATATAATTTAACCAAATAAAGAAGAAGATAATTTAGACAAAAGACGAAGATCAAATACTCATTATAATTTAAGATGATTGTTTTTACTTACGTAATTTAGAAATTGAAGAAATATACTCTCTGACTTACCTGAAACAAAATATTAACAGTGTGTATAAAATTAGCATTAAAGGAAAACGGTAAATGAATGTGTTGGTATTCAACACAAGCAATTATGCACCATATAGTTATTGGTTATATTCCCTATACTTGTCGTTTACTTGTAATAACAGTGATCACTGTTTAGCTTTTCAGTAGCGTCAATAGTTTTTACATTTTAAATGTAATCAATTAATTTAAACTTCCTAGAGTGTAATAATAATTTTATAACATATGTGTGTTCGGTACTTAAGATTGTGTTATGCATAATTTATTCAAGACTGTTAAAATTATCGGAAGATAAAAAAACATCTATGGGCAATTGAAAAATTGTATTTAATATAATATTGGTGTAGTTTTTATGAAACTTCTGAAGGGGAGTATTACGGGATATAATAAAAATCAGCAATTTTCCATTACCTGTACCTTCACTATTTTTCGCTACTTCGATTATGAGTTAAACGGTAGCGGTGTTTACTGATTATCTCTTATTATTCTAATAAAATTGTAGAAAGGTGTAGATTGTGTTATAGTATTAAATTATTTGTATTTGATTGTAACAGCTATTCAATTTTATTTTTTTTTTACGCGAAGCATTTATATCCTTATTTTAGGTCACATCTATACCTTAAACAAAAAATCAGTGTTGTTAAGTTGACTCTCAGACTTGAAGAACACCGAAAAATAAGTACACTTATAATTAGTACTCACTGTTTTGTGCAAAACACACAAAAACAAGTCTAAGTAAAGCGGGTTACTATAAGGGGTATCACGATATTTGACATAACTCGCTTTTCCTTTTAAACGTTAAATTTAACAAATTTTACTGTAACCGAAACTTATTTCTGGTTTTTTCTAACCTTTCCTGTTTCCATACTACATTTTCATTGTTTTGGGCATGTTCATTACCCTCCGTAAAGTCATGCCTTCTGCTTCAGGCACTGAACGTTTGGGTAAAAAATGTTGATAATTTCCCAATAACTGTATCTGCTTTACATTTTCGAATATTTGATTACGCGAGAGTATCGATACAGTACATAGTGAATAAGAAATGTACAAATTGTAAATGATTTTATTGCTGAATATAAAGTGAAAATACTTAATTTGCTAATGCACGAGATTATACCCATGAGCTTTGTTTTTTTTTAAATTTGTTGTTTAATGAAAAGAGAATTCATGGTTTGAAAAACGTAACACGTTTATTAAGTAAATACAATAACTAACAGTTTGACTATTGCCGACAATCTGAGCACGAAAAAATGCAATTAAAAGCAGACGGAAATAAGCATTTTTGTGAAATCTTCTTCCTCTTTTTCTTCTTCTTCTTCCATCATGAACATACTAAAGCGACACTTCAAATAATGTTCACAAAGATATGTCTTTTTTTATGGAATTACTAGCTGCATACCCTTGCTTCGCTACGGTGATTATCAGAAAAAGCAGAATGTGAAATCAGAAAATAGAAATAGGTTATTTGTAAAGCTTAGATACCGGTATTTTGAAACAAAGAGAAACTATTTAAGCTCGATCAATTTGAAGATGAGCAAGCTTGAAGATGATCAATTTCATCAAGCTTGATCAATCAACTATTAAACCTTAAAAATTAATGAGTTGCTAAAAATGACGCTGTATTATTTAGTTAGAGAGGGTAAGCTTAAGTTTTTGTTAGAGATTAAGACGGTCCTTTGTTGTAAGTCTAACAACCAAAAAATAGATGGGCTTAAACCATTTGATCCCACCACCACCCCTGGTTTTTGGTCTTCGTAGCCAGGCTAATAACTTGCTTAGCATATACTTTCAGTTGCTCCCTCAGATTAAGTGCTCAGGACTTCCGAGAAAACAACATTCCTGGTTTTGCTCTCTGAGTGGAGGATCACCAGGCTGTCAGGTGAACTGACTCTGGAGAACGCCACGTACAAATTGCCATGGGAGAAACAGTCACCCCTCTGATCCACACCAGCCACTATCAAACTCTGCCCATGTGCCTTATTGATGGTCATGCCGTAGCACACCTTAGCGGAAAACTGCAGACATTTGAATTGAAAGTGGTAGTCTGATGGGATCAGAGGAATTCGGGGGATGATGACAGTTTCTCCCTTACCGACGCCTGTGAAAATCGTGGCTTCGATGACATGTTTGTGCAAAAGCCTGGTGCCATTGCACAGTTTCAGAGGCTTTAGATTGCGCTACAGCATGATTCGAGCACCAACCTTGAGGTAGAGGACGTGAGGTGGTACTACTGGTGGGTCGAGAGTCTGCAAGAACTCCACAGGGTAATGTACAGCATCCTCGACCTCCACCACAGAGTCCACAGATTTATACCTCATACGCTCAGTCGGCAGCTTCTCCAACAGAAAGTTGTTGACGCTGTTGGCTGAGTCGTTTGTTGGAGTAAGAATAGCTCTTTCCCTCAGCCATGAAGTGCAATCCTCTCTAGCCTGATGAATGTTGGGGTATATTCTGTCACTGAAGCTGATTAGATCTTCAACAACATCGAAAAGGTTACCAGAAATATTTATTCTTCCCTCCTCTTCCAAAATCTTGCCATCACCAATATCAAGCAATAAGTTAGGAAACGCCTCTGCCCTCAAGTCACGTTGGAGGTGGACACGCATGTTAACTCTCAAGGACAGGACTTTGACATTAGGCCATAAAAGGGATGACTTGAGACAGGCCTTGACTTCATCTGCACGTATCCCCCGTGGCACAACAGGCAAGGTCTGTCTGAAGTCACCAACCAAAAGCACCGTAACTCCACCCATAAGACGGTTGCGGCCCCTAATGTTCTGAAGCGTCCTGTGCAGAGCCTCAATACCTCCCTTGTGGGCCATGGTGCACTCATCCCACACAATATCTTTGGCTTCTCGGAGCATCTGAAGCATGTCACTCTGCTTAGAGATGTTACCAAGTGCACTCAGAATGATTCAGGTTGAGAGGTAAATTGAAGACAGAGTGAGCCGTCCTGCCTCCGTCGATCAAGGTAGCTGCAATGCCTGAGGAAGCAACGGCAACGGCGATGTTCCTTTCGCCTTAACTGTGGCTAGCAACAGATTGATCAAGAACGTTTTGCCAGTGCCACCAGGAGCGTCAAGAAAGAACAACTGCTCAGAATCAGAAGCAATGCTGTGCATGATTTCATCATAGGCTTTCCTCTGTTTAAAAATAATTTTGGAACATTCACAGCAATTGTTTCGGACAGCTGAACGGTATCATAAGCCAGTTCCCTCAGGTGATCACGATTGGCGACAACGGGTGCTTGCTCTCGTGAAGGTGGTGGAAAAAAGTACTGCAGGAATGATACAACTAAAAAGCGGCATTATCTGTGTTACGGTTTTCGCGGATAGGCGTCAAAGATGTCAAAACTCTTTCTTAGTAGGCACTAAGAAGCCAAGAGGAACATATGTGCCGAATTTAGAACTCAAAATAAATCCTCAACGGCACATAGCAAGGAATAGAGGGACAGGGTGAACTGTTTCGCGCCTCCTCGTGGTTATAGGTTAGATGAAAAAAATACTGTTTCAGTAACTCCTCAATAGCCTAAAGAAAAGTAAAAAAATAAACATTAGACTTTCTGGAAGTCTACAGTTGAAAAAAGCTGCAGTATTGGTGTCAAGGTTCTTAGCGGGTTTTCGCGTTTTATTGTGGTTAGGCGTTAAATTTTTCAAAACCCTTTCTTAGCGAGCACCTAGAAGCCAAGAGGAACATACGTGCAGAATTTCAAGTTTATAGGCTTTATAGTTATGGAGATTTCGTGAAGAGTGAGTGTATGAGTGAGTGAGTGATATTTGGCTTTTATAGGCCTATATGTAGATAGGCCTACATATAGGTACTGTGTTTCACCAGCATTGAACCATTTGGAGTACAACCAAAACAGGATTTATTTTGTTTGCTTGAACGTTTTTCATATGGAACTGGCCAAACAGTGTCTCCTACCCTGTTCGGAATATATGTGCCGAACTGAGAACTCAATATAAACCCTCAACGCCACATAGGAAGGAATAGAGGGACAGGGTGAACTGTTATGCGATTATTTTCGCGCCTCCTCGTGGTTATAGGTTACATGAAAAAATACTGTTTTAGTAACTCCCCAAAAGCCTAAAAGAAAATAAAAATATAAACATTAGACTTTCTGGAAGCGTACAGTTGAAAAAAAGTTGCATTATCCGTGTCAAGGATTTTAGCGGTTTTTCGCGTTTTTTTGCGTTTAGGCGTTAAAGTTTTCAAAACCCTTTCTTAGCGAGCACCTAGAAGCCACGATGTACATACGCGTCGAATTTAAAGTTTGTATGTTTTATAGTTATGTAGATTTCGTAATCAGTGAGTGTATAAGTGAGTGAGTGGTATTTGGCTTATATAATATATACTGCAACGTAACAAAATTGCAAATTTATTATAATTTAAATTTGTGGAGCCCCGCGATCTTGGAGCACCAATTTATGCAACGTTACATACACATAAATAGGCGTGAACGATCTCACGTTCCAGATTGACAAATTCTTTAAACAATCTAACATTTAAATTGGGTGTCAGGTGTATCTGCAATAAGAACTCTATGTAACTTGAAAGGGTAATTAAAATTTATTTGATACTATAAAAAATATGTGCACATGGCACTGACTTCGATTTTAAAACATTAGTTATTATTTGTTATTATGCCGTAAGGCTTAAGATATATACATCCTTACTGACTAAATATTCTATGTTACTAATTATTATATAAAAGAAAAATCTCATTTTCACACTACTCAGTCTATTAATATGTTTCAAAATCAATTTTTAAATCTTTTTTTTTTATATTGTAACGTACTCAAAATATTAATAGTTATTGTTTCTCAGTACTGTTTTCTCAAATACTAATTGTTTTTATTTAAATGCTTTGTAATCATTTTATATCATATTAATTTGAGCTCTTGTTACGTTAATCGTATTTCTAAAACATCTATGATTTTAACTCTACTATACAAGAAACATTGCTCTTATTTTTAAATAAAATATGAATGTCTTTAACTGTCTTTGAATTCTTTGTATGATTAAGATATGAATAAGTTGTCTATCACCTTATTGTCGTCAATCATACTCGATCATTTTTTGTTCCATCGGTGTTCGTCCTCGTCTCGCCTCCAGCGTCGGCTGTCTCTCTTCTCCTCTTGTCCAGCGTCGGCTGTCTCTCTCTCTCTGGAACTCTCCTCTTGTCCAGCGTCGTATCTCTCTCTGGAACTCTTCTCTTGTCCAGCGTCGTATCTCTCTCTGGAACTCTTCTCTTGTCCAGCGTCGTATCTCTCTCTGGAACTCTTCTCTTGTCTAGTGTCGAATCATTAATGGATCTTCTTAAGTAGTGCTGTTATTAATTAAAATGATTGTCTTTACAGCTTAGTTACGTATTTGTACGTAACTGGCAAATTTAAACTGTTTACGGAAAAAAAATAAATATGCCGTGCTGACGGGCATAAGCTCCCGCTGCATCGTGGATGATTCAAGAAAGAGAACCACTGTAGCTTGCGTGTCCTATTTATACCCATGTCTTGGTCGACACCCTGCAGTGATCCGAAATCGACATGTTAGAAACTGTCTTTGGCTTCAGTTCCCCCACTCTTTGTCAAATTCGCTATTTTTTATATTTCTGCGAATTGCAGAGTCTTGTAAGTATACTCTTATAGTATACTTATCTTATAACTAATTTTATAACACATGTTCACTGTAATTTTGGACATTGCAACTTAACCCTTTCGATTTGTACACAGTTATTTCACTATTACACTCGTACGGTGTGTCACTTTCGCGTGGTTTTCGTACACAGTATTTAGTAAATTTATTTACATTTTATGGTGCTTTTGGATTTTAATTCTTAATTCTAGTTTATGAATAATTACGGAAAAACAGTAATTGTGCAATTATTCACCTTGGGGTGGCAAACTCGCCTGCAGAGACCTGCGTTCACACACACTAGCAAAATACTGGTGTACACACTTTCGGTTACATTTGTGTGTGTGTGCACGTCGATTCAGGTCGAAACACCTGTTCATATTTTTGTCTGAGCCAAGCTTGCAATCCCTAACATGCTTATTTCTAATATATTATTAATTATTTACAGTTTATTAAGTAAATTTAAATTTTTATATTTCATGCTCAGTACCTCACTTATTTGTACTGTCGCAATATATATATATATATATGAAGACTAACCTAACAAACCGAATTGGGAACGAAAGCATTAAGTTCTTTTGCAAACATGTTGAGATTAAAACAGGAGTCATCTTTACGGACTGTATTGCAACTGTATAGGCCTACACGGTATACATAAACATCCTGAAAACATTGTAAACGTAGTAAGGGACCAGGGAAAAGTGACAACCACAAAAATACACGTGTAAAATTTACTGTACAAACGAAAACAAGTTCTGTTACAGAAAAAGAGACACATATAGGCCTAGTAACCTACAAGAGGTGACCGCCTTACTTCGAGTTATTTGTTTTTGTTATTTGTACATAATAGGCAGTATTATTTTAAAGATGCGTTGATTTCCCTGAGTCCTTTTGTATTTCCTGTTTACCTAACAACACCAACATTTGCTGTTAGAGAAACAGATTTAACCTATGATACTATAGAAAAGCGTGCATAAAAAATATATAATAATAAAAGACGATTACAACCAAAAACAAACACTTGCATACACTTACATGGCTGTAATTTCGGTCGTACAAATTATCTGGGTTTTTGAACAAGTATTGTTCTGTTTGGAAGCCTTGTATAACAAGAATATTGGTTACCTGAGAAGAAAAATCATGAGTAGGGATTACTTAAGAACCAATCAGATTACTTGAATTCAGTCGAGGGCATGATAGTAAAACGAACAGTCTCTCTTGGGAATCGATAAAGTGTAAGCACCGCGTGGTAGTTCATAACGATCGGTCTGCTAATCGCGATTAACGTTAAGTTACCATTTCCTAGGGTTACTGCAAATAATAGTATTGTAAGTGCTATTCTGCGTAAGTTAAAGATATCCGGTTAGGCTACATAAACACTTTAATCTTACTGAATAAAAACGTGTAGGCTTACGCATAAAAGACTAATTTGGCAGTAACAACGTCTGTTCGCGGTGAAATTATATTACCGTGATCGTGAGAAACGCCCACAAGCGACACTGAGGCTAGACAGAGTATACCAACATACGTATTCACCCAGATAAAGGATCACTCAGGATCAACCCGTCATCTGAAGGATCTACAGTCTACATTAAAGGGAAGTAAACCTGCATTATTTATGTACAGTACAACAAAGGAAATTGTTTGAAACAAAGACTCGATCACATCAATAAAGACTTTATAGTAAATAAGAGAAAAACAACTTTTATAGCCTATATTAATTTATTTCATTTTATAGAAAACAATGTTCAGTTGTGTTACAGACATCAACAGAGATATAGTAATTATTTCTTACAAACGGTATTATAAACTCAGTAGATTTTTTTTAAAAGAGTAGAATCATTAATAAATCCACTTCATTCCAGTACACTATATACCAACTACTTATTCTATGCGAAACCTATATATCGCAATATATGTATATGTATATAGTAAAGAGGATAATCGGGGTGGTCATTTTTTTTTTTTTCTAAACGAGGACACAGTTGACATTTTTAAACAAGTATTCCATTACTACGGCATTCACTTTACAACTTGAAGGTAGATATGTTTTCAATATGTATAAAAATATTAGATGGCGTATTGTTTTTGAAACCTACAAACCAAAATATAAATAATAAAAAAGTTACAAATGATAAAAATGCTCTAGGACTGTATCTAAGAATATGAGATTTGTCTGTAAACTTAATTTTTTGTTTGGCTTTATGTTTGCCTAGTTATTTTTTAATTTAAACCAAAGTAAACTATATTTCTGTAGTTTTTTTATAGTTGTTTTGATTGTTCATCATCCTTTTTCACAGCACTAAACTTTATAGAATATTGAAACTTTCAACTTGTGAAACTTACTTGTCTTTTCTTCTCGTACGCGTTTCGGCGTGGTGTTCGCCTTCGTCAGATTTGAGACAGACCTGTCTGTCTGCCGAAGGCGAACACCACGCCGAAACGCGTACGAGAAGAAAAGACAAGTAAGTTTCACAAGTTGAAAGTTTCAATATTCTATAAAGTTTTTTTTTTATTTACGAAGACATTATATTTTTAACTTTTACATTTATTACCATTTTTATTAAAATTAATTATAAGACAAAATATCTTGATTAACACACTATGAACACAAAAATCCAAAGCAATAATAAGAATAACGATAGTCATAAGAAATATAGTTATAGAAGTAACAATGATTATAAGATGTATAGAGTGAATTGTGTGTACCCAGCTGCTACGAGAGAAGGACTGTTAAGTAATGATAATAATGCTAATGGAAACTATAATATGTCTATGTGTAACACTAAATGTCTTAAAATAATCGGTAGAATGAATTGCACATATACTGAAATACTAATAGACGCTGGTGCAGAATTTTCAATCATAAATCATAAATCAGAACAGCACTTTAAACGGTCACCGTTATAACCTATTAATAATACACAACTACAGGCAGCAATAACCACTAATTAAAAAAATAAATAAACAAATTTATGTTAATATAATAAGGATGAATAGAGCTGGGAAATTTCTTTTGTTTTGGACAATTTAATTTATGACGTCAACATTGGAATTGACCAACTATGTTATATCCAAGCTAAACTCATTTTGTTTGAACAAATAATGGAATGTAATATAAAAAATAAAACATGTAAAATTAAACTAACCGAAATCATGGACAAATATACTATAAATAAAAAAGATGATATTTCGATAAGGAGACCTAATTTAAGCATCCAGAACCCAAACTGTGACGATAATAATATTGTAGATAATAATAAATTAATCAACAGCAATCGGGATTAGACAAATTATTGCAGAAACATGGCGATGTATTCAGTGAAATACCATCTGTCACAAATGTCTATGAACATAAGATATCATCCAAGATGTGTCGACGTTTTGTTCGGAGAACGTATATTCATCAACGTGTAGATCCTGAAATACAAAGGGTGTTTGAAAATAATATAATCGAGCGCACTGAGAACAACTTCATTAATCCATTAGTGGTTGTGAAGAAAAATAATGATGATTAGTTATTGAGACTGTGTTTAGTTATGAGAAATTTAAATAGTGTTACACTAAAAAAAGAATATTGATTCTGCACCTACGGCTGATGGTTTACTTAGAAAGTGTCAAGGAATTGAGTATATGTCAAGACTAGACTTAGCTAGAAGCTTTTGGCAAATAGGGCTACATAACGATAGTAGAAAATGCACTGCAATTATGTACAAATAAATATTTTCAACTTAAAGTTGTCTCGTTTGGTTTAGTAACAAGCCTAGCTGCTATAGTTAAATGGAATTAGCTTTAGGTCATGACGTAGACGACTTGTAAGTGTATTTGTGGATGATATATTAATTATGTCTAGATTAGTTTATGAACACTTACATTTAGGTATAGTGGTTAATAAATTAAGAAAAGCTAATTTAGTTGTTAATTAAGAAAAGCGTGAATTCGAGAGGTCTAAAATCAAGTTTTTAGGCCATATTATATTTGAAAAATGCGTTAGTACTGATCGCGAAAAAATACAAAGTATTGCTGATTTCCTAACGCCTTCAAAGATAAAAGCTATTAGAGCTTTTTTAGGATTAACGGGTCATTATAAGCGATTCTTACCACAGTGTTCCAATAATATAGTTCCCTTATTTGAGTTATTGCAAAAAAGGTAATAAAAATGGACATGGGAACCCAAATATCAGCCAGCATTGGATGACGTTAAACGGTTATTTAATAACAATCTACACTTATACCTACCTGAAAAGGAAGGTAAATACGTCTTATATACTGATTCATCAGATAAAGCGGTGAAGGGAGTACAATATCAACAAAACCAGGAGAGTGAGTAAGGTGTTACCGCCTATGCAAATAGAACACTTATAAGAGCTGAAAGAAATTATTTCACTTTTGAAAAGGAAATTTTACCTATTATATACCCCTTGAATAAATTTCGATATTATGTATATGGTCAGCAATTCAAAATTCACACAGACAATCAGGCGCTGTCATTCTTATTAAAATGTCGGTTAACTAACGCGCTTATAACCAGATGGATTATGGGTATACAAGAATATGACTTTGTTACAAAAGTACCAATTGCAAGGCGACTGAGAATAGAGTTGCCGACGTTCTCAATCGTTACGCTTCTGTTGAAAGAGAGGAACATATAAGCGAGAACACCGACGTTAAAATTATGTCTATTAAATATGAGATCCCACAGGAATTAAAACAAAGACTTTGTTCCAAGGACACTGAACAGGACCAAGATCCTAGCACATTGAAGAGGAAGAATAATTTACAACAAAGAGATCTTCCGAGTAATAAAGTGGAGGAAAATGTTCTCTACAAACTTATTGATGATCGTTGAAAGATTATCGTACCTTAACATTTAGTGGATGATATATCATGGGCATGTCATAAAAGCTTGGCGCCTGCTGCCGCCTTACGAGAATACGAGAAGACTTATTTTCTTATCTGGCGCTACAGCCTTTCGTGGGCTTTATCCTTCTCAACAATACTCCTCCGTGCTTCATCCTTCTCCGCCCTTCCTCACCACCTTCTAATTTCTATGCTAGCTGGATCTTCTATTACCCCATTCATCCATTTCATCCTTGGCCTGCCTCTATGCATAGCAGTATGCAGTACATAATCTTCCATCCAGCATTCTTTTAGGCATTTTTTCCTCGTAAATTCTGTCCATATGTCCCAGCCAACGCAACCTATGTGATTTGATGAATTTCAGTATGTCTTTTCCATTCATGAGAGCCTGTAGTTCATTGTTATTGCATATTCTCCAACTGCCTTCTTCTTTTACTGGGCCGTAAATTTTACGCAATATTTTGCGCTCAAATGATTTTAAAGCAGTTTTGTCATACTTTGTCAAAGTCAACACCTCAGATCCATATATAACAACTGGTTTCACAAGAGAAAAATATATTTAAATTTTATACCTCTTGTAACAAGATTGTTTTTACAGATGTTAATATTTTACTCTGTTTCCTGCTTGTATTCTTTCTCTTATACTCATCCTAATGTTATTCTCATTTGATACCAAGGTACCCAAAGCAGGACACTCCTTAGAAACACTTCCCACTCACACTGAAATCTCTAGGGGCATTTCTGGTCTCTGAGTTGGACATTACCATGCCTTTTGCCTTGAATTCATTTACCAAACACCAAGTTTCATTGGTTCTGCTTCCATTAATGCATACCTGTCTTTGAGGCTATCAACGTTTCTTGCTACTATCGCAATTTTATCTGCATACGCGCATGTTTGAGAAGATTTCATGAATATTGTCCCCATTTTATCAATTTTTTACTGCACTATGTAGAGCTATGTTGAACAGAACCGAAGAGAGGCCATTTCCTGGCTTCACTATTGGTAAAGTTAAAACTTGCACTTATTTTATTATATATCTTTACTGTGTTCTTCATTGTCATTTTAACTAATCGGATTAGTTTAGTGCTAATACCAAATTTCCTCAGGACTTTAAATAATTCTTACCGATTTATACTATCGAAGGCTTGCTAAAAATCAGTAAACAGGAAATGCAGATCTATATCATGTTCATAGAATTTCTCCATCATTGTTCTGATGATAAATAGTTTATCAGTCGTTCCTCTGTCAGTCCGAAAGCCATACTGATATTCTCCAAGAAAGCTTTGTGCATACTTTTTTTATCCTTCCATTTAATATTTCAGTAAAAATCAACTGATCGAGTCGTTCCAAAGACGCCATCTTTAAGCTTTGGTCACATAAACTTATAATTACTCTTGTATATCTCCACATTTGATTCGCTATCCTCCTTACGCCTCTACACTTTTCAACACTATTTCTCGCCTCTCTGTGTATCCTTCCTGCCCTTGACCTCTTTTTCTCGTCTACAGTCTTCATCCAACCAGCCCTAATTTATACCACATTTTCTCACTCCCATGGGTTTCTCTGCAGTTTTCCTAACAGTTGATTCAATTTACCTCCACCTTTTGTCCACTCCCATTGGCTGTTCCTCCTGATTCCGTTTACCCTCTATTTAGAACTGATATCTTTTTATTTCACCCGGATCACTTAATTTATCTGTATTCCAATTCATCATCATCCTCATCTCTGTTCTATTCTTATTTACTGAGGCCAATTTCTCTTTCTAAATCGCTTTCACCACATAATGATCAGTGTCACAGTTTGGTCATCTACAGCTCCGCACCTCAGTAACTGAGGAATAGTGGCGAGAACTCACCAAAACATCGTCAGATTGGTTAATTACTCCATTCACTCCTGTATTTCATGTTTCTAAATGGATTATTTCGTGTGTGAAACAGGTTACGAGAAGACTTGCATTATGAAAAAGATACAGGCACGTTTACGTGCACGTCAAACATCTAAATACGCAAAAGCACACATATTTAGAGATGAATACTAAGGGTAAATGTGAAATATTTTATGTTGACTTTCTGGGTCCGTTAACGAAATATATTCCTGAGCGTGGACAAGTCGAGAGGGTATTGAGTGAGAAATACCCAGTTTCAAAATAAATTGAATTCAAAGTAATTTTGTTGTAGTATTAGTTTGAGGCTATTTTTTTAGTTATATATTGTGTGTCTTCATTTTGTTCTTTAAGTTTGTTTATTATTTTGTCTACGTTTCATCAAGTGGAATGTTGGTGTACATATTTGTGATGTCATATGATGTGAAAAATGTGTTTTCATCTTTATTTATTACTTTTAGTTTGTCTATTAATTCGTACGTATATTTATGTTGTGATAATTATTTGTTAGATGGTCAATTTTTAGTTTTTGTGTTATTATTTTTACTATTTTGTATGTAGGTGCTTTTTTGAAGTTGATTAATGGTCGTATTGGGTTGTTTAATTTGTGTATTTTTATTAGGCTATTCATTTTAGGTGGTTCTGGATTATTATTTATATGTATGTCTGTATTTTTATTGTTGAAAATGTTTTTAGTTATTTTTATTAGTTTTATTGTTTGTTTAAGATTTTTTCTGTTGCGTCTTTATTTGATTTTATGCAATCATTATTGTTGATGAAGTCTTCAGTTTTTCTGATGTAGTCTGTTATGTCAATAATTACTGATGCCTAGCTTTTGTCTGCTTTAGTTATGATTAAATTGTTGTTATTTACTTTATTTTTAATTTCTTTTATGTTTTATTACCTGCTTTTGTTTAGATTTATTTTTTAATTCACTTGTGATTATTTTTTTAATTATATGTGTTGCTTCTGTTCGTTTTTATTTTTGTATGTTGTCTTGTATTAGGTTAACGGCAAATTCTGTTTCTACTATTAAATTTTCTAGTTTTTGTTTATGTTTTGATTTACGTCAGTTTCTGACATAAACATTCTGTTTCTTTTTTGTTAAATTCTGTGTTGAGTTGGTTAAAGGTTCGAGGATAAAATGTGTATTTATTTTTGTTTTTTTGTTCTTGATTTATGTTGTGTTTTTTAATGTTTTGAGTTTTCTGTTTATTGTATTTGTCTTTTTGTATTTAACAAATTTTATTTTACTTTCTATGTCATTGTAATTATTATTCCATGTAATTCGATGTAATATACTTGTTAATTCTAAGTGTAATTTATATATGTCTAGTGTTATGTTATTTTCTTACTGTATAATTGATTAATTTCATTTTGTATCCATAATTTTGGTGCCTTTTTTATTATTTTTTGTGCAGTCATATTTTTGTTGTTTGTGTTTATGTTAATGTAATTAGGTGTCAATTGGTGTTTTATGGCATTGTCTATTGAAGTATATATTCATGTTTGTGTTCATTAGTTGTTTCACTCGTGTTTAATATTGATTTAGTAATTTGGTAATGTGGTTATTTGGAGGTTTGGTTATGTTGTTTGAGTACATGTTAATGTTTGTTTATGTGGGAGATAATTTGATATATATTTATTATTTTGTTAATTGATTGTTGCTTTCAACTTTAATATTGTTATTCACTTCACTATTTTATTTCCACACTACACTATTGTCTTGATTTGTTTAATAACCTCTCTTTTGTTTTGTTAACTTTTTCACTGTAGTCTTATTTACCTACTATGGTATTATTACTTCAAACACTTTTTGCTAAAGTCCGTTTCTTGATGTATATAATATATTTAATATTTATAATGAATTCACCTCAAGATATTTTTTTTCCTTATTAGGAACATGTTTCGGGAACCATTGTGTTCCCATCCCCAGCCTCCCTGATTTTGAGTCTGGAGAGTACTTGTGTGTTGACTGGTTGTTATTGTGGTTTCCCGTTGGCCTCTGGTACTTTAAATTGTTATTATTATGTGTGATTGTGGTGTATGTATTAGTATTTTGTGTATTTTCGATGTTGAGTGCTTTGAACATGACACAATTTTTGTTACCTGTTACTAAATACATATCACAATTTTTAAAACACCGATAGATTAAGGACATTTAACCGCGTATGGTGATGCAAAATTATTACAGAAAAGTGTAAAGTGGGAAGTATATTATATTAATTAACGTTAATTGCTAACATAAACAACTAGTAATTACCGAGTCAGTTATATGTAATTGACGAGTGAACAATTACGAAGACAATGTAATCACTGGCATAAAGAATAAATTTACGTGATGGTGAAAACAGACTAAAAAGTGATCAGTAAAAGAAGGACGCTACGCTCAAAATGACAAAATTTAACATGTTAAAAACAATATCTGACATGTCAGTTAACCGTCTACTGTACTACTACCTCCGGCAATTTTAGGTAACGTCAGACTCAAGCTATCTTTACACGCCGTCACTTTGTGCGTTTGTCGATCGAGCTGAACATCATCATTATCATCATCATCATCGTCATCTTCTGCAATATACCACGATTGATGAAAGAGCACCGATCATCATCCACTACAAGCTATAGAGTACCGGGGACGCATCACCATCCTCATCATCTTCATTGTCATCATTCAGGAGGCACACATACGTACACACCCAACGGTATTTTCGACAATACGCAGGTGACAAATGTACAATTATATTTTTGTGTAAAGAACTCATAAAGAACAGAACATGAGATAGTAAAGACTGAAAGACTTAAATATAAATAATATAACTATTCAGAGTAAAAGACGTAATTGTAAATTGTTGTTAAAAATAATAACCTAATTCTGTTTATAGGGTGTGTCATTAAAAATCATAAAGAATATTGAAGTATATATTTTTTTTAATTAAAGTATTAATAACAAGAATTCAATTTTATTTTATCAAAGTAATATCATGTTCTTATAAATAAGTTAATATTTTAACAATGATTCAAAGTCAGACACCCATGCAATATAAAGTAAGTGTATAATTTGTTTAGATATTAGATGTTCAGTTATTTAAGATTATAATGTTACTAATGAGTGCTGAATAGCAAAGGTATGTTATGTTTTCAGAGTGTATACTTATAAGAGAGAATATTTTGAATTTTCTATTTACAAATTTTTATTATTCAATTAACTTGCAATTTTTAATAAACAGTTGATTGATTCTTTTAGTATATTTTAATTAATTATTTCATGTCATCAACGTCTCACTCTTCTTTTTAAAAATTACGTTTATTGTGCAACTATATATACTTAACGCAACGAACATACAAAATCTCTAAGGCTAGCCGGTGTTTAACACTTTAGAGTTGCGATGGGTACATGGTCATAAATGTATTTATTTTATAATATAATATTCAACAATTACTCACTTAATCCTTGTCATTTTATGAATATTAAATAATAAATACTTTTTTGTACAGAAATTTATATTATTTTATCTACATCTTATAATATTTTTGATAGTTTTTTTTAATACATACTTTTATCTTCAGGTTTACAATGTCTTTTGTATATATATGAGATGATGCCGTATAAAACATAAAAATATTGAAACTGTATTGTGAAATACTCGTATTACAGTAAATAAATATAATATATATTATTTAAAGATATATATTGTTTATTATTATGTCTCAAAATCTACTACAAAATATGTGTGTGTGTGTGTGTGTGTGTGTGTGTGTGTGTGTGTGTGTGTGTGTGTGTGTGTGTGTGTGTGTGTGTGTGTGTGTGTGTGTGTGTGTGTGTGTGTAAATATAATATGCATATAAGATATATATATTGACTTTGGTTAGAATGGCAATGGTTGAAAAAAAAAACACGAGGTAAAACGACAATATTAAACAGCTAGAAAATATACACATGGGGTCAACTGGAGCCATACGATAGTGACAACCCTACTACATGCAAATATGAACACTGGTTACGAACAGCCCCTGGATTGCGAAATTAATACATGGCATAAGTCATTGAATGCCAGATAAATTTATATCCTTTATATTTATGCACTTCTAGAAGCAATCATATTTGTAATACATCATCCTTTATTTTCATAATCATCCAAGTACACAAGAAATAATATAGCCATCAAGTTAATTTCCCACTAGTCAGCAATCTGTAACTGCACAGTGATATAAATCGATAACGTATTTTAATAAGGCAATTTGCGGATTTAACTTGCAAAATTGCAACTAGTTTAGGCACGATCGTGTCTCATGTAATAAACAAGAAATATATCCATACTGACACTGGTAGGTGCGTCCGCTATATTTGTATTAAACACCAAATTGACATGTGACTCAGTGCTACGCGACAGATTGCGTACAGTGACAATATTGTTTCTATTTTATTCCCGGATGGATACACACATCAATGCGTATGCCTACATTTCAGATAAGTAAAACAGAAGAAGGGAAGGTGGAATTTATTTACTTTGAAGTTTTATTCTTAGTAATCAATTAATATTAACATACTTATAACATAATAATATTATATTGTGACTAAAACTCAGTAATATTTTCCAACTACGTCAGATATGGATTCCTTTACTTTAAAGTTAACTGAAACACACACACACACACACACTCTCTCTCTCTCTCTCTCTCTCTATCTTTTCAAACTTAGAGGTTACGCGTGTATTAAATGTCTACTAACATAAAATATATGTATATATTCAGAAAAACCCTATAGGGTCAGTCCTAACCTCATATAAAAAATAAGAAAAAATTGTAAAACGAACATATACATATTTAAAGGAAATTCCCACTGATTTTTGCCAAAATATTGAATATCTCACGAATGTTAAAAATATGAAAAAAGTAGTGCTAAATAATGTTTGAATATTTCCCTGTATGGTAACCATTAGGGAAAATAATAATTGGGGGTGATATGACTCAGATACAATCGTTGAAAGAAAAGAAATGTTAGTATCAAAAATCGATCGTTTAGTAGCTTGTAAAGCCATCTCACTTGTAACGTAAACATTCCTACGTACATTATTAACACAGTATTTGTAGATTCAACGCAACTATCGTTTTGAATAATATACTAAAGTTTTGCCCCTTTCTACGGTAAGGCATGTTCATTGGCTATGCTGAAACTACGAAACTCTAGCTACACCTTTCTGTTTCTGCTTTTCTCTCTCTTTAATCACCGCTCCTCTCTCTCTCCCTCTCTCTCTCTCTCTCTCTGTCTTTCTCTCTCACACACACAAACGCCCACACGCCCACACACCCACAAACCCACACCCAACCACGCGCGCGCGCACACACACATACACGAATACATTTACATAAATATTCTATCTCTAAAATGAAGTATGACAGCAGATAAAAATCCCCACTCACGTACACATATCTGCACGTCCTAGATGGGTCAATACATTCGTGGCACGTTCAACAGTATATTTCATGTACAGCGTCTCTAGCTTTACCCTTTCTTAATAACAGACATATTTCTTCTTTCCAAAACATGTCTCGAACGTTGTGACATTAGATCGAATCCAATATATACGCTATGTTTGATAATAAAATTACCTCATAACCAGGTAATAATATTTTGTACCTCTGTGGGTGTGTGTCTGTATGTTTTTTCGCGTGCGCGTGGCAAGGACCATGATCATTTTGTAAATTTATTGTTCTTTCGTTTCCTGTTATGTTCATAAGTATATTGAGATCATTACTTTCCCAAAGATAAAGTATTTTGAGGTATAGGCCTATTAACATTAAATCGCAAATATTCTTTATCTCTCAGGGATACTCTAACTAAAGTTATAGTTACACTACTAAATTAACACTAAACTGCAGTATTCTTCTTCTCTCTTTTGTTTTCTTCTACATTAGGTTCATAGCATGTTCACTCTAATGATTCACTCCATCACTTCATTAATCTTCCTTGGTCCTTTTGGCCTGCTCGTCCTACGATTTACGTGAATCTATTGTCCGCCATTCCGTTCATGTGCAGTATTTATATGGTACAATTAATAAAATTATATGGCTTGTGAAGTTCAATACGTTTGTATTTTCCGTTAACAAATGCGGGACAATAACAAGTAATGAAACAATAACAGAGGAGTCTATAGGAAGACGAAACATATACTGCTTACATGGGCAGTGGGCAGTTACAATGGGATCTAATCACTTGTACTGTCTGAATACACCAGACATACCATTTTAGAGACCTGAGGCTTTTACAGCTACGTTATATCAATCTAAAGAGGTCGGAGGTAAACAACATTCTCCATTCCCCTACCTTGTGTAACCTCTCTTAAACTGTTTTTAGATATAGGTTGATCCTGAGAATCATATTCACTTTGAGAGGAAAATACTAACCTGCTCAAGGGGGTAGAAATTAAACCTAATGGCGAATGAGCGAACAAGGAGTAACAAATAAAGATGTTAATAAAATAAGGATTTTGAAGGAAAAGGATACTATCGCATTCAGGTTTTTTTTATGTTTGCAGAGTGTTACATCAGAAGCACAGGAGCTACATATGGTGAAGATACAGATTTTGAGGTTTACATGCAACGGTTTAAATTAGTAGCTATTTTAAAAATTACTGGACGTTTTGCACGATTTCATCGTTAGTTGAAAGTGACACTGCAGAAATGCATAATTGGATGTACAGCAGCACATAGTTAAACATTCGTTAATTTTATGGAAATATTTTCCAGGCTTTCCTGGTAATTCTGTATTTGGTATATACTGTTCCACCGTTAAAAATAAATTTTTAATTGTTTTCACAGGTGCATTAATATAGTACGCGACTGCCCAAACAATACCGTAATGTTTAAAAATTATCGTGCAAAACTTAAAAATTGTGTGGTTACCTAATAGCCATAGGTAGTTAACAATTCACCTCAATAATTTACGAAAGTAAATTCGGGTCTTTTATAGGCTTACTAAAAGTTAGTATCGAAATTATGAGTGTCTACAGTTACATTTAGTAGTTAACTTTCTGTACTATGCATAAATAAATATCCCCTTCTTGAAACTCTTTCATATATAGACGTATTGTTTCTTCTTATGCAGGCATGAGCATATTTATCACTTTACATGTCCAACGTATAAATGAATTATTACATGCTGGAATGTTTGTTAGTACAAATAAAACCGCAAAAAAGTGTACGGAAAAATAAAAAACTGTACTGCAAGAATGATAAATGTACTGCGAAAGAGAATTTTACGAACATTACGATTACAGGCTTTCTTTTAGACTTGTCTTTAATTATTATTAAAGATTTGGCACATATCGGTCTGTTCAGTTCATCATGAAACGCTGTCGTAGACGGGCGTGAATCTGTTCATATTTTAAATAGTGATAAAGTATTGTTCAGTGTTTACTATTACTGTAAATAATAACTTACCAATTCAGTCTACTGCGTATGCCTTAAACATGACGTTTTTTGACGTTTGCAGAATATTATATTAGGAGCATAGAAGTAGGCCTGTAAGGTCAGCAAAAGGACTGTATGTACTACAGTATGGCATTATCAGATGCAGACACGGACATTAAGGAAACGAGTGATTAAGTATTTTTGGAGTTTTGGAGTTTTGAAGTGTGTGTGTGTGTGTGTGTGTGTGTGTGTGTGTGTGTGTGTGTGTGTGTGTGTGTGTGTGTGTGTGTGTGTGTGTGTGTGTGTGTGTGTGTGTGAATAAGCATACTCCGCCGAAGTAAAAATCAGTTGGTGAATCAACGTCCCGGATAGAGGAGGCGTTGAAAAGAGGTGATGAAAAGCGTAAAATAATTTTGACTTTACGAAAGCGAAAGTCGAATTGTAAAGGGAACGTGTAGAGACCTTATTAATCCAGCGAATAAAAATTAAGGGGACGATTGAGAAAAGCAGATTGGGAACTGGAAAAGTATGGGAATGTTGGATGGCCTGATGGTCGGTTGTGGGAGGGAGTGTAAAGAACTGATTCTTTGTTACCTTTCAGTAGACAGTTCCACTGAAGAAGGAAGAGTCCTGCTAGGCTAGAGTCCTTGTTAACAGATATTAAAGCAAAAGTATAGCCTATATACTGTTACTGGTGATTGCAGAGCTCGTATAAAGTATGTATAGGACACTTCGATTTTACTAATCGCATTATCTCCTGTAGTTCCCCGAAGAGTCGGATTTTGTTGTTATTTTGCTGTACTTCCTACATTAATTTCATCAATTTCTTTGCGTACAATTTTTATTTAGGAAGAATATTTGTAGAAACAAAATACAAAGAACGTTTAAAATTTTAAATAATCCCGTAGCAGCGAACACATTGAAAATTATTTACTAAAGTCCAAAGATTTTTGCTATTTTGTCTATATTAAAACACTTGAAAAGAAAGAAATTAATCTTGAATATAAAGAAACTGTAAAAAATTGTTTCAAGGAATAGACTAAAAGTATTATTTTTCATTGTGAGAAAATTATCTACAACCAAACGTGTGAATAAGTCGCACATATGGAATCCATATTTCTTTTTAAAAACGATATGCAAGATTAACGTATTCAACAGACTTTCTGTTCGTTCGCTATGATTTCAAATGTTTCAGTTAATTTTTTTTATTTTTTATTTTGGCATGTAAACGATTATAAAGTCTAAGATACAAAACACGAATAAACTTGATATGTAGGTATATTTCCTTTTTAGCGAAAGGTATCAAAAGAATTTTTCATTTTCATATCTTAGTTGTAGAGTGTTCATTTTTCCATAATCTCCACTTCTATTAAAATGTATTGTTACGACGTCACAGAACAATCTACGTGTTTATCGAACGTTCCAGAGAGATCCAGAATATAAGCGTGTGGCGTACGTGCTTGTAGACGCATTTGCGAGAGTGTTCTCGATGCCGCCACCCGTGCGGACTGTGTCAAGGCCGCAGTTAATTACGTAGTTCATACGGACGCTAAGACGCAATTAGGAATCGTCTACATATTCGACTGGTTATAAATACCAGTACTCAACGACGTTCAAGTCAATATTAGTGCGATATATTTACAGAGCGGTTCGAGAGTTATAGTAGCGATATTACTGTGCGCGTTCAAGTGGTTATTAGTTAAGTGTTGTGTTTTATAACCGGGCGGTATAATTGTAATACAATTGTGTTTACTATTAGTGACATTTTATTGCGTGTGAAAAATTTTTTATTTAATTTGTTGTAGTAGACTGTCTTGTTAATTACGCACTGTTTTCTGTAACAATTAAAGATGATTTAATTTAAAAGGCGATTAGTGACTTAATTGGTGTCTTGTGCTTATTTTGTTTCCACTGTACCTACGACGATCAAGTGATCGTCGTAATAGTGGTGTCAGAAATGGGATAGAACTGTTAACAGTGGACATTTTGTACAAGACGAGTGTAATTCGTAAGTAATCGGAAAACAATGGATGCCAGTCAAATGATGGAAAATTTCCAGGCGCTGTTGTTGCATACATTAGAACGACGACGACAGGATACAGAGAAAGCGGAAGAGAGACAGAACACCCTCCTGCTGGAAGCAGAGGAAAGACGCAGACAGGAGGCGGAAGAAGCAGAAAAACGACAGGATGAAAAACGTAGGCAGGAAAGAGAAGATACAGAGGAACGAAAACGACAGGAGGCAGAGGAACGGAAGCGTGAAACGGAAGACATCAAAGCATTAATACAGGAGCAGAAACAGATGCAAGAACATAGTACCGCAGAATAGGGTCTCCTACGAGGTGAGCTTAATAAACAAGTTACTAAAATATCGGAGGTACAAGAATCAGTGACATTAAAAAAAGCTGAAATAGAAAAATCTGTCTCGAGTGTTGAAGAATCGATGTCTACAAAAATATCTGAAGTAGAAAAATCTGTCTTGACTGTAGAAGAAGCTATGTCAAAAAAAATATCTGCAGTAGAAAACTCAATGGCAAACATAAGAGAACAAATTAAAAGTGAAGTTGAACAGTGCATGAAGATTCTACCAAAACAAATTTCTAAACAGACTGTACCAGTGATAAAGACTGAAAAAGACACAGAAAATAAGTTAATAGAGAAAGTCACTTTGCCTGCAATAGGGACAGTTCATGTCAAGTCTCCAGCCTTTGACGGAAGCAGTCACTGCGCAACGTACCTCCGCCAATTGAAGCTGCTGCATGCGCAAATAATTGGACAGAGAACGACAAGGCTGTCTCACTCGTTCTTACATTAAAAGCACCGGCGGCAGGAATACTACAGAAAGTGCCATCTGACAGCCAGAAAATCTATGCCGAGTTGATAAAAGTTCTAGAATTACGCTACGGTGATAAACATTTGCGAGAGGTGTACTACGCTCAGTTGAGAACAAGGCGACAACGTTCCGGGGAGTGTCTTCAAGAGTTTGAAGCAAGTAACGACATATTGATTAGATTGGCCTATCCTGAAGCACCAGAAGACTTCCGAATAAGGTTTGCGGTGCAGACATTTATTGATGCCATCGGAGCTTGTGAATTTCAGCAAGTGTTACGAATGGCAAGACACCGAAATAGCTCAGAAGCTTGTTCACGCCCTAGAGTTTGAAGCTGCCACGTCAGCGTCCCGCTATATTAATGGGTTTGTGCCATCGCATTGCAGTCAGAAGATCCCTGTATCACATTGCCGTTACGATGGGTGCAGAAAAAGAATGTTGTCGAACAAACAATTCAAAAGTTCAAGAGAGTCGCAACTATTTGAAAAAGACAGAAGACCGAAATGTTACAACTGTGGAAAATGTGGTCATCTACAGGTAGACTGTTGGGAGAAGAAGATACCGAGAGAAGAGAGTGATCGCACCATTTGGGGAAGTAAAGCCCTAGAACAGCACACAGTTTCCACGCTACATAAGACCAGTGGAAACTTGATTGTTAATGGGTTTGCGGAAGGTAAACCAACATCATTTACAGTTGACACGGGCACAACAGTGTCTATTGTGCGCCCTGACTTAATCAGCAACCGACGGTCTCAAATTAGCTCTTGTACAATACAGACTGTGATTGAAAGCCCCGTCAAGGTGCTAGGCAAGGTGTACCTGTACGCCTGGGTCTTCTCGCGTTTAACCCCCAAATGCTCGTTGCAGACATTGTCGATGAAGTGATTCTTGTCACCGCGGACATTATGAATGCCTACAAATTCATTGTGGAATTAAGAGAGAATGTCCTGAGGGTCGGCCAAGAGAAGATAAACCTTTGCATGACTAAAATTACAGGGTCTACCAACCATTCGATTGAGCAAGTGGCATTGGCCGAAGAAAAAGTCAACAGGTCTGGTCAAGAGGAACCCTCACTATTGCAAGCGGAAATGGAGGAAGAAATAGCAAAGGAAATACAAATAAGTGTAACGACAAAAGAAGTGATTTGAAAGCCAACTATGGGTGTCGAGACCAAACTGTTGCCATTTCCTGAGCTGATAGAAGCGCCCGAGGGAAAAGTGGCTGAAGATGAGGTTACGCAAGAGGTTGCTGACCAGAACCAAACAGACTTGGATCAGCCATTGGTGTTTGGGCGGGATATTCGTCTTCCTGGGGACTTGATGTTCGGATCACCTGAGACTCAGTCCCAAGAGCCGCAGAACTATTCCTCGCAATTAGAAAACCAACTGCGAGTAATGAATCGCTTGGTAAGAGGACGGCTGAAGATTGCCAGTGATAAAATGAAAACTTGGTATGATATTCGCAGCAATAGTGTGGGTTTCCAAGAAGCATATCAGGTCTGATTGTTCACTCCAAAGCGCCGTCGTGGTCGCTCATCTAAGCTTCAGTCTAACTGGAAAGGACCCTACACTGTGAAAACAAATAATTAACGATGTTGTTTATCGGATTCAACAGGAAGGACAGCGAAAGTTCAAAGTCGTCCACCTAGATCGCCTGTCTAAATACAATTTTAGACACGGTTTGCCAGTTATGGACGAACAGGCTTAAGGAGGAGGCTGTGTTACGACGAAAGAGAACAATCTACTTGTTTATCGAACCTTCCAGAGAGATCCAGAATATAAGCGTGTGGCGTACGTGCTTGTAGACGCAATTGAGAGTGTGTTCTCGATGCCGCCACCCGTGCGGACTGTGTCAAGGCCGCAGTTAATTACGTAGTTCATACGGACGCTAAGACGCAATTAGGAATCGTCTAGATATTCGACTGGCTATAAATACCAGTACACAACGACGTTCAAGTCAGTATTAGTGCGATATATTTACAGAGCGGTTCGAGAGTTATACTAGCGATATTACTGTGCGCGTTCAAGTGGTTTAATAACGCGTTGTGTTAAGTGTTGTGTTTTATAATAGGGCGGTATTATTGTAATACAATTGTGTTTAATATTAGTGACATTTTATTGCGTGTGAACAATTTTTTATTTGATTTGTTGTAGTAGACTGTGTTGTTAATTTCGAACTGTTTTACTGTAACAATTAAAGCTGGTGATTAGTGACTTAATTGGTGTCTTGTACTTATATTGTTTCCACTGTACCTACGACGATAAAGTGACCGTCGTAACAGTATTTTATTAGACGTGAAATTTGTAAAAAACGTAAATATTTTTATATGCGTAAAAATGTCTTAAAAGTAAGTACACGTAATTAATTTTCTGAAACAAAGAAATGAGTTACACCTTACGTATTTTCCTAGCGGAATTCGAATATAATGTTTTCCTGAGACTAATAGAGAATTTAAATAAGATGGGGACGTCCCACTCCAATAACCAATTCCATATGTTAATTTTGAATAAACTAAAGTAAAAGAAATTTTTTTAATAATATTTTGCGGACACATGTTTTTAAGAAATTAAGTTTTATCTAAAAGCTAATTACTTTTCGCCTTATATTGTTTATGCGAGTTTTCCATGTGATTTGACTATGCACTGTACAACCTAAATATTTGTAAGTATCCACCTGTTCTAATTTAGTAAAACTACAATCTGTTACCGTATTACACTGGTCACTATGACATGTTACAGGAACTGGGAAAGACTTTTGCCCTTTTAAATCAAATAATACATATTAAGTTTTTTGAGAATTTAGAAACATTAATGGCCAAGTAAATTTCTGTCATAAGTTGTAATAGTATAGATTCAGTGTTAAGCCCCTTTTTAAAACCAAACTGCTTATCAGAAAGAATATTTTTCATTCCAAAAATGTAACTAATCAATTTTTCATAGCATTTTCAAGCAGCTTAGGCAATACCGAGGGTAATGAAATTGGTCTGAAATCTGATAACTGACCGCTATTTGTTTTCTTGGGTATCGGTATTACAACAGATTTTTAAACCAACTAGGGAAATTCCTGTCAAAAATTTCCAATAGATTAACCAAGTGAATTAATACTTCCACAATATATTTCAATATGCATTTTAGTACATTCCCATTGTACTAACGTTGCCATACCCACAAACGTTTCGACGTTTAAAACTTTAAAAAAATTTTCAGTTTAATTAGAAATAACTGGAGAAAGGAATAAAGATTTTTCCGTACTAACAGTCGGTTGGTAAACACCGGGGGAGGGAACACAGTTGGCTTAGATGCCGTTTCACTGAGTTTATCAGCTACATGAATATAATACCGACTGAACGACTCCGCTAATTCAGTCTTGTTGGTTATCAGCATCTCGTCAACACACAAAGTAATCATATATATGTCTTTCTTTATACCGCTATACTATTTCTGATTTTCCATTATCCTCTATTATTTCCTCCTGATCATTTAAACACACTTTCATAACATCTTCTTTTAGTTAACGATAACGCGTTTTTTAAAGACCTAATCTGGTATGATAATTCAAAAGGTTTATGCTAATAGGTATCCTTGCAAGCAGATTGCTTATTTTGTGTTTTTTATCACGATTTTTAATTTTATCATTTAACCATGGTATGTTATGTTGCGATTTTATAATAACATTCTCAATGCCAGTTCGTGTGAAACTATTTATAAAGTTTATTAACACTAAAAAGCCAGTATCAGCATGTGTGACGGCTAAAATAGGAGACCAGTCAAATTTTTCTGCCATGTCTGAAAGCATTTTAAAATTCAATTTCTCTATTAAGTTTTTTTTATGTACATTTTTTGGGTGCAATTTCCTAGCTCTATAACTGACCTTATCATATGATGATCAGTTGTAACAGTATTAACTACGTTTGTACTAAGTTTGTTTATATTTTTAGCTCTAATGCACACATGATGTATATAAGTACTACTATTTATAGTTATGTATGTTGGCACATTCAAAATACTACAAAAACCATGATCTGTTAGCAGTAGTTGATATTCATTTGTGTTATGTTTATCTTTTAATATGTTAATAATATTAAAATCGCCTGTCATTACAACAACCCCATTACAGAAACTTTCTAGATAATCACTGAACTCTTTTAAAAATACATTAGTATTTCCCGAACACAGTAGATAAACTCCCACCAAATAAAAGTATAAGTTACAAGTTAGGGAAGTGGGTTTACCAGAAATTGCACGTAAATCTGGGATCCTTCAGGGATAATGGAAGCTTTGAATTGGCATGCTGCTTTGTCCCTTCTGAGCTGAGAGCATGCATAGTATTGAATTAGGCGTAACAAAGTTTGAAGATACCACATCTGTCATCTGCAGACACTACCTTTGATATATAGAGTCACGGAGAAACTTTGTTACCGTACTTATCATACATCAACATGATAAGTACCCCACGTGCCACGATATCTGTTCGCGCATAATATCAAAAAATCTTGTGTTCTATTAATCATTCGGGCAAGAAAATTTTTGGATTTATTGCTTAACGTTGGCAACATTTACCGCAAGGTAAGCACATTACAGTCTGGCATCTGAACCAGGGTATCCTTGAATGTAAATTCCTTACAGAATGCAGTTTTGTACAATAATCATTGCTGTATTTATTTCATACGATTGCCTAACAAAATTACGTTGACTTGGAAGTCTTCTTACATTTTCTTCGAAGTATATTTTGCTATGACAGATACTTAGAAAACGGTACATGTAGAAAGAAAAAAAAGTTTTATATCCAATTTCAATGCAGAAAAGTATTAGATAAAGATATAAATTGATAAAATGTTTACTGGTGACAATACTGTATAATACTAAAATGATACAGAAATACAAAAGCTATCACAATTTGTTGTGGATGTGATTTTAAATGTAAAAATATTTTGTTAGTTCGATTTTAAGAAGTGTATGTTGTAACAATTTATATTGTCTTTGCATTCCTTATATATAACTATTATAATATTTCAAGATTATAGTGAAAATAATTTGTTTAATAGTTCTACGTATTTATTCATGTGTATGTAGGATCCCATTCGCAGTCACAATTATGGAAAAAGTGTGGTAATAATGTATCCAAATAAATGAATCTGAACGAGGTTGACAAAAATAAAAGTGAATTGCTATTTTTTGCAAACTTCTTGTATAGTAGTTTATGTACAAGAGATTTACGGCATTGTATATTAATGGCACAACAGTGCACCGTTTGCGCATGAGTTAACTATTCCTAATCAACACGGATTCCCTTTCCCGTGGGAAGATGATTATTGCTGTGTCTAACACATTATTAGGTAACACAAATCTATATGCTATCCAGTAATTAATGGCAGAATACAATCAAACGTTATCACCGTTTTCCCCGTTTAACATCTCATGAATAACTGCCAGTATATTGTTTTTAAAAAATATTTAAAGTTATATGCGCATTACTTTACTTTTGTCTACAGGAAGCTGCCTATTGACGAGATAATGCATTTATTATATTACATTACAATTATGCAATACTATTACACAATACAATTACAGTACTATTACAATACTCTCAGTGGTTTAATTTTAAAGCTATTACCCTTACATACAGATAAAATGATACCCTGAACACTCTCTATACCACACAAAGCGGTGGCACCTCTTGTGGCATATTTATTTCAGTTTTTCTATTTAAGAATATTAATAAAAAAATGTGTACCAAACTTCCACTAAGACATCTCAGTTCCTTCTCGACATGTAAACTTTTCCTTACAAACACGAAATATTGGCCACACGGAAAACGAGACGTTTCCTGACTTAAGTTTCTACAAACGTTTTTCCTATACTAAAGCATAGAATTCGAATATGTACGTATAGCGATGACACGTTATAAGTTTCACCTTGCATGTAAACAATAAATTGATAAATCGTTATTTATCTAATATTACCTTAGTGTACATATTAATTTTCATAGTTACTCGAACCGTTAAAGCTGCGTCCTGTGAAGTTCTCTAAGTCTCAATGTTGTTTCTGCTCCCGGACGGTTTCAATACAGTATTAATCCCCAGAATCTCTTGTTACTGCTACGGACTTTCTTGTCTCATTAAAGTATGTCCTATTAACGTGTCATTATTACTGCCACAGGTTTTCTCGAATTTTTGTTCCACTCTAATCGTCACGATTTGTTTCATGCTCCCTAAATATGTTCTTTATAGGCCTTTATGATTACCATATCAAGATAATCCTTTTCAAAAATATATTATACCTAGGTGTTTTTAAATTATACAAACTATAATTTTTAAATATTTAACTCCCATAATATTAATTGTTACTAGGATAATAGAAACAAAGAAGATACAGAATATGTCCTGACATACAATAATGTAATCCATCTAATAACGTTAAAAATGTTTAGGTTTACCTTTATTTATAATTTAAAAGTTTTGAATACATTTATGGTACGTCGTAAAATAATTACAAATGAGGCACTTATATAATAGATATAGTATTCAACTGATTAATAAATAGTAAAGAGTTTCTTTCTGTAATAGCGACTGTATTATATATTGATATTATACGTGGTGCTTACGAGATAACGCGTCATAATGATACAATTGCCGTTAATAGTCTTAAATTTAAGTTAATTATTAATTTATCAGTGAAGGGTTTGTGAGGATCAGTCAAAAATATAAACATAAATTTTAACTTATTTGTGTCGACGTTTCGACAATGTTTTTGCCATCATCAGGACATCACAGTTATGTGTTTGGCGTCAGCAACAATTGTCCTGATGATGACAATAAACATTGTCGAAGTGTCGACACAAATAAGTTAAAATTTGTGTTTATATTTTTGACTGATCCTCAGAAACCCTTCACTGAAAAATTCACCGATTGACGGTCACTACGTATTTAAGGACTTAGTTAAAAATTAAGTTAACTAAGAAAATCAACATAAGGAAATTTTATATATTAAACAGAGAAGGTGTTTACAAGGAAACCCTTTTTTGTTGTGTACAAATTTGATGGAATTAACACAAGATACAAAATTAAATTGAATGCTTTTACTTTGGCTGTAACTCTACCTCAGCATCACCAACAATGGTCAATCCATAGCAAATCCAACCAAAAAATAAAGACGCCAGTATTTCTACAAAGTATACTGAATAATATTAAAATCTATCTAGCACTCAAGCACTTATGAGCGAATACGGCGAAACTTACGCTAACTGGAATATTTGTAGATATTTCTCAGAATGGAAAGAAACATGGTAATCCGAAAATTAGTAAAACGGATACAGTAACACAGAAAAAGTAACGGAAATACTATTTGGTAATATTACTGATTAAAATGCATGAGAAAAAATACAAATTAGCCTATACCTTGTACACTAGTAAGTCACAACATGGCATTCACGTAATCGCAGCTTTATAGGTTACGATCTAACCAGTTCGAAATATTAAGTATGTGACACTACGGACATACCGCAATGAAAACTGAAGAAGCACTTCCCATACTGATACTTAGACTTTATGAAGATTTTAAGAGTGTATTAATATTAAATATTTTCTGTTTCTAAGTATAAATACAACCGCCAAAACCGAAACACATAGCGCAATGTAAATAATAAAAAACAGGCATACAAACACACACACGAAGGTATTATATATTATATATTATATATATATATATATATATATATATATATATATATACATACTATCCTTATGCAGTAACTATTGTGTATAAAATAAACAGTTTTTAAAGTTAAAGTTAAAGTAAAAGTACAATTATGTACTGTAAGTATTTCCACTCTAAAATAAAACAAATTTATATACATTTTACATTTTACATTTGTAAAATAAGAAGATTGTTTTTATTGTTTAAATTTGTTTTGACAGTTCAAAATTAGTGCCAATTTCAGAAGTATAATGTACAAATAAATTACATAAAATTATAAGTCAATTATTTTAACAGTTGTTTTACGTAGGCCTACGTCTAATTTGTGCTTTATTTATACAGAGTGGTTCAGGAAGTTTTACTGATACTGCTACGACGCTCTACTTGATCGTCGTATGGTACAGTGGAAAACGAAATACAAGACACCAAGTAAGTCACTAATCACCAGCTTTAATTACCAAATTAAACAGTTTGCAATTAACAAGACAGTCTCTTATAAAAAATCAAATAAAAATTGTTCACACGCAATAGAAAAATGTCAACTGATATGAAATACAATTGTACTACAAATTGTCCCGCGCAATTATAAAAACAATATTAGGAACCGCACCAATAACCACTTGCTCGCACAGAGTAATATCGCCCGATAATAACTGAACTAAGGCCGCAGACGCCGAGTATTTATACCCCGCTCACAGACCAGAAAATTCCACAACTACGCGTTTTCTCTACACTACGACGTAATTAGTTGCGGCCTTGACACAGTCAGCGAGGCTGGCGGCGTCTAGAAAAGTCTCGCAAGCGCATGTTGAAATCACGAACGCCACACCATTCAGCCGGATTCTAATGGATCATTCGGGAAACACATAGATTGTTCTGTGATGTCGTAACAATACTTTTAGACCTCCTGCTACTAGTCAAAATATTGAAAAAGTGAATATAAATGTAAGTCACAAACGTCTCGTTTTACGTCTGGCAGCCATTTTGTATTTTTCAAGGAAACAGTATATCACAAGATAAAATTGAGATATTGTAATGAAATTTGGTACACATGTAAACATTAATGTTTGTTTATAAATAAAAATTCACGGTTATTTTGCGATTTCAAATTTTACAAGAGAGACCACTTGAATTGTTTGATCACTAATAGCTCTGTAAATTCTAAGTTCATAAAATTATGGTTCAATACATTATATGTTAAAACTTTTATTGAAAACACAATGCCATCTTGTTTGTTCAAATTTGTTACTAAATGATAGAGTAATAACATCATATCCATAAATGCTGACGCCTTGATTTTTTTTATATCGGACTCCAATTCTTCCAGTGTAGTAAAAATTTATTTAAAATTATTTTTTCATTTTTAGTGCAAGAAAAATAAGCCTAAAAGTATACGACCTTGAAAAAATTAGTACAAACAAGGAATTTGGTGGAGGTGTTGCAGTTACCATCTTATTGAATATACTAAAAGTCCCCTAAAATCAAGGCTGTGCTACGCCCGCCATATTGAAAAATGACGGTTAATTATCAGATTTTTGTATATAAATCCTTTACTGTTGCAGATAGGGAAAAACGTTTCAAATAAAACATGTAGGCAATAACAAAACAAACAATTTTTGATGTTAACATTTTTTCTCTAAATCGTACGGTTTTTGAATTATAAGCTATCTTCTAAACACTTTGCATTGTATGGATACTTTTCTCTTTTGTTTCAGATTAACAAGATAAGTTATGGATGCTGGAATATGTTTGCTTTGCTATAAAAGCTTTACAGAACGAGAAGTGGTTGTCGTTGGAAGGGGGCTACTCACGCTCATTCATGCAAGTCAGGAGAGGAAAGATGAAAAACATAAAATCATGGCTAATGCCAGCGAACTTACAGTTCACGCGTTGTGTCGGAAAAACTATACAAGGCCTAGCTCCATCAAGGCTTTTACTAAGCCAGAAGTCGGCGAGCCGGCCCATAAAGTGCCGCGTTTAAGACCTCGGGAAGTGAGATTCGATTACAAGAACAACTGCTTATTTTGTGGTCAGGTGATGGAAAGTGTTAATGTAAAGTTGCCTAAAAACCGAAGGAGACAAATAAGAGAAGTTGAAACTAATGAAATAAAAGATTCGATTCTTCAAATTTGTGCCGTTCGCAAAGATGAATTGGGGGAGATAATTGGTACTCGTGTAACACCTTGGGCAGATCTTGTGTCAGAGGAAGCAAGGTACCATTTAGACTGTTACTCAGGATTTCAAAAATATAAAGCTTTTGATAAGTCTGGAAGACCAGTAAACAAATCGCTTGAAAATCTGTTCTGTTTGTTTTTTGATTACCTCGAGGAAAACACTGATGCCAATATACAGCAACATAACTAAGAGACATCATTAAAGAATTGCCTGGAGGAGAGGACGAAGAAATTAACGATTATTTACTGCAGACACGGCTAAAACAAAAGTACGATGGAGGAGTAATTTTTACAGAGATGAACGGAAAGTCAACAATCTTTAGTTTCCTTGGAACAGCACATCCAATTTTATCTGAACAGTGGTATCAGAACAGAGAAAAGTCCGAAGTGAGTGAGAGACTCAGAATTGTTCAAACTGCCGCAGCTATTATAAAAGAAAACATAAGAGCGAAAATTTATGAAACTAAAGTTATCCGACATTTGGAGACATGGAAAGAGGAGGCACAGATCTTATTCCAAATAGCCTTCAACTTTTTATGAAATGTGTGACCTCTGGGAAAAAAACTACGGAAGAAGGAAGTCGTCGACGAGCAGTAGCCATAATATATTAATCATGCCATAATTTCCACATGCAGACCAAGGTCTTTCATCTCCCCGCTCCAGCTGGGGCTGTCAGTACACTTGCAATCAAAATATGGGTCTAGATACTTGATAGACACGTTACATTATCTTGCTCTTTGTAGTTCCAACAGTGAGACAATTCGATATATGGATTGTGCAGGATCTTTCATACAGCCTAATATAGAAAACAGTGCATTTGTTCAGTACGTGTTTGATAACGCTGACGCAAATATTAACACGCTGGATGGATCTGGGCCATACACATTTTAGGCGGCGTTAGATGCGCAAAGCCAAAAGGCTTAGTTACCATCCCTCATGTAATTCTGCGAAAAAAGGTCAATGAAGTTAATAAAGCGCAACTAATACCTATTAAGCCATACCCAAAGTCACTGAAAAAGATAATCATCAAAGATTTTTTTCTGCTTCTGTAAAGGATATTCAAGAGGTTCAAAAAGGGTTCACACTGGATTTACTTTGGATGACATGCTTCGTACATTCTCATAATCAGCTGCCAAGTTGGAATGGTTATATGCAAGAAGCAACACAAGAATCAGGCAGCTTTCAAACTTCTAGAGTAATGCCACTGCCTTTCGTTAACTTACAAGCAAGTAATTTAAAAAACACTTCACTCAGCCCTTTTATTTGCATCGGCAGAATGTGCTAAAAGAAATCAGACGTGCATAGTAACATTTGATCAGCCCTTGTATTTGAAATCGTCAGAAATAGTGGCAGCAGCCGATAAAAACAGCCCTTTTTCCTCCATTGTTGTGCGTTTGTGAGGATTTCATTTCCTTATGTCTTTTTTAGGATGTATTGGGCAAAACATGGAGGGTAGCGGTTTAGAACAATTGTGGGAAACTGTGTATGCTAAAAACACCGTACCACATTTCATAACAGAACATGCATATGCCCGCAGCCTAAGAGCGCATATTCTAACTTTAATTGCATTGTGCAGTATAATATGTGTGCAATTTCCTAGTTTACAGGATTCAGTAAACGCATTGCTACGGTTGGGTGAAGAACTGTTATCTAACCAAATATCACCGGAAGATGCAAAACTGTCTAGTGACGTTATTAGCTTTCAGAGTAAATTTGAATCATTATTGGAGGAAGCTAAAGCCAACGGAAGAACTCCAAAATTGTGGATTCAATACTTCGAGCAAATGTTACTGGTTCTCCAGTTTATTAGAGCAGAGAGAATTGGGAACTGTAACCTTCATGTCTCTACCGTTGTTAAGATGTTACCTTATTTTCACTCTGCAGGGCACATACTTTATGCGAAATTAGCTCATCTGTATGCTCAACAGATGTCTGAGCTGGAGTCTCATCTATCACCAACCGAATTTAAGCAATTCACCTCTAACGGCTTTTTCACTGTAAGACGGTCAGAGAGATTTTGGAGTGGAACCTGGACTGATATGATTATCGAGCAGTGTCTAATGCGAAGTATAAAATCTATTGGAGGTCTCACTCATGGTCGAGGAATAACAGAAAATACTCTAATGCGATGGGTCACTTGTGCTCCCGTTTCCGTAGAAGTTTGCCTGGCATTTCAAAAATTTTCTTGCATTTCTTCCTACACTTCTGAACAACACGTTGAAGAAAGATCAAGTCGACAAGCTAGAGACACCCGCGATAAGCAAACTTTTATAAACTGGATGCAACAGCATAATCCCTTTAACCAGCGTTGTGAGAATTTGGTTAGCTTATCTTCAGGGTTGGTAGCTGATCATACTATAGACTGCGATCAAGCACTTCAGAAGGGTCTACGTTCAATGTCGTCAATGTTTGGGAACAATTTTTGTGAGATCGTATTTCGAAGAAATAACAAAATAAAGGCTATGTCGTCAATTAACTCATCAATCAAAGTGAGAGAAAACATTGTTGCTGTGAACCCACAACAGTTATTCAAATGAATTGTGTGTGTAGTTAAAGGAACGAAGGAGCTAAAAGAATGTTTCAAACATGAACTCGCACCTTCTCCTACTTCTCTTTTCAATGAGGTTGGTATGAGGAAAGGCAAGAAATCGTCACTTGTCGCAGGTTTTAAAAAGGGGGAATCACCAGAAATAGACAGCTGTATTTACGTCCTAGATGGGGGACATATTCTTCACAGTATTGTCATGGTATTTGACGGTTATCCTGTATACCCAACAACGAAGGGAAACGAACAAGAAAGGAGAGCGGCAAGAAGGACATCACCAGATATAAACATAAGTGAGAATACTTTGAATACTGTCACCACAACAACGCAAGCGGAATTTTTTGGAAAAAAGTGCAAATAAAAACTTCTTATAAAATATCTAGCCGTCCAGTTAAGAAGTCGGGGTGTCCAGGTAGAAGAGGCTGAAGCTGATGCTCATGTGTCAATCGTAGCAGCAGCTATTGATAAAGCAAGGGATGGTTCTCGAGTAGTTGTTGTTGGCCAGGACACCGACTTATTAGTCCTCCTAATTACTTTGTCAACAGATGAGATGCATAGTTGGTTCCTTCGGCCAGGCTCAGGAAATTAAAAAAAGCTCAATTTTGTGCATGCCAAAGCAACGAAATTTGCACAGTAATATATTAAACTGTCTGGTGTTGTTTAAATTGAATATGTTGCTGAATGCGATATATAAATATTTGGTTTTATAAATTAGTTTTGATGTTGAATAAATCTATCTTTTAAACGTATCTTAGTTTACCCTACGTAGAATTTTTTACAGTCAGGGCATACAATTTTATATACACCATTTCAATTATGAATTATAATTAGGTGTTAGGTTTGATTCCATAAACAAAAATCAGTTTTATTACTATTATGTGTAATTTTGTATGTTTCTTGAATAATTTTAAACCTTTATGATGTATTGTCCAAAAATATGTATGCAAAATTAGTATATGTAATGTTATGACTACACACGCACACACACACGCACACACACACACACACACACACACACACACACACCGTAATAACTGATTAGAAATACAGTTTAATTTGTATAGTTTACATACATGGAAAGATAATGGTTTATTTTAAATGTCTAATTACGACATTTGGGGGTGTCCCTGTGCAAGAAAAATTTTTCAAAGTTCTCAAAGGTTCTTTCTTCACACAGTAGTGGTGTAGCTTTGATTCTTGTATTGATAATTAATTATTAATTGTTTCATTTTCTGTCTCTCTTTGCTTTTTTAATTGTCTCTCTATCTGTCCGTCTCTCTGTCTCTCTCCTCCTCTCTCTCTCATAATTTGTGTTTTTGACTCTATATGCTTTAAAAGCATTAATAGTTATTTCATTGCTTAGTATTGTTAGCTCTGGATTACTTCATATATACGTTACATATTCCACAAACATTTTACATTTTAATTATTAACACTTCTCGCAGGTCGTAATTAAATATAGGATAGAGTTACATGTTATATAATAAGAAATTTAAATAATAAATAATACAGAATTAACTGTAGTTAACTGGAATGGAAATAATCTTACAATTATTCGTTTGTTTTACACTAAAATAGATGATAGAAACACCTTTCCTAGTATGTAATACTGCCTGATATAAATACTTCAACAGAGTGTACCAAAGCTGTATAAACTCCTGAAGTAACGTACGCGCCACTTGAATTTTAAACAAACCTGATATTACACAGTTTTTGCTTTTCTCTGTAACAAAGTTTCAAAGGCTACAAACTCTTGGAACATTTTCAATAACTTGTCTCCTCACAGAAACGTATGTCTTTATATCACTTTATATCATCCTGTTTGAGAATATGGAACTCAAATTTTGTATTTTATAAAAGAACTTACTTGTAATGTTTTGAATAACAAGTAAGTTAATGTTAAGACACAAGTATACATATACAAACATAAAGTCTCAAAAAGAAATAATAAAATTATTTATGATACAATTTGCAAGAATCTCTAATAATCAATTTGTATTAATATAAACTATTGTTCCATTGGAATTACTGAGTTTATGTTTATTTGTGGGCATAACGATTCATGGGGGAAAATATTAATTTACAATATTTTAATATTTCATACACTTAGTTTACACTAATAGATATACAGTATTAGGTTAAGTTACGATAAGCAAGTATGATACTTTTTTGTTTACTTTCTACATCTAGGTATACTTTTTATTGTTGGATAATCTGAATTCTAGCTGTAGACTATGTAAATATAATATATTCATTCGCGATATTCAAAGAAACATACGGCTTCAATTCTTAAATAGAGTATTGAGCAGTAAGCCAGATGATTGTGAAGACTTTTGTAACAGCATAAATGTTGATTGAAATATTAACATTTTGTTCAATTCTCGCTTACTAAAACTGGCTACTACAGGTTCCAACTAAATGCCCTTTATTTTTTCTTGTTCTGTTCTATCTGTCCTTATCTCATTTTTTGTTCAATATCACGGTAAAACTGGCAAGTCATCCCTTCTATTACTGCCTCTCTCAAGTTAGTAACAAACATATTACAAGGTTGTTAGGGAAAACCCATAAAAAGTGTACTAAAAGACTCATAAAAATGAAACACTAATGCCTGTAGAAGTTAGGTGGAATGGCAATGAGCGATTAAAATGAAGTCGTGGCACGAACACATTTCATAAAAATCTTTTTTAAGTTTTTCTTTAAAACTACTAGTATTTTGATGAAAATATTAAGCATAATTCATACCATTAAGGCATAATATTAAATACAACTATTACATTAACGAGTCGGAACACAAAGTTTTTTATGAGTAAAAACATAAAGTTTTACCTTACAACCTGAACCGGTTTTCACTTTTAAAAAGCTTCTTCAGAGGTTCAGCGGTTAACTTTTTAAAAGTGAAAACCGGTTCAGGTTGTAAGGTAAAACTTTATGTTTTTACTCATAAAAAACTTTGTGTTCCGAGTCGTTAATGTAATAGTTGTATTTAGTTAAGTAACGGACACGTCATGGACAACGAAATCCAAGCATAATATTAAATATATGTGTCTCCTTCGGTCTAAGAGAAACATAGCCAAAGAGAAAACACCAAATTCTAACATTTGAAAAATTATAATAGACTATAAAACTATATAGTTACACATATTTCTAACATAGGAATGAAAGGTTCATGAGTCAAATGGTAAAGGGAAGCTAGGAAAGCATTTCTAAAGCAGTACACTCCAAAAATCGATTGAAAAAAATAAACAGTATTTAAAAGCAGGAAGAAATGGACAGCATATAGGCAACCAAATATCTGTATTGCGGTTGCATGAAGTAAAACATAAAACGCGTATATTTACAAATTACTCATCTTAGACATAGACGTAATCAAGGGATCACAAGCATTATGCGAAAGTTTAACACGCATTATTATATAAGCCTGCTATAATAAATTTGATAAATTATAATGGATAGTAAAATGTCAACAAAATATAAATTATGTAAAATCGAGTCTATTTAAACCATATCGTAAACATAAAAGGACGTGTGACCGACAAAGAAAACATTTTGAAACATTATAGTGTAAAACTAGGCCAAAGGTAGAAGAAGAAAACTGGGTTTTTGACATTGGTATAATCTAGAAAAGACGACAATTCATTCTAGTTTAAAAGTGTGATCATAGAACATCTAACCAGAAGAGTGCTGTGAAATAGTGTAAGGAATATTAGATAATCATTAATCATTATACATTTAATAGTTACATTTAAGAAGGAATAGATATACTGATTCATAATAATGTTAAAAAGCCAAGAGAAATTAATTAACAAGAAAAAATATAATTAGCAACATACAAAGGAAAGGTTAGTAAGAAATTATTATCTAAGTAATACATACATACCAGATAAAAAGTAATACTGTATTTAAAACATATGAACTTAATTTTACTTTCACTATATTACAGTCACAACACTTGGACACTTATATTTCGTCTGTGCAACTGAGTGACGAAACGAAACATTCAACCAGTCTCCATACTTGTGTGACGTTAATAGTGTTGATTTCCAAATAATGCACCTTTAAACTTAACTGTTTAAAATAAAACAGTCCCAATTAATCTGTAATTGGGAAGAAATATTCAACTGGCGTCGGTTATTACATTAGTGCCTACTGTTTACAAGATGGCGGCTATGCCTATCGGATTCTGAGAGAAATAGCAATGCTGGAACAAACCAATTAAATACTCGTAGTTTACTGAACATTAATAAATTGTTATAGTAATTTTAGAAAATGAACGGAATTGTAATAATTGCTTGTTTGTAAATATTTTTTAATTATATGTGCTACATGCTAAGAGGTTAAGAATTTAAAATCTGTATGTGCATGCCTTAAAAATAAAAACCTAATTTTCCTCGAGCATTTCGTTTAATTACAAAGAGTAATAGTATTACTAAGCGTGCCCGCACACACACACACACACATCGATTTCATAAAATCGAATTTAATATTTAAATTGACACTTAATGAATCTAAGAAGCAATTTACAATGAAACTGAAATTTACTATCTGTAAACCACATGTATACTACATGCTTCAATTGCTTCAATTGATACTACATAATGAATTGAGATATTGATTTTTATATACCTACATTATTATTTAGTACTAGAGATATAGTAATATTTTCAGATTTTCTATTTAAACGTGTGAACTAGTATAGGAAGAAAAAATTATTATTGCACCTAGTTATCGTACTATGTAAATACAACTCTGGGACCCTGGCGGTGAGAGAATTACTGTTAAATAATTCATTCAAGTACTGCTTACTCTTGCTATGGGACCATAAAAAAAGTATGTAAATACTCCGAGGGAAGAAACGGTTGCAGTACGGTACTATTTATTCTGAGGATTAACACGCTAAGAGAAACTTAATAAATAAGAGAGACTGTCGCAGAAGTTTAGAGACGATACAGTACTCTGTTTACAAGAAGAATAACGCTGACACTGGGATCTTACAGTCTCTTAGCATTTAAGGTAAATCAGTTGTAAATACACTGGTGAACATTATTTATTTCTTCCTTTAAAAATGTGTTTGTATCGCCTTAAATTTGTATCATTACTATACAGTAGAACAAACTGTATTTTCTCCTCCCCAACAACATGAGTTTCAAATTACCGATGAAACATTAGGAACATTAAAACGATCATTCTCAAGTGAATAACTACACCCGTGTCCTAAGATCACGAAATATATTAAACTTTTATATTTTATTGATAAAGTATTTTAGATAGAAATGATCGTACTTTCGGAAAGTGAAACGTTTCCTACAATTACTGTAACAAACATGACAAGGGCCTATATTGCTTCTTCAACTCACCACGGATTTTCCGATATGCTGATACTACTACACACTCATACAGTAATATTACTACAGTCATTACATAATAATATTAGTAATTCCCTGTAATAGTATAAATGTGAACTAGAAAGTAACAGCGGTACGTGACCGATAAGAGTTTTACAGCCGATAAGAGTGGTAGCCGCCATAAACCCTCTTGTGTCGTACGTGACTTAAGAGATACCCTAACAAATTTAATCTACGCTTCTTCTTTAACTGCATTTATCTAAGGAAATTTTACTCTTTGTATCTGTGTGTCTGTATACTCGCTTAGTCTTTAACTGAAAAGTATACTTCTCTGACTCAGCTTTTGAAATTTAATTTGAAGTGTTGAAAGAATAATTATAGTTAAAATATATTTCATTAGAAAATAGTAAAAACTTCCAGAGATAACAAAATTTTGAATTACGTCTCAAAATAATGTTTATAATTTTGAGTGTTTAATAATATTTTTAATTTGAGCACATGTGTCGGATAGGTTTTACACATAATCTCTGAGTAATTTTAGTAAATAATTGTAGGATCTTTAAGTTAAATCATACTGAAAACTATATCTCTTACTATAGTGTCGACTCTTGCGTTACAGATATCTTTCACGAAGTGTCATGAACAGCGTATCTCTCGTGAATTTTTTAGTCATTATTCAGATGTTTCCTGCCATTTATTTTGAGGACAAGACCTCTGAGGAAGAGATTTAACATAAAAGCTGTATAGAGAATGATTACTAAAATCTATTTGGACTAGATTTGCCTTCTATTGATAAAAGCAATATCAATTTGCTATAAATTATAAAAGGTAATATACTTTTTAGAAGCTTTTCCAATCTAGTTATTGATTTTACGGAATTTCCTTTTTGCTTTTCTTTCATATAACTAATTATTGTATGTATGTAGCGTTGAAGATAATTAATTAATAGTAGCATCAAGTCTACTATGCATTTTTCCAAAAGGAATATATGATACTTGAAATGTTTTATCGCGGAGTATTATATTATGTCAGTAAGACGTCTTATTTGTACTGCCTTAAAAACGGAGACAGTACAGTTGTTTAAGAGTTTTCTTTTTTTTTTTGGGAGGGAATAAAGTTACCCCCATCTTTCTAATTCAGTAAACGCTAACTTCAAAATCACAAGGTATTGTAATAAAATACAAGTAATAAGGTAAATTTAAAGGTTGACATAACCAATTATTTATTTTAAAAACTGAAATGTATCGTCGAAAACATGATTAAATACAAATGAAAAATTAATGGAATACTTTATAGTATATCCTGATAGGTGTAGCAGGCAAAAGGTGTAGCAGCTAGTTGTCATTCCTGCTGGAGCTCTGGTAGTTTGATCAGCCTGTTAGGCTTTGTATCTGACGTATAAACCACCATGTGGTTGGAAAACTCGATAGGATAACTGTGAATGGTAGAAACAAACGCTTTCGTCATTCCGTGTCTCCAAAAGGATAAATGTTATGAACTTTGACCAGAATTCTAGCAATATTCTAGTCTCTACTCTTGGATGTGAGTCGTGTAACTCCAATCCTCCATAGGGTACGGAATATCTGAGGGGAGGATATCGAGTTGTCGTCTGAACAAGATAGGCCACAGGGTAATTACATACAGTTTAGAGTGAGAAGCGGGACTACGGCAGCTGAAACAGCTGATGCAATCCCAGTCTGTACTGGATCTAGCCGCCGGTTGTCTTAATGGTGGATTTGGAGGCCTCTCTAATTCAGTACTTGAAGTCCCTTCTCGTACATCGGACAGAACCGAAAGTTAGCAGGCTGGTAGTGGCCAAGTTAATGCAACATTCAACTGTTCAGGTGCATATCTTTGTACAGTCATCATAAAAACATTTCATGCAGGATGTGGTCTTTAACAAACATGTATGCTGTAGTTATAGCATTGTTGGTTGTGTAACCGAGGAAGTGAAACTTTGTAAAACGCATAGGGTGAGTTTGACTTTGACACGAAAAGTGAATAGTTAAGAATTGTTTCTGAGTGCCGTAGTAGTCAAGGAAAGCCAATACTACTCCGACAACGTTGGTCACTAGGTAAGCAAATACCAGAGGATGGCAGACAACTGGAGAGGTACTTAGCGCTACCTGAAGCAGTCGTCTGTTCTAGTACGGAATGGTCAGAAGAGGGGCAATTTCTATCGCGTGGTCGACGGTAGGAAGGATGGGGTAGGAAAAATGATAAGGCCTCCCCTCCTTCTTCACCACGCACAAAGACACCAAAATCATGGTTGGGGGGAGGCAACCCGCTGGAGGAACCACAAGGTATAAACACATCTTCTTTGAAGGCGACAAAGAGATCCGCTTTGTCGGGAAAAGAGCCCAACGAAAAACTACCAACCGACCGACATGAACCGTAAGAGTCATAACGTTAACGGTTTGCCGACATGCCACGCAGAGATAGCAGGGCCATCTCAGCCAGCGGTCGGAGAACGCGCTGGAAGATCTCAAAGTTGAGTGCCGCTCAGATTTTAGCAGTAAAAATCATATCAACGACCGGCCTCGTTAAATACTTACTGTAACTTCAGGAAGAATCGACACTTTTCCTTTGCTCCTGTAGTGTAATGTACAGACGTCATGTTTAATAGACATTTTTATCCATCTAATAAGGTATAAGGTATGAGGAAACAAGAATTGAAAATCTAAATTTTCTGAATTAAGAGATGCACTATCAAGGAACTACCTACTGAGTAACGGGATATACGCCTAACTAAAAAGTGAAAGAATTCAATGACATTAACAATACTTAAATATTAAAACTTTAAAGTTTTTGTGTCGTTTGTGGCAATACAGAAATATAAAGAATAATAGGAAATTATTTCAAAAGTATTTAATGTTTTTAACGAAAAATTGTACTATACACACTTTAAAGAAATAGAAATAAATCTGTTTTGAAAAACATAAAATCCAACTGTTATTTCCTTCATTTAATAAGTTTCCTTTCCATTAAATTAAAAATTACCACTAGTTACGCAAACAAGCAATATGTGGTGCTTACATTGAATAGAAGTATGCAGTTTTACCAACTGAAATCGAATTTTAGCTAACATACACGAATTTTAAAGTCGCTTGTACGTGCATATTTGTATGTGTATTTTGGCCGTGAGAAACTTACACAGTTACAAAACGCACTGAAGCTAAGATATATATATATATATATATATATATATATATATATATATATATATATATAGTTCTGTAATGCTCGGTGCTCTTCCATAGTCTGCTTCGTTTATTAACTTGTGTTTATCCATAGAATAAATAAGTATTCCCTAAGGCATTCAGTTGACTTATTTTTGTTTATATTTCCTTATTTGTTCATTATTATTATGTCAGCGTTTATTGATTTATTCTTCAATACCTAAACAATATATTTAGAAAATGTACAGATTATGTTTAAAGTTATGTCAGTACATTAAATTTGCAGCATTTAAAAAAATATTTAAAGATCCACCCATAGACATTCAAATTTTGTACGTACTTCACTACCAAAGTATGACAAAAATCCTTTTTTTCTGACGATAATTATGTTTCATTGACACAGCAGTTAATGTCAGATACAGGCAAAGTATTCTGCTTGTTCTGCCATGAGAAATCTGCATTAGCAGTAAAGATGTCAGCGTCGAACAAGAGTACTAGCTCGTGCAGTCACAACATGTGAGAATGGTCAAAACGTGTTGTATTAGCAACAGCAGACAGTATTTTGTTAGAGGCGGCCAGCAGGCAATTTAAGACTGCGATTCAGATTAACTTTAGTGTACACTGATGGTAATATACGGTCACATGTAGATAGTGTTGTGCGTTATAAGCCTCTATTGTGACCCCGTTAATTAGGCGTCATTCATTGTTTATTACGTTCGCTTGTGTCGGCAAACGTAAACCTGAATAAGTGTTGTATAAGGACATTCTGTTATTCCTTCCCTTGTTTACTTAAACTGCAATTAAAGTTGTAATTAGTTCTTTATATGTGTTCAATTACTCTGTTTCGACTCTACAGACTAATCTGAGAATTCTGACTCTTCAGAAACTGTCATAACAGTATTAATCAGTATAATGTGCTTGTCTCCCTAAATGTTAGTGTTATTTTAAATTTGAGCTACCGCAAGTCTAAATTTCAAACTGAAATTAAAAAAAAATAATATGCAGTATATAAAAATTTAAGCACTGGTAGCAATCATCGGTTGTAATACATTGCTAACGTTAAAAGAGCACTATAACAGTTAATTTTTCATTTAAATATTTGCAACTCGTGTATATCATAATAGATGCATAACATTCATAAGACAGCAAGCTATGTAAATGCACGGCTACTTTCTTTGAAAACGAGAAATACTGTGTTACTTAACCTCTCGTTACTTAAGGCATACAACAACAAAAAACTTGTAATATTTGTTGAATAGAAAATACATAATTATTATTATTAAATTACTAACGTTCAATAATATTACAAATTGGAGATAACAGAATATAAGTTAGTATTACGGTAGCGCCAACATTCAATTTACTAACAAGTGAAATAGGCCAACGCTTATAGGGCGAATTTTCAAAGGAATACAAGTAGAAATAGAAAGTAAAACTGGTTTTTAGCATGATATTTGTCTGAGACATTTTATATTAATTAGAATTACAAAATATATGTACACACACTCCATACACCATGAAAAGCTTAATAAAGTAGGATTTACGGAAATAAAAAGATAGTACTTATACTTATGAAATTAAATGAAATGCTTATATTATTACTTAGTACAAACTACTCTACTTTTGCACTAAATATGAAATTGGTCTTGTTTTCAATCCACTATCGAAAGAATCTCATTATCTTCCTCGCTTTCCTCAGTTACCTCAATCCATTACACATTTGTTCTTGACAAATTCTTTATTAGTATCTTTTATTACGCTTTTTATTAACACTCTCGTTCTATCTACCTGACAGTGTCTCAATATTTATAAAATGGTTAAAATTGATTAATTTACTCAATATAAAAATTTCAAGGTTGCATTCCCAAAGTTGCTAGATACAGATAAAAAATAACTATTTTGAATACTTCATAGTATTCACTACGTGACACGTGGAGTACTTGCATATTTTACTTAATAAATCATTTAAGTACCCACTGCTGGTATAGACTGGCTGGCGTTCCCTCTGCATATGCATTATGTAATAATTATTCTCGCATCTGCATAAGACAGCACATGTTACACACACATGCAAGTTGTCTGTAACCCTATTATGTAACCTACCACTACGGTAGTTTCTATACAGTCTACTAAATCCGCTTTATCTAACTGCAGTAATATATTTTCCACGTAAAATCTAGTAACACTATTATGACACACTTATCGCTTACCCGTGACAAAGTTTCTAGAAACTTTGCAACATTGTCAATAACTATTTCATCAGAGTAAAGCATATTAACCCATATCACCTTCTTAGACAAAAATATTGTACACTGAATTGTTGTAAAGTATATAGTTTTACATGATGTATATTTAAAGCAGTGAGTGAGTGGCTACTAAATATGGGTACTAACGTCGAGGTCTCGGTTTCGATGTCCTGTTCGATCATAAAATCGATGTCCGTTTTTCAACAACCAGAACGACTCAACATGTTGAGTAACAATAAATGGCGGCTGGAAAGCATTGGTAGTGCAGTCCGCTCTTCTTGTCGAATGGCTGCATACCCAGACTAACGTACTTCGGTATTTGAATTTCTCTTTAATTGACGTACCTTTGCCATTATAATCGCGACGTTTCGGCAGCCGTCTTTATAAACTAATACATACACAAAAATAAATAATACTCTATCCACCAACGATATAGTAGCAACAAAATAATAATAATAAAACTTCAAATAATATATAAATAACAAATAAAATAATACAAGTGAATACTTAGTATAAAAAACACACAACACTCACAAAACACAAGCAAAATGGGTACACTTACATCCCAGCTAGGTCAACAAAACACTGCGACAGAGCAAGTCGCAACTTACACTGGCTCAACAATTTATAGTAAAAGTGACATTGGCGGTGTTTGCACAAACCGCGAAGGACACTCAATAACAAAAGTGTTTTACGAATTTTTGACTATCATTTTTTGTATTTTTGTTGCATTATTTGTACTACTAGTATTATTTGTATTTTTGCTGTAGATATTTTTGTTCACTCTCTATTAATGTTTCATACAGTATTATTTATTTCTTTATATGCATAGGTTTATAATTGGCTGAAGAGGCTGTTGATTGTTCGGGCGGCCAAAACGTCGTATTTATATATTTCTGTGGTGACTGAAGTCTGTCAGACAAGTTCATATTTAAATTTCTACAACCCATCAAAGCTATCTACGAAATAAATAACTTCGATAGTGTAAAAAGGAATCATTAACCTTACTACTTCTAAACTATGTTATATTTTGTTATACTACCGTACTACTATGGTATGTAATAATTTTGTCTTATCCTCACTTGCATACTCTAACTTACAATATTTATTTTGTCTTCGATACAATATTTGTGTGTCTGTTCACATAGTCATCTGCAGCTTCCGTTTACATACAAAGGTGTAAATTAGTAGCTATTTTAAAAATCTCATGGGTGTTTTGCACGATCTCATCTAGTTAGTTGACAGTGACACTGCCGAGATGCATAACTGGGTGTACAGCAGCACATAGTTGAAAATTCGTTAATTTTATGGAAATATTTTCCAGGCTTTCCTCGTAATTCTGTATTTGTTATATACTGTTACACCGTTAAAAGGATTTTTCAAGTGTTTTCACAGGTGAATTAATATAGTACGCGACTGCCCAAATATTACCGTAATGTTTAAAAACTATTGTGCAAAACTGAAAAATATGTGCGGTTACCCAAAAGCTATAGGTAGTTAACAAGCCACCTAATATTTTCACGAAAGTAAACTCGGGGCTTATATATATATATATATATTTTTTTTTTTTTTTTGATTTATTGGAGATCTGTAATCTGTTTGGCTAAGCGAACATTTAACAAATTGGCTGACAACACACATACAGGATTATGAAGACCTGACCACTGACAGCTCTTCTTGTTTTTTATAATAGATTAAAGAGGTACACAAAATACAAAACTAAATGATAAAACATGTAAACAAATGAACAAAAATCACTTCCACTTCCTGCGGGCATGATACAATAAGTTCAAATGTTAAACACTGGGCCCATAAGGCACATATACAGGTTGACATTAACGCTTATTAATGACACGAATACAAAAACATACAGAACAGATATCACAGACATTACAATACAGAAAATACAGAGAATATATTATTAGTTAAACCTGAATGGTAAGTCTAAGAGTTTGTGCCTTTTTAGTCTATAAATATCATCACTGTTGTCTAACAAATTAATTGCCAGGTGGTTAGGATGCTGTTCTAATATGGAGATGTGAGTCCTGCAGAGGTGCATGATTTCTTCTCTCACGGTTGGAACTTTGATGTTGCGGTGTATAGAGTTGTTGGAGACAAACCATGGAGCGTCGACTATTGATCTTAAAGTTTTGGACTGAAAGCGCTGGATAATCTCAATATTACTTGTACTAGCAGTGCCCCAAAGTTGAATACCAAAAGTCCATACCGGTTTAAGAACTGCTTTATAGATACAGTTTGTTGACGAGACTTAACCGTGATTTTCTGCCTATCAGTTAGTGGATGTTTCTGACCTTGTGATTAAGTTCAATTTTCTTAGATGTTATATGTTTTTTCTATGTTAGTCTCCTGTCCAGATGCATCCCAAGGTACTTAGCACTTTCAGCTTGCGGTACTGGTTGACCGTTAATTGTTATTGTTACTGGAGGGCAGTTTGCCTTACGTGTGGTGAAGGTAACGTGGACTGACTTGGATGAATTGATTTTTATGCGCCATTTATCAAGTCATAACAGAACGCTGTTTAATGATTCTTGTAGTATAAGAGATGCTATTGAGGGGTCGGAGTGTGTCGCTAGGATTGCTGTGTCATCGGGGTAGGTAGCAACAGTGGTTTCACTTGCTGACGGTAAGTCCGAGGTGAACAGGAGGTAGAGCAGAGGACCCAGGGCACTACCCAGCGGAACACCTGACCCCACTGCTAATAGAGGAGAAGTAGCATCCGAGTACTTGACTTGAAACACTTTGCCCACTAAGTAGGAATGTAGAATACGGTAATAATTATGTGGCAGATTTTTCTTTATTTTGTATAAGAATCCAAGATGCCAAACTTTGTCAAATGCCTGGGAAACGTAGAGAAACACACCTGAGCAGAACGTCTTCGATTCCAACGATTTATTGATAACATTTGTTAGTCTGTGTATTTGATCTACCGTAGAGTGCTTTTCTCGAAAGCCAAACTGGTGATCCGGAATTAGGTTGTTTTCTACTATTGTTGGCGTAAGTCGTTTTACAAACAGCTTCTCAAAGATCTTACCAAGTATCGGTAGGCAAGATGACAAGATGAGGGCTCTTGAGGATTTTTACCAGGTTTTAAGACCATGATTACTTGAGCCGATTTCCAGAGAAGATGAAAGTATTCAAGTCTGAGTATGGCGTTGAAAATGTATGTTATTAGTACAACGCCTTTGTGAGGCAGCTCCTTTAGAACTTTCCCCGATATCAAATCAATGCCGGGAGCCTTTTTACTTTTCAAATTATACAGGATTATTTCCTTGATTTCCTTAACATTAAAAGGCTTAATAGGTAGAGTCAGTTGGAGCGGGGAGTGTAAATATCGTTGTACCTCTTCATCGAAAGAGACGTTCTTGCTGGCTTCAGGTTGAAAAACGTTGACCAAATGTTCGGCAAAATTCTGGGATTTCTCTGTATTGCTTCGCGCCCAGCTACCATCTGGTTTATATATTGGTGGTATTTGTAATTGTAATTTGTAAAGGTATCCTTTGTAGACCTTGTGCCAGCAGACAATACCAAGGGTCATATATAAATTAATTTGTTTACGGAACAAAGTTAAACAAATTAAACCCTGGCGCTCAGTTTCAACTAATATAATGTAGTGTGAACAATGCTAACAGTGTGGCCACTTTAAATCGTACATAACTAAACCGTAAACCGTTAGTTTGTGTCAAATGCGCAGGGTCGCTGAGCACAATAGACTGAAAAAGTTTGGAAACCACTGCAAGATTCGTGTTTTGTGAAGGCAATCGTCCCGCCCATTAGAGATGCTGCAAATATTATAACAATTTCATTTCAGGAACTAACAAAAATAACTACAACAAGCAACGTTAACGACACCACCAATAATCATATCTACATATACACTCACACCGTATAACCCAATGGTTTTCCTCAACACAAAGTTATGCCAATGCACAGAGGCAAAACGCACTTGAGGTCGATAACAAAACCACAACGTTAATAACGTTTCTACATGAATTCAGAAACCTGCTAAACTCAAAACAGCGTGATACTTAACATGCTTAAAATGTTACTCAATAAACTAAACTGAAGATTGTTAAGTTTATGACGGCACAGTTGAAGGGAACCATGCGATACTTACAAAAAAACCAAACCCTACAAACTATTGAAATATGAAGAAAGCTACATCCAATTGACGTCAATAAAAAGTTAAAACGTTTCCGTACGAGCTTATTGTTACAGCTGTCTACTGTCCACCCAGACACCTTGAAAAAGGTAAAATTTGTTGCGTTCTTAAGAAGATTGGGACTGAAATTTGTAGCGGAGACTACAACAGGAAACATAATGTATGAGGTCCCGCCTCACAACCACTAGAAGCAGAGAACTATCTTAGACTATCCAAAATAATAAACTACTGTTTCTTAGAGTGCACCTAATTACTAGTCTACCGATCCAAACAATGTCCCGGATTTGTTAAATTTTTTGTCATCATCTTCGTGTTCTCATCACGGCATAGGCAAGATACTGCCTGTTTCGCTTCTTCCTGCGTTTTCCCACACAACTGTGCCTTATTGGTTTATATTTTCAGACTTGTTTGGCCAGTCGTGAATCTGGCATTCTTTATAAATGTTCTTTCTACCAGTGTGTATAATCTTTTAGTGTATCATTCAAGTTACAATTTGTAATTATCCTCTTATGGTCTCATTCTTTATACGATCAAGTTTAAAACACTTTTTAACTCCTCTTACGAACACCATTTTCAAGGTAGGCCTATATATTTTACTTTCTCGTTTCTTGGTTGTCGTCTATAATTGATACCCATAGGACAGTGCAGAAACCGACATAACTTCAATTTAGTATCACGACATACCTTGTTTCTAAAATACGATTGATTGAACTTACCTAACTTAACATCAGTATCATAATTCTTATCATAGCCTATATCATTTCTTACCTGTTCGACAAATTGATAATTACTTATTATTTTTGTCTTTATTGGTTCCTTGCCACAAAATGCTATTATCTTTGCTTTTGTAGTAGCGATTTTTACATTGTCTTGTTTGCAAATCTGATGAAGCTTAAAAACAGATTTTTGTAAAACAGACTTTATTTTGAATTTAAAACAAGTTGTCAGCAAACAACAGCACATTCAAATAACTTTCGTGATATCTTAACATCAGGATTCACTGCATATTTCCATTTCCTTACTAGATTGCCAATATAAATGTTAAAAAATGTAGGTGCTATACTCTTGCCAAAATTTTGATTGCCAGATATTTGTTGAGATATTCTATAATTATTTTTAATAGCTTTTCGTGTTCGTTATACAGTCCTTGTAAGTTGTTGTGCAATTCCCAGTTCTTCTAATACTTACCACAGCAAAATCAGTCTACTCTATCAAAGGGCTTCTCAAAGTAAATGAATGTTACATGCGTTTTTCTTATTGAACTTGAGATGCTTCTAAATGATTTGCTTAATACTAAAACACTGTATGTATAGGATCTGCTCTTCCTGAAACTGTTTTGTTCTTTCAAAATAAGATGCTTGCAAATAATCTGCAGACAATGGTTTATGATTCTTGCATTTATTTTATAAGCAGTATCAACCAAACCTATTCCTCTCTAATTGTTACAGTAACTACGTTTTCCTTTCTTAACGACAGACATCACTCAAGCAGTTAGACAGTCGTGCGGTAACTCTTGTCATTTCCAATTATAGAAATCTAATAATCGAAGTTTAAGCAAGATATGCCCATACTGGAACAAGTCTGCCTTCAACCAATTCTGGCTTGTTGCTTTTAAATTTTTAGTTCTTCCAAATGTTTCTTCAAACTTGCCCATGTTTCTTCAAGCTTGCTTCGTAGGTAAGAAATCTGTTGGTTTCTATATTACTATGGTCTGCATTGACATCATCATTATGTCATAGAGCTTTACAATATTCTATCCATTAATGTTTGTGAATGATGTTTACAATTTGCAGTATCCTTTTCATTTTTATGCATGCCTTTTAGCTTTTTATAGCCTACAAGTTTTCTTCCGAGTACATTATGTTTAATGCTACCTATAAACTGACTGCATGACCCATTATGTACCTGTTTCACTAAACCGTTAGTTCTGTTCCTTTATAGATGCCTTTGGTATTTAGTTGTTGTTCTTATATTTCCTATTGTTCATTTAGGATTGTACATTTTTGGTTTGAAATTACAAACAGGCTGCAATACCTTGTATGTCACCCATGAATTAAAAGAAATCTTAAGTTGTCCGTAATTCATCGTGTACCGTACTTACAACTTAGCTGTGTTTCTTTCTTCTTTATAGAGGTCTCTATCTTTGTCCCTAATTAGTTGTTGATACATGTGGTACATTCTATTCTTTTCTTCTGTTGCTTTAACAACTTCATCATCCACAGTCTAAGACCCCTTCTACTTCATACCTTCTTCCTTTTACCTATTGCCTCTTTTGCTCCTTCTTCAATATAGTCGGTTCTACATACAATCAGGGGTACTCTCCTTCAAGGAAGTTTGTGCTTAGCCCTCTACTGTACGTTCTGTGCACTTCCGATATACCAACCACCAGAGGAACAACCATAGGTACATTTGGTGACGACAGAGCTATCTTTTTTCTAATGAAGTCCTACAGTTGCCTCACTCAATTATTAACAACACCTCAATCTCACTAGAGAATGGGTACGTAAATGGATAATCAAGGGCAACGAATCCAAGTCGTCACACATCGCGCTCACCTTTCGGAGAAGCAAATGCCCTACAGTTTATTTTAGACACGTCGAAAAACCCCAACAAACAGCAGTCGGATACCTAGGCCTTCATTTAGACTATAAACTTAACTGCAAACATCACATATAGCAGAAAAGAAAACAACGAACAACTGGATTTAAGATTTAAGGAAATTAGCTGGCTGATAGCCAGAAAGTCTTATCTATCTATGAACAAAAACTACTTGTCCATAAAACTTACCTTAAACCCACGTGGATATACGCAATCGAGCTTTCGAGCTGCACCACCAAATCTAACACAACAACCATACAGCGATGCCAATCTAAAATTCTACGAGCTATCGCAAATGTCGCTGTGTATGTGTCCAATCACACGTTGCACACAGGCTTCCATATTCCATACGTCCGTGAAGTCATTCATGAACGTGGCGCTAGCCACCATACAAGACTTTACAACTATGGTAACCCGCAGATCATGCCACTTCTAAGGCTTGTAACCGACAGAAGATTTAAAAGAACTTAATCACCCGAACTTTAAGGACCACGAGGTGACATCGCTGGATGGAAGGACTACTTCACGCCACCTAGTTATACATTTATGTGTGTGCACTAATCAGCAGATGCACTAATTGCTAATAAATAAAAATATCGATCTGTTAAATATCTGTCTGTTCTAGTGTATCAGTTAACATCGTTTTCTTGTAAATGCCTTAACTGATTTGTTGAAAATCATTTTAAGATGCTGCATCAACTATTATTTTATTAAATAAACATTGACAAACGAGATATAAGTTAATTAGTCACATTCCAAATTGATATAATAGTCTTATTACATACACTTACACTTCAGTTCTTTAGCTTTCAAAAGCCAAATATCTAAAAAGAAAGTAAAATGGGCTAAAAAATAAAATAATCTAAGTTTCTTTATGTTCTCATACATATTACACAATTTTTGTGGAACTAGGATACGTGTCACCGTTTGGCTACGTGTTCAGGGGGTGGTTTCCGCCTTACACACGGAGTGTTGGTCGAATACTACTCCACAGCACGCAAACAAACACAAACAAATACACACACACACATACAGGCATAGTGATGCTTAATTCATTACATGGGCCCAAACCTATCACTTAGATAAATCTCTTCTCATATATTCTGCAAGTTACACGTGGTCCATGCTATCGGAACTTTTCTCGATTTCATTGATTTCGCTATCTCGGAAGTAAAGCAATGCTGCTAGGTTTTTAAATTAATGTTCTATAAGACGCATACACACTTTCTACTATTCTCACAAGTATAAAACAACTTAATAAATAATTATAAATAACATTATTATTTTTATTATATTAACCGGAGATGGCTAGTAATTAAGGTAACAACAAAGTGGTAAAAACAATAAAGGAAAACATTTAAAAAGAAATAATAAATTTTAATATATTAATATTCCCTTCAAGCTTAAGTAAATATAGCAAACGGGAGCTTTAGTACTCTGCAAGTCTGTGACTCAAAGTAGTGATATTTAACTTTATATAGATTTGTTGTGATTTTGCAATGGAATTTAACAAGCAGTTGCGACACACTTACACAAGCATATACAACAAACTATTACATCCGAGTACTATACATAACTGAAATGTCGCCTTCAGTGTATCGGCAATTTTGCACACAGACGTGTGGGTGCTGTTTGCATTAAAAAGAGTTAACCTGACAATTACTGCTCCTTTGATATCACAACACACCCTAACTTATTAGTGCCGTTTAATATGCAAGGCATGTTTAGCATCCTAATGTAGCATTTCACTCTCTTTGCGTCCTGTAAATTCATAATTTTACTGGTGTTGTTCTAAATTTGTATGTGTAGTAGTGTAATAATTTTCAGACGGCTTTGTGTTTAGAAATATCTAATTTGATAACTTGGAAGTAAATTTGAAATATCTTGTATGCCCGTCACGTTCATACTCCTATTTCCACTGTCATAGGAATGAACAGATTGATCCTGACAATGGGCGCCCTATTATTAGGACTATTACACTGTTCATTAAGCTCAGATGCAAATCCACATACCTCGGTTAAAACTTAACAATTTAAAATTGACGGTCTCTGTATGAACGGTAAGTGCAAACAGCGTTGTATTGAGCGTGACAGAAACTGATTAGTAGAATAATACACTTCTTGAAAGTCTCCTTAAATTCAAAAGTGACTTGAAACCTTTAAACTTTATCAACGATAGGAAGAAGTAGTTTAATATTACGTACTCAAATTGTACCAAACGCATTCGCGAGCGCGCTCACACACACAAACAGTGTCTTTGGAACTTTATTTTTCATTCGGTTATGTATAGATTTATATATCTGTTTAGATCAGGTTGTGATAGTTTCCCCTGTTCAAAGTTTTATACTTCGTGCTTTAGGTATAACGCAAAAAATTGCTGTCTGCTGTTTGAAATATTCTAGACTGAATGACTGACTGACTTGATGATTACTAAGCACTATTCTCGTCCCGGAATTATAAATGAAATAATGGAAACTGCTATCAATAATATCACCAATCAAAATCTATTAAGTTGAATGTGATTTTGAAATGTGTTTGCATTTAAAATTATACTAATACTATAAAACATGAATATCATACAAAGATAAACGATTTATTTTTTTTTGTATGAAAGTGTGTTCAACACACTTTGCTTCATTTCACTTAACACTAAACGTTCCCCCCATACTACGATGAGGCATCTCAGTAGCTGGACGTGCAATAAACCGAAAAAAACTGTTATTTCCAAAAACCACGATAGTTAGAGCGAGATACTTAAATATTTGCATACGTAACAGATTATCATTGATTACGTTATTTGTCAATAATTTATATCTAGGATGAGGATATATATAGGCCTATCTAGTAGTTCGATATAGGTTACATGTGTCCAAATAAATTTCGCGCACATGAATTTATAGTCACACTAATTACATCCTTATTACATTAATTACATCCTACATCCTAACGTGGGCATGTACAAACCCATGCTAAATCTTGTCAAACAATCCACTGAGGCGTCCATTTGGGAAACTGTAGTCTACTTATTGAGTTACATAGTTACGAACTTGTAACTTATATATTATACTAATACCGTGTAAAGTTCGCGCTGCTCTTTCTTACTTTTAGAAATAATTATAGCTTTCTAAGTAACCGAACAACTGCATTTATTTTAAAAATTACCCAGTTTTATAGTTTCATCGGTCTAACTTAGTAGGGTTGTACAGAACTTTCAAGTATTTGTGTATCAGATAAAATAACAAATCTAAACTGTTTCTTCAGTCAGTATAACAATATTTATAATACTGTAGGATATAAAATAACAGTAATGTAAGAATAAAATTTCTATAATTCACATGACCTTGGCAATATCGAGACACGGTAATTTTTATTTTCAGTTAAAGCATTATTTTGCAAAAAGTTGTTCTATATAAGTAACGATGTTATTGACAGTACATAAAAATTAGGGTACTATTGTGAATATGTTGTTAACATTAGTATAGATTATAGCCATTAGAATTCTGTTAACTTTAATTAGTTTAATGAATAAAATTATATTTTGTGAGGGTATATTTATTATTTTAATTTCTAATATGTCGGTACTCTATTTCCTCAAAACTAGTAAGCAAGTAGATTATTGGCTTAGAGGTAAAATAGATTATTTACTGAGCTTAGGTTAATATATAGTGCAAACATAAAGTGAAAGACGTTTAGAAAGCTTGATTACGTAGCTCGATTTATAAAAAGACAGACGGACAAAAATTTAGTTACTTAATCAGACATATAGGGAGACAGTGAATCGATAATGCGAGCACCAGGAAAGTACTGCTTGAGGAAGATGATAGAAGGGGTGAAGGAAGTATGATTGTTGGAGCTCAGTTAGGCTCTATAGTAGGATTAATTTTGTTTCATACCTTCTAGATATGGTAGTACCAGATACCGTAAGGTAGAGTGGATGATGCAGTTATCTGGTGCAGTAGCCTTTAACGTTAGGATAGAAGGAGTTCAACTTTGACTGGCAATGAGAAGCCCTTCTATGACAGGCGATAAAACGGAAGGCAAATTGGAGACGGAGAGAAGACCATTCGTGTATCCCGTTATTAAGATAGGAGACAAGAAAGGAAAGAGGCAAGGAGGAATCGCGTCGGATAATCTATCAGATAAAATTGTCTCGCCACTGAGTTTCAATCTAGAATGAGTAAAAGCCTAGTTATTTGGGCTTCTGTTTATGTAGACAAAGTTTTTGCATCGCACGGCTCACTTTTGCAATATTAGGATATAGTAATTGTTTTTGCTATTTAAAGAGTCCTGTCTCTGCAATTTCACTATTATATCGTGACGGATTAAAATGCATATCTAGGCCTATATTGTGAGTACCGCTAGTAACTTTTATTTTATTTCCTCCCATTCTTTTTGGCTTTGCCATTTTTTCTTGTAATGTGCCAGGTTATGAAATTCGCCCAGCACAATACTCGCCTGCTTTTAAATTTACTAAGTACGATAAGCGGTAAGTGTTATGTAATGAAATCAACTTTACTCTTTATTCTTCGTCTATTAACACTTTACTGGCTGTAACTTCTGTTGAGTAAATTTCTCTCATAATATTCTAGTCAAAGCCCATACTGTATACGCATAGTGAATAATCATAATAGCTAAATAGGTTTTATGTTAGTAAGTTGAAAGCGTAAGGTAACGTGTAATTTGTCGAAATAATATGTTTCTGTATTAGCAGGGTACTATTTTTCCTTAAGTGTACACACACATATTTCGTACGTACACATACACATATTTCAGGAAAGTTGAGTTTACACATCGCAATGTGCCATTACAATGGAAATTAGCTGTAGGAAAGATTTCTATAAGGTATGAAGGAAGCAAAAACCTTATGTAATATTAGGGACAATAAGAAAACTTGATACTCAAGAATCCATTACGAATAACAGAAGAGCGTTTTGCCTCATAAGTATAGATTATGGTCTAGACGTCACTGCATGATGGAGTACATATCTAAGTACTCTACATCCCACATTTAAAAGTTAAAGATTAAAACAATCTTTTTTGCTTAGACTAACTAAATTATCAAAGTAGCATGCATTGCACGAGTCACCGGATAAAAGAAAAATGTAGGCTTCTGTTTCCGTTACTATAAAATTCAAAACGATTTTTGAGGTATGTTCACTTCTTTATGCATGATAACTCTATCATGTTACCAATTCAAATTTAGATTCTTTACTGATTTCATATATATTTTTGTCAGACTTTTCTAATGTTCTTTATCGTTACTTTTCTTAATATTGTTATTCATCGTTATTTTTCTATACACTTTTCCGTTATCAGTGTTCCTTCTGTACTGTACGCGTAGCTCAGTTCTTCTTTCACAAATTTCATACGTTCGTTTGAAATATTAAATTATATATATATTACCTCTAAAAAACTTTTCCTCTCATATTTATTCACGTCTTCTTACAATAATCTCTTTGTAAAACAAAACTCTGCAGACTATGATATACACAACGCAATAAACTGTACATGACCAGAGTATATACTACGCACTATATACTACCATTTCACGAAAACGTTTCGACTCAGGACATACGCTACACTCACTGCTCATTCACAATGTGGACCCCATTGTATCGCTTAGATAATTCAGTTTTCAGTTTTTTAAGTTACACCTGATCCATAAAATTGGAGGTGCTCCTGGAACATATCGATTTGTTTTAACTGAAATTGAAGCTCCGTGTTTTATTTTGAATGTTAAAGCAACAGAGCAGAAAATCTTATACTCAATTCTAAGCCTGCCGTTGTGTTTCGCTTTAGATTTCAGTCGCGCGCATGCGCAGACACACAACAAATGTCAGAACGTTTGTGTGTTTCCTGATGTTTCTGAAAGTTTCATGTACGTCATAAATGTACTATTTATATATAAGACACATCATAAAGAATTTATTGTCTTCAACATTAATTTGAGATGTTTTCAGAGACTGGTGAAAACAAGCTCTCACGGTCGGAGTCATTGTGGCATGAGAAACGATTGCCTGGCTACTAGTCAATTTCCTTGTTGCACTCCTTGTCACTCTGTAACTTTATTTAATCTACAGCATTACATATAAAGTGTTAAATTTGTGTAAATATGTTATGTAAATATTTGGACACTGCCTTCTTAAGTGTAGCCTTACATTTGAAGTAGTGTGATACCGAGGTTCTCGCTTGGAATGTTTCTGGTAGCTTCTAGAACCAAGACGCGGAGATCTTCTTCTCACCTATCTGTGTTCGATAGTCGCGAAAAGAAAATATAAAGTTTCTGGATAGACTTTTATTGTTTAAAGCCACAGTGTAGATTTTGGTAATTTTGTCGAAACTTGAGCAGAAAGCGCGCTTAATAACCAGCACCGTATAAAACTACTGAAAAGTCGGAAAAATACTCTCTCCACTTAGTTTCAGAATAGAATAAATAGTTTACTAGTTAGTTTATTTCTACGAATCTGCACGAAAACACTACTATTCGGGCGTGTACACCTTTTTTGATACTTTCAAAAAGGCTTGCTTTCTGGATATTCCGAAAGTGTTTGCTTTCGCAAGTTAACCAATCCTTTCTGAGTTTTCGCACACAAATACAACTAACGTTTTAAACATACACAGTTCAAATCAGGTGGCAAACTTTCTGTTTAGTATGTTATTCAAACTATTAGTGTATACTGTCATGTGAAATAGTGTAAACTATTTCACACGTCATGTTCGCGTAAACACAAATTTGCTAAATTTAAGTATATTGTCGAAAGAAAAGCATAAGGAAATTTATAAGACTAAAAATTGTACGAACTGAGAAAAAACAATTCTACGTTGCCCTATTAAAACTGCTACGGATATATTTATTATGCGGTTAAATTTTTTTTCCAGTAGGGAAAATTAATCAGAAAATTTACATGCAAAAATGGGGCGAGCTGTCTGCATTCCATTTTACGTTAAATCCAACGTCTACTGCTACGATGGATTCACTATCCGCCCGGTTTACTCTAGATCTGTATAATATGCAAGGCACGTAAGGCATCCTCTACTCCGACTCAACTTTATTCAAGTTTTATATTTGTAATTTTACTCAGTCTTTAAAATTACGAATGTAAAATATTTTATAGATTGTGTAACATCCGTTGTTAGATTTCAAGAATTTTTCAGAACTCACTACAATTTTGTTCGATGGAATTTAAACACGAGCAGCCCAATTATACAAATAAGAAGAATTACGAATAAGATCAGTTAATAAATAAGTTCTTTCAATGCGGTTTTACACACACACACACAGCCGTTTTGCTATTGATCTCCGTGCATTATTCATTGTTGTGACCTTGCGTTCTGCTCTCGCTACACAGAGTAGATTATATATTTCCTCATAAGTTTCCGTGTTACTCCATACTAATAGGTGCAGCTAATGGAACTCTCTTTACAAGCTGTTCTAGACGTGATCGTATTTACGCCATAAGAGAAGAATTAACAAGTTTTTGACGTGAATGAAAAATTAAAATATTATAAACAACGGTGGAGTTCATTTTGATAAAGAATGTCAGTTTCAAGACTGGCTAAACAAGTCGTGAAATATAGATTTACAGGACACAGATATGAGGGTAGACACAGGAAGACATGGCATTAATTTCATAAATTCTTTTATATCTTAGGATTTACAAAACATTAATATAAATAAAGACAGATGTTTCCTAATAAAGTTGCCTCGTATTTCTTAAATAACAGTTACTAACCTCCGTCTTTTACATTTGTTTTAAACATACCATTATTAATTGCTTTAAACTGGTGGTCTACTCTTGCTAGACGAGTAGATTATATATTTCCTCATAAGTTTCTATACTACTCCATACTAATAGGTGCTGCTAATAGAACTATGTTTCCAACCCGCTTACTTACAAATTTTTCTCCGCTTACTATTTGTAATTGAGGAAGCGTTTCTGGTGTAGCAGATGTTTTGCTTTCTTGTTCTTTTTATTTTTTTATTACCCATTGTGTCTTTTTTCCAAATTCCTCTTCATCTGTGAAATATGCTATCTGCTTTCTGTTTCTTCCTTCGTACTAGTTTCTGCAAGCAGGATTACGAGGGTTTGAAATGTTTTGGTAAGCTGGCTTACACTACACACCAGACGTTTATTTAGTGTTACTTTTAATTAATTTTTCTTGCAAGAAACCTGATTTTCCTGAATCTGTGATTCTATTTGATCTGGCCGAGGTAAATTGTGGATTCCTGTAAAGTTTATGTAATGTGTATATCTGATTCTACAGTTTGTATTGCAGTCTATGGTGGTGATCTTGGTACCGAAGTTCTCCTCCTTAAAGAAAATTCCATAAGAAAGAGTTGCCCCCTCCCAGAATGCATGAGGTCATCCTCCGTAAACAGTGGGTTTACCAGGAGACTTCCTGACCTACCACCTGATGTAGTCATTCCTGAACGGGTTTAATCCATTTGATCCGTTTGTTTGTATGTATTGTAATCGGTAGAACATGAATATTAATAAGTAATCCAGCACTGAGCATATGATAGAATGTTGCAATGAAATTTGTGTAAGTAAAAACTGAAGGTTTGGACATTGTATAATATGAGATATAATATAATATCCTATAATTTAGTAGGAGGTATGTTAAATTTGTTAGTGTTAAGTAAATTTTATATACTGTATTAAAAAAAAAAGTGTTGTGAAGTGGTGCGGAAATATGCGAACATTAAAACTGGCATGTGGCGAGTACGAGTGTCCGAGAATATAAAACTATGATACGGGATAATTATAAAAAACATATTACATTAAATAACGTTTGTGAAAATAAAAATTCTTACATGAGACTTGTACCAGAATATACAAAATATTCTGACACCAGACCTATCGAGTAGAAATATTTGTTTATAAATTAAATAACTAAATGTATGAGTTTTTTTTATAAAGAAAGTTTTATAACTATGTAGAAAAGTAATAAAATCAAACTAGTTTCTTCTGCAAGCTCCAGTTTGTTGCCAGACAATATTTTCGAGGAATAAAGTTATCTTAATTTAAGACACAGAGGAAGGTAATATAGCAACCAATCAACGTTCGAGAAATTGGCTAAAATTTCAATTGATTTCTTATGTCGTAACTGTTAGGCAGTGTGTCTGTGTACTTGTAAACGCGAGGTAGTGCTGCTCGAGTCTAGACACTTGGTCTACGTAAGCGTTCGAACACAAGTCCAAAAGTTCGCGAGTTGATTATTTAATAGTGCTAATCCGGTAAAGTACAAGGCTGTCAACATGGGAATTAAAAAAGTTTCATGAAATTCGCTGTATCATTGTGTACTCTAAATACAAAAAATAAATTACGATTAAAACTAATTAACTACAAATTGTAAAAGTACTCAACCCGAGAACGACCCTGAACACTGGAAAACAGGAGGAGATAGGAGCTATAACCTGAAATGGAATCCAGAGCAAACAATTACACCTGTTTTCCATACCGGATCATCACCATCTGGATCGTCAGTCATCTTAGAGGGAAGTGATTTCATTTTCTTATAAACTGTAAAAAAACTATTATAAACTAAAAAGACAAAATAATTCATAACAAAGTTTATGTAGGCTATAAGATAATAAGAGAAATCTTTTACTATCTTTTAAAGTGTGGCCTTTACGGAATTAGCAGGCGTTTACAAAAACATTAAATAACATCTAATAGTTAAAATGCAGAAATTAAAATTTTAATATACTGCAAAGAATACAATAGAGTATTAAAGAATTTTTTACGGTATTTTTTCTTTATATCTACTTTGTTTACAACTAGACAAAGACGATGCACACGGAAAGCAAATAAACAGTGATTTTAGGCTTATTTCGCTCATCTGTACATTAACCCTTTCAGTGATACTCCATAATGGAATACGCTTAAAATATTAAAGTGCATGGCCAGATAGAGAAATGAAGAAGGATTTAAATGTTTTAATTTTAATTTTAATCGGATAATGTAAAAATTATAAAGATCTAAATTTAGGACTCTCCTTTCTTTGATCAGAGTATATAATATTACAAGTCAAACACAGAATCACCTTTGTTGAGTTCTTGTTATCTAACAGAATTATCACTGTTGCACACCACTCCACTGTTGCACACCACTATGAGTGGTGTTACCTTTTGAGGTCTCCCATATTATGAATTTCTGCCTCTTACACTTTTAGATCGTGATTATTAGAAACCTTCTAATATTAACCACTAAAGCCTTACTTCATACATCTCGCTATATTTCGTACTAATTTACCCATAATTGTGGGTTTCTGGTGGCTAATAACCCCTTCATTCTTGCAGGAGGAAATCTATGCTCTCCTCATATTTATCAATTATGTGGTTTCGTCAGGTTCTCGGCCATACTATTTGTCTATATTCCTTAGAGCTGCCTATTCTTAGACACCATTGAAACTCAGCTGTATAGATTTAGGATATACGTATACTCGTACCATAGCAAATGGCTATTTCTATATCCTCAACTTTGGCCTAAACTGTACTCACAGTTTCTCTAATCTGTTCGTCTCTCGATGTCTCCCGTCTGAATATTTAGAAAATTCTCTACCGCTACCAACTTAGAAAATTAAATTCATTTCCATTATCATCTCTTAATTACTGCTGTTCATATGTTACCAAATTCTACAGCCGTATAAACCTACTTTGCACTAATGTTTTATAAATTCTCAGTTTTGTACCTTTTCAAAGTTTTTATACCGGGCAAATGCGTTGGTGGCAACACTCAACTTCAGTCCTTATTTTATCAGTTTATTAACGTTAAAATTAAAAATACATTGTACTGTCAAAATTAAAAAGTGTAAAAAGTGCTGTTGCATTACTGAATGGTATCCCCATTCTCCTGTAAATTATTTTCCATTTATTTAGCACTTAATATATATTTTTACCTTAAAGAGAGTTGGTGACACACAACACATCTTTCACAAAAATTGTATTATTTTAAATGTTCTTGTCAATGTAGTCTTAACGTTCGCCTAATCTACTCGACCTATTCCATATATAATAAATTCTTTAGGCCTCCACTAATAAATTTCTCATCCTTTAATTTTTCAGTGCCAAAACGTATCCATTAAGTCATTGTCAGAAGTTGTGATAAGTCGGTAAGTACACTATGTAGCACTCAAATCGTCTACTGTTTTGTTTTGCACAATCCGTGAAATAATGAAATATAAAATACGTTGCCTAGGCATGCCTTTTCTACCACAAAACACTCTGTTCTACTCTTCCAACAAACGCTAAAAATACGTATTAATAAAAAGCCTCGGATTGCTTTTATCATTTATTACAATAATTATTTGGAAAAATGTTGACGTTGTTAGTCTACTTCCCACGACCATGAAGTAAAAAAAAATACGGAAGGAAAATAAGCCACCTGCTTGTTACCGAAATGTAGAAAAAACTGAAAAGTAATATAAATTACCGCCGAAGTAAATATTAATATTTACTTACGTGCAAGAAACACAAACGAACACACATATACACACTCCTTTACAGGTATGAGTTGATACTAGTGTGACGGACCTGATAGGTGTGTGTACTTGGACAACAATAGGAACATAACAGATATTGAAGCAATTACGTCCCTTAATAAGGGAGTTCATTATTACAACGGTTAGTAATGAACTATTATTAGACATGAGTTTGCATAGGCGACGTATTGCCTCTGTTATATCAACGTATTGCCCCTTTCAGGCACATATGAGGATATTGATTTATTTGGCCCGCTACAATAAACATACTATCAAAGTAACACGAAAGGTGACATGAATACTCTAGGTAAGAATGCTGGAGAGTTGTTCTTGTAAGTAGTATACAGAGTGTACCGTGAGGAATGGGAAATACTTCAGGAGTGCAGTTGCAGGCTTAAATAACGAAGTAATTTCATATAAACGTAGGTCCGAAAGCCCTTCGTTTTTGATTTATGGCTTGTGAAATTTATTGAATTTACTTATGTAAAATATTAGATAATTACATTTTCTAAAATTATATTATTAGGTTTTATTTATTTATTGGCAATTTGAACAAGTACACTTACTTCAAACCTAAAAAATATTTTTTCGGTGCCAATTTCTTGATATTTACGAAACGTTTCTATAAACGTATCCAAGGTAGAGTCCCGGGAATCTCATTTTCAATTTGCAGGTCAAAAACAATAAGAAACAACCAATTTTCCCTTCAATAGTTCTAAGAATTTTCGTATAACTTAATTTCAGCCGAGGGATTGAAATCAAGGTGACAATGGTTTGCAAGTCATAAATCGAACACGAAGCGTTTTCGCACCTATGTTTATACGAAATTTCATATTCATTTTTACCTGCAGAATGATGAACTGAAGTATGTCCCGTTTGTCGTGGGACGCTCTGTATAATGTGAATTAAAGGGTATTCTAGAATACGGCTTATATGGGACTAGAATATATAGAACAGTGTAGACAAATAAAATTCAAGTTTTAAAGTAAATGAGAAAATCTTTACAGATATGAAGCAAACGAAACTACAGAATAAAGACATGGGACTAGAATTACCAAGGTACCAAATGTAACCGTCATATATAGTAACTGAGTGACGGAAGTAACTGAGACCAACTGCAAGTTGGTATAGCGTGTGCCTATTTTTTAATCATGCAAGTTAACTATGATTCTACGTTTCTGGTTTCCGTGTAACTACATAAGTTAATGTCATTGCGTAAAAATCCATAAGACATAGATAATAATGTAACTGTAATGAAGGACGGTTTCATAAGTAAGTGCTGTGTCCAGAAACTAAACATCACAACACGGGAATGCTGAAATTTATTTTCTATTTGTATTTGTCGTAACATAGATGTAGCAACAAAGTGAATAGGTTGAAGGTGGTATCGATGTCATTGAGTTGACATTAGTAGGGAGGGTAAACTTCTGAACAAGGGTAGTAACGCCTAAACTCTTTTCTCCATTCTACATGGGGCGGCGGGTGGACGTAATACCTCTTTTACCTGATATCGCTCTGCTCCTGTAGTAGAAAAATCAATCGCTTCTCAGCTCTTTGAACCCTACTTTTCCTTCTCTTTTTTTTTTTTTGCTGTGCTACTAGAAGAAGTAAACACTCGCACAAAATATGCAGTTTATTGAATACAGAGAAATAAATTTTACCTGTTTTAGGGATACAGGTTATTCATATTTCCGTAAAGGGAAATATATAATTTTTAAGGTTTGGAAAACGAAAATTAAGTGACTTGTATTATCTTTTATATTGAACAAACTATGTTTTGCTTGGAAAAACTGTCAAACACTTTAGGGATATATGTCACGTTACTTGTGGTTACATAGAGGCTCTACTAATAGCATCTGTCCAGTTATTCCAGTCGCGGTGAATGTTCGATGATTATCGCTAACTCTTTGCTACATTCACCTAATGTTCAAAAAAGTTAAGGAAATTATTACCCGTCGTTAGTTGAATTAATTTATTTGTCTTCTTCGGTTTTTGTTTGTTTATGTATAAAATAATTTTGATTTTATACACCTCTTTGTACTGTACGCCTGTCTTTCTAACACGATGAACATCTGATACATTAGGGTATGTCAGTCTACATATGCGTCTCGAATACGGGCTACTAACAAAAACCAATGAAAAACCATACTAAGTCTTATATACGTGATATACTGATTTCACTACATAGTATTTTCTGGAAATAAAAAGCAGTGAAAATCACCGACAAGACCGTAGTAGTTCCATATCTCATATTATATTAAAAATACAAACAATGAAAGTTTGTGCTACTTACACTGTTTGTTAATTAATGGGACTTGATAATTCTAGTTTTACGATCGGTTTTGTTATTCTTAGGTTATTATGAAGAACTAATCGATAATAGTTATAGAAGAGTTGACTTTTATATCACCTACGGATCCATAAATATAATTCGATATCCTTCTTGTTTAATTAACATATTTTCTTCTTTCTATAATTTGCTTATAATGCGATTATTACCTTTGAAAACTTATTGACTAAAGTATTTTGCCATTCTGGTGCATCTAACACTGTAGTTAATGTTCTTATAAGTTAATCATTAATGCGTCATACCTTGTATTCTGAACACGGGTTGTAGCCATAGTTATATTCTGAATAATGGTTACGATATTTTCATTTTTATTGTTAGTCCTTATTTTAACCTATTGCCAACATTGTATAAAGTGCCATGCGCTTAACCAATGTAGAATGTGAAAACAAAGGTAAAATTGATTGTACAAGAATTGACTTCACCAGGAAATCAGTACATTTCCGTTCGTAAACGTAAAGTAATGGCTGACGGGAGTAGAGAAAGATGGATTAAACTGTATATGATCGAAGAGGTAAATTAAGTGTAAAGACATCCGCACGCACTGAAAAAAGACGTCTGAAAAACGATTAAAGTTTCAAGGAGAAAAAATATAAAAAGCATTGCAGAGACAATGTTAACGAACTGCTGGAACAAATTAAGGATGGTTACTGTGATAGAAATTTATTTGACGTTTGTATTTCAAAGATAGTATGCACATAAAATGTACACAGTGCTAAATTATAAAGAATTACAATATAAATACGAGAACTAAAGAATCCGATCACTATAGTAAAATATTCATTTATGTGTACGGTTGTATCGTTGGTCTAGTATCAAAGTGAATAAGTTGAAGCTTGGGAAATTGGTATCGATGTTATTGACTTGAGGAGTAAAGGCAAACGTCTGTTCAAGGGTAGTAACGCCTAAACGCTTTTCTTCTTCTCACACGGGGAGAGTGTGGCCTCATACTTCTCTCACCTACTCTTGCTCTGTTCCTCTTGTAGAAAAATCAATCACTTCTCCGCGCTGTGAACTTCCCCTTGACTCCTTTTATTGCGGTAAAACTAGTAGCAACAAGCAGTAGTTATTGGTTAAAGCAAAACCTAGAGAGGACCCGGAAATTTGATATGTGTAAGTGCTGTATCATATTATAAAAATTGTAAAGATTAATTAGGAATTTACTGTTTAAATTATAAATTATTTAAAAGGAAGAAAAGTGTACTATGCGATTTATAGTGTGATGCTTGGTAACAGACGTTCAATACCGACACATGAATTTTATTAGAAGCTGGAAACAGATTTATTAAAGAATTTATTATATATTTTAAAGTAAATTTCTTATATCTCTTGCTTCATAAGTACCGTTAATTTTCAATTATTTGCAAGTTACATTATTTTTCACTCGAGATGTCAATTTAACACGTTCGAGTAACAATTTTTGAAATATTTTCAAAACAATGTCAAATAAGCAAATTTTTACTTTTGTCCGAAAAATGTAAGAAGTAGGTCAATTTTAAAGTGAAATATTTTATTAAGTACAACTTTAAAACCATTAACCACTTGTATGGGACCGTTCTATACAAAAATATAATTAAGTAGCTAAGAGTGCCAGATCTTTAGAAAACACTTTAAGCTTTTTTGATTGCATTAAGCAATTTTTAGAACACTATATAGTACTACCTATATATTTTAAAGTACTGTAAAATACGCAAAAATAAAAATAATTTTAATTATATGATGTAATTTTAAAAGACATACTACACTGCTCCGTATAATACAAAGACAGGAATTAATCTTTTAAATAATAATGTATTCTTCTAAAATACACAAACTATTGCTATTTCTATTATGTCGTAATAAAATGCATTGCTTTTAAACACTATTTTAAAAATCGTTAAACAATTGTTTTTGCTACACGCATTGTCTACTAAAAAGATTCAAAAATGTTTTTGATAATAAATAATAATTAATAATTTTATTAATAATCATCGTCAGAATTATATATTATTATTATCGCAATAATTTGTAACTGTCAATGCATTATAAAAACAATAAAAAATATATACTTGTTTAAAAATAATAAGTATTAATTTTCATTAATTTGAACAACAAGAATATAATAACTGAATATGAATATTACGAATTTATACTTTGTTTAAACGCGCATCAAAACGTTTTTATTTGTAAAAAACAGATAAAACCAAATCAATAAACATGTCAAATTTTCTCACTATTTTTGACATAATTCGTTCAGTGTTTATCCAACCGACACACACAAAAACTCAAGTTACACGAAATTGATTATTCTTTGTTTTTATACAAGTACGTTCCCTTAAACCTCGTTCTGTTTGAGCGAGAAAGAAACATTCTTATTTTGATTTCTCATAAGAAGAAGACAAATGAAATTGTAAAATATCTATCTTCCTTAACTTTTAACTACACCTTATACAGAAATTGCAAGTTAAAGAACATTTTAAAAGTGACTATTTTTATTTAAAGCCTATTAATAACATCAATAGACTTGCTTAATTGAATATAACTTAAGACATAGCTTTAAAAAATATGCACAGCATTTTCCGATTTACATTTTTTTAAATCTCTTTTCCGTCACTTGAAGGATGTCTTTATATAATTATAATAGTAACAATTGTCATAGTTTAATAATTACTATATAATGAATATTAATAATAGTAGTAGTAGTAGTAGTAACTGAATACTTGGCAATTAGAGAGGAAGAAACAACAGATTTAGAAGTAGACGAAAATGTTACAATTAGAGGAACAGACAAATTCAAGTACTTAGGATTTACACTGAGTAAACAAGGCACAACGGAAGAGGAAATAAAAAGTAGATTAGGGCAGACTAGAACAGGGATTAGACAATTAAACAGTGTTATATGGGACAAACATATTAGAAAAAGCACCAAAAAAATGATATATCACACCATAGTCCAAAGCAGTATGACGTATGCAGCGGAAGTATGGGTTATTAACAAAAAGAATGAAAGAAAGATTCTTGCAACGGAGATGGAATATTGGCGGAGGTGCTGTGGAATATCGAGAACAGACCGAATAACAAACGAGGAGATCAAAAGAAGAATGGAAACGGAAAGAATCGTAATTGACTACATCGAAGAAAGAAGATTGGTGTGGTACGGTCATGTCCGGAGAGCCCAAAAAATAGGTGGATCAACAAAGTGACTTAATGGAGTCCATTAGGAAGGAGAAAAAGGGGAAGACCGAGAAGATCTTGGAGGGACGGAGTGGATGAATCTATGCAACGTATAGGACTTGAGGAAGGACAATGGCAACATCGGGAGAATTGCAAAGCCAGGTTGAAGAAAGGGAGATGGCACTAGCTGTAGCAAACCTAAATATATAGTAGTAGTAGTAGTAGTAGTAGTAGTAGTAGTAGTAGTAGTAGTAGTAGTAGTAGTAGTAGTAGTAGTAGTAGTAGTAGTAGTAGTAGTAGTAGTAGTAGTAGTAGTAGTAGCAGCAGCAGCAACCATTTTGTTAGCTTTGATTCAAAATAAAATTTCAAATGAGTTAAAATGTTTGAAAAAGTCACAAAATTGGCCAGAACCCAAATGATTCTGTCCTTATTCTGAAACCGTTCCTTGTTGGTAGGACGTATAGAAATGTTTATGACTTGCCCTTCTTCTACTGCCATATCGCCTGCTGTGATAAATGTGATGTTTATAGGAGGCGGGTGTTTATCGTGCCTACAAAAGAACTATTCATCTTTGCTTATATAATCTCGTAAAAAAATCTCGTTTTAAATTGTCGCTCCTGTTGTTAAAAGAAGACTGTGTTCACCATGAGTAGTCCTTCAACTAGAGATGAAAATTTGTCGTTAGAACAGTAATCTTGTTCTCGGAAGCGTTTTTTTAAGATATATCAGTGTATACTCAATTTAAGTAAGGTCGTATGAGAAGTAATATTGTGTAATATGACTGATAATATTAAGTTGTTGACGTTTGTAGAATAGTGTATAATTTAGTAACCACACGTAAAACTCCGTTTAAGAAATTAATTGATAAACATTTAAATTTTTTTATATGTAGTTTCGTATGATGGCACAAACAGATTTTGTAATAGGTAAACTTTATAAGAATTGCTCACAAATTCTATAATGTAAGTATATTCATAAGATTCTTATATAGGCAAATTTATAAAGTTGTTTATATAATCTTGAAAATGAAAAGTTATCTTTACACCAATTTTGTAATCCATATAGCAAGAATTTTCTTCACTACAAACCTGAGGCCTGTTGCGTCCCCTGGTTACGGTACATTTCACATGCGGTAGCAAGCCACTCGATGGAGAGGGAGGTTTGTGTGTAATGTAAGGGTGCCTTTGTTACTTATCTATCCTCAGCGATAGTGGTGAGCAGCTAGACCTTGACTCGATCTATGGCCGCAGCATAGACGTTGAGATAGTGAGTCACAAACGTTACCACCGTGCCGGTCTCGCGCAAGTAGTAAAATTATACTGTATAATCAATAGTGATGTCAAAAGTTTTTTGCAATGATAATAGTTTTAGTGATGGTGGACATGACGAAAATTATGTGATATAATTTTAACGTAAGCATAGACGTCTAAAACGTAATGTGTTAATGAAACTGTCTCCATTCCTACATAATACAGTACAGTACTCTAGTATTCTAGTATAGTTATATAGTGTATAGTACACTCGAGAATCTACAAAATAAATTAAAAATTATATAATTAATAATAATTAATCTAGAAATATTGTCTACTTCTAGCACTTTACATTCCTTTCTGACACTTTATTTATGCTTCTATCATGCCCACCTTTACTATTGAACTTAATTCCATTCTTCTAACTAGTTTGTGTGTGGTTAACATAATACGTAAGAATTATTTTTGGCTTTGTGTAATGTGCTTCCTACACAAACATTTCCTCCCTCTGTTTAAACCGATTGCACTCATAAAGTTAGCAAGTTTCATTCTTCCGCGTCGCTTCTTTGTTAATTAATTTCAGTAATCTCTCTGTCTCCACCTAATTAAATGAGTTGGTCCTGTGTTCCACGCTTTTGTGGATAGCGGTCTGTAAAGGATTTTCCTTTTATAACTAATTAAAACCATTTAAGTAAATTCAAAACGAAACACGAAAAGCATTAATATTTGGAATTGAAGTAATGCCCTGTTCATGTGCAGTGAACATCTCCTGCATAATTTTTGGTATTTACGCTAAGCAGTATCACTAAAACTCTAAAAACTGAATACTTCGTTAACAATTCAGTAAATATAATAATGTATGCTTAGTTATAAACCTTAGTAGTAGAAGATTTATTATTATCATAACAATAATATAAAATGCAAATTTAATGATTCACTGTAACAGGATTGCAAATAAGGAAATTTTTTTATTTCGTGTAACTATCGATAGGTACTAAGTTATAAACTTACATTATTAATTGTCAATCCTAATTTAATAAAAACTAACATTAGTTTGCAATTACTGTAAAATTTTTAAAAATTTTGCTTTTCACTAGCATTGTTAACAAGTTTAACACAATTTTTTTCAAGAATATTTTTTTAATGTTTTTCTTTCTTTACTATCGTTTTTAGAAAGTGTAATTTTAAATGTGCATGCTTCTTGTAGCAAAACGATTTTACTCATATTTGTAACATATTCCATTCCAGAAAATAGTGAGAAAAAATAATTTAAATAAAACAATTATAGGTAATTAATTGCACGTTAACGTTATGATAGGAACATTGAGGATAAACAAGGTTTTTACGTTTGCAATAAATAATTAAATATTTTAGATTGTGACGTCTTACCAACAGTAAAACATTTTGCAGGTTACTGACTTCAACGAGAAATAGAGACGCTCATGCTAGCAGACGATATAGACGACGGCGCTTGCATGCATTACTCCCGACTTTATGATACACCTCCTCCCACCCACAACCCAGCCGCTGTTACCGATAGTGATAAAACGGTGAGTGTCCGCACAATGAAGAAGGCATCGATACCATTGTTAATATAACTTAAGGGACATTTAGCGTTTGTCAATTTGAAGAATCCAGGTTATACAAGAAATACATTCACACACACACACACACACACACACACACACACACACACACACACACACACACACACAATCCATAAATGTTTGTTCATTGTTTGTGTAGAACGAAAGAAAGACAGAGAAGAGAGAGAGAGAGAGAGAGAGAGAGAGAGAGAGAGAGAGAGAGAGAGAGAGAGAGAGAGAGAGAGAGACAAACAGACAGACAGACATACAGAGAGACAGACAGAGACAGAGACGGAGGGTGACTGGACTAGACACCCTATCAGAAAATTTAATATCATTCCTAAAGTACCATGGTGTAACTCTCATTTTCAAAATGAATTAATTACTTTTGGTTTCATTTTCAAAATCAATTAATTACTTTTGATTTCATTTTCAAAATGAATAAATTACTTTTAGTTCAAGCACTTTACCTAATATTTGAAGCAGATATGAAATAATGTTCATAACATATATATATATATATATATATATATTATAGTTCATACATGACATTATAATTAATTTTTCAACAGGTGTTATTATGCATACGTAAAAACGAATTAATGATCTGCTGTATCACTGAAGAGGGAAGTAAACAATATCAGTCAAGTATGTGTAAGGTAATCCCTGTTGCAGGCGTAAAATGAAATTAATTTTCACCGCTTAATAATATACTTAATAAACATTGCAGTACACAATTTAGCATTGTTTGTGTCCGTTTTATATATTACGGTTGTAGACATGTCTGTAGAAATCACTGTGCGTTTCACATTAACACGCAATGGAACTGAGCAGTGTACGCTAAACACAACACGAAACGCGTATAAATTACTTTTTACTGCCGACATTTATTACCGCTGACTCCGTCCTTATTTCAGCGACTACTGCCTGCTTGTTTTATTTTTCTACAATTTTACGTTTCAGCTAACAATAAATTTATGGTAACAAAGGGCTGGGTAAACAAAAACTTAGCGTAATATGAATATTTTTGCAAAGGTTACAAAAATTGAATGTACTTTCATATATAGTACTTGAAGAATGACACAGAGAAAGATGAACTTATAAACGTAAGTGCACGACTTGAACCAGGGTCACCAAGGTCACTCAGACTATATGGCGTTGAAATATTATCGCAGTTATTACGGTTTGGTCATATAATATCACTAAACTAATTATTTTCTTGAAAAAATGATATCCTAACTGCTGAAAAATTGAAATAGTATAGAAAAGATTGAAAAAGATTAAAAAGGCAAACAGTTTTACTGAAACGTTTGACAAAAGAGTCAGCAAGATGATGTTACTATGTATAAATCTGAACATATAACTGAACACTAAATAAAGGATACGTGAAATATAATGTTTTAGATAACTGAGTTCTCTTGTTGAAAAAAGCCGTCGCGTCAACATGAACGTAACCTGATAGGTTGGTAAATTCATTTTATTAATGGGGAAACCTCACATTTGTTTTAGCGAAAACTTTCCATGGTCGCTTTTTTATACATTTTGATGTTTAGTGACACTACTAATATCTAGCTTACTCTAAGTGGCCAGTTATCATTTCTGTAATCACGATTGTCACCTAATCATAATAATGAATATTACGAGATCGTTAATCATTGTTTTCAATTAATACATACTGTAATATATCATAGAATAAACAATTTTCTTTTATGAAGTTTTCTCATTGAACGGAGTGATTTTTTATGTTGATGCGTAGATAGGAGAGAAGACGCTATTTGGTCAAAACATAGTTATATTTTACTTACATTTTTACAAATTGTGTATATTATTTATTACATTAAAAACATTAATAGATATAGGCGTTTCCCAGTGGCACTAATTAAAAGGAAAATTTTTGACGATAGACCGATTATTCTTAGCAGTAATTACCAAACTTTTGCCAGAAATATCGTTACTTGTCGTTACGTATTTAGCAACTAAGAGAATGCCACAATAAGATACGTATGTCTCAAGTCTAAGAACAAAAATCAGGTTCTGCATGTGAAAACCTGCAACATGAGTAAAGATGCGAGTGTTCTGGTTGGTATTACTAAAGTATAGGCTAAGTACAGCTGATGAATATTTCTTGTTAACTATCAAATACTTCCGTCACCTATTTTCTTTAACGGGTGTGCTGGGTGTACGTGGGTTACGTAGAACTCGTGCCAATATTTTTTTGGAACATTCACGTTTCTGGAAACTTTGCGACTAAAAATTTATGTTTGTAACGTACATTTATATATATTTACATTCTTCCGGATGTTTTTTCTACAATACGTTTCGATACATGTTTTTCTAATACGATTCTAGTCTTCATAAGATTTATTGCAGGAGGCAGCTTGATTCAATAGTTATTTATGACAAAATGCAATTTTTTTACGGTGTTTGATCCTCCTGGATAATGGAAGACAATATTTAAATAAAGATTAATACTATGTGTAACACTTTAAATAATATTTAACCTTATTGAATATTATGCTACTTAACTATAACAACCTCTCCCTGAAATAGTTGATAGCTTTTGAAATGTCTGCTACGGGAGTTATTTAATAAAGTATATTAAAGTAATTATTTCTGCCAAAGTTAATGTAAACATACATTCAACATGCCTTTCGTTAAAATAAACTACAAATGAAAAAATTTAATATCACATCTGTTGCCTGTAACCCGTAACCACGGGGCAGTAATTTAAAGTAACATCCCTTTTCTGCCATACAGGACTGATAAAGACAGCGGCTTCAACAAAGAAGCTCTTTTGTTTTGTAAAGACTGTGTTTTTAATTATGTTAGTAAAAGTTTTTATTTACGTTGACAAGTTCTTCATGTGAGAACGAAAAGTTTTTAAACCTGAAGATGGGAACATGTTTCCCGAAACATGTCGTGTATGACATATAACGAAGTCGCAAGATGGAAAGGAAATAAGGTAAAACTATAAGTTCTATTTCAATAACGCGACTTGAAGACCATAATCACAAATTATGAATCTTGAAGCTAATCAAGCACGTCTGGTCTATAAATATAAAAACGCTAAATTGAAGATGCTTAAGACTAACCTCAATATCAAATTCATTAAAAAATGCATACAAAATAACATCACACCAAAATTCGCCCAAGTTAAGATCAACAACAAATCCATAAGTGCAATTAAGACAAAAATTATGTCTCAGGAATTTTGGTTAAAAGAAGAACTTAAACAGCTTTATATAAAGAAAATAAGTTTAAATCGTAAGGTATATCGAGCGCATTTAGAAGTTTTAAATACATTGCACCCGGCTATTATCAACAACGTTATCGGAACCGTAAATACACAGATAACAAACACAACAAAAGTCATCATAGCCACGCACAATAAGAAATTCAGTAAATTACAACGCGAACAACATACACATAGGGACATCAAATGTAAACATGTTTTCCACAAACGAGTAGACAGCCACACTAAAATGATATTCAGCGAAGATGAGATAAAGTTATTATCAAAAGGATTAAATTATAACCTACCCAAATTTTATAAAAATAATTTAGTACGAGAAGTAACTAACGCCGAAGCTGCTCTAAAATACATTAAAAATCAAGGAACACAACAGGAGGCACGATCTATAATCAACAACAAACTAACGCGACTACTAAGAATCAGCAACAACGATATAATGCCTTCAAAATACAAAAAGGAATTTAAGACAGCAAAAAACATCAAACGAAAACTGGAATTAAATGAAGCAGTAATAACAAAAGCCGATAAAGGCAATACATTGGTTATCATGTATAATTCAGATTACATAAAAAAGGGTTACGAGTTCATTACCTGCAACAACATTGAACGCCTGAAGAACGACCCCACTACAAAAATACACAAACGATTAAACTCCGTTATTAATGAACGCACAACGTTGTTTGACAAAGACACTAGACGCCAGATTAAACAGATGAAACCGCGGGCCCCCATATTCACTGGCTTGCCCAAAATACACAAAGAACAGCGATATTGCCCATACGACCCTTAGTTAATTACACATCTGCGCCTAGTTATATAGTAGCTAAAAAACTACAACTCATTTTAAAAAATAGTATCAAACTAACAAAGGTGCATAGCGTAAAGAATAGCCTGGAATTTATAAACAACATAAGGAACGTCAATTTTGACCCGAACTATAAACTAGTCTCGTTTGACATTACCAATTTATACACTAACATACCGGTAAATGAGACTATAAACATACTTCAAACCAACTTGATTAATGACGCAGTTTTAAGCCAGCAGCAAATTCAAGAACTATTGTCATTGTTACGAGTCATATTACAACAAAATTATTTTACTTTTGATAACAAGTTTTTCGAGCAGAAAGAAGGATTAGCGATGGGTTCCCCGCTCAGTGGTCTATTGGCAGAAATATACCTTAATTATTACGAAAATAAATATCTTTTGTCTGCTCATAACAAATTGCACGAACTTATCATTTCATACACCCGATACGTTGATGACACCTTTGTAATATTTAACGGCACAAATAGATAAATCGATATAATGCTCAAACACATGAACAATATAAACGGTAACATTAAATTTACTATGGACAGAGACATATAATAGCTTAAATTTTATGGACGTATGCATCAAGAAATGCACCGATTCTTTTAAATTTGGGATACACAGAAAACCCACAACTACAGACATGGTTATTCATGCAGATTCATATCACCCATACACACAAAAATTGGCTTCCTTCAATGCTTTCGTACACAGATTATTGTCATTCCCACTAAGCTAAGAAGACCTGAAGGAAGAGATAAACACTGTCAAATTCATTGAAGTAAAGAATGGATATAAAGACACAATTATAGACAAACTAATTCGTAAACACAAATCCAAAGCAAATAAAATGATTATATCTAATAATACAGAGAACGCTTTCATCGCGACTGAATATACTAATCTTCTTCCACACATTACAAAAAACGTATTTAAAAAACTAAACATTAATGTATTTTTTAAAACCACGAATAACTTGCGGAATTTCTTCAGACATAATAAACATTCAGAACTTGAAAATAACTCGGGTGTGTATAAAATTGTGTGCGATGATTGTGACATGTTTTACATTGCCCAGACAGGGAGAAAATTTAAAGATAGATTTCGTGAACACATACCGAAGGGCAGCATTAGATATACTACCTCCAACTTAGCGTTACATTTGATTAATAATAACCACAGATACACTAGTTGCGCCAAAAATTTGAAACCGTTACATATTTGCAACAAAGGGCGAATTATGAGCGCTTTAGAAGCATCGAGAACACAAAAAAACCTAGTGCTCAACGATCAATTGTCTTTTAACTCGAACAGCTTGTACGATACTGCGTTACAACATGTTTATCAGATTATAGACGAATGAGAAATCAACAGTTGCGATTATGAACCCGAACAGTGCGCACTGATTCTTGGCGCGGTACGTTATTAATGTAGTGTGTTTTTAATTATGTTAGTAAAAGTTTTTATTTACGTTGACAAGTTCTTCATGTGAGAACGAAAAGTTTTTAAACCTGAAGATGGGAACATGTTTCCCGAAACATGTCGTGTATGACATATAACGAAGTCGCAAGATGGAAAGGAAATAAGATAAAACTATAAGTTTTATTTCAAGAAATATTTGTTTCACTGCGTTAAATAGATTATGTTGTAGCCAAATCGATTGAAGGTACTTGTCAATTCAGCGTCTTTATTTCTTCTTCTGCTCGTCTTTTTCCTTTCTGAAGTCCTGTTATTTAATTAAAAACTTACGTATTTTAATTTAGCTATTTAACGATTCAATAAAACGCCAAGTTAAAACAAATAATTATATTTATTGTTAATAATGCGATTATTCGACTTGCGTCGACTATTGCTCTCGGAGACGACACTGGAACTCAGATCGATTAATACATTTGGGTTAAGTTATATTAAATGAATTTATTATTTAACATGGATTCTTTTAACTGTTGAAATAGTCAGGAAATGCAAGTTAGAGAATTCAATACTTACAATTAGAAAAAAACTTATTCATTAACATATAATTATTAAAAATATAGATATTAGTAAAAAGAAATTCGAACCACAAGCTGACTATTCTGACGTCACGCGATCTCCGTCTTGGGCTGGCCTCTGCTGGTTGAAATTAAAAGATGGCTGCCTTCATGAGTTGTACTACGCTGATAATCTGTCTCTGGAATTTTCCTTCAATAACATGCAGTAGTTGATCAATTCCTCTTCTGTGATGTAGTTATTGAAAGGTTTTCAAGTTATTGTGTGTAGTTTTCGTCCCCCACGGGATTTCGTTCGATAACACGTGGGTAGTGTTGGAGTGTCTCTTCAATTCAGTTCGCTGTTCATAAATTAGGTTAGATTTATAATTCCCTCGTAGTCGTTTGTTCTGGTAGTTAGTTTAGTGTTTTTTAAATATGTTTCATTATTCCAATAATTATTTAAATTGGATTCACTGATTTACTCTATGTACTTTATTCTTTCATATTTCCATAGTACATCTTGGTGTTAGTTAGTTAAAATTTGTAATTCAGATTTCTTCTCAATACTCTGACACGTTCGTTCTGCTTGGAGTTTAACAATCAACTAACTTTGTTTCTTCATACAGAAAATCCTGTATGATTTTGGTCGCATCTTTCATTGTTCACAATCATCTGTTTGCCTTATTCCCGATTCGATTTTATGGAAATAAATGACATTTTTTATATTTTACTTGCTATAATTTAGTTAATTAGTATTTTTATGAAATTTTAATTACATAACTATATTCCTGCTTTGATTTTATACAAATTAATATTAAACATGACCTATTTTGGTTTGAATTAAACTCAAAAATTACATTCCTTGAAATTTACTTCTAGGCCTTATCATGATTCACATAATTACCCATTAAATGGTTTACACTATGTTTTATGTTACAATTGTACTCAAATAAGATTACTAATTAAATCATTATAATTTGCCTTCACTACTTTGTCATTATACTAAACATTTAATGATTTATTTACATTTTACTTATACTTGGTTTATTGCCTAGGCATTACCATGTACAATCACTATTTAAGTAAATTTTATCCTCTGACTTTTTAATTACTATTACAGGTTATTGTGATAATTATAATAAAGTATTTGCATTTTAAAAGGAATAATTTATATTAATTTGGTCCAGGTTTTCTCTAATTTATCTCCTCTGATTTGATTACCGGGTCAAAGTTGAATTTGGCTTGATTATCAATTTACATTTTTCCTATCAATATTATAATTATTTCACATTATCATTATTATCTTTTCTGAGTTACTATTTATATGACATTTGAATTAATATATTGCCTTTCCTTTCTTAAGAAAATTCTGACATAAACTAATCATTCTCTAAATACAACAAACACTTCTTCTCTAACACTTAGTAATCCTAGTAATAACATTGTAGGTATTGGATACCAATATAATAAATAAACATAATCATTAAACAATTAAACAAATTACGGCCTTAGCCTAATTACAGTCTTTTGCTGTCCTTTCAAAACTGGTTTGGGGGCGTTCCCCTTAATTACACACTATTTTACTTATACCTAGATTTACATTAAATCATTCTACTGGTATTGTATTCTCTGACTTTTTTATATGGTTTTCTAATTTTTTGTGTAACAACTATAGTTATGTTCATTTATTTATTTTGGTTTATTTTGATAGAACGTTCTGTCTTTAAAATAGATTTTGGTCCCTTGGAGATTTTGTTTTATTTTAATTAATTTGTCCATGGCTGTATTTCCTTACTGCTCCTTATCTTACTGGGTCTACTGATGATGTTACTGGGCTAATAATCATCCTATATGGTTCAACACATATTGTTCTGTATTGAATGTGTTTAATTTCTTTGGATCGAGAGTTTTTATAGTACTGTTAAAGCATTTTATTTATTATAGTGATTATCTCTTTTATGTTACTTTTATTTAGGTTTATTTTACTCATTCCAGGTTTCTTCTTCCCTTCATTTTCTAGATAGTATTACATTGTAAATAAGGCAAAATTTCCATTATGTTACATATATATATTGTAATGTGACATAAAGGGAGCCCCAATATAATCTAAAGTATTCCCCAAATAATGAACATTATATGCCCCATTAACTGTGTAGGTTAATGAAAGAAAACCTTATTGAAATAAAATTAAATTGTAAAATGTAAAAAAAAAATGCAACACAATTAGGTAGCATAAAATAAAGACCTTTGTATCTTAATGAATAAGTCAAGCATTGTAAATAGTGTGAAGTAAGGCCAGTTATTAACCAAGCAGAAGTGACTAAGTGAATCAGTGTTTCTTTTTGACATACCCAGTGAGTGAGTAAAACAAAATAAGCCAAAAACAAACCATTGCAATATAAGCAAAATGAGTGATAAATAATGTTAATGTTTGTTATTAACTTGTGGGCAAGGACAAGATTTTAGTATTGCCACAGCATAAACCTTATCAAAGTTTAACACAAACCTTTAAATAATGATCATAAACTAATTGTGTGTTATGAATTCAGACAGACAGGACTGTGAAATGACAAACTAAGTCACAAAGTTGTTTATAGGATAGGGAACATGATATTGGCCATGTAGGCAACATTTCTCTTTTAAAATATTAAGATGTTCTATTGTCAATTTAAAATATTAAAGGTTAAGGCTTCTAGTTAATGTAAAATGAATTAATTATTATAATCATTTATAAACATTGTAACAAGGCAAATGGGTTCGAAGCAGACATGTAATTAAGCATGAATGTAAGTAAAAACATGGTTGTGTATGGCCTAATCCCAACTCACAAAACCAACCAATAGCAAGGTCAGAAATGTTTAAACAACAAACTAATATAATAATATAATAATTAGGGACCCAGAGTATTTAATAAACCTAATCCTGTAAAGTAATTGTAGAGTATTGTAAACCAATATGATAAATGAAAGTGTTCTATGATAGATTTTATAGATTGATAATGGTCCTTAAGTAGTACTTTTGTAAAGGGGTAAAAGCTCCTATTATATCACCCAATCCACATGAAATAAGGTGTCAAAATATTTCTTTCATATTTAGGCATAACGCTGTATAATTAAATTATAACACAATCAAAAAATAGCAAAGGAATACGTTTTGGTTAAGTATGGATGAACATTATATTCAAATGCAGTGCCGGTTGACCTCAGGTTCACAAAACCAACCAATAGCAATGCAGATTTGCTGGTCAAAGCGTTGACACAAAAGAAACATTATTGAGAAGTCTTTTGTTAGTTGTGGATGAAAGAATATCAATTTGACAAGCCTCTGAAGTAAAAAGTAAAAACTGTAATTACAACAGTGTTGAGAAGAAAAAATATATAACCAAAAATGAAGAAGAAAGACATGTAATTAAAATCATATGAAATACAAACCATAAAACGAAAAGATCGAAGGAGGATCAAGAATCACAAATACTAACCAGAAATGAGAAGGCATAAAATGTCGACTACATCTGAAGCGTAACTATAGATTTAACCTTTAACTAATTATACACCACACTCAGCCAAGCTTCACAGACACTACTTGAATAATCATAAGAGATTATTAAACAATCTGCTTAAGAAAGATACAGTGAAAGGATAGAGTAAAATATTTTATTTGAATTAAAACTGGAACATACGCAAACAACGTGTAATAAGATCGAAGTGAGGTCGGCCATTTTGAGTTGTCTTATATATATACAGCCATGCGAACGGAATTCGCATTCACCGTAGAGATATTAACTATATTTCTGTTTTATGTTATTTAATTTAGTGAGTAAGATTAATGTTTCATTTCAGAATTATTGTAATGTGTTGTATTCTCTTTGACATTATCTGACTTCCGAACAGCTTCAAGAACCCTAGCCCTGAGATTAAAGTTATAATATATTTAATTGTAATTTTCGCACAGATCGAATCCAATACAAAGATCAATCCTATATTTTTTCGCAGCCTATGTATGGTTGAACTATTAATTTGTCCTAGTAATCAAATAATAGAAATAATAATAAACCGTCGATTACGAAAAAGAGTTATTATTTTTGGGGAATTGTAATTGGGATAAGAGATTTTTACAGGAACCAAGTGAGAGCGGGAGCAACACGCAGATAACCTTAACAAAGCCGACGACATGACTACGTCAGCATACACTTGATATGCTTACGTCACAGTCAGTTTCTTTATCAGACAGCACTGTGGGAACTTTTGAAATATTTGTTTTGCGTTACCTCTCTCCTCCTCAATCTTGACAATACATCCCGTAACCCAAAATAAACTACGGTTTAGTCTTTATTTGAATACCGGATAAATAGACAGTAAATAATAAAACACCTGTTACCATTACATATAGGTATGGGTTGAGTTACAAACTGACGACAACAACGTGGGACTTTACAACCATACTCTCGTATACGTGACAATGTGACGCCTACAACAGTGTGGCTAAATAAATATAGTCTTTGTTATATACGTTACAAAGTGGCAACAACGTAGGGCAAATAAGACGTATTTATATAGTCGTTACAATATATATATCTAAATATTAAATTTACATTAAACTCCTATATATATATATATATATATATATATATATATATATATATATAACTGAAACGTTTCAAAACAAGCAGTTAAAGAAATGAGTTCATGTTCTATCAGATGGATAGGAGTTTAATGTAAGTTTAATATTTAGTAGTATCTGCACGCACACTGTACACACACGCGCACGTGATGAACTTCTCTGTGCTCTGGAGTGTTGATGAACCGATAACTCAACTCTACTTTTCGGACGAGTACGAATTTTTCTGACTTGAATCCTGGTTTACATGCTTATTTTTCTCTATTTAATTTCCGTGTTGTGGTGTCTGGTCTATATTTCCTCTCCCTTCTTTGTCCCTGTGGGTCTGTTTATCTAGCTCTCTGTCTGGCTGCAGGTCTCCCCCCACCACCTCTCTTTCACTCTCACTTGCCTTTCTATGTTTCTGAGTGCCTGCCTTTCTTTTCTGCCTAGTGTTCCTCTGCCCATCTTACATTCATGCAGATCTTAATGCAAATTTATTCAACAGGCTTTTACCTAAATATTACCAACTTTTAACAAATAGAGCAGAGTTCAAATATTATTTCAGGCAAGAATGTTTAAAAACACATGTAAATGTAATCAGTAACATATTATATTTGATACATGTGTATTGTATCTAAAATCCAGTATTCAAAACAGTAAGCAAAAAGAAGTAATTATATTACGCATTGTTTATTACAATAGAGAGTAATGAGACTAAGATTACCGGTTGCTGTCGTTCAGAGTTTAGTATGAGAACTGATCTGAATTCCAATTTGCACCTTCAGTTTTTGGTTTTGTGTATTTTCTAAATCAACTCTGCTGATTAAATTGTACGTGGTACGTAATTAAATTGTAGAGAATAGGTTTATATAAGTTTTGAGCACTGCAAAATATGTTTAAGTAAGAATTATTAATTAATAACTTTTAATAACATGCTATTTTTGAATTTTGTATACAAATTTTAATAGAAATTCAATTAACAATATAAACTAAAATTTTTGTCTTTATTAGTAGTACTAAATAACTGTTTCTGAAGATAAACATTATTAATTTTAAACGGAAATTCCCGGTCTAGTAGTAGCATTTGTGAACAAAACAGTTATTAAATATATTTGCTAATAGATTGAATAAAGAATATTAGTGGCCAAGGGGTGGTAATATAAGGGATGATCTTTGGCAGAAAACAGCTGAACTGAAGTTGTCGACTGTTTTAGGGGATCTGCTGAGAGGGTTTGGTTGAACAAGCAAACTTGTACCTTCTCTATGCAATATCTTGTGATATTTATGCTCCAGTTTCGCAGATCGCCTTCTCTTGCTAAAACAGAACAGAATTTGTTTACAAGAAGGCCTCTACATGCAAAGGAAATGCTCTCCGAGTGGATCTAAACAACGACACAATAACACTGAATTAGTCTATACTATTCGCAGCAGGATCATCGAATTTAGTCTATCTTTATATTTTATGTTTTAGGTAAGAAATGGCAATATTATTGTTACACTTTGTAGGCTATATTAATAAGCAAATAATAATTTCTTCTGTTTTGTGTCACTATACATTACCTTACGTACATTTCAGACACATTTTGTATCTTCAGAGATTTTAATATAAATTGTATACTATTTCATTTATATAATACAAAGGGATTTTAAACTTGTAATCAGACAGTAATTACATTCATATTATAACTGTAATTGATTAAAAATTTTGAAAGCAAATACCACGTGATGCAAATGCGACTTAATTTTTCGCTTTTAAAATGTATCGATTTTTTCTCAATTTGACAAATAGTCTATTAAAACCGACAAGTAAGCATACATATTTGCTGACATATTTTCCTTGAAAAATTTAAACTTTGGTTATCCATAAAATTAATTTGTATTAGTAGGCCTACTATTTAATCTGACCAAAAATATCATCCATTCTGAACAGTATGGCGCTAACAATATTTAACCTCTTCGTGAAGTATTTCTATGTAGCCTATTACATACGAGGCTATTGTATTTGTAAATGTTCGTATTTGTAAAAGTAAAACTAGGGTGTATATAATATGTAGATATTTTAATAAGTTAGATACTATTGATATTTCTGTTTCATATAAACAAGCTACTATACGATCTTTAGAGATTAAAGATTTAAAATCTCTGTTCTAGAGATTCAAGCCTACAGATTAATTACCATATATTAATACTACACGGTCATCAACTATCGTTAAGTCCTAAATAATACAACGTTGATCTTTATTTATATTCGATCCACGTAATAAGTATTGAAATTAAAAATCATAACATGCTAGCAATTACACAACAAATGGTAAAATACAAGAACTTTCAAAAACTGAGATTCAAAGATATTAATAATAGTTAGAACATAAACAAAATATCTAAAAAAGTTTCTTACCATTGAGAATACACTATAGAGTCGATAAATGCCAAACATTTGACTTTACTAAAATCTAAGATATTATATGTATTTTGTTTTTTCCATCCCATAAATATCCGCAATTATAGAAACAAATGATAAAATTATATATAAAAAATTGGACTAGTTAATAGGAATTAACTAGAGTAAAATTAAACTACACAATAAAACTTAATTATTTAAACAAATATGTTAAAACTATTCAGTGCCTTTGAATACTTGACCCGACAAAACTAGGTTGCGCCAAACAACAACCACTCACAGTTTACAGTAACGTGAAGAACCAACAACTTGCTTATATGCAAACTCGCTGAAGGTGATGAAGGTGAAGATAGCACCACTAGTCACATCTCTTTGTCAAAAACACACTTAAGGACGCGCAGCTACCTTAAGTAAATCCTAAACACATCTTTGTACAAACAACTATCAGCTGTAGCCATGAAAGGTGTCTATGATTCTTCACTTAGTAGCATTGGTTTCCTCCAAACGGTACCTACCTTACTCGACATCTTTTAATATTGCTCTTCCCTTATGTCTTATGTGTTCAGCTAATGCAAATAAATTTGCTTTCCCATTTATTTGTTCTGCGAGGAAAACTTACGAAATATTGATATTATCTCCTCCAAAATACTGTAAACCTCATTTACACAAGACAACGGGCTAACTTTCCGTACCCCTAATTTTGACAGTCTTGGCGCTGTGTTGAAAAACACCTCCTGGAAGTGAAAGATAGAACAAAGTAGACAATTCTTGACAGTCAACAAAGACCTATCCGATGTATTCCAAAATGCCAAATGACTCAAACACCTCTCACTTACAGTAATGTTTATTGAGAACTTTTCATGGTTAAATTTTATTTTTTAAATTCTCTAACTATAATCATCATCTCCTAAAGGCAATGCCTTGTCGCTGTAGCCACGTCACTCTATCCCTTGCGATATTTTTCATTTCTCCATAGGACCCACTATTCACGACACTCATTGTGCTGCGGAAGTATGCAGTTCTTGGTCTTCCTTTGGGCTTCTTCCCCACTACTTTGCCCTCAAAGATGTTAGTTAAAAAAGCACTATGTCTGATCACATGCCCTAACAACTTAATCTTCCTCACCTCTATACTCCTAAGCAGTGTTCTATTCTCATTTATTTCCTCTAAGATCTGTTCATTCGTCTTCCTATCTGTCTGTCTGTCTAACTATAATAATTTATTAAAAATATATGAAAATTATATTAAACGTTCTCTAAATACTGTTTAATATTAAAAAGAATATTATTTATTAAAATTTGTTCTGCACGAATTTTATTAACAGTCAATTTGGGGGTCATGTTGAGCGCAGTTGAAGCAAACTCCTATTTGTAAAGCGATTTTGTAAAAGATTTTTTTTTTTTTGCGTAGAAGGGACAGTAGCAAGTGTCAACTGTCAGAAATGATATACGTAGGAGCCAACCGGCCGCCGTTCGGATGACGACACGTGCGACGTATTAGCAACGAAATAGGCACCGTTAGAGAAGACAATTCCTCGGTTATAGCAGATGCTCGACGTAAGAGTATGGCATGGGAACGTGCTGCAGTAACAGAAAACAAAGGAATACGTCTTACTGGGCCAATTACCAAGAATACGGATATGATGGCGGCGCGAGTATTGTCAAGCCACGTGTGGGAGCTTAGCGACGACACACAGATTTAGAGAGTCCACAATGGAAAAATTCAGACGGATGTCACATGAACAAAGGACCACGCATGATGAAACAGCGGGGAACTTGTCTACCTGCCAGAGTACGGACCGTGCAGGAGAGATGCAGGACAGATGTGCCTTACCGAGAAAGCGACCTCCGTCAGCGTGTGAACGAAACGGAGGAAGTTATGAGACAATACAGCAATTGGTCACGCCTAAACTAAAAGACACATGCGTTACTGGACAGCAATTAGTAGAAACGAGCCGAAAGGAAATACAAGAACAATTGGATGATGGACAACCATGAAATTCGGTCCGACGTCTTAGAGCAAAGGAGGAGCGAAACAGTAACGTCTAAGGGAAGGGATCCAGATGAGCCTACCACGAAAGAGAATTTGGCAAAGGCGGTTCTTGAGAAGACGTTACCATGGGACAAAGGTCAAGAGCGAATAAAGACGAAGCCTGGAGTTTAGCTAGAGACTCAGGGAGGAGTATTCGTGGAAATGAAGAAAAACCAATAAGGACGGAGATGGTGGGAAGGGGTGCACTGGATGCAAGAATAGTAGTAGGACTTGAGATATAAAAATAAGTGTTGAGGAAGAAATAGGGGTTAGTTAGTTTGGTTTTGGACAGTTAATGGTTGAAGAGAGTTAATTGTTGTTGGGAGTTAGTTGAATGTAATACTATATTCGTCGGGAGTTTGTTATTTCGCAAGTACAAAATCAGAAGTTTTATTCACAGACTTAGTAACGATAAGAATCTTAGTTACGGAGTTTCCTCAATAGCAATGTTGGGTTAATCTCAATCAGACTTTGTATTATCTCAATATTGTAACAAATAATTAAACAATCCCTTATCAATCTTAAGCCCCACTGTTGGGTTCGCCAAATTTGTAACAAATTTATTAATTCGGGTCATTTATGCCACACGTTGTTGGTGTCAATTTTGTTACAATAAATAATAATCCCTGCCTGATAACAACTACGACTGTAGAACTCACCTTTTTTCCGCCGTTCGTTTCAAAAATTCTGCGTTGCCAACTTCTTTTCGTAACTCGAAGACGGTTATATTTATTATATCAAAACAAACTCTGCTTTAAGAACTGTCAGGAACCCAACATACAGTATTACGGATAACAATAGTTTAACTATCCATATTTTAAACCCTTTAGTTACCCAATAACGTTCCCGATTATGTTAATTCAAAGTTGAGTTTTTCTTTATTTATCGCCGGTTGACTATTCTGCTTAGTAAAAAGTAATGATCGGTTTCGTTAAATCTCAAGGCGTGGAAATGTTTTTTCAGCTACAGAAAAACGTATTTAAACACACAAATAAAAGTACAAGCTTTACAACAAATATCAAAATATTATATATTTGAAAAATTATGGACAACTATGGGCCACAAACTACGTTCGGGATTTAATGTTTCTAGGTTAGGTGTGTTTATACAGTGTTTAAGTAAATTAAAATTTTAATAAAAGAAATAGCTATAATAATGGTTTTGGTTTTAGTTTTAATAGTTCATGATCAAAATAATTTCACCATTTTAATTGGTGAGTATGAAATCTGTGTTATTAGAGTAATTCACTTTGTCTTTCTTTCTTTATGTGATAACTCAAAATTAGGTTATACTTAAAAACTGTTTCTTCATCTCGTGTCCATTTACCATGTCTTGGGTATATTTAGTTGTCTTTGTGTGATTTATCCACTTCAGTAATTCACTTGGAAATGTTGTTGGCTTATTATTAATACTCTATGATGCTATCTCCAGATTGTTTATTAGGTAGTTCGTTTCTATTATTTTTTCTTATAATCTCAAGCTCTATACTTTCTCCAATCTTTCCTCATCCTTGGTCACTAAAGAACTTTCAAATTAATTTTTATTATTTTATTATTCCAAGCTCTGTATTCTCTTCAATCTTTACCCATCAATGGTTACTCTAGAACTCCCAAAATTATTTACCTAAATTTGTTGTTGCTATGGTTAAAATACCAAATTTGATTGGTGGACATATGAGACATTGTTATTGAAATACATTGTCATTCTGTACAAAATTGGTCAAATTCTTTAAATAGGACTAATTCCCTTATACTAACTGTGAATCTAAATCTAATAACATCATTGTCTTGCTTTTAACTTGAACATCAATTTGGAACCAAACAAGGCACTTTTAGTTCATAAATAATGATTTTACATTTTTACCACTTAATTTTCTTAATAATTAATGGTATACTACTTATTTCGAATACATTTTTGTTGTGCAGACTAATATCTTTAAACCTATTCATATTACATTCATTATTTCAATAAACCTTGCTGTTATACTTTAAAATTTACAATTTTCTAGTGTTTATATATATAGGCCTAGCAGCTAACATGTCTGAAATTCTATGCCTACACTTATTCTAACAAATGATCTTTATGTTGTTATTTTAACACCTTCTACATAAACAAATTAACATAATTATTTAAAATACAACATTTGTTGGTTTCTAAACCTTAAAAAAACAATATAATCTTTTACTTATAGGCAAAATATATATTTTCTTTGGTCTACCTCTAATACAACAGATTATGTATTGTCTATTAGTCTTAACTTTTACAAATAACTTTATGAACATAAATAATTAGCTATTACAACATAACTGAGAAACTTTAAACAATAATAAATAACACGGTACTTGTAAATAACCTATGATTATTTTAAAATCATTACATACTAATGCAATTTAACATTTTACATTTATCAGCATTCTCCCCTTGACCTACTGATAATAAACAATTTATCTTTATTTATTTGTCATTTCATCATTTCTTATTTTATTATTATTATACTGGTTCATTTACTCTTTCTATCATCATAATATAATGCATAATACATATATTTATGATACATATAATACATATAATTCCATACTCTTTAGTTTGTACTTTTATATTGTCATTACAAATTATAATTTACTGAGAATAGGGTATTTGGTCTCGTATATTCCTTCATAGATAATTTTATGTTGTTTTTATCTTTCCCCATTACCTTACCTAAACATTTGGGTATAGTCAGTCATAGTCAGAGTCTGTCAAATATAGTCTTTAGTGTTATGCTATCATTCTTTTATTTATTACTTTTTTTTTTTATTGTACAGCTTCTCATTATTTTATTCTTGTAAATCTTACATGGTTTTATGTCATACCATTTGTCATGTTACAATATACTGACATGTCGAAAAGTGCGCAGTAAAATGTTGATAGTGAATCACAATATCGTATCGTATGTAATGAAGTGGAACTTATAAGGGACTTAGTTAAATTCAACTATAACGAGTTATTGTAGTTAGTTATTCAAATAATAACGAGTTGTGTTAAGACGCTCAAAAGAAACTCTGACGGTATGAATTAAGTAGAGACATTGTGCGAAATCGTGAAAGATAATTCGGACATAAGAAATAAATATCGCGAGTGTGTGATGAATTAACGTACTATTTACGTTGATAACTATTTCAAATATCGTAATGAAAAGGTTCATAAGTGAAATAATTGTGCCGACTAAATAAAGTACAAACAATCAGTGCTCGTGAACAAAGTTGTGAAGTTACATTTATAAACGAATAAATCGTGAAACGAATGAATCAAATCCAAATGATCGTACTAACTAACGTTTGTTACACATATAACTTCTAAACGAGTGCGAACTAAAAGAATGTTGACGCCGGAGTGCAAATCTCAGAGATAGTGAATAGTGTAAATTTCAAACGACGATGAGAGTGTCCATCAAGTCATCAGCCATCCCGAGGAGCGAGGGAGAGAGGAAATCATCGTAGACACACGCCGTAGATGTGGATACTTACCTCAATAAAACATTTATGTATCACTTATTTTTGGTAGCGACTGTCCTGTTCCTCACAAAGAACACACCTCTGATCTAGTTAGAAGTAATATTTAAATTCATTGAGAGTAAAGCTGAATCATATAATGCGAAAGAAAGAATACGAAATATAAATCCATTAATGAGAGAAATTTTGTAATATGTAAAGAAGTCATAATTTAAATACTTAATCAATTACGAAATGAATCATCAGAGAAGTAATGAACGAATTAGTAATGTAATGTGTCTTATGTTATTGCGAGGTAATGTTATAATTAATTTCAGAAATTGATGACCATTGCAAAAGGTAAGAATAAATTATTGTGTGTAATGCGGAATTAGGTGTACGAGTCGAATCATTTACAGTCATCCTAGTTAATACCAATTACCTTACGTAATCATACGTAGATACAAATGACACCCAAAGTATGGGGTAAAGTAGTGATAACGTAGTAATACTCATAGTAAAGTCAATTTTATCTGAATATTAATTAATGGTACTCAACACACTTATTACATGTACACACTTAATCCAATGTGATATAAGCATTAACAGACATGGTTGTATATGTCGCCCATAGAGTGAGCCTAATTAACCAATCTCTCCGCAATAAAACAAAGTAAAACTAATTTACATAAGATTGCATTTATATCAAATTTGCATTGATGTATATTAAATATCCATAGTTATCTATGACATCCCAACGAAGGGTCGAGCAACATAAAAGGTAATTACACTTTATTACTTTTATTACATTAATTAATTAACAACTATATACATAATATTGTATATGGCGCTCTAATCGCAGAGTTTAAGAAAATAATTAATGACAACGAGTAATTAACTAGTGTAATATAAACTAACAGTTTTAGATGGCATCCCAAACTTGGAGCTAGTTATATCTTAATTACAACTAAATACTTACTTAATTAAATTAATTAATAAGAACCAAAATACACAGTTATACATGGCTCCCAAACGCGGGGCTTAAATTAATTGACAAGTGTATAAATAAACAGTTAAATATTACACGAATAAATTAGTGGTGTGGCAATAACTCGTGTTTTCTACTTCTAGATGGAAAAGACAACACTTCTTTGTCAACATTAGACTTACTGAAATTAGTCATGAAAACTCTCGTGTTTAAATTTAAGTGCTATTTCCAAATGCAATCAAAGGCAGATAAGAAAAAGACTCCCAGGAAAGTAAATAATTATATTTATAAATATGCTTTTACTATTGTTTAATATATGAATACTACGATTTTTTAAGTTATATTTACAGCAGAAGACAGAAAGTTATAAAGAGAAGTCAACAGCAGCCTCTCAGTTATGATAATCTTATTACGACTTATTTTAGTACCGGTGTAGGAAGCTGTAGTATAAATTTTCTATCATTTTTGTTATGTTTATGAAAATCAAAGTAGTACTTTGATCAAAGGAATTTTTACTTACCCTCTAAAACCTCCTTTCTGTGTATATAATCTCCTTCTCCAACTTTGGCAACGGCAAACAATTAAAACTTTCTGGACATAAATTTGAAAACAGCCTTGTTGCACGCATACCTCCCACACTGCCTCCCCGTACATTTACATTCTCTCTCTCTCTCTCTATCTCTCTCTTCCTTCCCCTCTCAATCTATCTATCTATCTCTCTACATCTATGAACCTTAAGTTCGTAAAGCTTACTTTACAAAATACATTATAGAGCATATAATTAATATTTAATAATTATTATACCGTTTATCGTTGCAACAATTTAATGTTCAATAATTAAACCGATGCGCTCTACTTTAAAATATTGAATCTACTGATCCTTAGGAGTTATACCAGGGTAAAATAATTATATACTCTTACACCTTATCCTGATTACAACTGCTATATTATCAAAACCTTTGTGTATTAGGTATCTACATATTTTTGTTTATTAGGCATTGCCGTGTGTTATTTGCTTGTATGTACAAATTAAAATATTATCACAAAATTCACTTATATACTCGTTCAATTTTTCTAAACGCAAGTAGTAGGCCTAATAATTTTGCATTTAACATCTCAGAAGAAGTAAACGTCTTAATTACTTTTATAACTGTTTAACAACAAGAGTATTTAACTATATTTCAGTTTATATGTTACTGTGGTGATAAACACAATTTTACGGCAGCGAAATAACGTAAACGCTAGTTATATGGGCCTTAGTGTTGGTGGTGAATTTTAGCTGACAAGCAGTAAAAGTTAAGCAAAGGGTTGGTAGGAGGGTTTGATTTTATGTACAAACTTGTGCGTCGCTATAACTTAGAGTATTTACGCTCCGCGTGGAGACCGCCCTTGCTTGGAAAGGGAAAACCTAATAAATATGCTTGTTTATATTCAGAAGGACAGAAACTGGCCAAACAAACGTATTGTGAATCTGTTGAATTTGTAACAGTAATATCTAGAAAGTTTCTTTCAGTGTCGTTTTTAAGATGATTTTATATCTACGTAATATAGGTCAGTGCATGCTAAGTGCCTTAATAGATAGGCCTACTCTGCAGTACACAGGAATTGTATCTACTTTATCTATGATTTGAAATCTCAGAATCAGAGTTAACGAGTTAGATTTTCAGTTCTTGATAATAATAGTTGTTAGTTCTTTTTATGAGAAGAAAAAATAAGCTAATTGTGTTATATTTTATGATAATATAAAAACATGAACGTTTTTCTTAATCACCATAAAACATATTTTACATTACCAAGACCAAATTAATTCCCTTTGTAAAGACAATACTAACATGTTATGTAAGCTAATTAAGTTTAAGTATACGTATAAGTATATATAAATATACTTAAATATTCGTATAAGTCGAAGTACCATTATACGAATGCCAAAAGCTTTTCTAAAGTTTACTATTAGTGTTGCTTTAAGTAAACTTTGATACATGAGATAATTATACGAAAAAAGTATTAGCTCCACAACAGGTAAAAGTATTTGCTGCAAAAGCAAAATTTAATGAAGAAGTTGTTTCGTTACGCATATTTAAGTACTCAGTAAAAGTGAAGTAGGAATAATTTAAAATTGCTGCATATAAAAGTGGTTCAATAAAAAGTACTTTAGTATAATACTTACAGTCTAAAGTAATAATTTGCAGTTTCCGTTTGAAATTGAGACCCCTGTTACGACGACTCTGCAGGTACTCGTGAAATTGAAGATCAATGGCAAGCAGAATAAATAAAAACTAATGTGTTTGTTCCTAATACGTTGGTATACAAAGAAAAAGAAGCTTGCCGTAAGTTAACTTAGCCGTAAAGCTCTTGAAAACTGTGCTGGGGGAACTTGCACACTGGTAAATTTAAGCCTATAATCACAACCACAACACACGAAAACATTCTGAAAGACATAGCGCTTTAACAGACTTGAAATAAACCCCACGACTTGGTTGGACCGATAAGTCTATTAGAAGTATGCTCAACATACATATGTGTAGGTACCAACACACGCGCGCACGCTTGTACCCTTTTGTATGTTATACGTACGTACTTAAATACATGCGTGTGCACATAAAAGTAATACATTATCACAATTTTTTGGCAACTCCCGCTGCATTCCGTTTTCTACAATGTATTTACCCGAAGTTCGTTCCTATCCCAGATTTTCGTTTTCCGTAGACTGCTAGGCACTGTTATTGTTATTCGTGTGTCAATAAATCATGTTATATCACCTGGTTTCTCCTATTCTTCTTCCTTTCCGATTTCCACTGGTAAAACATTCTATACATGGGCGCTGTTTGTGTCCTACCTTTTATAATTGCTCTGTCGTTTATGGTTTTACAACCTACAGTGAATTACCGGAACACAGGACTAAATAGCACCTCGTTTACTTTACAGATGTCAGAAAATCTTTTTGATAATCTACACAAAAAACAGCATAATGTAGTTGCAGAATATATGTGTTACGTATTTTTTACTTAAATTTGCCAAAAATAAGTAGAGATATTCTTGAAAATTTATTAATACGTTTTTGGCTAACCATACTGAAAAAACTTTACATTATTTGTTGGGAACGGTTTACTGGCAACCCAATCTGAGGTATCTTTCCAGACTCTTCTTCGCAGTGTATGTGGATGGCTTATAAAGTTAATAAATTGTTCTAGCTATTATATGTTTGTATTGCTTATTAGGGATAAGCCCCATAGGGAATGTGGATCAGTGTTTAAAAAACAATAGTGTGCCAGTGATTAATAAAAATTAGTCTGGGAATACATATTTTCTAAGTTATTAATTATTCTATAAAGAAGAAATAGACTCACAGATGCAGTATGTATAGCATTTATCCCTTTCTTAAGTGTAATATCTGAAAATATAATTTAGATCAGAGAAACATTTAGGCTTTTAAAATATAAGCGTGTATATGATACACCCATCTGTACCACCTGCCAATATATTGTCACAGTCTTTTGTTTTAGTATTTAGGAAATTAAGTAATGTTTATAAAAATAATTAATTTGTGTAAAATTAATAGTGCTCCAAATAGGTGTTCTAATTTCAGTAACTGGTTCTGCAGTCACAGTTCAATAATTTATCTGTCTTATTACTAACTTTAGTCTCTAAGACTATCTTTGTTTCCTTTATTCTCTTAAATTATATAACAAACTGCTCATTGAACACAATTTTCTCAGATAACCTACATTTTTTGTATCGTTTATTCCACATAATATCATATTTTTCAACAGTTATAAATGTAGGCCTAAAATAAAAGTTACTAATACTACTTCTCAGCAGAAGGAGTTAAAAGGGTATACAAAGCAAACAACAAGCTTTGGGTTTTATTATAATAACTTTGACGAATGGGTAAAAATGAAATACATTTTTAGGTTTATTAACAAGATAAACAACATTTACTTGATACGGTGTAACATTTGATTGTGTCCGTTTAATATAATATAGAACATACATGCGTGTTTGAACTTATGGAATCACTGAGCATTTTACATTAACACGCAACAAATGCATACAGCGTACACAACACGCAACTCTTTCTTATACGCTACTTTGTTTTTTTGTTTTTGCTTTGACATAACAATCTTCATAACCGTAAGAGAATAGAAAACAGTCATTTGAATACAAATCGTTTCTTTACGTTTCCAATACTACGACAAAAACTTTCCTTTGTAAATACCGAAGGAAGTATGAAGGCAGAAATAAAACGAATACGATTCTTTGAGAAACGCATTGGACATATTCATTCTTAATACTTTAGTGACGTTAAATGATGCGTGATTACACTACTGCACATACCCTCTCGTGAAAAGTGTGTTTGATTCTCGGGCGATTCTTAAAAAGCAATTAGAACAATTAACTGGCAAAGTCAAGCTGAAGTACACGGATATATTTCCAGCTTCTCCTTCACAGTGTACGTTGTAACTTATAACGTTTCTTGTTATTACGAAAATATAAATATTATTTTCATCTATGCCCCACTTTGGTAGCATCAAATCTGTAACATGACTCTTTTTTCTCCCGAAATTCTTTATGTTTTCCTTATGTGGTTTAACTCAATTTATAACCATCAATTAATTTTTACGGTAATGTACCGTACAAGAATATGGTACGCATCGTTGCAGACATTTTTTCAGATTATCGTGTTGTCTATACAAAAGGTTTTGAGAAGGCAAATTTCTTATGACAGTTGTATCACCATGGTGAGGTGATTGACTTAAACGATGTTCAAGCACCTGTAGTTCCTAGCTCCTTTGCACCCATCATACAATGTCCTGTTCCTCATCGTCAACCCGTTACCACTCCCTCCTTACATTGTGCATTGCGCAAAGCTTTGTTTTATGCAGAATGGTTGCGGCAACGATATAAAATATAGTTGGTTGTGAACACGTTTTCATCATGGTGTTGGTGTGAATGCTACGTGGCAGAAATGCCCATAAACGTAGAATTAGGTACCGTAGTGTGTGCGTGAGTGCTAACCTTGACTACGTCACTGTCGCGGTAGAAATACTCATAAACGTAGTCCTGGTAGTTCGAGATGGGTCACTGGCACGGTAGATATACCTATAAACTCGTCAAGGACCAGTATGGGTGTGAAAATTACTCATTACGGTACAGCAAATGTGAATACGCATCATGTATGAACAACATATTCAAACGATTAAAAAAATAAATAAAAAATAAAGTAAATAAATAAAAAATATATGTACTGCTTTTACACATTGGCTTAGCATTGCATAGTGTATCTTATCATTATCTACCACTGTATTAGTCAATAGAACAGCGATAGATGACGTGGAGTAGGCCTGCTTCACGAATCTGTAAAGCTGGGGAAACCACGTTAAAAAAAGCGTAGCGGTCTCTCATTCGCCTCTGGCCGCTAGGAAGAGGATGAGAGGTAAAAAATAAAAGTATAAAAATGTTAATTTTTTTAAATAATAAATAAACATATTGTGCTTTTATGGTTTTAGACATAGGACAACAGTAGATATCACTCGTCCAGCTCATGGTTGCAAGTAAGAGACGAGAAGTAGAGGGTATAAGTACAGAAATAATTACAGCAGTTAAACGACAACGGCCCCTTGGTGTGGTGGATGCACGCCGGTTTGGAGTACCGGAGGTTCCGGGTTCAAATCCCGGAGGGGCCATAATTTATTTTTTGCGGAAACCAACTGTATCGCCTCGCAGTCGAATACATGCGTCATGTGGGCGTACCCACAAATTTCGGGGGACCCTAACCGTTGTTTTAAACATTTCGGTGTCAAATTTCAGACATCACGCCCTCTACGTCGTCGTCGACGTCATAAACGGTGACGTCACATGGAACCAGCTATCATATCCACTGTGACAGAACCCGGAAGTGTTTTACAGAAACCAGCTGTCTAGCCTCCAGTGTTTTATACATGCGTCATGTGGGCGTACCTACAAATTTCGGGTACACCCATCCGTTGATTTAAACATTTTGGGTGCCAAATTTCGGGTACCCCCTCCGTTGTTTTAAACATTTCGGGTGTCAAATTTCAGACACCACGCCCGCTATCACACACACACGGAGAACAGGTCCTCTGTGTGACGTCATGCAGGATTTGTTTTATGGCGTACCCCCCATCCGTTGATTTAAATATTTTGTGTACCAAATTTCGAACGCCAAAAATTTCGGGTATCGGTACCATTGTCTCCGTGACGGCTCGTCCAGGACCTCGTCACCACCGAATTCCGGGTACCCCCACCCATCCGCTACACATTTTTTTCGGCTACCAAAATTTGGAAACCACGGCCTCTGTGACGTCATGAAACGCTCGGAGACCAGCAACTAGGGCCTCTGTGTGACGTCATGAACTGGAAGCCGGAAGTGTTTTCGAAAAACAGTGACGTCACATGCAAGATTTGGACACCAGCGACGAGTGCCTCTGTGACGTCATGAACTGGAGCCCGGAAGTGTTTTCGAACCATCACTTTTATACTACTCCCTAACAAGTCGAACTGCTGGCGTTTGGGTGTGTATTTTGCTTACTATTGCAGTTACGAGCGTAATACCCCTTAGCATGACAATTATAACATTCTATGTCTTTCAAAGCCTTTTTTTGTGCATTGTTATTATTTTTATTATTACGGTTCTGATTATAACTGGTACTGCGAGCATTATGTGGCTGAGTTTTACCACTAGCTTTTCTTGATAACTTTTTAAAACAATTCTTAGCTAAGTGACCTACCTTGTTACAGTGGTAACGGATGATACTAGTCACGAAGACATGTCCACCGGCGTTATTTTTCCTACCATGTCCCCATGAAGTATGCTGCTGTTGTCGGTCAGCTGAAGCCACAATATTAGCGATCTGAATTGCCTCCTGCATAGTGTTAGGTAATCGGAATCGTACTTGCTGTCCCATAACACCTTGTAGGCCATTTATGTATGCAGTTAAAAGTCGACGCTCCGCCTCTTCCTCGATGACGTTATGCTCCATAGGATCAGCAACCTGTCTAATAGTTTTTGAACATAAAATTCGGCAACGATCAGCAAAAGATTCTGGGGTTTCATCCCTACGCTGTGTCGCTTACTGAAGTGCTGTATAATGATACTGATCTAACTGCTTAACTTTAAATCGCTCAATAAAAGACTGTGTTAAAACGTTATACTTTAAATCTGCTTTCTGTAACTGCGGACAACAATTATAATACAATGCTGCAGGTCCCCTTAATTTTAACGAAACGATGCAAACCTTATCAGTATCGTTCCATTTGCTATTGTCGCGGCATCGTCAATCTTTTCAAAGAAAGCATGAACAGGAATACCCGTACCATCGCCCCTCCAATTTTCAATTAAGTTTGCTATAGTCAGATCCTTAGTGACAGTAGAGGCGACAGGTGCAGTACCTGTTGTCTGGATACGCTCTTGTAACTCGGCTACGATACGTTTTAATTCAGCTACCTCAGACATTCTAGACATTTGTAATCAAACTCTTAATAGTTTTATTTAAATAACTAGTTTCTATGATTCTTTGTAACTAACTTCGAAAGAGAGTCTCGCACCCCTCCAAATAGTATTAGGATCTTGGATTGGACTGGTGTGTTATAAACAGGTAAATTGACAGAAGGACTACTGTGGGTATAATAATCTGTTATAACCCCAACACGTGTACCAACTCGCATAAAAAGTTCGAACAAGCCCCAAAAACCTTTGAGACATTAACGAATCATCACTTAATTTTTTTCTTTTAACTTCTTACTACTATTGCCCATCAATAAAGAGCCACTTCAATGAGAGAAATGTTTAATTAATGTAAGTAAACTAACATTCCCAAATTTAAAATCCCACTTCTGACACCAAATTTGTTTTAACGCCCGGGTCTGTGGCCTCACAAAGTGAAAGCTCCAGTCGTGCGGACAGGGTAGCTGTGGGAATGGCTCGTTATTAAGTAAGGCATTTACTAAGGTTAATAACATTTCTTTAATTCATTAGAGTAACTATGTTCGATAACAAGTTTTATCTTGATGAACAAATAACAATAATGACAATACAAATGAACAAAATAACAATAATTAAAGTGACATACTCTCGTTACAATAATTCTATTGAGTGTTTTCATTAAGACATAACATTATATAAAAAAACGTTCTTTGTATACTGACTATTCTTTATTAAAACATTATAAAAGCTTTACTAACTATATTTCTGAATTTGGTACGTTACCACTTTAAATTAGGCATAAATGATTAAGATGTCAATTATACATATTCCTTAACAAATTTAGAACACTACTGAGCACTTCTGAGTATAAATAATTCATTATCAAAAATTTATTAATGCTTTAAATTTGAACAAAGTAAAACAAAACAAAGTTATAATTACGCTTTTGATTTGGCTCCATTGTAGACAGAAAATGCACATCTACGATGTACGGAGAGTGCGCAAGGACGCCAAAAAGTGAACACGTAAAAAAAGCGAGTGTGTACTTCCCAGTGCTCTCGTCAGTTTTATACCCTGCGTGACGCAAAAAGCCTCTATGTGTTAACGCCCAAAATTCAGCCAATCAGAACTGGACTCTGCACGTGTCTCGAAACTTATCAGGTCACACGAGAGGACAATCTGACATTGATTTTTGTGAACCAAAGCGGAACTCGTTCACGAACACTGACAAGTAAACAATTCTTAGCTTCCCTGGTTGATAACTCGCTACACGTGCCACGATAAAAATGGTCAGCACACTTCCTCACAATCGCTCAGTTTGTTCCTTAAAATAATTCTTAAGATAAAATAAAATAATACATTGAGTAGTTTCAGTATGAGTAGAATCCTCATTTACAATTATATATAAAATCATAACGTGGAATGTGCTGGGCACAACATTCATATTACTTGTACTATTTAACACTATTGACATTTCTTACATTACCTGATTAATCATTATTTCCTTTAGGTAATTCATTTTTTTTTACAGTCTATATATTTATGAATTCACATTTAGTTTTCCATATAATAGTACCTGAAATTATATTAATTTTTGTACTATTATTTGGTGACTGACATTTCATTCAGTTTTTTCATGATCATTAGGCTGGTTTAATCATTTCTAATTCATACTTTTCTTTACATTTAAAACATTATCCATGGGTTTCTTAAACGTTTTCACATTATGTTTGTCTTATAATATTGATTTTACAATATCTACTACCACCATTATAATTACGTTTCTATATTATTTTTCATATCTTATTTATGCTTATAGGTATGTTTTTTGTACTTCAACCTGGTTTATCATTATTATTTATTATGAGAATATGAAGAAAGGGGAAGAATCATAATATTACAACGTGCATGGCTTATGATAATTGTTCAAGCAATTACACGCCTTTTCTACTGAAGATAAATATCGCAGCAGGTAAATGCATGTGAAACACAATATAAAAACTAAGAACAAAATGTCAAATGTACAGGAAGAGAAAAGTTTTTACCAGAAATTTTACCGAAAGGGTTTAAAACTGAATTTTCAGTGGTAATGATCAGAGGTAGTGGTAATAGGGATTCGAAAAACGTTGGGTGCACCTGAATCAACTTTTCATTTACAGAACCAATGAAATGTAAAATCAGTTTTTTTAAGTTAAATTAATTATAGTACTAAAAAACATATACGTAACTGAGAATTCGTTGTTTTTAGTAATTTATAATGATTTCACATTACGGCCTTTGAATATTATCAGTAACCCGTTTTCACGACCCTGATGATTACCGTCATCGTCATCGTTTGATTGATCATGATAAAATAATTATTGTAACAAAACATTATTTCTTTTAATGTACAATTAACGGAAAATGGTTCACTATTTCTAACAATGAGTGAAGTGAGATGTTTTTGTTTTTAAGTTTAATTACAATAGAATATGCAATCTACTTAGTCTGAACTTAATATTCTTTAATGGATCGTTTTTTTAAAAACAAGTAGCCTATATTATGTAAATGGTTACATAGCTTATATTGGAAAAAATAGTAAAAATATTAATGATAATAAACTGTCTTTTTTTACCGCTGTAAAACAAATTTTGTAGAAATCAAAATCTTGTTATGTTCTGCACAGGTACGGAGCAGTGAGGAAATCTTTCACAATATAGTAAACAATAATAATTCTTAAGTTTAAAAAGACAAATATATTTCTTCCCGTGATGTGCATATGAAGCACACACTGTACTATATAATAATAATAATAAAATAATATTATAATATTATCTCTAAATATTAACTTTAAATGTTGAATGTGAAAAATTTATTTATTTATTTCGAGTTAATTAGCCCTAAGGGCACAGAGGATACAGTATCTTATCTAAGAGTATAATTATTTTTCTTATTAATGGGTGAAATGTGTTCTGTTTCTGTTTATAATGCCAAAATAACAGGAGAATATTGGATCGCAAAGACCTCATAAATTGAGAATTTGTAATGGTATAATTGCCACTACTTATGTTTAGAATTGTAATTACCATAAACAGTGGTGGTACCAAATTCAAACAGAGTTCTCAGCTACAGAAACTTTTCCATACTAAGAGTGGAAAAAGGCTACTACACTTCTGCAGAATGTATACATGTCCCCATTTTAATATCTGCAGAACTGTACAGTGTAGCATTTGAACAATGCACGACTGGAATTAACAGAAACATATGCGGACGTTTGGGAATGCCAAAGTAGACACTTTTCTACTTAAAGCAACTTCGATTGTTATATAATAATAATAATAATAATAATAACCGCTTCAGGCAATAGTAAACCAGCTTTGGTGCATAAAGCTTTATTTTTCATTCAAAAATAAAATATATTCAATTGAAAATTGAAAAGTTAACTTGATTACATATTTTCAGCAACTTTGTTGCTGCCAAAATATTGACTCTATTATTATAAGTAAAAGAAATTATGAAGTATTTTCTACAGGGCACTAACAAGCAGAGTAGTAAATGTTTAAAAACATATTAAGGTATTAAAAATATAAATATTTCTTAGAAAATGATTCATATATTACTAGTGCTTTTATTGTATTTTAAAACATTTTAATTTATGCAAACCAGCATTGTTTTTTATTATTTCTAATTAAAACGTGAACGAGTCTTACTCACCACTGCGTAAGAATATTTTTAGTTAGAAAACATATGCAGTATACTTCGGTCTTTTAAATTAGCTTTCGTGAATGATAGTCCAGTTATCTTGACCTTGAGACCTTGCTAGTGCAGAATCAGACTTACCTGAAACAACGAATTAAAATATAATAAAAGCTTAATTGTTTGCAACAATTAATTATTAAGCGATATACTAAAAGTCCTTAGAATTAGTTAAAATAAAACAAACTTATTTTTATGCTACATCTATCAAGTCTAATTTGCAAATCTACTTCTCCAGTCTAGCAGCCTTCTTCTTCAGCTTTACAATTCAGCTTCAATAATCGGCTTAAAATTTATAATACATCTGGATTTCATTGCTTTGGAACTACTTTTCAAAATAAATTTTGATAAATTTTGAACTAACTATTCAAACTAACTTCATCATCACATCTGGATTTCATTGCTGAATAACTAATAAACTACTACTTCTTAAAAATACAAATGGAACCAACTTCTTCATCTCCAAATTATACTCTACACTCTACAAGATTTTATACAGAATACTTCCCAGCTTGCTACAAGATATAATCTACAAGACCCCAGACTTTCACGGCCGGTGTCAGTTGTATGATTAAAGTTATCCGGGCTGTTTGGCCGTGGTCCATGGTTTATTGCCAAACCAAACGTTTCAACAGTTCCAATGGCTGCCATCATCAGTGGAATTTTAAAGAAATCCTGAACTTAAGGTGTTCACGTCAGACCCACAGTACTGTGGTAAAGGCTCAGATAACTTTAATCATATAATCTACAAGAATCTACAAAATACTATCTACAAGAATTTTTCACAGCCTGCTTTTATCTACTACAAGAATTTTTACAGTACACATGGTGGGAAATTTTTTAGGGCCAACTACATCTACATGCAAGTACTATCTAGCTGGAAAAGGAGGAAAACTTCAACAGCAATTTTTCAGATAAGATTTTTAATGTAATTCTTCATAGTCTGATAATGATCTAAAAAATTTTCAAATACTTGCTCTGATAATAAATTAATTATTCACTCTTATAATTGTCAGCCAGATTTTAATAACACAAATTGTAACTGTTCTACTTTAAATTCTGTTACCTCTTACAAATATCTTGGCTGAAAGATTGATAAAGAATTAAATTTTAATTTACATTTACAACACATTCTTAGCACAATGAAAAATTCTATGAAGGCAATAACTATATGTACTTACTCAAAAAATTTCAAGAAAGCCGTTTTTTCTAGTCACATAGACACACACATAAATTACGTCATATGTGCTTAGTTTAACTAAATTCCAACTATAACCGTAACTGTAACTGTAACTCTAAAGTGTAACTCTAATTCTAAATTGCTTTCTGAAGCGGATAAGGAAATTATTTATAATTATAAAATCAGCAATATACTCACAGTTGATAAATTGTATTAGTACGTTCAAATAAGCTACCTTAAGTTCTTTAAGTTATTTTCAATTACAATTGTACAACAAAACTCACCATTATAGCGATTATTTCTTCAAAACTAAATTCTTTAATAAATACACTTTTAAAATAAACAATTAGAATTTTAAATTTAAAACGCAAATACAGAACACGCCCAAACAAACAGCAGAGAATTATTTGATACACTCAATCCGAACACACACGTCACACTGCACACAAATGTTCTCAAATCAAATAGTTGATAAAGTAATTTCCTGTTCTACATGGAATTCATTGAGTAGATAAAAATAATTTCTTTTTCAGATTATTTTAACAAAATATTGGATTACACATTTAATGTCTAAAATATGTCAATATCTAATCTTCTTTACTATCATTTTTAACTACTTATATCGTATTCTAGTAACTTTTCAGAAACAACTAGTGTACGCTATAACATTCTCTTTCTAAATATTTTCAGTTTGAAAATTTATATTAATTAATATATTACTTTTAGAGTTTGAAATATTTTCTGGTTGTCTAGTAGGATCAATAACGTACATTAGTCTAAAATTTATAAACTCCTTTGGAGTATGATACATTTCATTATTCTTATGAAAAATACATTTTTATAATCCTGATACATTTCATACATGATAGCAAAATTACCTTGAGACATATTTATATTTTGTAGCTGGTCTCTGTAATAACACTCATTTAATTTTATTCTAATATTCTTTTCATTTAAAGTACCAAATATACTTATATCTTTCAACTGATTATTTTGTATATCAGATCGAAAACTAACAATTATAAACTTTGGATTAATAATATTTCTATATATATTTGTAATATCAACAGTAAATGTAGTTCCCATTTCACCACGCGTTCTAATTAACTGATATGTATTATGTATCAATATGGAGAACCATACATGACTTCCATATTCTAAGATTTATATTTAAAATAATTTTCGAAATGAAATATTACCATAGAAACTACTTCTTTCTACTTACTGCTTCAGCCTTAACCACAGTACTGTGGTCACTAACATATACCACCTCACGTTATCGCACTCGATTTTCACTGATGATGGAAGTCGATGGCATTGCCGAAACGTCTGGTTTTGTAGAAAACATTGGACAACGGCCAAATATCCCGGGAAGGAATTTTAACAAAAACTACTTCTTTGTTGCCGATAACGTTGTACACATATATATAAAAAATATGCATAAAATTAATGGCTTGTATAAGTTAATGTTTGATCTCAATTAAGTAGTGCTCAAGTTGCCAAAGTTTTAATATTATGATGTCCGTAATGAAAACATCAGAGCAGGTTTAGTGTGTATGAGGGTACACCGTGGACAAAAATTTTCAACATTTCCTATTGAGCGTTGCTTAGAATAAAGCTGCGAATCTACAGTGTACGTTTCACAGAACAAACACGCGGAAAAGAAGGAGCGCTCCGAAGTCACTCATGGACCCTCAGCATCTTGCAGAGGGTTCATTCCCTAAGACGAAAAGTCTGTCTATGAATCGTTCCTCTGTAAACACGTGCAGTTACACTGCCCAGCGATCCACAGGAAGCAAATCGCTATCCACGCTGGACACTTTTTCGGCTTGCATGCGTTATGTTGGTATGGGTTCAGCACTTTCCATTTAAAAAGCGTGCAAATGTAAGAAAATAAACATGAATGAGGCCAGAAATAACGCGAATTGTGTGTGTGTGTGTGTGTGTGTGTGTGTGTTTGTGTGTGTGTGTGTGTGTGTGTGTGTGTGTGTGTGTGTGTCTTCCCTGCCTTTTAATTGTGGTAGTCATAATAATAAAATGGAAACGTAAACAGTACATAACTGAGATATGCTTGCCTGCCAAGCACGATATATTTTCTCTTATACATGATTTACATTAAAATGAAAAAATATCGGTATGGAGAACCATACATGACTTCCATATTCTAAGATTTATATTTAAATCTTAATATCGCCTGCCAAGCGCGATATATTTTCTCTTATACATGATGTACATTAAAATGAAAAAATTTTAATTTTATTGCTTGGCAACAAAATTATTTTATTTTTAACAATTACCATTGTTTGAAAACGTTTAAATAAATTTTCAAGTACTTTACTCTTGTTAAAACGTAAAAGGTTGCAGGTAAACTACCTCTTCCCCTTAACCAATCTTCACCAAAATCGAAAGTCCTTGAGACCTCTACAAATCAGGACTGCATGCAAAAAATTATTTGATTCTGTTTGAATTTGCGGCAATAAATTTTCAAGAACTTTACTCTTGTTAAAACGTAAAAGGTTGCAGGTAAACTACCTCTTCCCCTTAACCAATCTTCACCAAAATCGAAAGTCCTTGAGACCTCTACAAATCAGGGCTGTATGCAAAAAATTATTTGATTCTGTTTGAATTTGCGGCAGTTATCGTTTGCCATAGAATAAAAATCTACAGACACACAGACAGACACACACACAGACACTTTTCGGAAAACGACTTTTTTTCATGTTTTGAGTGTAGCAGAATCAGAATCTGCAATAATCTTGAACACGATTTTTTTTGCCATCACCATACTTCCATTCCTTAAAGAATATGGAAGTAAAAAGTAAAAAGTAAAATTACCGTTGATAAAAAACCGTTGCAGGTAAACTACCCCTTTCCCTTAACCGATCTTCACCAAAAACGACAGGTCTTGAGAACTCTACAATTTAGGGTCGTATGCAAAATATTGTATGATTTTGTGTGAATTTGCGGCTGTTATCGTTTGCCATAAAAAATACCCTTGATAAAACAAAAATGTGGCTGGTAAACTACCCCTTTCCCTTAAACGATCTTCACCAAAAACAACAGGTCTTTAGTACTCACGAAATCAGGGCTGTATGCAAAAACGTATTTGATTCTGTTTGAATTTGCGGCTCTTATCGTTTGCCATAGAAAATACCCTTAAAACCATAAAAAGATGCAGGTAAACTACCCCTTTCCCTTAACCGATCTTCACCAAAAACGAAAGGTCTTGAGACCTCTACAATTTAGGGCAGTATGCAAAACATTATTTGATTATGTTTGAATTTGCGGCTGTTATCGTTTGCCATAGTAAATACCATTGTTAAAACATAAAACGGTACAGGTAAACTACCCCTTTCCCTTAACGGATCTTTACCAAAATCAACAGATCGTGAGAACTCTACAATTCAGGGCTGTATGCGAAACATTATTTGATTCTGTTTGAATTTGCGGCTGTTATCGTTTGCCAAACAAACAAAATTACCCTTGATAAAAAAAAACCGTTGCAGATAAACTACCCCTTTCCCTCAACCGATCTTCACCAAAAACAATAAGTCGCGAGTACTCTAAAAATCAGGGCTGTATGCAAAAAATTATTTGATTCTGTTTGAATTTGCGGCTGTTATCGTTTGCCATAGAAAATACGCTTGATAAAAAAACGTTGCAGGTAAACTACCCCTTCCCCTTAACCGATCTTCACCAAAAACAATAGATCTTGAGTACTCTACAAATGAGGGCTGTATGCAAAACGTTATTTGATTCTGTGTGAATTTTCGGCTGTTATAGTTTGCCATAAAAAATACCCTTGTTAAAAAAATGTTGCAGGTAAACTACCCCTTTCCCTCAACCGATCTTCACCACAAACAATAGGTATTGAGAACTCTACAATTTAGGGCTGTATGCAAATAATCTTTTGATTCTGTTTGAATTTGCGGCTGTTATCGTTTGCCATAGGAAATACCCTTGTTAAAACATAAAATGTTACAGGTAAACTACCCCTTTCCCTTAACCGATCTTCACCAAAATCAACAGATCTTGAGAACTCTACAATTCAGGGCTGTATGCGAAATATTATTTGATTCTGTTTGAATTTGCGGCTGTTATCGTTTGCCAAACAAACAAAATTACCCTTGCTAAAAAAAAACCGTTGCAGGTAAACTACCCCTTTCCCTCAACCGATCTTCACCAAAAACAATAGGTCGCGAGTACTCTGCAAATCAGGGCTGCATGCAAAAAATTATTTGATTCTGTTTGAATTTGCGGCAGTTATCGTTTGCCATAGAAAAAAAATCTACAGACAGACAGACAGACAGACAGACACACAGACAGACAGACAGACAGACAGACAGACAGACAGACAGACACACAGACAGACAGACAGACAGACAGACAGACAGACAGACAGACACACAGACACTTTTCGGAAAACGACTTTTTTTCATGTTTTGAGTGTAGTACAATCAGAATCTGCAATAATCTCGAACACGATTTTTTTTGCCATCACCATACTTCCATTCCTTAAGGAATATGGAAGTAAAATTATAATTTTATTGCCTGGCAACAAAATTATTTTATTTTTACTTCCATATTCCTTAAGGAATGGAAGTATGGTGATGGCAAAAAAAATCGTGTTCGAGATTATTGCAGATTCTGATTCTACTACACTCAAAACATGAAAAAAGTCGTTTTCCGAAAAGTGTCTGTGTGTGTGTCTGTCTGTGTGTCTGTGTGTGTCTGTAGATTTTTTTTCTATGGCAAACGATAACTGCCGCAAATTCAAACAGAATCAAATAATTTTTTGCATGTAGCCCTGATTTGTAGAGTACTCACGACCTATTGTTTTTGGTGAAGATCGGTTGAGGGAAAGGGGTAGTTTACCAGCAACGGTTTTTTTTTATCATGGGAAATTTTTTTTTTGGCAAACGATAACAGCCGCAAATTCAAACAGAATTAAATAATGTTTCGTATACAGGCCTCAATTGTAGACTTTTCAAGACCTATTGTTTTTGGTGAAGATCGGTTAAGGGAAAGGGGTAGTTTACCGGCAACGTTTTATGTTTTAACAAGGGTATTTCCTATGGCAAACGATAACAGCCGCAAATTCAAACAGAATCAAACGATTATTTGCATACAGCCCTAAATTATAGAGTTCTCAATACCTGTTGTTTTTGGTGAAGATCGGTTGAGGGAAAGGGGTAGTTTACCAGCAACGTTTTTTTAACAAGGGTATTTTTTATGGCAAACGATAACAGCCGCAAATTCAAACAGAGTCAAATAATGTTTTGCATACTGCCCTGATTTGTAGAGTACTCAAGACCTGTTGATCTTGGTGAAGATCGGTTCAGGGGAAGGGGTAGTTTACCTGCAACATTTTTTTATCAAGCGTATTTTTTATGGCAAACGATAACAGCCGCAAATTCTAACAGAATCAAATAATTTTTTGCATACGTCCCTGAATTGTAGAGGACTCAAGGACATTCGATTTTGGTAAAGATCGGTTGAGAGGAAGGGGTAGTTTACCTGCAACCTTTTACGTTTTAACAAGAGTAAAGTACTTGAAAATTTATTTAAACTTTTTGAAACAATGGTAATTGTTAAAAATAAAATAATTTTGTTGCCAGGCAATAAAATTAAAATTTTTTCATTTTAATGTAATATAATATTTTTCATTTAATACGGCAATAAAAAGGCAGGTAAGACAAAAAACACACACACACACAATTCACGTTATTTCTGGCCTCAGTCATGTTTATTTCTTACGTTTGCACGCTTTTTAAATGGAAAGTGCCGAAACCCACACCAACATAATGCGTGCAAGCCGAAAAAATGGACATCAATTTGCTTACTGGCGAAGCTAGTAGTTAATGAATGGGTAGGCAAAAATCTTATCTTAAATTTTTTTTAAGGAATCACTAAAAGGACGGTGGGTCAAATCGGACGCTGAGGTAGAGTTTGCTGTAACCGAATGGTTCCACAAACAGCCGTAAGAATTTTACTAGCAGGGAATCTACAGGTTAGCGCAACAGTGGAACTCATGTCTTAATGTTATTGGAGACTTCTGTTAAAATCGTTGAATAAAAAATGCTTTACAGCTCTATACGTGTGTCTATTGAACAATCCTTGTATTAGTCATACACAATAATACAACTGATTGAACTTCAAATTTTTAAACTTGATTAGTTTCTATATATATGTTTAATGTTACAAATAATTCAAATAACAATCTTGATCATCTGTTAGTTCAGCGGAATAACAGTGACACTTTTAATAACCGCATAAAATAAACACTTAGAAACAACACAGGCGCTTTAACTTAACTGTTTCGACCACAGAAGTGAGGCATGCCTCAACGCTCTATGTGTACAGCGCGGGACAATCCCCCCTCCCTACACTTCCCTATCACACCACTACATTGCTTACATACGATGTATACAAAAAACGCTGAGGCAAGTTCAGGTTGCCTCATTCGCTTTAAACGAACTATGCCGAATCTCACCTGTCACCATCTAGTGGTCGCTCAATAAAGCACGTTTCGGTTTAATAAATTTGACAGTCGCAGTAACAATGTATAATCTTTACGTTATGTAGTTCATACGTATTTATAATTTTTATTCTACAGAATTTTTTAGGGTAGGCATTGCCTCAATTGCCTCCATGTAACTTCGCCACTGATATATATGTGTACAACGTTATCGGCAACAAAGAAGTTGTTTTTGTTAAAATTCCTTCCCGGTATATTTGGCCGTAGTCCAATGTTTTCTACCAAACCAGACATTTCGGCAATGCCATCGACTTCCATCATCAGTGAAAATCGAGTGCGATAACGTGAGGTGGTATACGTTAGTGACCACAGTACTGTGGCTAAGGCTGAAGCAGTAAGTAGAAAGAAGTACTTTCTATGGTAATATTTCATTTCGAAAATGATTTTAAATATAAATCTTAGAATATGGAAGTCATGTATGGTTCTCCATACCGATATTTAACAATTACCATTGTTTCAAAAAGTTAAAATGAATTTTCAAGTACTTTACTGTTGTTAAAACGTAAAACGTTGCTGTTAAACTACCCCTTCCCTTAACCGATCTTCACCAAAATCGATAGTCCTTGAGACCTCTACAATTCAGGGACGTATGCAAAAAATTATTTGATTCTGTTTGAATTTGCGGCTGTTATCGTTTGCCATAGAAAATACGCTTGATAAAAAAATGTTGCAGGTAAACTACCCTTCCCCTTAACCGATCTTCACCAAGATCAATAGGTCTTGAGTACTCTATAAATCACGGCTGTATGCAAAACATTATTTCATTCTGTTTGAATTTGCGGCTGTTATCGTTTGCCATAGAAAATACCCTTGTTAAAAAAACGTTGCAGGTAAACTACCCCTTTTCCTCAACCGATCTTCACCAAAAACAAATGTCTTGAGAACTCTACAATTAGGGCTGTATGCAAATAATCTTTTGATTCTGTTTGAATTTGCGGCTGTTATCGTTTGCCACAGGAAATACCCTTGTTAAAACATAAAACGTTGCCGGTAAACTACCCCTTTCCCTTAACCGATCTTCACCAAAAACAATAGGTCTTGAGAACTCTACAATTCAGGGCTGTATACGAAACATTATTTGATTCTGTTTGAATTTGCGGCTGTTATCGTTTGCCAAAAAAAAAAATTCCCATGATAAAAAAAACCGTTGCCGGTAAACTACCCCTTTCCCTCAACCGATCTTCACCAAAAACAATAGGTAGTGAGTACTCTACAAATCAGGGCTGTGTGCAAAAAATTATTTGATTCTGCTTGAATTTGCGGCAGTTATCGTCTGCCATAAAAAAAAAATTTACACACAGACACACAGATAGACACACAGACACACACACAGACACTTTTCGGAAAACGACTTTTTTTCATGTTTTGAGTGTAGTACAATCAGAATCTGCAATAATCTCGAACACGATTTTTTTGCCATCACCATACTTCCATTTCTTTAAGGAATATGGAAGTAAAAAGTGGGGCCTAGTATTATTTTATATTTAAATTTGAAAAGAAAATAACTAAGCTTATGAGAAAAATATCGTAAAATATATGAAGTTCTAAAGAATAACTCCTAGTTACACTTAGAAAATTTACATCCTCATACTGTTTTTATTAATGACCCTTGACTATATTCACTAAAATAATTTTCTGCTCAATGTTTATCTATATAAATTAACAACGCTAAAATATATCCGCTAATGGACAATTCATAATGGACAATTGATGTTCCAAGGAAAGAGTGTGTTCATGATAATCGATAAAAGTAATAATCCATGGTTTAAGGGGAAACATATTTTCAATCTTTTAGAGTATGTTAATTCAAGAGATGCTTTATTTAAATACGTTGACATACATGATAAACTTAATTTTAAATATTTTTCAGACCTATATACGACGTCTATAATAGTAAAAACTATATTTATTAACGAGTCTGGACTTTATTCTTTAATTCTTTCTTTAAAAAAAAAGCTAAAAAATTAATAAAATGGGTTACTTTAGAAGTATTACCATCCATTAGAAACCATGGTGAATATAAGATTAAAGAAAAATATACAGGGTGGCACACGGGAATAGAACGTTTTTGAACTGCGTAGTACTGAGTGCACGGTGGTGGTAGAAGGTTGTGGTGGAGTTCGTTCTCCTCCCAATGAGACTCCATTTTAGTAGCAATTTGAGCAGTGGACCTTGCAACATTGGCTGTTCGCGTATGACATTTTGTTCCAAGTGGTGAATCTATCACAGTTACGCAGCGACTCTGTTGCTGTCAATTCAATGTTGGTCGACGAGGGGCCGTTCCGAGTTGGAACACAATCCTTAATTGGGTGGAACATTATGAAGAAGACGCCACCAGGTCCTAGACGCAGTGTAACGGCACCGGAGAATGTATGAAGGGTTATAGAAGCACCACTATACGGACACTGTCCCGCAAATTTTATCGCCGCTCCGCCCGATTCCAGGGCAATCATCTCGTAAGCGCCTTCGATCGCTACCAATCTGTGCCAGGAGAATCCTGGACCCGGGCTCAGCTTACTCTCACCCTCAATTAATTAAATAATTAATTGAAAACCCACGGCCGGTAGCAGTCCAAACCCTAAATCCAGCCCCTATCTATTGTCCCTGCGGCAGGAGCTCTATCTGAAGCTCGGAAGGCAGTACACGAGCGGGCGACGGGCATGCCCTTTGTCTCGCACAGCCCACTGGTCCTGTTCGGTTAGAGTAGGAGCTCATGACGATCGGGTAGACGACGTGCAAGTGAGTTGGCAATCAACCGTGAAACGGTCAGGCATATTTTACACAACGATTTGAAACTCCACCCATACATATTCAAATTGTTCATCAGCTAAAGGCGGTAGATTACGAACAACGTGAGGACTTTTCTGTGAAAATGCAAGTGATATTGAGTAAATGTGTGCAATTGTTAGTGAGTGATGAAGATCATTTTCATCTGGACGGGACAGTAAATAAGCATAACTTTCGTTATTGGGCACCTGAACAACCACGTTTATTCATCAGCGTCTTCTACACTCTCAACGAGTCACAATGTGGTGTGCTGTTGACTCTTTTGGAATTATTGGACCGTATTTTTTTGAGGAAAATGGCGTTACAGTCAGTGTCAATTCGGCTCGTTACATTCACTTGCTTCGAACGTTCTTCAGTCCGACTTGCCTTGAAAAATGTCTGGTTTCAACAAGATGGCGCTACGGCACACACACCGATCGATTCAATGAATGTTCTTCGACGCATATTTCGTGGACGACTCATTTCACGTTTTGGCGATGTTCCGTAGCCTCCAAGATTTTCTGACATGTCAATGTAAGACTTTTTCCTGTGGGGGTACCTTAAGAGCCGTGTGTACGCTAACAAACTCTGCAATTTGGATGGGTTTAAGAATGCCATCACTCAAGAAATTGCTACCATCCCTCAAGAGATATTGGCCCGTGTGATGCAGGATTTCCAGCGGAGACTTGAAAACTGCATTCAAGAAGATAGGCGTCACCTCGCCGACATTGTTTGCCACAATTTAGGTAGACCTTAAAATAACACAAATGGCATGTAGTAAGCAGTAATTTGTGTCAATATACCCACTTGAAGTTTAAAATTTACTGAGTATTGGTTATTTAAAAACTGTCCGATTTCTCGTGTGTCACCCTGTAATAATGAGATTGAATAATTCATGAAAATATCTAATGTTTGAGGTGAACTTACAGAGAAGCAATCTAATAAATACTCAGTACAAGATTATTGAGATTTTAAAGCCAAATGTTGTTCCTCAAACTCATAATAAAAATCTTCCAAATATGTTCCCTTTACTTAAAATTTATGATCCAGATCATTATGATTATTATGTTATCAGATGTCAAAGAAGCAATTTTAATAAACAGCTTAATAATATTAAAGATAGATTCCCTAATATGGTTGTTCTTATGAAATTAACTTATAATCCAAATTTGTTAAGCCTTATAATAGAATGAAAGAAACTCTAGACAGGAGAAACATCCGAAGTCTCAGAAAAGCGTGAGGTTGATTCTACCCCACGAGGCCGTAAAAAGAGGAAATTATCAAAGCCACTTCTAGAGGCTCTGTTGATTGAGCCTTCACAAGAGAAACCTTACTCGGCTTTATCCGTAGTGGTCCAAATCCTGAAGCCTCTCAGGTCGAATTCAGAGTGATAAAACAGATTGGCACCGGGAGAGTCCTACTAGAGTTGGGCGAGATGTCGCAGGACAAGGCAGCATTCTGTGACACCCTAAAGACAATCTTAGGGTCAAATGCCACTCTCCGGAAGATGGAGCCAAAGGAGACTCTCCAAATAAGAGACCTTGATAGCCTCACCGCTCCAGAAAAAGTAACTGAGGCGATTAAGAGAGAGGTCGGGGATCTTGTAGGGGACCTGAAGGTAATAGTTACAGGCGCCAACAGAAGGGAATAAAAGATGGCCATCATCTTTGGAACTGTTTCTAATTCTTCTTCAGAATTAGCTCTATAACATATTAGTTTAAAGTATTCATTATTAATTCTTGAAATCAAATATATAGTGAACCTACGTGGTTCACTATAGTACATGCGTCTTTATAGTAAACGCTTTATCGGGATTAGCGGTACACGTATCTAATTTAGGCTATAAGTGCACTCACAAAATCCATATAGATCACATATGGATGCTCTATTTTAGGCATTATTCGTTTAACAGGATCATGAGATATACAAATTTCTAGACGATTGTCTAAATCGATAACTTTATTAAAGTGAGTTAAACATCTTCTGCAAAGATAAATTTTATGAACATGATTTGATAACTGAAAACCCACTAATTCTGAGATATCCGTGATATAAATGTAATGCGAATTATCTCCGTTTTTATAGTACAATAGATTTACTTCTAAATCTGCATCACATATATCTGTAATTTTCATAGGAATTATGGTTCAACTTGTATCAAAAGTATACACATTAATAGATACACTCGCATAATTTTCGAACCTGCTATAGCTTTTTCTTCAACTGTCCTTATACCTTTTAATGATAAAGGATATTCATATTCTTAAAATATAGGATCATTTATATATTTATCATATTGTTTAACTCTTTCAGGATACTTTAAAGTTTTCTTGTTATGAACATCTATAGCTAACCTGATTGAAAATAGCCTATAAAGAAATATTCATCTTTAGTCTCAAAATTTATACAAGCTTTTTTAGTTTTAATCTCATCTGGTAACTTGATATATGAACCAGTATTTAAACAGTTATGTTTATTTAATCTTACAATTAGTTGTTCGCATCTTTATAAAGTCCATCCGGAACCTGGATTAGGTTGATTTAAAATTTCTCTAAGTTCTAGTTTTTGAAATTGAGTTGTAAGAAAGTGATCGATATTACATATTATTACGATATTATATATTTCAATAGCTCCCAAACCGTAGTACCGTAGTACCTAGATGATTCTTGAGATTCTCCTGTAACTAATTTTATTTCATATTTGAATTCTAAAGATAGTTGACATTTTATACTTTTCTTAACCTTGAGAAAACTTTTTAATTCACCATTATAAAGTGCTAAATAAGCTATAATATCATTAACATCATTATCAGAGGATATAAGAATACATTCTTTAAAATATTCTTTCTTAGATTTCTTGACTTCGATATTTTTTTTTCTTCTGGAGTTTTCTTAACAACGATATTCTTTTGAATCTCTCCTATAAGCTTATTTTTAGATTTATTAGTTATATCTATAGAATGCTTAGTAGCTAAATCTTGAATATATTTTAAATCTCTCAATTATAAATTTGATGGTTAGCAGATATTTTATTATTCAATCTAATTATAAGTTGCCCTTAATTTAATTCTTCTATATTTCTTACAAATAATTTCTTTCCTATTTCTCTTAACTTATTATCCTTATGTAAATTAAAATCATTCTTATTTACATTAAATAAATCCTTTAAATTTTTAAATTGCTCCTTATTAAATTTCTCATAGTTATAAGTATCATTATTTTTAGCCTAATCGCTTAATGCATTAATTTCTTTAAGCTTGATATTAGAATTTCTAACATGCTACTGAGATTGAAAATGACTAGCTTAATGTTTCTTAGTGATTTCAATATAACATACTACACAACGAACTTTGTCACTTGCCATTATAAATTTGTTTGAAAGAATGTATTTATGTTAATACATTCTTTAACAAACTTGCTGAAGTCTTTTGTAAGGCTTCTATGTATTAGAAAAATAATTTAGTGGAAAAATTTAATTTATGGAGCTTTTAAGATTTTCCTTATTTTAAATTAATCTTTTAGTGATTTTTACACTACGAATTTATGTAGTTAAGTGTTTAAAAAGATGTCAGTTTCAATTAATTTTTCACATTCACATATATTTGGTTTCTGCATTTTCTTACGATCGCATTCTTTACAGTGGTATATTAATTTATCCTCAGACCTACTACATTCATCTCTAGTAAAATCAGAAGTATCTTTTTCTTCTTTACAATTAGCGCATATTTTAACTTTTTTAATATCCGTTGGATCCGGATTCTGATAATATATTTTTTTTATACTTTTTGTAGCAGTGTTTACAATAATATTTCAAGCCATCCTTATAGTTCTTGTTTTTATGTAAATTTGTAATGTCCATAAGTGATTAGTATAGTTTACAACGTTTCTTATTATTATTCTCCGTAGATGTTTCTATGTAATATTTGTATAGGAAAACATTGTAACTATAAAATAGTTTTCTTTAATTCGTACTCATGAAAGCTTCCTTTAATCTCTTCATTATTTAAATCTTTTATGTTATAAGTAACTAGGTCCGTATTATTTACTCGATCGGTTAGAAATATTAGAAATATTTCTCTTGACCAATTACTTTTATAATGATTTGAAAAAGTATATTTCTTATTTGCAATTCGAACTCTATCTCCAGATATAAATTTAGATTTCTTTGTGAATCCTGAAGGATTTATATTTGAAAACTGTTTCTAATCATTTTCTTTCTTTTTCTTTATTAACTTCTAAAGGTTTCATTCCTATCGTTCTATGAATAGTATTGTTATATTCCTTAACGATTTTTTCTAATATGTCTATCCGTTTGTAATTCTTATTAATTTCGAAAATTACTTTCATACGCTTCTTCTGAGTTCTACTGAAGCGTTCTATTATAGCACTCTTTTCCTCGTTCTCTGTGTGACATAGATATATATTATAATTTTTTGTTAAAGAATTGATTTTTATTAATCCTTTATCAGTGTATAATAAGTTAGGCGATTTATGTCTCACTTTAATAGAATCTTTTATAATATTCTCGAAATCTCTAGAAACATCTATTTCATTTTTATTTTTTAATGCTCTGGACCAAGCATATTTGGAAAATGTATCTATAACGTTTAACATATATTTATAACCATCATTCTCATTTGAGTAATCTGAAATTATTACTAAATCAGCTACCCATAAGTCGTCCATTCCGAGTGTTACTATTTTTCGTTTTGGAAATTTTTTTTAACAGGAGCATGAATTTCCCTCGACTCAATTATTGAGTCTTTTTTAGATAATTCTTTTATAGCAACATATTTATTATTTTCTTCAGTCTTTTAATAAATTTGCTTTTGTTAGTTTTACAAGTAGCGCATTTAGAAGCTTTTCTGTATAATCCATTATTAGTCTGAACTATTTTAGATTCTACACTCTTTGTCTTGTGTTTACATGTATGGCAGTGAACAGATCTATTCAATTAAATTTAAGATAATTATATTTATTCCACATACGGTGAGTTTTATGAAATTACTGTATTTTTTTAAAAACTGATATCTGTTTTTTTGATCAAATATTGTGTACTAATATCTATATTGTATATCGGTTCTATAAATTTTGTTTAATTTATTTTATAGCCTCTTATTTCTGTAAAATAGTTGTGAAATCATTAATATTTATCAGAAATGTTAGCTTACTGAATTTTATGTAAATTTGTATGTAAATATCATGTAATCTGTAACACCCCCACAATTGGGATAGGATCGTCATATTTATATCTAGTACTCGTATATATGTATATATATTTTTTTTAATAATAAATACTTTTGCGTGTTTATTTTGTTGTTTTTCTTATCGTTGTAGTTGTATTTTTATCTGACTCACCTTTCACAGAATTAATATGTATTTTCGTACTTTTGTGTATAAAATAAAATTATGTATATATATTATTATCCTTTTGAACGTGCGTCACAATACAAATTTACTAAATATACTAATATGAATTTGTACTACTAATATGAATTTGTTCTTGTATATTTCCATTAACAATATTCAGTATTCTGCCATTCTCATACTCATTAACACTGTTATTGCGCAACACTGTTACACATTGTGTAAATGCTTGTGTTCACAATGAAACTGTATAAAATTATTTAGTGAATCTCAGCTGCTAAGAAGGTACACTGACTGCTCAATATAATTCTCTTATTGTTAGAATTACTCACAATGAAACCACACGAGAAATAATCTGATTACCGTTTCTAGAATACAGAAACGTTTCAGGGGAAGGAAGCGAAAGGAAAAAGAGGGATGAAGAGGGTTTGAGGGGAAGATTCGGCATGCACTGCTTACAGAGCCGTTACTAATACACAGTATCTTTCTCGCACCACATTTCAGCGACAATTTGTCTCGTTACGTATACAAAGGAAAATTAGACACAGCGATAGCTTACGGAAGCGGAATGAGTGAATCGCGTTATTTTGTTATCGCTCGCGTTTCACTGAATTACACGTAACGGTCGGATCTTAATTTTTAAAGGAGAAACGACACGTGGCAGTGTAATTATAAAAAAAATGGAGTATGCATCAAGAAGGTACTGGATTAAATTTACTATATGACATTTAAAAATACCATTAGAGTATCGCAGAACAAGAAATAAAAAAATAAAATAGCTGATGACAACTGTCGAGATATACTCATATATATATATAAAAGAGTCTTTTTATCGTCTACACGGTTGTGTTTACTGAAGATTACGGAATGCTATTATTGGTTCTTCCTATTCTTCCTGTACTATAACAGTCCTTCCTTTATTTGGCCCTAACTTTCTAGAACATCGGCCTCCAGAAATCTCTGTTCTTTACTACTGGCTGCAAATTAATTGGCAGTAAATCACGTGCATTTTTCTTATGTTGTGCCGCCACTACGTTGTTGTCTTTCATTACTTTTCTTTTCAGAAAATCGCCTTTTATCAGTTTTCTTGGTATCCAAACCTCATCCATCCGCCATTTCCATGTGTCCAGCCCATCTCAGTCTCCAAAGTTTGAAAAAATATATCAATCTATGGTCCTTCCACATTAACAATGCTTCATCTCATGATTAAAGGTATCACTTTCTTAACTGCGCCGCATATCTTTTGTACAATCTTGCATACGTATGTATAAGCACATTCTTAGTGTTTCCTGTGAGTGTCTAAGTTTTACGTGCACAATAAATTGTAAGGATTATTTTAATTTTATATAGTGGTAACAATAATATATTATTGTCGTTTAGTAAACCGAATATTGATATTAATATTGATCAGTAAGCTAGTAACTGATATTGTTTAGTGTGTATTATATTATTGTCATTTTGAAGGAATATTTGATATTTAGGTGAATTAATGTCGTCATTTGTCGTCTAATTTAATTTGTTGTTCCAAATGTGTGTTTGTTGTGACTCATAAAAGAGCTGAAGTGTATGTTGTCCACTAAAAAGAATTTGGATTTTACCCTTGCCATCATCCTTGTGTTTTGCAGTAGTACCATGCGCTTTACTCGTCGTCATATATGTAGAGATTTTGAGTTTTGTTATTGTACCGCCCCCGCAAGTGGCATTGATTAGAATGATTCTTGACTTATGTCTTTTGAGTTTTGTTAACTAATGTGGTGTGTAAGTTTTTCGACCACACTGCACTGTCGTGCACAGTGATAGGTGATAGGTGAGCGCTCGTTTTTACTACGCTTAACACCACGTGTTGTTATAGTGTTTGTTTGAAACGTTTGGTCGCCTCTCAGTTTCCATTGCCTCCTGTAGTAATTAGTTGTGGTTGCTGACGTACAGATGCTGTGATGGTATGCGCTGAGTCCATGCCGTTGTAGTCTTTCTACTCTTAGACGCGATACTGTTTTGGCCCATTTAGATTAAGTTGTTAACTTACCAGGTAATTTTGTAATCATCTTGACCTTCAAGAAGACAGCCCGTGTTCTTGATATTCTTCGTCCTCTACCCAATGTAGTGTGTATCCTGACGTCAGCACAGCGGTTGCTGAACAGAATCTTGTTAGGCCTATTATGATGCATGTTTCGTGCATAATTACTAGTAATGGCCGAAAGCAGTTTCGTCTTTTTTCTTGTGCCATTGCATCTTGAAGGATATCCGTCTGCCATGGTATTAGCTGGTTACTTTAAGTGTTGTTAGTGACTGTAATTGGCTATTTTATTGTTATTTCATTACTGTATAAGGGTGCAAGTAGTGTACATATTTGGTCTGAATATAAATATCTGTAAACAACAATTTTAGAATTAAGTGTAATTATGATTAAAGAAATGTATTGAATATCTGATCGTTCAAAAGCTCTAGTGTTAGTTTTAATTTACACACTAACATTTTTAATTTATATAAGTGTTCATATAAGTGTTCGTTGTTATGTAGAAAACGTCCAACTGAAAGTTTACAACTTGCGTCATTTGTTTAAAAACTACTATTGTGGCAACGAATTCCAAAAAGACTATTATTTAAAAAGAAACAGGTATGGATGCACAAACCCAAATTGAAATAATGATGAGGATGACCAACAAAAATTGGTAGAGTAATGAAAGCAATACAGACAAATCATTTACATCCTTTAGTAAACATGATCTAGAAAAATCGTGATTATAATAAAATATCAGTTTATATTCATTTTTGATCTCAATATTGCAAATTATAATAGTACAGTTCTTTGTTACAGTACAGTAGGATCTTATTAGCCTTGCTTTATTAGTAGATTAAATTGTACCAGCTTTATTACGATTACCATCACCTCAACTGGCGTAAGATTATTGAATATTATCTTAAAATCATTTATTCTATAAAATTTACAATATTATTTATCCAATAATTGTCGTGCGTAAAATTCTTATTGTAATAAAATGACGTTTACATATTTATACCATAAGTGACATAAGTAACAATACTAATGTTGCTTCTCAATATTTTCAGAAGGCTTCTTTTTGAATAAGGTTTTAAACAAGTGTCGAAATCGTACAGCAATACACATTTAATTAAGTATTCTTCGTAAAGAAATAGAAAAATGCTTCAATAGGAGTTCATTTGTCGTAGCCGGGGGGAAAATGTAGCTCCTATTGTTAGTTCATTTTCACCAGAGGAAACCTCCCATACCAGTGTCAACAGAAAATTGAGCATTGTTATTTTAACCGCTCGTAGCGCGGTCAACTTTGTTTTGCTTGAAAGGTTTTTCTTTTCTTCAAATTCCTTTCATTAGACTATCTAAACGTATTCACCATGTACAGCATAACGATTCGTAATGTATCCACGTTTTAACACTCCATATATAAACATTTTATAACAGCGTTATAGAAATATTATCTGACTGTCTGGCTACTAATCTCACAATATGTTTCTATCCGGCTCTAATACCTCTCTTCCGTTATTCTACTTCGTCCATGTATACTATATTGGTAACAAGTAAATAATCACATGTAAAATCTGTGTAACCGAAACAAATAAAATAGTGTAGCCTACGGTTCTTTTTACTCAGATTGGTTTTACCTCTCCATACTTACATAACATGAATTCAGCAAATATTCCTTTTTTAATACAAAAAGTAATAAGAAGAATACTAATAAAAAATAATAATAATATAAATATAACAAACTTGACTGAAATTATTCAAAAGATTTGAACATCAGGGGAAATTCCTGACGATTGGACAACAGCATTGATTCAGACAATCTACAAGAAAGGTGATAAAAAGATGCGAATAAGTATAGAGCCATCTCATGTTTGCCGGTTACTTATAAAATTGTATCCAAAACATTATTTTCCAGAGCAGAGAAACAACTTGAGTCACAAATAGGTGAATACCAACATGCCTTCCAAAAAGTAGGTATTCCACAGAGCTGATTCTTAATCTCGAATTAATAATGACATATTTTAAAAGAAGATTTAAATATTTTGTAACCACTTTTTCGATTTTAAGAAGGAATATAACTTAATCAATAGCTAGTCATCGTTCAAAAACGCTGACGAATACCTACTCCAAGTGAAATTCAGAGGTTAAATTTCTACACAGTTTGAAATTGAGACAGGAGTCGGACAAGGAAGTGGACTATCACCGTTGATTTTTAACTGCGTTCTGGAATAAAAGAATTAAAAATATCATTGGAGGAGAATCACATCATCCAGTGAATTACACTAAGCTATATCAAAGATAACCTATTAATAGGTTGCCTATCGTCTGCTGATGATCTAGCTACCCTGTCAGATTCAGTAGAAACAGCCATTCAACATGTAAAATTTCGGATAGAACAAATCAAAAGAGTGAGCTTACAAATATCTTCCGAAAAATCTAAGTTCATGACAAACATTAAGATTACATACAACAGAATGAAAACTCAGTATAAGCAAATCCGAGAACTGACAAATTGAAATATATCGGAGAAGTTATTGAGCAAAATGTCTCAGAGAAAGAAGCCATTAAAACACGCGTTAATAAGGTGAATATTGCTTACCATTTAACCAAGGATACATATTAGAAGAAATATATATCCATTTATGCCAAATTTAGGCATTACTCAACAGAAATTCGCCCGGAAGCACTTTATACAGCTGAGTGTCTGACTGAACAAGAAAATGATTATGGAAGAACTGGAAGTTACGGAAAGAAAAATATTAAGAAAAATCTTGGAACCAATAAAAGATAGAGAACAGTACAAAAGACGCCACAACAATGAGCTGTACACCTTGCTGGAAATTCACAGACGTAATTCGAAAAACAAGAATTAATTTCTACGTACATATTCAAAATTAATTCTGACAGACTAACAGGGAAACGTTTTAACTATTTTAAAAGGTTCAAAATGTCCAATACGTGGTTAAAAAAAGCATAAAAAGCCATAGACTAAATCCAGATTACTCAAGAAGACATTGAAAAACTCTTACCATTCAAAAAGAGATTAAAAAATGCCCAACGTTCTCAGGAGAAACCTAAGACGAGGACGGGTGCCATCTGGACTGACGAAGGAGGGAGAGACATCGATCAAGAATGAATGAGATACAGGAAAGGAGGAAGAGAGAGGAGAAGAACGGAGGAACCAGTTGAAACAAACGTAGTCCAGTGGCTTATACGAAAAAAATATTATAACAATAACAGCAGTAACCATAAGAAATGTAGTAACAATAATAATAACTTCAATAAAGCCCACTGAAATCCAACCCTTCTCCACAACGTACATCATAGCCTCGTAGGGGGCGGAGAAAAGCTGTCATTATTCACCTGGCTAATAAGGAAACAGCACCTGAATTTTTACAAGCCTGAGTGATCCGCTGGAAAACATACCATAACCCGCTGTGGAAACTCTCGTGCCAATGGGTGGATATCGTGCCGTGTGATATTTCGTCCTAGCTGTGGAACTTGAATGCTATGCTGCTCTTCTCCAGAGTATGTCTGTTTCTCCGCTAATCTTGGGACCCACATGTCAGTTTTGCAAACATATTCTGGGATTGAAAGTTCCCTTAAATCCTCGTCTACAAAAGAGTCCTCCTTAGAGGGTGTAGAGAACGAAGCGCTACATGATCGTAGATGAGAGGTTTTTGACAGCGTCGGTCAGTACAGCTGCAGTGCCAAAATGTTTTGGTGTAAGAAGGAAAGAAGAACACTTCATGAAAACGAGTCCCTTTTTAATTGAGAAGGCTGTAATTGCTTGTGATGGATCAACTGTCACGGATATCTGAAAAACGGTTGGTGTAAAGTCACGTTGGTGTAGAAACGAATCAGAGCAATTCATAAAGATACTAACCTATCAGCAAGGGGCAAAGTTACTCTTGGTAAAGAAGATCGGCGACATAGACGTTGAAATGAGTTCCCATACCACTCTGAATGCCACAAAGAGGGTGATAGTGTGGGGTGACTTACTCAACTGCGCGGAAGAGGAAATTGCGGCAAAATTAGGAACACCACTAGGAGTCATATCATGTCGGTGACTGACGGTGCTCAGGAAGGGACAAACATTTCCGTCCGCTTTCCACGTCTTAAACTTTAATGAAACAACAATGACACAGAAAATACTATCAGGAATTTACAGGCTGAGCGTTAAGAGCATCTAACCACGCAGTAGTTCCAGCGTTTGCGTTTTGGTCATAACAGTAGATATAACCGAGGCAAGATACTGATAAAATCTTTTACTACTGGTTCAAGATATGCTTCTGTGGGAAGCCTATGACGATGACCCCTTTGCAGAAACGATGAAATGCATCATCTGGGGTCGCAACACCTTCCAGGTCTTGAGCATTGTCCTGTGTAAACAAGAGGTAACCATACAAGAAATAAAGAAAATCAGCTCTCGAACTCAAGAAAATTGTTTACTCAACGAACCAGAGCAATCTCAGTACCACTCACGCTTTAGTTACATCTCTAGTGATAACCAGTAGTAGTAACCAGTAGTGAAACACACAATGGCTGAAGTTACACGTTTCTTTGAGATTTAATTTGCTAAAGAGTATTAAACAACTCAAGTAGAGGATAAAGTAGAAGATATACTCTAGGGGTTGTCAGAGAAGGAATATTGCTGAAATAAGGAATGATGTTGTGTTGTTTAAAAGTGTGCTTGTGTTTTACAACAGCGGCGCGAGCACACATTTTAATATTTGAAGTGGCACTCTATCGGCTATCGATCCTTTATCTGTGAACCAAGTCTTGCCTCACATTTGTTGTAGAGAGAGTCTACACAGACCTTCTGAGAGCAACACTTCTCAGCGATCATAAGAACACGAACACCTAAGAGCGTGCCGAAAAGATGGGGCGTGGATCGCGCTGATTGACCAGAGATCACAGCGGCCATATTTTATTGCTGCTATCAGATCGGTAGCCAGAAACAATATTCAATGGAATGGAAAATATTCATCCAGAAAATCGATACCGTAATAAAATACCAATATTAGATAAGCAAATGTGAGAGGAGACGAGCCTTAAACCAGTACAAACAAGCGCCTAACGAAGACAATCACATGAATTTTATGCGACTTGAGCCGTCACTCGTCAAAGAATACTAGCTAGGGAACAAAGGTTCAAGGTGGGAAAATTACGTCTCGACTATTACCAGATTGTCCCCAGTGATAGAAGTGTGGTAGTAGACAAGAGCAATCAATGCGACATTAATTTTCAAGCATATCACATGAATAGACCACTATAGTAAATTGATATTCAACCCAGATAAAATTGCTAACAAGTTAGCTGCGCCATATGCCTGAGTCTGTAGTCCAGAATACACGATTTCTTCGCAAGAAATGACAAAGTCACACAAGGTATTGCACGTAATGAAGAAACTAATGGAGATACCACCTGGCGACGCAAAACCTGGCTGCCACAACCATGATTAATGTGTGTCAGCAGACGTTGAAGTCACAGCAGAGCAAACAATCCACAGTGAAACAGAGCGTTCGTAAATGGCTAATAAGAGATGAGCGTAGTCTTTGTGAAGAAGTTAGCTTCGCCAGACTGCAAATTCGTTAGACGATCATAATGACTTCTTACTTTCTACTAGGACAAGAACGACGCGTATGAACTTGTGGAAGAGCAAGTGCATTGAAATGTGTAATTGAAGACTATATTATTTTGTTCTTACCAAACTGAGACAGAGATATAAAGTAAATGAAACCTAAAAGAGGATCTCTGAAATTAACAGTTAGCGGTAGGTATAACTCTCACCTACCTAAAAGCAGCAAATTTACAGTATTAACAAGACTGTTTTGAATCTATGTTTACACGATCTTTACTTTTTATTTTTAAATTTTTATTTTTAAGATTGCGTAGATGAGAAACAACCATGATCCCGAGCAATATTCATGGTCGACGGTGCTAGACATAAATGCCTTAGTTGCCAAGCGCCAAAATTAAAAAAAAAAACTTTTGGGAAATGTAAAGCTACGGTAAATTCAGTTGTCTTCGTCTATTTTCTGTGTATTCGGCAGTAGACATAGTTCTTTACGGGATGTAATTTCTGAAATCCGATATTAAGTATCTGGCTGGGTAATTAATACTGATAAATAGACGACAGTTTTATATCGAGAAAACAAAGGACAAAGAATAAACTACGATCATGAGAATCAGAAAAATACCTGATCAGACTGATTATTTTCTGCAGTAACTGTAAAAACACTAACTTTAACGGACGTGTTGTGCTTATATAACATAAAACTTGATCATCTGTTCTAATCAGTAGGTACTACGTGCTAAAGGAGACAATAGAGAAGGCAATCTATGCCTGTGTAAACATGTCGTCGTACGCAAAATAAATGACGGCGTCATATCTTCCTGCTGACGGTCACTCTCCCTATGTTCCCTCAACGAGACGCCTGTGGATTCTATTAGGCTCACTTCAAACAAATGAGGAAATGACGTTTTTCCCATCGCAATATACTCAGACACATGCTAGTTTGAATCATAATAGTGGAAAGTAACGACATGCAGTAGCCCTTATAACCATTATTTATCTTCTTCTTCTTCTTCTTCTTCTTCTTCTTCTTCTTCTTCTTCTTCTTCTTCTTCTTCTTCTTCTTCTTCTTCTTCTTCTTCTTCTTCTTCACTTTCAGGCATTAGGTTATAGACCTGTTGCGCCCTCCGGCCGTGATAGAACTCACGCCCCACCCCAGCCAGAGAGATATTAGCCTACCTTTAACCCACGCCCGGGGGCAAGCCGTCCGCTGGGGAGGGAAGAGTTTTGTTTATGTGTGTAGTATATATTGTGTGCCCTTGTTACTTCTCTGGCCCGGGTATGCCAGAGAAGACGTATTATTTGTCCGCGTACGTGCGGGTGGACAAGCAAATCGGGCCGTGACCTTGACTCGATCTCACAACATCGGCAGCACAGCAACGCTCTGATTATGAGTCAGAGACGCTGCCACTTTGCCGGCTCGCCCACCCATTATTTATAATAACCTTAATAATGAAACCCTTCATAGCTCAATTGCAACCCTCTTTATAATATACGATATATTCACCTTGCGTTACATAGTAAACGTATTTAGTTGTAAATTACTTTTTTAATAAGTGAAACCAAAAGAGAATGGTTTAAAACTTTCAGACACAGCGACAAAAATTCTCTCTGCAACTAAATACTTTGGTTGTTCTACTTAAAACTTTCAACAAACTTGTAAATATGTATTAAGTTACACTGGTAAGCTACTTTTACTCAATTCCTTTATACACTAAAACAAAAAACATTTACAAAAAAATATACCCAGTACGTCCAATCTATAGTTTTGAACAGTACTTTAAATTTTAATCTACATAAAGACAAAACGTCTGTTAAATAACGTTATTTTATGCCGATAATTGTGAAGATCTCAAAATTAGTTGAAGCAATAATTTAATCATATATTTTGTTTAACTGATTGTGAACCGCAATACGAAGTGATTTTGAGAGGAAACTGCAAGTTTGAGATTACGTAAAAGGTTTAAATATAGATTCCTTTGTTTTGGAGAAAACAAAACTAAAGGATAAGAAAGAATAATTTTAGGAAGTCTACTTGAAATTTTTTTGACTTGAATTGTATTTATTGTTTATTGAAGACTGTGATTAACGATCTATTTGAGCTGCAATGGGCAGCACTCTTAAGGGCTTCAATGTGCGATGTAACAAAATTTTTATGAGTCCAAGCAAATAAGTCTATGCGTTAATTCCTTTTTAAAACATTAATCGTTAATTCAGAGGAATGTGTTGGATTAAACACTTTTATTTAGTAGTTTTATTTGTTTTTAGTGTTAAAGTATCTTATTTACAAAATAAAATAGTATTACATTTTCTTAACACCGCAGTTTATAAAAATTCAATTAATTGTATATCAGCAGTATGTTTTACTAAATCAAAGTTACATACAGTACAGTGCATATACAGTGCTCGCAAGTGATAACTAAGTGTGTATGAGTTTATCGAATTCAAAAAAATATTAAAAACTTACTTTACCAATACAAGTTCAGAAAAGGCAGGACTATTAGAAACCGTCGATTTCTCAAAGGAATAACCACCGTATACGTGAGGAGGTGACAGTATGGGCAGCCACCACGTTTTATAAGGACAATTAATAATTTAAAGTATAAAAAAACATTCGATATTGCAAAATCTTTGTTAATTTTTCCTCTTTAGTTTCCACTTGGAAGGAAACTATCATGTTTAAGAACAGGTATGGGCATTAGGAATAAAAGACGAAATAAAGAAATATTTATATTAAAAGCTTGTTAGAATGAAGGACAAAGAAAATTTATTATTTCAGGGATATAAAACTAATCAGAGAATGACGCTTCCAACTGTTCATACGGATCAGTTGAAATAGTTACTTACAATTTAATATAATTTAGTGTAAATGTAGAAATGTTCACAAAAATTTGAAACAAATAGCAGTATTTTACCAAGTAACACATAATGTTATTTGTCTTTGTCCTTACCACAATTATGTTTACAAACTAATTTGAGGTGAATTCGAAGAATCAATTGTCACATAAATAAATAATGTTACATGATAACTTCAATACTTTAAAAATTTAACTACTTTCCATAAAAAAATGATATATGAAATTTAACTAAGAAAGCACGCTGTTCACCTGACATCCAGCAATAAACGTCTGTGTATGAACATTGAATTAATATTTGCAGAAACTGTTTGAGTAATCGTTCCTCTCCAAGGCTTTAGACACTTTCATACCAAGAATCTTTCTGAATTTTATGTCGCCGATTATACTATGGTTTGAGTTCAAGTTATCTTTCGAAATTTCGTACCCCTGAACCTGTATTTTCATAAAATTCCGCAGCTAGTTCCCGAAACCCTATTTGTGTACTATCCAAGATATTTTCTATTATTACCTATAACAGCAGATGTGATTATAGTATAAACATAGTACTAAGTTGGTTCTTTATGTTGTGTTGCACATCTCTCACCTTTTTTATGTTTGCCCCGTAGGATGTTATTTACTAAGTTTATTTCCTATTTGTCTTTTGAATTCATTCTCCATTCTCCAATGCTGCTATAAATTTTTGATTTGTGTTAGTTTCATTCCTATGTAATTATACCTCGTGCGGCCTTCTACTCACTGACCACAGTCTAAAATCAGTTCCCATTGTTGCGAGTCAGTAGGCTACAGGTATATTCCCTCTCTTCATGCATATGTCTACAGCGTTCCTTGCCACGTTCATGACGACGTATGCCATTAGTAGACGATAATGACAAACATTGTGCCAATAGTTGTTTATGACAATAAATCCCACAGATACCAAACCCCCAGACAAAATTTTATTAATCCCCAGCTAAATTTAAATGTACTTATTTTATTTCAATAGTTAAGTTTTATAGTGTGTAGCTTATAATGTATATAGAAATGTTCATATTAGATATATGCATATACTAATAGTAGTATGCATATTATTATCTACGTACACGAATTAGATAACATTGTGATGTTATTCAATGTAGTTTCTTCTGAAAATATTGTCTATTTGTTTTAACAGCTGATGCACGTTTCCCTGAAAAATATCAGCATCATAAAAGGTTTGTATGTAAATCAATAACAATCAAAATAATTCTATGTTAATATAGATAATATTAAATATTATACTAATTAGATAATATTAAAAAGTTTGAAATAACATTAATTGTGCTCGATAAAACATATTTTAATAATTAATTAGTTGTAGTCTGACTAACCAAATATCAGTAGTGTAAACTAAATTATTACATCGTACATGTGCAGTACCTCACCGCGGCAGGTTTCTATGCATATAAAAAAGGCTACTGTAGAGCAACCCGATTGTGGTAACTTCTAGTTCTCCTTGATGAAGTCTTTTACTGAATCTTGCATAAAACTTTTAATAGAGACAACAGCAGTGATATTGGTTTTCTTTACTTTTATATCATACCTGTCCTCTTTTAAGGACTGATAAAAAGTAACATAAAATAGAAGTATCAAAGGTTATGTTTATTACGTAATGGAACGTGATGATGCTTCAATTAATAATATGTTGTACAGCACTTGCTAAAAATTTCTAAACTGTTCCAAAATAACCAAGTAATGTCTACTGTCTCCATGATCCTTTTATGCACCATTGATAGGCATGACTTGACATACTTTAATGTTACAGCCAAAGTCTAGATAAATATTTAGAAAATTATATAATTATTATATAGCTGTGCGTTGTGGTTTTTGTGAAATAACATTAGGTTTTTATTTGCAATTTAGTAAACTTAATTATTTTTGTATTATTACTACTTTGTATTATTTGTATTTTTATTGTATATTATAATCGATTATTCTGTGTTCAGAGGACAATTCTTGAATTCAGTAAGATGTAATAAAACTGATGCTCATTTTACGTCCGTGGTGTCAAACGTTCTTCTTAAAAATTGGGCGTGCGTGCGTGTGTACCACATTGCTACAAACTTTACATCAACACAAAAAAATATTACGTTTAGGAATATACTACATACTATGGCTAATTTGCCTAATGTTCTAAGTAATATTTCTTCAAATCGTAATCATGTTTCCCTAACAGAAAACTCATTTTTTTCAAAAACGCATAAAGTATATATGACCTATATTAATAAAAAACGCCCAGTTATTGTTTTATGAACCGTTATGAAAGGAAAAATATAAACATACTACAACGTTATAGTGTCACTTTTACAAGTAACTGTGGAACGAAAAATTTGCGGCTGTTTTTCTTATTCTGTACCAAACTGAACACTGTGAGTTTTAAAAGAGGTAACTACTAACGGAAAGTCTCGAACCATTTGTTACGAGCGTTGGCAAACAGAAAGTCAATAAAGAAGATTAATGAGCTTGATGAGGGGTAAATTTCTCAACTTCTTACTTACCTAGAGTCTAGAGTAAGTAAATAAAAATTTCCCCTAATGTACAAAGTAACGGTTTCCTCAACAGCGTATCGAATCGCTGGTAGTTAAATTTGTCGACTTTTTGTATCAGTTAAATGAGTTACTTAGCAAATCAGCCATAAATGTAAGAAGTCCCCAGTTTTTATCAGTATCTAACTGTTTACTCCATACGATGATTTTGTGAGTTTACCTCTTATGGTGATTAAGATCTTATAGGGCCTATGGTTTCCCACGTGAACATGGTCTTCTTTCGGTATATGTGCAACAAAAAGATCCCTTTTTAGCATGATTTCGTGCATTCTGCGGATATTATTTATCCAGATGTTTTGAATGTAAACAATGCGTTTACTGACTGTACAAACTCTGTCACTTTGATGTCTAAACTTAAAATGGATATTCCCTCACATCATTTGACATACCGAAAAACTGTATTCGGCCGCCCGACTTATTCTTTCTTCGACTACCATACCTTTCTGTATTGATGCAGCTTTCCTCATATTAAAGACTTGATGCTGCAAATAAAATTAAATAACTAATTTTCATGGTGTTTTTTGAAGTATAGTTTAGATAGTGAACGTGGATAATAAATGCAATTATTTTACCGGCTTTTCTTCATGGCTTTTACATGAGTTCTACAGGCTCCTCGGATGCTTAAACTGGCTGATGAGGACCAACTGATATAGTTAAGATATCTGTAAGGTCTTACTTTCTCCTTAGTGTTTGTTCTACAATAGGACGGTGGATTGTGTTTTGTGTTGACTAGCGAAAGCTGATTCTCGTTATGAAAAACTCTTCCCATTGTTATGCTACTCCAGTAAGCTAAATGCCTTATTCAGTCCTCACGTATTTTCTACTTTTGACATTCAGAGCGGATATTTGGGTTCAAGTTTTCCTAAAGAGATGGAGAGAAGACGACGTCCTTAACAATGACAGTCATATTCGCAATGTTATTAGGTTTCTACACTGTACCAACCATTACTGCAATTTTGAAGACTAATGAACTCCTCCGAAGCCTGGTATTTGTTGGCTATATGAACGGTATTGTAATTAGTCGCTTATTAATTATAGGACGTCTGCAGAATATTGTGATAGTTGTGATCAAACATTGTGATTTATTGTGGTTAACTTAAACTGAGTCTGAAGAAGTGTGTTTTAAAACAGAAGGAGAAAGCTGTTTAGCCGTTGGTCTCTAAATTGGATCTAAGTAGACATCCATTTGGAATCAGTTAAAGGAGAATTATAAGACGCTGGTAAACTCTGAAAGCAAAGAACTATTTAAGTACTTTCTGGAACTTCAATTTAATTACAAACATTTCTTTAAAGTGTCTTCTATTATTGCGAAAGTGTCATATGTTTTCACAGAGAACAAACAAGTGGTCCTATGAAAAATTTTATGTAGGGATTTTTTGTAACGTTGGAATTCTTTTTACTAAAATCAAATTCTAGCTTTTTAATCTTTTAAAATGTACGCAAAAAGTACGTGCTTAGTACAGGTCTTGTTGTATACACAAGACTATAAATATGGAATATTAACTCAATGCAAGTTTTCCTAACGTAGAAAAGTATTGTCTGGTGCACGGTAACAGTTCTGGCAAATTTATAAACTGTGGAGCATTTCTGCAAGACACTGTAGCTGGAGGAACTTTATTAATGAAAGAAACGTGCTATTCTTGGGCGGCTCTTGGTATAAACATTTTGGAAGAACAACAACTGATACATTTGCAAGAATTCAATTTTGAGGTACAGTCAGTTGGTACCTCGTAGTTTGACCGATTACATTGTCTTAGCTACTTTGGAAAACAAATAGTCCTATTTGTTAGTCAACTGACGTATCACTGTGTCTTGACGCCAACAGAATTCATATTATCGTCCTAAGTGAAGTATAGAATAATCATTCTAAAAAAACGTTGCTCTACACCATATAGAGTGCATGCAATGGTTTCTAAAATATTTCATGAGAGTTGGTTATTTGTTAACATATTTAATCAGTTGGAAATGTGCTTCATCAATTGTTAGTGTTTTCCGTATATTGTAATCACAAACGCTTATAGCATTTAATAGTCCGTGATAAACGTTGCATGTTTTATCTTATCACCATCGCGCAATCCTTGCACCACTTGAATTCTGTATGGCTACAAACACTTGGGATTTTTACGAAGAATTCATCGGAAACTGGTGTTCGTCGAGCCATGTAAAACGGCGGCGTGAGGCTTATCAAAATGTTTAAGACTTTGTAACACAGAAGCTTTTTGCGAGCAGTGTCTTCGTATATTCTTTTATCTGAAGGTTTCACCTACAACGCAGTTAACTTTATTTCAGTTTTAAAAATACAATTGCGCACACCAAGCATCTCTCCAGAGAGTTTAATTATATTGTTTCATAGAAACAGATTAACTTAAAACATAACGACCCTTACTTATGTAATATACAGATAGATTCGGCTCTTCCAAGTACTTATCCGTATGATGGAAGATTCCTTACACACACGTTTTTTTTAGAAGCAGCCGTTAGTATCTATTCCAGGAGAGGGTTAGTCTTCCTGTCAAAGCAGAGTAAATATTTACTTTCTCGTAACAGTGTAACATTCTACTGTGTTCGTTTATTACGAGAACTTAGGTAAATACTAAGAAGACAACATTGAGGGAAGGAAACGTTTAAATTAAATTCAGTATTAATCTGTATAGTATGGACTATATTCCCGTTTATAATTACGTCATTAAATACATAAAACTGACAACGAAAAACAATTATTTATACACAACCAATGGTAACTGAGACATTAAAATCCCTGGTAATTAGCAAACGAATACATTTTAAATTAGTCAGGTTATCAAGACAATTGCCATATGACTCAAATACCGGTAGTTTTATTTCTATTTAATTGTTTCTGCAGATATCTGAAGATAAAGTTATATATTGGCCTTTCCGTAGGATTTCCCTCATAAATCGTTCAGTATAACATTTTACATGTATAAGTATTATTGGAGACCCAACCGTTAATTTTTGTTTTTCTTAATGTTTTTCTATACGGAATGTAATAAGGTTTTTGTTTATGTTTCCTCTGAATCACTATGCAAACAAGATCAGGCTTTTACAAGCCACAAAGTACACTGCATGCTTCTCCAAAACACCTGTAATCCTTGATTGTTCGTCTCCCCCCAATAGTTCATGATTTACAGTAATGGAAAGTCGCGTTTCTTTCAGAAGAATCAATGAGAATTTTCCTAAATTAAAATTCATTGTTTCTCATTCACTCAATATTGTTTTCAAATTTAAAATTTAGATAGCTTATGTAGTGAGAAACTTTAGAGGTATGTGACAATTGTTAAAAACTCAACATCCCACCTCAATTCGATGTTCTGCGTTTAATTCTATTCCTGATAATTATTACGTTTTCCCTGTCTCCTGGTTTTTTGCTAGGTTCATGGCCTTATTATTTTGTATTCCTTTATCAGTCTTTGGTAATCCTTTCTCGTATACCATTTGGTTTTTGTAGACATACTATAATCAGTTTTCAATATTAATTTTACAAAGAATGGATATGTGTGTGCTGAACGTGCCTTTGTTTTTTATTAATATTGTCTACAACGTAAGTTACGTGCACACGGTTAATAATTAGAATATTGAGTAATAAAATAACTGTACAATTTTTTTAATGTGTGAATACTCTTTCTCTACAACACTCCTATATAACATATTTGATTTTTAATTATATTTAAATGTGTAAATCATTTAAATTTTGTCATAAAAATAACATCGACATTTTAATATAATATTGCTGATTCTGTTTCTGTTCAATAGTTTTCTATTCTGACCGTACACTTCACGGTCGGTGAAGTCCATGAGATTAGATATTTCTGATTATAAGGTCGTAGATCGGCATCACTGTCACCAGTATGTTTTACTTAAGGTGTGATGGTATTTTCAATGTAGTTCCTATTTGCTGGATCTCAAAAAAATAAGAACAGTATTTCGGTAACTACTGAAACCGGCTTTATGGTTACTAGAGCTAGAGGTCTCTGAGAGATTATTTCTATTAGGCGATTAAAAGTAGAGATCAGTATATATAATTCATATAATATCTTATTATGTATTCATACACCTATGTTATGGCGAGGATGTTGAACAATTTTTGGAAGAAGAAATTATTTTGTAATGTAATATAAAAGCATAGTCTTGTAAAACTTAAACTTTACTTTAAATTTTATTTAACACTGTTAATAAGTTATACACACTTTAATTAATAGTCATTAAATGTCTGTAAAGATATACAAAGCGTAAATGCCTCCTCGTCTGCGACGTGTCTCTCTTTAGTACACGACACATCTTCAGCAAATGATCTCACATTCAACTTATGTATAAATTTAATGAAGTGTGTACAGCGACATTATTGTACTTTACGAACAAGACGCAGTGACAAAACGGAACATAATAAACACAGTAATTAATTCCAGCCTCTGTGTTGTCTCAGAGAGTCTCAAGGGTTTTAAATTAAATTGCTCGGGAGAAACAAATTAACTTCATACTCTGACGTCACTGATTTATGTGGTTGAGAGACGTACATGTTTCCTGCAGTACGTTTTTGTGTGTAAGAACAGTGCACACTCATCCGCGCGCACGTACTTAGCTTAAGAAATGTATTGTATCACTGTTTAGTGTGTGAGTGCGTGCTTCTCCGACCTGCCTGTTCTTGTTTATGTCGTGTAACGGTCTTTTGATAATGTATTGTGTGTGTGTGTGTGTGTGTGTGTGTGTGTGTGTGAGAGAGAGAGAGAGAGAGAGAGAGAGAGAGAGAGAGAGAGAGAGAGAGAGAGAGAGAGAGAGAGAGAGAGGGAGAGGATGAAAACAATAAACTGTAATTTTAATAAAAACACGGAAATACGTAGTAATATATAATACAATAAAGAATAAGTTGTGAGGTACTGTATTAAATTTGGGCATAATGACTATATTTCATACTCATTACCAAATGCAATTGCTCCGATGCCCTTTCCTCAGTAGAAAAAGAAAGAAAAGGAGAATTCTAGTAATGACTCTACATGCATTCACTTTGTTAAAGTGAGAAAAATATAAATAGGAAAATAACAGTTTAGGACAGTAAAACAGGCGTTGCCGGGGTCATACGTATAATGCTTTCTTGCAGTTGAGCTGCGCAGACTATGATATCGTCTAAGTGTACAAAATTGCTGTTAAATTTTAAATACATTTTGCATTATATTTGAAGGAATTATAGTCACAGCGTTCATCGGCATCATCGTTGTCGGTTTCAATTTTCGCAGTACATTTTCATATCTACTATTGTAAGCTTTATTAAATCACCTGTCTGCGTTTCTCCTATCGCTACCCGATAAACTTTATTTCTCTCTTTTATCTTGGATAATCAAAACTCTATTTCCTCTTTCAAAGCACGTACGTTTTATCTGATTTTACTTATTTCCCAATTTTTCTAATAAAGGGAATTACGTATGAACGACACTTATTTATTCTCAAAATTTAAATTAGGGAAATCTCTACCACAGTCTTAGCTTTCTTACTTACCAAAGGTACAGTATATCTGCAATTCTCCATGAACAACATAAACATTAGCATGAGCTTAAAAATAATAATTATCTCTATATACTTAATTTCCAACAAACGTCTAAACTATTGTTGCCTTTGTTTGTGCATGGCAAAATTAAAGCTGTGGAAATGAAGTTAGTCAAGTTTGCCGCATATCACGACGGGATATTTAACATTCAAATTTGACTTCAATTAAAGAATGGCGTAGCATAAAATGTTGCGTTTCGTAATGACATTGAAAATAGCTGATGTTTTATTTACAAACCATGTAAATTATTATCAAACACACTTATTTTAACTTTATTTTTTAGAAATGAAAATTTCATGTTGCAAAATTCTAGGTATCTCTGTCGTGTAGTGAGATGTTGTAAATAGAAAGGGCCAACTGGGCCTAAGTAGTTATCTGTTAGGTGCATTCCATACTACACATTTACTGAAAGTCCATGCTGAAAATTTTAAATTCACAATAGCATCAGCGAGAATTTCGGGTTGATAACAACGTAGGTACTTGTTGCTTTATCCGCAGTTGCGAAAGTACGTAGTGATTTTCATTAAACCATTAACATATTAATTAATGTTATTTCATAACATTAACATGGTTAATTAACATTAACCACTAACACCATAATGAAGTTCAGCCGCACATCATTATGTTGTGGCAGCTAAAGGAAGTGATACATTCGCTTCACATTAAATTAGATAGGCCTACAGAGCATGGACATATAGTTTCGCCATACATTACTTTCTGATATATTAAGTTGCCTAGAAATTCATTGCAAACTTCTAGTGGGACTACTTCAACGGAATGAAGAATATTTTAAAATTCATCTTCGTGTTCAAGTTATCGTTCAGATGAATATTAATCCAAGGAAATATAACATTCTCACGGAATTTCTAAAAAACGTACAGTCTACAATTATGCGTATAAAGTAGTTAAGCCGTTATTCTGCAACTGAAGCTTTTGAATGTTAACTGCAAAAATATACACTTAATCTATATCAGAATAATAAGAATTTATAAAAGGCAATTACAGTTGAATTTTAGTTCTTAAACCAAAATCTGAGAAGGACACTAAACTTTATTTGCCCAGCCTATAGGTTGCCCAAAAAGTCACTATTACAGAATTTTTGTATGCGAAACAAATAATTTCACTTAAACATAATACTTTACAGAAACCTCTGAACATACATATTGTAACGATGGAACCATCTCGAAAAGGCGAGAGTGTCGTTCTACGCGCTTCTCGACTAGCCCAGCATTCCTAATCTGTATAAAGGGCGTCCATTCACGTAGCACTCAAGTACTTCCAGATTATTCATGAGCACACTTGAAATACGCATTAGCTGGCACACCGCAGTAAGGATGGAAAGTTTATTCTGTAACACTTGCGCGACCTATACACTGGCTTTGTCAGTCAGTTATGTTGACCGATTTCCTTAGTGCGCATCGAGTTATTGTTGAAGATTAGTGGAAAGTGTTTACTGCCTTATAACTAACGTGGAACCTTTTTTTCGTATTGGCCATCTTAGGACCACATGCCAATTTCATTTCTTTACTATTTGTTCTTTCCATTTTTCCAATATTCTTTCATCTTCTCACCCGTGTCTCTTCTTCCTGTCTTCAGTCCACTTTGAACCTGCGTTTTTCTCTCTCCTACCCTGGACTCCCTCAATTTTTAACACTTTTGCCCGAAAAACGTCCCCTTCAATTGCTTCTTCTGCATGTATATTATTTTTTTCTAAATCCTTTTGGACTTCTTTAATCCAACTTGATGTTGACTTCTTCCTCCACAGATATTTGAAGATTTACTTTGTCAACCTACCGTCGTCCATTCTATATAAATGTCCAAAATATAGAAGTCTTCTTTTTCTCATTGTTTTTGTTTTATTTTTTATACTTTGATAAATTTTAACATTACTTCTTAATTTCCAACCTTCTGAAGTTTTTCGTGAGCCTAATATGTTCCTAATAATTCGTCTTTCCAATATTTCTGTTTGTATAAATTATAATTCAGTGGTAGAAATTCACTTACATACAGGCATTCTGGCTTCACTAGTGTACTCTAATGCCTTATTTTCGCATTCTTAGATATGCACTTTTTATTGTAAATGTCTTTAGTTATACCATATGCCCTTTCCATCTTATGAATCCTTTCTTCTATAGCAGATATTTCCAAGCCATTCTCTTGAATTATCTCTCCTAGATACTTAAATTTTCGAACCCTCCTATTCGACTAATATCTGTTACCAGGAATTTTGGCTCGTTTTTAGTGTTTGTGAGAAATTTGGGTTTTTCTGAACAAATTCTTAAGCCTGTTCTACTGGCTATGTCCTCTAAAAAATTAACTTGTGTTACTGCAGCTGTCAGATGTTCGGAAAGTATTGGAAAGTCATCTGCGAATGCCAAACAGTTTATTTACATACGTTTGTTCCTTCTTCCCAACATGTTTGGTGATATTTTGCATTCCTTTAATTTTTCATTCCAAATTCTCACTGCTTTCTCCAGGACACAGTTAAAAAAATTGGGGATAAACATCACCTGTATTTATTTTGAATGGCTGAGATATTTCTCCCATAAATTTTACTTTTGAGACTGTGTCCGTAAGGGTTTCACGGATTAGATTGCCAATTTAGATTTAACACCAAATTCCCGGATTATTTTATCTATAGTTTCTCTATCAACAGAATCAAAGGAACTTTATTAGAAAAGAATCAACGTGGAAATTTATTACTAGACATTATTATTTCGTGTAAACAAATTTAACTTGAGTTATTGTATATAATCTTGTTCAATAACTTGTTGATTACGAACTGTTATTTTTGAATTATTAAAACTGGTGATTAATGACTAGTCCATTGGTGTTCATTAATTAGTTCATTGTTGTCTGTATTTGTTTTCACTGTACTATAAGACGATCAGTGAGACTGTCGTAACAATATTTAATATATAAAACGTGCGTCAAGTCCAAATATATGGATAAAAAATAAAGAAAAATATATTTCCAGTAGTCACTTATTTTTTACTTCCATGTTCAATGGATGTATGGTGATGCCAAAAAAAATCGTGGTCGAGATTATTGCAGATTCTGATTGTACTATCCTCAAAACATGAAAAAAAGTCATTTTCCGAAAAGTGTCTGTGTGTCTGTGTACCAGTGTGCCTGTGTGTCTATCTGTCTGTCTGTCTGTCTATAGATTTTTTTCTATGGCAAACGATAATAGCCGCAAATTCAAACAAAATCAAATATTTGTTTGCATACAGCCCTGAATCGCAGAGTTCTCAAGACCTGTTATTTTTGGTGAAGATCGGTTAAGGCGAAGGGGTAGATTACCAGCAACGTTTTATGTTTTAACAAGGGTATTTTATATGGAAAACGATAACAGCCGCAAATTCAAACAGAATCAAATAATGTTTTGCATACAGCCTTGATTTGTAGAGTACTCACGACCTATTGTTTTTGGTGAAGATCGGTGGAGGGAAAGGGGTAGTTTACCGGCAACGTTTTTTTTAATCAAGGGTATTTTATATGGCAAACGATAACAGCCGCAAATTCAAACAGAATCAAATAATGTTTTGGATACAACCCTGAAGTAGAGTTCTCAAGATCTTGTAGTTTTGGTGAAGATCGGTTAAAGGAAAGGGGTAGTTTACCTGCAACATTTAATGTTTTAACAAGGGTATTTTCTATGGCAAACGATAAGAGCCGAAAATTCAAACAGAATCAAATAATTTTTTGCATACAGCGCTGAAAATTGTAGAGTACTCTAGACCTATTGTTTTTGGTGAATATCGGTTAAAGGAAGAGGGTAGTTTATTTGCAACGTTTTTTTTATCAAGGGTAAATTTTTCTATGGCAAACTATAACAGCCGCAAATTCAAACAGAATCAAATAGTTTTTTCCATACAGCCCTGAATTGTAGAGTTCTTTAGACCTGTTTTTTTGGTGAAGATCGGTTGTGGAAATGGGTGGTTTACCAGCAACATTTTATGTTTTAACAAGGGTAATTTTTTCTATGACGAACGATAACTGCCGTAAATTCAAACAGAATCAAATATTCTTTTGTGTACTTTCCTGAATTGTAAAGCAATGAAGGACTATTGATTCTGGTGAAGACTGGATAAAGGAAAGGGGTAGTTTACATGGTACGTTTTATGTTTTAACAAGAGTAATTGTTCTATGACGAACGATAACTGCCGCACATTCAAACAGAATCAAATAATGTTTTGCATGGATCTCTCAATTCTAGAGTACTCAAGGTTTGTTGATTTTGGTGAAGATCAGTTAAGAGAAAGGGGTAGTTTACCTGCAATGTTTTATGTGATAACAAGGTTAATTTTTTTTACGACGAACAATAACTGCCGTAAATTCAAACATAATTAAAAATAATGTTTTGCATACATCCCTAAATTGTAAAGAGCGCAAGGCCTGTTGATTTTGGTGAAGATCGGGTAAGGAAAAGGGGTAGCTTACCAGCAACGTTTTATGTTGTACCAAGAGACATTTTTTCAAGACGAACTATAACTGCCGTAAATTCAAACACAATCAAATAATTTTTTACATATGTGCCTGAGTTGTAGAAGACTCAAGGCCTATTGATTTTACTGAAGATCGGTTTCAGGGAAAGGGCAGTTTACCTGAAACATTTTTTGTTGTATCAAGAGTAAAGTTCATAATTTTTATAAATAAATTATCCTGATAAGAAGATCTTAATAATCCACTGTAGAAACGTAAATAAAATATCTATAAATGAAGAGGCTAGTTGAAAGGGGTGGGGGTATTTTTCTATAAATGAACATTATAATTGAAGGAGGTGGGGATAATTTTTATATGTGTACTACATTATCGGCAACAAAGTAGTAGTTTGTTGTTAAAATTCCTTCCCGGGCTGATTGGCCGTAGTCCAATGTTTTCTGCAAACCCAGACGTTTCGGCAGTGCCGTCGACTGCCATCATCAGTGAAAATCGAGTGCGATAACGTGTGGTGGTATACGTTAGTGACCACAGTACTGTGGTTCAGGCTGAAGCAATAAGTGGAAAGAAGTAGTTTCTATGGAAACATTTCATTTCGTAAATGATTTTAAATATAAATCTTAGAACATGGAAGTCACGTATGGTTCTCCATACAGATATTTTATAAAGTATAACATACAAGACAGAAGTACAGCAAGAAATGTCGAGTTAATCATACAAAAATGATGGATAAAATACCAAAGTTTTAACATAAAGAATATGGGTGTGTGTAATTGTAAAAGTGTTGTAATATGTGTCGGGCGTTACCTCCGCGCACTTTCGTTACTTACCCTGTTGACTGGATCCTCTGCAGTGATGTAGTCCTGTAATACAACTTAAAACTATGCTTTTTGTGGGCGCCACTTGGAAACTTTTGTTCCAAGAAAAAATTAAATGTGATTGATAAAATTTTTAAATCTACGAAAAAATTTAAACAAGTCAGTTTAGCTTTGAAAAATCAGTTAAGTTTAATGATCCTTTAAAAATAACAAACCAATCGTCTGAAGGACTATCATTCATAAAAATTATAAAATTGCAGAGAAAAAATTTTACAAGTTATTATTATTGACAATTTTTATATGTCCAATCAAGTATCGGCTAGTATAATTCAGATTCTGACTCAGTTGACAAGCATGAGTTTAATATATGAAAAAACTTTAATCTCAGGACGTGACTCCTTTGAACTACCAAGACATATCAATTAGATGCCTTACAAGAAAAAAAACTAAGTGATTTGAAGGTGTATGTGTGGCGTGTAAAGTACAACTGTGTGATAATTGTAACCAGGTAACAATGATTTTAATTTTGGTAAACTCACGTTCCAATGGTCGTTTATTCTCTCACTGGTCACTTCCTTCGGGTAGTTTCTCGATCTCGCCTCTTCGGGTGTACACTGAATTTATTTAAAGTCAATTTTTGCGATCGTTACTTTTTCCGCACTTTTTGTCAAAACGCTTGGCAGTAAAATCTCGTTCTAACGCCGCCACTACGAATCATCTGTTTAGCGTTTATTCAGAAATCTGCCACCGCAGCGCTGATCCCCATGCAGTTTTGAGGAAGGCTCGGTGTATTGTTTTGTTTACGTTCGGGGGAATTATTTGTCACGTTAGTCAGTCAATGCGAACACAGCAGAATTCGTTCTCTATTAAATGTTTGGGACCCTCCTGGGCCGTCGACGTTCTGGCTGCGTGCTTTCTATTAAAATTTGCCGTATCGCTGCTCTATTTCAGCGATACTTTTTGGCGTATACTCTCGTTGAGGTTAAGTCAGTCGGGTATGTCTATGTACGGGAAAAAGCCTTCCTGCCGTGTCTTGTCGATTTTTCGCCTCTCGGTCTCGCCTTAGCTGCGTTGATCAGTGTTGTGTGAGATGCATCAGTTCTGGCGTTCAATCTTCAAGTGTTTTTCGGTCAAATTTTGTCTCGCTTTTATACTAAATCGGGATGACTGTTTTCGTCGACTTCCGGTATATTTGTCTAAAAATTCTTTCTAGATTGTTCGAGAATAAACGAAATGGAATGTCATAGAACAATTTTCACTTCCGTAGAAGCTTTTAGAACGAATTTCTTATTCTTCATACAATGGATATTTCAAAATTTACACTGGTATTTATCAAACAGTTTCACATTAGTACTTACAATTTGTATGCCATTAATGTATTTAAATTCCTTGTTTTTAACTGAATCTAGCGATACTAAATATGATTGGTATCTAATTAACTCAAGTCTAAAAAACATTACAATATACAACCCTCACCTTGAGTTCTAGTCATTAAAAACTCAATATTTATAATAAAAATTGTTGTGGAGTTATAAAGTTCCCTTCACAAGCTGGACATCTACTACTACTACTCTCCTACAACAAAATAAACAAATTTTAACATCAATAAAACACAAATAAATACAATTTTATATGGCCTCTGCTCATGACCTAGGTTCTTGTCAGTTTTCTAATACAATGATTAGTCTTTTTCCTTAATATATGTGCTATTTCACCACTATACACACAGAGTTTATTATTTTGTCTATCTTTTGTGATACCTGGTTACTTTGTACATGTATTATATTTATCACAAGATGACATAGCATCATTGATTGTCTTGAGATGTCATTTTTTATGGTGTGACAAATCTCACTCTAATTAGTTAAATTCTTTTAGAATTGACTTTACTTTCAACTGAGTTTATTTCTTATTAAGGTATTCTGATGTATTGTACCTTTCTATCTCATTTTTGTTAGTATTATGTAAGTATTTTAGCCAGATCTGATTATTTTGTACTGGATAATTGGCTTCAGCCATACATGGTATAAGTAAATATTTTGCTGACTTGACTATTACAATGTTAAAGTTGGTCAGGTATATTAGTATAGTTGCTTTATATCATATTACAGCTTTCTAATACAGTTTGGTTGCATTTTGGCAACATTAAATTCATAAATTATACAATATTAGATGCCTATTACATGTTTTTAGTTAACACTGTTTTTGGCTATTTTGGCTGCTTTTTATTCATTTGACAGCTTCCTTTATTTAAGATAAATTGTTCACTATTGTCTGCTTGACAATTACATATAGTTTTTATTTAAATCTGATAATAATTAATTTTTTCATGAAATCTTGGTGTATGGTCTCAAATCCAACACATTAATATTTTTTGTCATTGCAAATATACAATTTTTATTTTAACTTAAACTCTTTCTAATAATGTATTTAAGTCATTTAATACATTTATTTTATTTACATCACATAATATAATGATGGATCATGTCCATTTATTCACAAAAAATAGTTTTTAATACCATATTCATAGTTATAAAACTTAATAATTATTGACTTCATTCTGGTAGATTCTGACATTATTTCTCTCTTTTATAGTGTCTTATGGTTTTTTCACTCCTATTCACTTTAATAATATATATGGGGTTTTGTCTTAGTCATAGTTTGGTCGTTTTTTCAAGTTGATAGAAATAATTATTCAAAATTACACAATTTATTGGGACTACTTGGGTTCGATACTGTTCACTTCACTTTCCTCTTATGCTAACTTACTATATAAATGATTTCTTTTTATGGAACGTTCTGTGACGCTACAAAGTATAAATTTGTTTATATGATTATTTTCTACCGATATAGTATGAGGTAATATAATTATTTTCAATCATTTCTCAGTCAAGAGCTAATATATTTGTTAATTTCTCTTACAATTCAACTAACAGATAATGAATGCAAAACAATCCGCAAAAATTTACAAAATACTTTCATTATGTAATCATCGTTCACAACAGTCATCACTGTTATTATTAACGGAGCTTGAACAACCTCATCACAAAATGATGTATATTCTTCTGAAACGTAGTGCTTGTTTTTTTAAATATCCCACAATTGCTAATTGTTGCCTAATATCAAATGAATATCACTACCTAGAGAAGAAAATAGATTACCTGGAATATTATCGGAGCACCTTAAGATTAGTTACCAATACTACATATTATAATTATTATTGTTATGATGACATTACAATACAATTGTAATTACTATGGAATTAACTTAACATTAATACTAATAAAAATAGTAATGAAACTATACAATAATAGTAAATGGTCGACTAGAATTTACAATAAATTATCACTCGGAACATTAAAGTGAATTGCGGAGTTTGATGTGACGAGGAGAAAAACCACAGGGATATAAGTAAGGAGATAAAACTGCAAGTTAGTTGGGAGGAAATGAAGAATATGAAAAGCCAGCGATACCATCTGACGCCAAACGGTAATCTAATAAGAAAATCAAATTACGGGAGTGAGAAAGTGGGTGGTGATGATGGTTCATCTGCCCTTGTAACATCTGGTGGCATTCCGTTAATGTGACAAGGGTTAAAACAGTGACGGCATAAATTGCCTTGCCCATTTATGCCATTCACGGAAGCGTCACTAACTTTAACGTGAAGCTTGTAGGCAAAGGAGAATTAATTTTGAAACCGTTTCTCGGAAAACTAAGATTAATATTTTATATTGGTACATGAGAAAATTATTATGTAGTGTAGAACTAATAGAATTAATTTGTAAACAACACTAGCTTAAATTATAAAAACAGAGGCCATTAATTATTAAATATTATTTCAATTTAATAATATTCACAAAACGTCTTATCGTACGAGAAAGTCCATGTCTTAAGGATTATAATTAGAACATGTTACAGTTAAACCAAAAATTCATCATATATTTTAGTACCACCGTAATTGTATAATGCAACAGTACAAATGTATAGGGTACTGTGCATTGCACAAAGTAATTAAAATAATGAATTAAAATAAATAAATAATTCATATTGTTAATCATAATAGTCCAGCTTGTAATATGAACAACCAAACTTTCATGTTGGAACAGGTGGATCATGCCAGCTTCTCTGTCTGTGTGTACACACGTATGTTAGATGTGTGCGTGAGACCTGTCCATTCCTAAAAAGCGTCAAACCTTAAGGAACGCTATCAATTATTTGAATTTATTTCATCTGTAAAGATTGTGTGCATAATAGCACAAAACCAAATACACCAAAATGTGTATAAAAATAAGACGCATATGTGTATAAAAAAAATAGTGTATAAAGGATAAAAAGTGTAATAACAGGAAAATAAAATAAATAGAACGTTAATTATGTTAATTAATTATGTTAATATAACGTTAACATGTTAACTAAGATAAAGACAAACGGTTTGTACATGGTGAACGCATAAAAATTACCGACAGAATGAATATCGGGTGTTGTGCTAAAGACTTCGCAAATCGCGAAGACGAGCGAATTAAGTGTGACAAGAATCATGTGGGGGAAATGACGCCTTCGACAGACTCTGACATGAAAAATATTGTCGAAACATGATTTTAGCGCCCTGGGTATAAATACAGGAGACGCGCTAACATCATTCTCTTTCTCGATCAACTACCGTAGCAGCCGGAGGCTCTGCTTCACGAATACAACTCTTTCTCGATCAACCATAGTCGCAGCCGGAGGCTCTGCTCGGCAACTATAACTCTTTTCTTGATCGACTACTGTGGCAGCCAGAGACTCGGCTTAGAGACAACAACGTTTATATCTCAACCACAGCAGCAGTCAGGGACTTCACGACTACTCATCATTTCGTGTGAGCACTTGCAACCTGAGGCCATGACGGGAGACGAGGGAGCAGCCAAGTACATGCAGTAGAATCCAGCGTACGAGAATCCGGCGGACGAAGAACCAGGACTCCAGGACGACAAAGGAGCATCCAGTATCAAGGACCTAGGACCAAATAGGACACGCTGCCTATTTACCACAACAATAAGGTGACAAACAACCACGTACATGTAAACCGAGACTCACTCAGAGACAATAATTAACGAAGTAAAAAGAGAGACAATTCAATTCAAATATGAATTAATAATTTTTACAAATGTAAATATTCTTTGTATAATAATTAATGTAATGTTTAAGAATGTTTAACTATAATTTTGATCAGTAACTTAGAAGCTATAATTTGGAATCTATAATTTTTTATATTTAAATTGATAAAGTAATTAGTGAATTTTTATTAGAAAGCAATGCATATGCAGTAAATTCAAAAGAGATTAGATCATTAGAAAAATTAGATAATCTAATCAGTATCATACTAATGAGCAACGTGAGAGCAAAATTAGATAATTCTAAAGATGTATTAGAATATAAGGTTCTATAATATGACTATGTGTAATATGAGAGTAAGAATTATATGTAAGAATTAGATGTGTGTTAAGACTACACACACATGCAAATAATAATGATTTTAATTCGCAACAAAAATAAGAATTTTTATTTAATAAATATTTAAATGATTTTAAACCGAATTACATTGTGTTATTATTATTACGATTACACCTATCATCATATACACACACGAATTTAATGTGTTGTAGTGTTGTAAAGATTTGTCGCCAAAGAAGTTGGAGGTTCGCACATTAAAGAGTTAAAGTGTTATAATACAATATGTGATTATATTATGCACGCGCGCGCGCGCGCACACGCACACACACAACCTTAAAATATTTTTTTATAAATAAATCCTTTTCCTTCTCCCTTCTTCCACTGTTCATATAGATACATAATTTAAATAGATTGATTTAGGAATACAATAATAATAATAATAATAATAATAATAATAGTGAAAATGTTTTCGAAAATGAAAATTATAGGTTTAATTAAATCAAAAAATAAATAGTATTCATAGATTATATTTACTAAGAATGACGTAAAGGTACGCTGCCGTAAGTAATTCACATCGTCATCATTTACAGCAGTTTAACGATTTACTTCATGTATCTACGCTTTGTATTTTAATGACCTTTTACTTGTTATAATTTGTTTATTACTCACATTATATATATATATATATATATACTGTAGCATGACAGACATTCCACTTAAATCAATTACCAGATGGGTCATTAGTAAAAATCAAGTATATGGAATATCAAGCAAAATCCAAATGAGAACCAAATAAAAAGCACAATAAATTACCATTATAACAAGAAAAAGTAAACATAAAGAAAAAATCTGCAACTAATATGAATGTACAACAAAATAAATCCACAGAAAACTAAAATTAAAAGAACAATAATACCCAGGTAGGATACGAGTAGGTAAGGAAGCTACCCAGACCAAGTAAACAGCCCAGTATAAACAAAAGTAAATAATAAAGAAATGGTACTGAAGAAACCAAGAATGAAGATGGAAGATATCCAAAACAAACAAATATACCTAATGAACTGGGACACAAGTGAAGATCACATGGAATAGAGGAAGTAGAACACGACCAATACCCAAAAGAAACCCAATAGGGAGAAAACAAAAACCCCAAAAGAAAATAAATGTCTCAGTAGAAAGTATGACACCCCAAAAAACCATAAACTCATGTAAAACTAATAAAAACAGAAAGTGTTTAAAGTGCTAAGTAGAAGTGCACCCAAGAAAGTTATTGTATAATTTAAATAGACAAATCTTAACAGTTCCCCCATGGTTAAACAATATGATATTATAAAACTATGAAAGGACTAGTGATATTATCAAGAAATAACCAGGGACAAGTGCAAGTTATTAGATTATCATAAATAAACTTTGAGAAGGTACATGAATTACTGTACATTTAAATAAATTTAAGTGTTTTTTAAAATAGTATCATGAATGATATTTAATCAAATAATAAGGTGAAGGAGCAATGAATACTCTTTCTAATAAAATGCCACTGTTTATATGAGAACATTCAATGGAATAAATAATATAAATATATAGCTTGGAGTTAGTACATACAGTGACGGGGAATACATCCCTAAAATTAAGAAAAACAGATAAGACTGTAACCAAATAGTTTTAAGGGAGTGTTAAAAATTTAATGGAACAAAATGTTAGGTTCCAATTTCAATATGTGAACTCTATAAAAAAGATTTAGAAATAGAGATTAATCCTTGTATTTATAAAATGTTATTTTGTTTAGTAGTTTGAATTAGTAATGCCATATCTGAATGTGTATATCATTCCTATATAGTAAAATGTTTTTTAGAATTACTTAAATGTATTTAGAATCATACAAAAATGGGGAATGATTCTAAATACCAGATTTAATGTTAAATAATTGTTATGTTTTAATTATTTAAAATCAATACTAATGATTATAGTAGTAAAAGAAGAAATTATTAATGAATATTATATTAGAATAGAAGGTCAGAAAAGGGTATGAACTAACTGTATTATTAAAACTTTGTAAGTAACAACAGATAAAATCTAGGCCAGATAGTAAATTTAGACTACATTATAATGGACAAATCTAGTCCTATAAACCAACTAAACTGATGAAATTTATGTAAGATAAGCCCACCATATAATAATACAATGTAACTTATACTTTATAAAGATATTGTCAGAAGATAAGTAAAATTATAAATAAAAATGAAATGTATTAACTAAAATTTCAGAGGAGGAGTCATGGATAAATGAATTATATTTAAAAACAATAACTAAAGAACAAAATTGCAAGAAATTAAGGAAAGATAAACAATTATATCAATCTTAGATTCAGTATAATAATAATTATATCAGAGAAAATGGCTATTATCTGAACAAGGACAGGAAACCCAAATTTAAGCCTACTTTTCCAACATGAAAGAAATATAACTTTTTTAAATAAAAACTTTGTAAACGTATATTAATTAGTATCAAAATAAGCAAAATAGATTAAAGAAACCGAATATGTATTTAGTATTCATACAGTTAAATAATAACGAAAATATTTTCCGTGTATAATGTATTCAAATAAAATGTATCGGAAGCTAAGATAATTTGAAACAATGTATGATCTATATTAAATTGGCTAAGATTTTCAGGAGACGAAGGAAATGAGAACAGTTAATTATTATCCGTTGAAGCGAACACTTAAACGAGGTTTTGCTCCGTATAACCTATATTAATGGCGTGCGATACTTAAATCGAATTCAGTGCAAGTTTTGTAAAATTTTTAATTTTGAATTTTAACTTGAGAAGCAGTGAAAACAAACAATAAACAGTGAACTACAGATAAACAGAACCACATACGCCTAAATAATTGAACTAACACCACTACAAATAAATTTTACGGACGAAACAAAAAGGGTTATATACGACACATTTAACCAAAGTGAAATAGACATAATAACACAAATTTACACCAAGTGAACTAATAAACACTACACCAGGAACACTCATTTAACTCCAGAACTAATATCCACAATTGCTGAGACGAAGAAACAGTGAAAAGACATCATTATTGTAAGAAATATTCGTCGAGGTGATTGACATTCAACTACGCATACTTCTGTCGGCCATTTTGATCTTCCCAGCATTCTATTCGAGGTGGAACAAATGAACGTTTAGTCTGCATTGGTTCGAATATTATACTATATAAACTTTCTATATTGATTAATAACTTTGTAATTGTTAGTTTGAAGACATTTTTATTGTAAATGTTATACTTTCTTGGCCCTACCCTTCTCTGGATATTCTAACATAACCGTTAAAAGAACAATATTTTATATACACTATTAATGTAAAGTTTTTGTCTACCGGCCCAGAGTAACGAGTCGATACTGTTGTCAACAATCGATTACTATCGATATTTTTAATAAATGGTTAATAAACACTCTAATTATGCAAATTGGTTGATTTTTACTTTAAATATAATTAAGGAATAAGTTAATTCAAGAACACGGACTAACCGAAAGGCGGTATTTACGAAAATAAGGAGCATATTGAAGAAGAAAAAGAAGAGCCGTCTATCGACCAGTACCGGAGTTAACCATACTAACACAGAAATTATTCATAGAAGGTGACACCACAACACTAACAACCATAATATAATTAAAATTTTTACACCAGACAATAACGAAATTTATTTCCTAAATACAGATAACAAAAAACCCGAACAAATATTTTTTCAGAAAAACAAAATTTTTTTATTTTGAAATAAAATTTTTTTATTTCAAATTTTAATAAATTATAACATTATTATTTTGTAACCACGAGGTAACGTTACAAAATTGGCGCTCACAACAGTGGGGCTTAACAGAGATACACGTAACGTTACAATAAATATATATATATAGATATATAAATATATATATATTAAATTTACCTCAAGATGTTATTTCTATTTGGAACATGTTTCGAGAGTTCCTGTTCTCTCATCTTCAGCCTTCGCCATCTTGTTTCTGGTGAAGTATTTGTGTGTTGGCTGCTGGATGTTATTAAGGTTGTTTGTTGGTCTTTGGTCTTTTAAATTTGTATTATTGCGTGTGGTTGTGGTATATGTTTTTGTATACAATAATACAATATACAACCACACACAATAATACAACTTTAAAAGACCAAAGACCAACAAACAACCTTAATAACATCCAGCAGCCAACACACAAACACTTCACCAGAAACAAGATGGCGAAGGCTGAAGATGAGAGAACAGGAACTCTCGAAACATGTTCCAAATAGAAAAAACATCTTGAGGTAAATTTAGTATAAATATTAAAGTATTATATACATCAAGAAACGGACTGTAGCAGAAAGTGATTGAAATATATATATATATAGGCTTATATATATTCAAATTCATGCTTGCTAGTCACAGTAACAGCCGTAAATTAATGAAAACGGTCTTCATAAGACAGGACACTAATATAGAAGGCAAAGCTGTAAGCTGTAACTACCCTTCACGTAATAGCACCCTAGACTATAATGTTCCCAACGTTATTACGCTTACATTAACGTGTATAAATAAGTGAAGCAGCTGATCGTAAAACAAATTGTGTAATGAGGTGACAAGTGTCTTTTAATTGCCGATTCCCTATAAACGACGCCAGTAATACCTTACTCCTATTGAATTAATGAGGGCTGTCATGGAACATTCGGTTATTCCAACGGGCAATAATTGACATAATAAAACTCTGAGGCTCTGAACATACATGGCAAAAAAATTCTGATTGCTCGAATCACGTCAGTTCGTTGATGAGATTAGTATAATTTTATACAACACTTTACAGGTCTCAAGTAGAATCTTTTATGGCTAAGTTGCAGGCGGTCGTCAGTAATTAATTAGTATTTATCTTATCAAATCTATGGAACGCATTCAAGCTGGCTGTTACTATACACCACAGCACAGACCGGGTCAAGCAGTCCCCTGCACACACACTATCACACACTCACCCACATACAGACTCACGCACGCACCACCGGAGATAAGAGCATACGTGGAATGAACAATCATACAAGACAGCACATTCAAAGCGATCACAAGCAACAAACAACACCGAACAAAAACAGAGATATCAACAACCAGTACACTAAGAGACTGCACTGAACTGAGGTCCGCCCTTTACGACGTCTAACCCGCTACGTAGAAAGAGATAGAAACATAATTACTACATATTGATAGCGCACACACGCACACGTACATAACACAAGACAGTAAATATATAACGGCGAGCACTGATCGTACTTCGCGGAACACGTAAGATCAACATTACCGCAATAAAGCACTATACATCCACACTCGGTGAAGGCTCAGACGCAACTGAACACAAGGTTAAATATAAATTGCAGCTCTATTTTAATTCTGCCTTAAGAATACGTATAAATTAAAAGACTAACGACGACGCGAATTATCGACCGATAAATTGAGTTTTCATTGAAGAACTTACGTTTATGTCTCACGCAGTCTCCAAAATAAAAAAATTTTTTTGAACAAAAAGAACCTATATATATATATATATATATATATATATATATATATATATATATATATATATACTCAGAACTGTGTGTTCTTAGTTGCTTACAGTTTACACTTGGCCCCATCCAATATAAGCTCTAATTTGTATTCGTGAGCAAAATTCTACAAGTCAGTTTGAATACGGCGCCGACTTCAAAAAGGTTTTTATCGATTATTCATACTTTTTATCGATTATCGTTTTAGCTTTGGACCTGCTTCTATTTACCAACGTTTCAGTGGGCGTCCCACACTATGGCATCCCTCAGGTTTATATCCACCCAACATTCTCGGTATGTAGTTCTCATCCATTCTGGACAACTGGTCTTCCCAACTGCAGTTTCTCTTCTAATGGCTCTACATGCAACTCAGTCCATATAGTTGCATTTTTCATCGTATCTGTTTTCGTTTATGCTCTTCTAATTCTGAAGAATATCATCCTTTATCTTTGTAGATGTTCATGTTTCACTCCAGTACAATACAACAGGAAAAGCAAAAGCATGGGATACAAGCGGACTTGTGTGTCTAATATAGCTTTGCTTCTAACGTCTTTGCTACTACTCCACTTACTGGCTGATAGACTACTTAATATTTTTGTTAACGTGATCTCTATCGTTTTTATATGTGATATCACAGTCAAGATACTGAAAGTGACAAACTTGCTCCAGGGGCTTATTTAATAGAATTATTTTTGTTCGAACCGTATCTTTCTTTAGTCAGACTTTGCGTTTGTTTCCTTTGTTGGGTTTCTCCTCCATACACTTTTACAATTTTGTATGAACAGAGAATCTGATTTAGGAAGTCTTTTCGGTTGATGAAGTTATTACGAGAGCAAAATTAGTCTTCTCTATTTTGTCCTGCTGCATTTATTAATAAATGACACGAGCTGCCATTCTATTAACTTTTTATTAAAAACCAAAAAGCGTGGATGATAAGGAACACTTGCGTCTTCCACTTCTATCTATACGTTGAAACTTATTTTCTAGCGATTTTAAAGCTTGTTTGCTGAAGGGAGCTGTGTAATATCTTTAAATAATACTCAAAAAAGCCTGCTTTTTGTTAAGAATAGAAAGAATTTTTGTCTATTTACGTAATAAAATGCTTGGTTAAGGTCAAATAAAAGCCAGTAGGAATTATAGCTTATATTTTCTATCTTTTTCTATGATATGCCTAAATTAATTTATTTATAGTAATATCAGGTATACTAAAAGTCCTTAAGTTTTAAAATATTTTTTAACTTATAATTAGAATTTAATTAATTGTATTATTATATGAAAATAATTCCGATGTAATTAAATTCTACAACGCAAATGCGTATGTGTTGAGATTAAATTTAATACCGCCTTCATCAGTGGACTTTTTCATCAAGGAACATCAAAGTGTTGGAGGAAAAAGAGTTTTACACACATGAAACAAGAAGAAACTTTAAAATCTGTACATGATGAAATACAGAATAAGAAACTTAAAGATACCCTGTAAAAATATGGTAGAACGCCTACGAGAATTGACAAGTGTCGAAAATTATATATGTAATATAGCCTTTAGTTTACGAATGTCATTGTTGTAACTTTATGTTTATTAAAATCTGAAATACAGTGGTTCTATTTTAATGAAAGCGATTTCAGATTTAAGTTTGTTTTGAAATGATTCTGATTAACAAATTATTAACTATGGAGGCACGTATTATTACATTAAAAATAAACACTCATTAATCGCATTAGCCATTGTCAGTACTTTTCCGTAATTTACGTCTGCTAGTCTCGTTGTTGGTTGTTAAATGTTGCATAAAAGAGTTATAGACTAGTGTGAATCAACTCGCAAAAAACAGTTATAAGAAAAAACCTCTTTTGAAAATTGTACTAAACGAAAAGAAATTTGTTTCATTTAGTAACCCAGTCAAAACGTTTAAGTTGATTAGAAGAATTATTTTAACGTTGTAGTGTTTTCTTAATTAGTTATTTAAGCAACCATATTTTAACTGCGAGTTTAGTAATCAGTAATTTTTTGTACGGCCAAAAGGAAACAACATCTGACGTGAAATTTTAACGTAGGTGCGGTTCGAATCAATTTCGGAAAAACGCACCACACCCTGTTATATATTATTATCAGGAGCTTTAGTTGGTAGACCTACATATGCCTTAATTGGGATCAATAAACTGTACTGGCAGTTCCATAGAACTAGAAATGCGTGTCGCAGTCAGAATTAATACATTTTTATTTTAATATAGGAAATAGACATTTAATCTTCTATTGCTAACAAATGTCATCATTATACTGCAACATACGCTTTAATAAACAAACAACCGACCCATATTATTGGGTGAAAGAACTAGCTCGTACAAGAAGCACCTACGTCCAATAACAACCACTCACTCTACACGGTGTTAATGAATAAGGGCACAGATGGAGATAGTATACCAAATAGATAGTCTTTGATTCACGTTCATTGTTCTAACATTAAACTGTGTTACATCTTCTTTACATTTTGGTATGAACATGGGTTTTATGCTTTTAACTAAGTTTAATTTCTAATTACACACGCATGGCCATAAACCTTTTACACGGTACTACTGTAATTGTGTCTACACGACAGTGGGAACATCGGAATGATCTGTTGAACATAAAACTTCAAAGAAATTAAAGTATTTAGACTGCGTGTGTGTGCGTGTATGTCCGCGCTCGCGTTCGAGTATTTGTTTGTGTTTAGTTATGTGCGAGAGCAAAAGAAAGAGACAGGGGTTGATAAGGTACTTCTTATAGTCAGTGCACATAATTGTCTACTATATACACGTTATCGTGAATATTTTCTCAAAAAGTAACATTTTTTAAGTTGGAAAATCTTTTCATCTGCCTTTCTGTGTTCTGCAAAAATCTGTAAGGGGCCTATTCTCAGCTTCCCGTTCACAAGGCATATATATTCCCGATGGTTTATTGATATTTTTTATTGAACAGAAGCAAATGACAATATTTATCCAGTTTCCCACTAGAGTCATTTTGAGAGGTAAGCTGTGTTAGCATATTCTATAACTCCCAATGTTGCTCGTACAACATAGTTAAGCATCCCATGTATGCCCGATGAATCATTATTAAATTTCTATTACCTACAATATGTTTAACTCGATTTGCTTTTGTAACCAATATTCTAAGTAGTGTGGTAAAACAACCATCGTTTAGATAAAAAGAAGACGCACTTTGTTTCGAGTTTTTTCCATGATGATGTTAAATTGTTGTACAAAGTTACTGAAATTTAATGTAAACGTCTCTTAACAGCGATACCTACATTACCAAAATCATTTTAATTTATTAGTATTTGTTAGAGCAGAGTCGTCTGTTCCTGCCGAATCTTCTAATTTTATATGCAGACAGTGCAGTTTTTCTTGATTAGGAGTCAGAAGATACTAAAAATAGTTATGTTTTGTAGAAACGTGGTCTCCTCACATATTGGCTCATGTTTGCAGGAATTAACTAACTTGGTTATCCTAATTAAAATAACAACTATATTAATTTTATAAAATTGTTAGCAATTAGCCAATAAAATTAATGTTATATTAAAAAAAAAGTTAATAGTACGCTAATATGCTATGTACTAAGTTAGAATATTTTAAAACTGTATGTACAAGGTTCTACTCTAACAGCAAGCCAGCAAGTTTGTTTTCAGTGACTACCAGCTAATTCGGGTTAAATTATAATTTACTTTTTCTTTGCGTATATATTGTATTTTTAAAGTGTATTCTTACTAAGAGTACCTTAATTTTTAAGAAACCATTATACCAAATTCAAGAAAAAGGTGACCTAGAGAAGTTCCATAGAAACAACATTACCATCTTGCACACAAACATCAGAAAAAGAAATACTGTACCTTATTATGGAAAGTTAAACTGTTATTTGGAATTTAAAGTTTCCTTAACATTACTATTCACGCTACAGTTTAAATATAAAATAAAGCTAGCTGTACATACATATACCCAGTTATTGAAACCAGAATAAATTCTCAGGTAAGTATTATTAATATGGGTTATTGATTCTCGTACGCACTCCTATATAACCTCTAAGATAATAATAATAATAGGTGTAGTGAAACGTAGTGTTTACTACACTGCCATTCTTGTATTCTGTACGGCTTCAGTTGATCTATCTCTCTTAAGTCATTTATATGGTACTAAATTGAATTTATGATATTAACATTAATAATAATAATAATAGTAGTAGTAGTAGTAGTAGTAGTAGTAGTAGTAGTAGTAGTAGTAGTAGTAGTAGTAGTAATAGTAATAGTAATAAAAATAACAATATTAAAACAATGTTATATTACACACACACACACACACAGACGCACACATATTGAATCAGGTAATTGATGAATTACAGTAACTTGAAATCGTAAAACTGTTCTCTTGGTCCTAGGCCTATGCTTATTCTACCATTTACTTCTAATTAGAAATGGCATTTTTTCCGCAAAAGTAAAATTTATTCTTCAAATATTATCTACTTGTTTACGGAATTAAGTTCTTCTGCTATCAGTGATTTCCATTTGTGAAATGATTTCTTTTCCCATATATTCTGTTAATATTTTATTATAGTCCACCCAAAGACTTCATAAAATTACATGTTTCATATCCAATAGTATGTCCTCGAAGGCTCTAATTGTAGTCTGATTTTCATGATGCTCATAATTCAGAGCTATACAATATATTTCGAATTCTAGAGAAAGAATGTGCTCGTATTCCTCATTTTGAAGGATTCTTGTAAACATTTTGAGAAAAGCGGTTATTAGATTATAAAAACTAGGTTATGTACACAACAATTCTTGTGTTGTAAAGGCAAATTTAGTCTAGCTAATTTAACTCTCGTTAATAGTTCTCTTTTAAATAACATACCATTTGCTAAACATGTTAGTATAAATTAACAGGGTACATGCGAAAAGATTTCGGTCATTAGACAATATTAAGTGTAGTGGAAGTAGTGCTCAAATTACCGGTAATATGCCAGAAAATATTAACTCTATTTACATACTTTTGCTCGGAATATTGTACTAAAGACTATTACGAATAGTAATTGCATTGCGTCGAATAGCCCATATTGTTTAACAAAAGTGTTAGTAAAAGTAAGAAGTACACACACCTACCCACACACACGCACACGCGTCCGCGCACGCACAATTGGTGAATAAAGACAAACTCCACGAGACCCAGATCCGAGCACACAAGTAACGGTCTAATGTGTGCAGCGCAAAGCATTGATTAGAAGTACAGACAGTCGGAGCGCCAACCACTATCAGAAATGCCATGAGGTCGTGTTTCACATTAAGAAATACTTGACTACAGGTGTTACTAAGGAGTTAACGTCATTACTAAACTATTTCGTTAGCTCAGTATTCTGCTGTTTTTTCCCTTTAACAATTTCTGTAGCTACCATTTTTATTTCTCTGTATCTTTTTTCTAATATTCGAATTAGGAAAGTGTACTACACTTGCAAAACCATAAAGCTGCAGATAATTGTATATACAAAATCACGTGAGCTTTCTTAAGTCAAGCGGATATAAAATGACGTATAGGTATTGGTAGTTCAATGACATGATGTTAGGATAAAAGTGTAGTGTGTCACGGGCGAATTCTTAACAGCACTATTCTGTAAACATATGGTTTCAGGACCTGTATAAACTCAATATGTAAAATAGTGGATTTTACGGAGACGTTCTGGCTACACCTATATGACAAATGCTCACGTAGGTAGTAAGGAGTTACATTAACACCTAAACTAATTGAGTGTCAGCTACTGATAGCAGTGGTTTACCATGGTTAACCACAAGCAAGCCAAAAATTGAAATAAAGTTAATCAGTAATTGCAATTATTTAAGTTATAAAAAGTACTTATAATCTTTGATGAGTATTTCATTTCCTTAACCTTATTTATAAAAAGCTCAGATAATTTGAACATGCTAATCAGTTAATGTACATTTGTGGCAAAAATTGGAGTAATAAAATAAGAAAAATACAGAATTATTTATAAATACAATAAATTATAAGTTATAGTTTTACTGTCACTCCAGCAATCTTGCAAATTAGTGTTTGTTATTAGGTTGATAGGTAGCTGCAAGAAACCACAATTAAACATTTTAACATTGAAAATGTTTATAAGGACGTGTCGTACATTTGCGGCCGATCGCTGGTGCGTGTTCGAAAATGGGAACCGGTGAGTTTCCGTAGAAACAACGTCTTTGTTGTCAATAACGTAGTACACGTATAACACTTCGCTTATGAATGCGACTACATTTAACTTATAATCTGTACATTGGTAAATGAAGAATAAATTCATTGATAGTGAATGAACCTAAATATATACATTTTCTAGATATATTGAAGCATTTTCAATGCCTTTCTCTGTGCATTGCATTTGTGCAATGCCTATAAATTTTTCATATGTTCTCTTACAGAGTATACAACATTGTGAATTGCTCGAATAGGTTACCAATATTACATATCACTTTTCTCAGTGAGAAAAGTGAACACCTTAGCTTGCCACAGTTGAAAGTAGGCCTACACGGATTCATTATGAAACAATAAAAGAAAAAATTACACCTCACCAAACTAGTTAACCACATGTTGAGAAATATTATCTTATAAAATTAAAGATATCTACGTTCGGTACAATAAAAGTATTGGAAGTAATATTTGGTCCCCGCTAATTAGAGAAAACAGAAAAATTGATTAATATAGAGAACAAAATTTATTTTATCTTAGAATAATCGTAATGTTATTCTAATTTTCATAATGTTCATAAGACTCTGGAAGTAAAGAAAAAAAATGTTATAGGTTTTGTCAGAGCTGAATAGAAAACGTTAACAAGGAATACGATAAATTTTCAATGAAATAAGGTCAAAGTTCTATCTTTTGAGGGAAGTACAACATTATAAATAATAACCAATTTTTCTTCGAAAAAGAGTTTTAGCAATTAAGTAGAGGTAAAGAACGTTATAAGGAATATAAAATATGAGCAGAGCTCTTGAAACCTAAAATAAATTCAGACAAGAAACAAGTAGTTACTTTATCTGAGCAGGCGTTAAGGAAAAACGAGATTACGAAACTTGTAAGACTGGAAGCCTAAAGGGACGTTAGGAATTTATAACAATAATGGGCTTCATTGTAATGGTCAAAATTGTCAATGAAAAAAAGCAACTAGAAAATTTACTGGATTGGCCTACCGGTATATGAAAATTTGACCTGCAGTGCAAAGACAAATGATGATAGCTATATGTATATAGCCTACCATTTTAAATATAGAACTGTATTTTAATGAAACCATTTGGTTCATTACATACTAACAATTACCATGATAGGGAATTGACAACTATTTTAAGACGATTCGTTACGTAAGCTTCTCTACTGTTGACCATAGTAACGAAAAAGCCTATCGCTGCTGCCACAATCCTTCTGAACACAAGACTATACACTTATCCGCTGTAAACACACACCCCACTACATACAAGCGGCTCAAAGCAGTATGAACAGTAAGATGTTAGCATACAATACAAGAGGTTGTAGATGCTGTAAATGCAATGCATGAACAAAGGGACTAGCAATAATGATGTGCACAGCGCTATTTATAGTACATTAAACTCGGTGTAGCCTACTTGTGTTTCGTATGCACTCATGCTGTTTGCGCTTTTGAGTAAGCTAGATTGCGTTTGTAGTTCAAAGTATGTTGTAGTGTGTTTTATTCTCTTTCTGACAGAATTATGCTGTTTTAAACAGACTATATATACCAATACTAAACGTTTTCCATCACAAGTTAAACATCAATGTATATAAAAGAAAATAAATTTGAATTATGTAAATTATTTTGTAAAATAATTTTGTAAATTAAAAACAAACCCATTATGTGGTCAAATTTTTGAGCGAGAAAGAACTCAATTACATTAGTTGCTACCAAGACTATTCAAAATGCCGATTGAGGATCATTGACAACTAAAGTGATTCACATTGCACACTTTACAGTTTGTTTTGTGGTTATTTACATCTGCGACTTAATGTTTTCTTTTTAACACTGTTTTTCTTTTTAACACTGTTGATTAACAATGCTGTAGGCCTATGCTTTTCTATAAGGTGGATAAGAAGCTAGGGTGTACATTCTGCTCCGGATATTTACAAAGTTAAATGACTAAAAAAAATTCGAGGTGATTTAAAAGTTTCCCCCAAAATATCTTACATTGATACTCAAGTAATTACGATTCGTAATGAATTAACGTAAAAACCAGCTTGGTTGTGCTTAGTACAGTTGACGAAACACGGAAAAAACAAATCTGCGGTAGCATGGAAACGTAGAATTGTCTACATCTGCTAGTGGGAGAAATTAGCAGCATTATGTAAGTGCAGGTTTTTGCTTCTAGCCAATGCTTATGTGTCCAAGAGGGTGGGAAGCACAAGACCGATAAATATAACACCTCCTATACAAGTTTGAGAAAACGGATTTTCGTACCAATAAAATACAATTCATTCTAGACGCGTTTAAAGATAGAACTAAATATGAAACAATAGATTTACAGATGTCTTCTATTGCTAGAATTTAAAAGTTTGCTTCTACGTATTTTATTTTATTATGTATTACCAATAAAATACAATTCATTCTAGACGCGTTTAAAGTTAGAACTAAATATGAAACAATAGATTTACAGATGTCTATAAATCAGAAGCTTATAGATTTCTATTGCTAGAAAATAAAATTTTGCTTCTACGTATTTTATTTTATTGGTTAATTTTCGAAAAATGTTTTAAAATTTTGGGGAATATTTAAATTATATTTAAAAACCAGTTTGCACTCTACGTAACTTCTTTCCAACTGCCGTTCACCCAAGATTCCATCTCGTATAATAGTAGTATTAGTAGCAGTAGTAGTAGCAGCAGCAGCAGCAGTAGTAGTAGTAGTAGTAGTAGTAGTAGTAGTAGTAGTAGTAGTAGTAGTAGTAGTAGTAGTAGTAGGCGTTGTTGCCGCTGTCGTTGTTGTTGTTGTTGTTGTTGTTGTTATTGTCGTTGTCGTTGTCGTTGTCGTTGTCGTTGTCGTTGTCGTTGTCGTTGTCGTTGTTGTCGTTGTCGTTGTCGTTGTCGTTGTCGTTGTCGTTGTCGTTGTCGTTGTCGTTGTCGTTGTCGTTGTTGTTGTTGTTGTTGTCGTCGCCGTCGTTGTTGTCATCGTCGTCGTCGTCCTAATAGTAGTAGGTTCCAATGAAGAGAAAAATAAAACTTTGGGAGACAGGTAAACAAAAATGTACTAAATATACCTGTTTGCTTTTAATGTAGTGTTTCTGAACGCTTACAAAGATTTCTAAACACTAGAAACACCATTACGAGACACGATTTCCGTCCCCTTAGGTCGACATAGGGTGTACAAACGAATGCCTAGGCTAATTCACTATTATAATGTTAGGCGGCTGAAGCCACGGTGCTGGCAACTATCTGTTCCAGTATTATTGTATGTGTACACTCACGTGTCTCGTAACACTGAAATAAACTCGAATATTTAAAGCACCACAGATCTGGAGGAAGTATTTCACCATACTTGGTGCGTATGGGTGGTAAAATATTTAGCACATTTTGTGTTGCATGCATTTTTCAATGTACTATATTTTCTATAAAATTGGCACTCTGGTTTTTAATGTTTCATATAAAATATTTAATGTTACAAACATAATTAAATTGTATGTGCAACATATTAGAAAAACTATCCACACAATTACGGGTATATTACGGTAGATCAATAATATTGTGTTTGTGTCGTAAAATTATATGTGAACTTTGAGGCAAAGAACATTTTTAAAATGAACGGACAATTTCTGGCTGAATACTTATTGGTGCTTATTCTCTTTAAACAAATGGAAAAACAATTGGAAAACAAAGTTATTTCCTGCTACTTTCCGTTATATTAATTATCAACAGATTCCATTGACTTATCAGTCGCGGATATCAGTAACACTGAATTTTTGATGTGTTTGTAAAAACAGCAAGAGTGTTGTTAATCCTAGCGTTAATTGTTATTTGTTTTAGGGACTTGTTTAACTTATGTTTACCATATTTATGTCACATTAAATATGATCTATTAATACAAGAAATTTCTATAGTTTAATGATTTTTCTATGGTTGTCTTTTTATTTGTTTAAATGTGATAAGGATACATGCATGTAGGGCTACATTGCAGTACCCATTTAGGGTTATGTGACTAACAATACACCTAGGTCACCTTTAGTTTCACCAGTTAACAAGCGCGTCAAAGAGGATTCAGTAAAGCAAGAGTCCGATCGGAAGTTGTAAGCAACAGACTATTCTCAAATGGATTGGGTGTCAGGACATCTAGTATTTCAATCGACTAATTTCTACATTTACCGGATGACAAAATATTATTAGTTTTTTACCAATAATTGTCGTTCACTTTTTAAGTTATTTCACTGCTGTGTTTATTTATTACTTTGATTTTTAAGACTATATCATGAATGAGAAATCATGAATGACTTTTTAGCTATAAAAATATTGGTGAGAAATTTTAATTTATAATAGGTAGGAAATTGAAATTTTCTGGCTTGTTTTTCTAGATTTTATTATCGTCTTTGTATTGTGTGACGCCATTTTCGTTAGCTTCCTTGTTTTATTTAGTTTGATTTTCTTTATAATACGTACTTATACGCACTTTATATAATGCCAAAATAGTGCAAGATTGTGTATTTTTGGACTTATGAAGGATGTTAAACTATTCTCTGTATGCGTATCGTGCAAAGCTTGTAAGATACATAGTTGAAGTAGAAACAAGTTTCAAAAAGACGGAGAACGTCAAGATCGACTCACACAATAAAATATCCAACGAACAATTATTATTATTATTGGGTCCTTCAGTCTTTCGACTGGTTTGTACCCACACCCGTGGTGCGTGTGTTACATAGTCTCTCACAGGTATATGGGACCTACAGTTTAACGCCGCTTCCAAACAGCATATTTGGGGAGGGTTTATGCTAGGCAGGATACCTCTCGCTGCTTTGCCATTGCCTTGCAAGCGGGAACGGTCGTATCAAAATCAGATGGCCCCGGCGGGAATCGAACCCGCGCCGACAGCGTAACAGCGCCAGACGCTAGCCACGATCGCTCCCTACGAACAATAAAGTGGTTTAATTGGGCTCATATCCACTTCTGTACGACAAAAACTACAACTTATAAATGAAGTTTTTTGTGACATAGTCTCTTTGAACTATCAGACCGTATGGAGAGTATAATTCACCAACCAGGTTATAGAATTTTGTGATCGTTGCGCTCAGTATAATTGTTGCACAATAAATTTTTTGTTTAATGCAGAGGAGAAAGACTTTGATGACTTGGATTAACTAATTACATATGAAAAAGAGAAATGTTTTGAAAAGGATTAAATGTTGAAAGAAAAATATAAATTAAAAATATTCCTTTTTTTGTACATATTATAGATGACAAAGTAAGAATATATAAACAACAAACATAAAAACGTATACATAAAAAAAAATTATTAAAATATTGAAATTGCTTGGTTTGTGAAGTAAACTATTGGATCTTAATTCTAATGTTAAACGCTGCAAATCATATATGAGAATATTTATATTCTCATTACATGAAATATAAAAGGTTTACTCTTAATAGTTTATAAAAATAATATTTAATTCAAGTTTTAATTCAAGTTAAAAGAGATATTATTTATTGTGCATCCACTTTAATTAAATAGAAAAGTTATTAACAACAAGTATTAAAATTACATATTAATTATTCAGATTTGTATAATTACATTATGTGCATATAAAATGTGTATTTACTTTTCCTTTATTTATATCATATTTCAGTCCTTTATAAGCTTCACTTTGTTTAAAAAAAATGGTTGATCATCTTTCACCTGCTTCTACTGCTGTGTTACAATTGCAAAGCTATTGTGGTTTGTGTAGATTCGTGCGTGAGCGCGCCTGTGTGTTACTGCATGGTGATGATGATGGTTCCAGTGCTCCCTCGTCGATCGTTGTGTGTGTTCTTTTACTGATGATGATGCAGTTGCCGAAGAAGATTCTACGTTGAGAACCAGAGCGACATAGTGACCCCGTTGGTAATTACGAGCGAGGTATATTCATTGTGTGGTGTAAATCGACAGATCGGGTTTAGAATATTTGATTTTTTAAATTTTGTTCTGGCGTAAGTTTTACATAAATCTGTTTTCGCCTATTTTTCTACTAATGGCAGCGTTGGCGTGAACACCAGTAGCTGCATAAGATTCGTGATCTTCCACCTGTTATGTGCATATAAATTGTTTGTCACTAATTACCCGAGTATACATTTCGTGTTTTACATAGTTCAGTAATTCTTGCTTAATTCGCAATAAAATTGCGTCCATAAGCCTCACGTAACTCTTCCTCTAATGGTACTCCTTGGCTCCGTACACATTTTTTTCTGCGCGAATTTTATTAAATTAAACACATATAATTATTCGTCTTCATACCTGTCTTAACCGGAGTTCACTCACACAAATAAAATACGTATGCAGGCCTCCTCGGAGACATGATCGCCTACAGCACAAATCAGGTGTGGGACGGCAGAACACACACACACACACACATACACATACACACACATATACCTAATACATTGTACTCAAACACAGCTCGGTAACTTATTTGACAGGTGTTATAAAACAATCAAGTCCAGAATTGTCTGATCTCACCCGTTTCTTTATGTTTACACTATTTAAAACTGTCTTATAACAGTTTCTACATGCAGTTTTTAAAGTTGTAATAGCTGCTAAAATATATTGCGTATTTCATTCGATTTTTTGAGGCTGTTTCATTTGTTTTAGAAGCTGAAGTACATGTATTAGCACATACGACGTGGATAAAGAGTTTATAGGGTTACTATTATATGCTCAGTAACATCGGATTGGGTAAAATGATATACACTGCAAACATTAATGTTTTTTGGAACTTTGTAAAAGATTATTTTACAAAATATTCCACAGATTTTATTTTAAATCTGTACTAAATGTAATGCACCCACAACGCTGTGATATTATTGTCATTTCTGTGAATTGTTTTTGGCATTCTAAACATTGAAAAATATACACATTTCTTCAGCTATCATATATAACCTACAGAAGTAGACTGTTGTTTGAAAACTCAGGAAACACGATTCATGCCCTTGGATTGCAATAAAAAGGACGGTTTCGAACCAATTCCACGAAATTTTGTTTCTCATTGTACCAGGTGAAGAGAGACAAAGGTACTCTTACCCTAGTAAGTAGTAAGTAATCCTAAGCGGATACTTACAGAACAATTTTGATTGCTTCATGAGGCAATGATTTTTATCAGTAAGTATTAGGCGAATCCGTCTCAGCTACAGAATATTCTTGCACAGCTGCATAACTAGATGCTCTTTGGGCTGCAGAACTCATTCACTATTTTGAACAAAGTACATTTAATGTTGGATAAATTTTGATCTTAAAAAATTTTTAATTATCAGAAAAATTACGATAATGCTAATATTCTACTACTTTTGATCAGTATAGTAAGACTTATTGAGTAATCATACAAGAACCGATAAAGCTACAAACAAAGGAATTTATGTTCAAAATCGTTTTAACCTAACGCCCGGCTAATTTTTTCAAAATTTTGGTCCCATTTTGAGGCTTTGTGGAGAAGAAAATTTTTAAATTTTCAAAACTGTAAACTATATTAAGATTGTCGTTAACATTCTCTTTAATTTGATATCCCACATGAATGTTTGCGATTTTTGAAACTTTTCACATACTTTTTTGATCCCGCGGCGTCCCAAAATTAAAAATTTTTGAAAGCTAAGCTAAATCTGTATTTTAGTTAAAATTTTATTTAATTTGATACTACACATGAGCTCATGCAATTTTTTCAAAATTTCGACCTCCTCACATTTTTGTCTCCGGCCCTTATGTATGAGGGATCGATTTCAAAGTATGGTTCTATAGGGTACAATTAAGGACACTCATGCTAAGTTTTACAAAAATCGATTGATGCTTTCCAAAAGCTGGGTAACGTTGCGTTTTATGCGAACATTCGTGTCTTGACATAACGCAGCGGTTAAGTCCGTTAGTCTCGTCGGGTAGAGGAGCAGGGTCCAGACCCGCTCGCGGACGAATCCGGCCGACGGAGAACGGGGATTTTTCCTGGTTCTTTCCTTGTTTGTTATTAGGTTTTTAGTGCGTAAACGGGACCTGGTATAATGGCAACACTGTGGAATGGTTGGGTGGTTCGCCACTTTCCCTACGTTACATGATGCTTTCCAACATAATCGTGAGACATAGGGCCTACCCCAAACAGACAGACGGATAGGCAACGAGTAAATCCCAAGTGGTCGAGAAAAAAATTTAGAAATTTCTTTGATCGTTCAATTAGCAACATTTTGATAAATAATATTGTTGGAATACACAATCAACTCTATTTACATTCGTTGCCTCAGCCCCAAAGAAGGGTGATGTATTTTCTTGTTTATTTGCTGCTACGTTTTCCCCATATTTGCTGTTATATTTATTTTACGCCCTAATTTTATTTATTTTCATTTAATGGCATTGATATTTCTTTCAAGCTTTTCTCAATACGAGTTCTCAATATGATTAAGCTTTGGCTTAATTTCTGTGGTGTACAAAATAAATGCGTCTGTCTATTAGAGATAATATGAAGAGCTACTACATCGAATTTTAAAGACATATTCACCGTTCTATAAACAATTTTTCTTAAAAAAGTTTAGGTGAATGAAACATTAGCTATGAAAAAATTGAGCCAACCAGTAACGATATTAGTGAAGTAAGTCAAAGGAAAAACGAGAGGAAAATTAGGTAACGTCATGTACAAGAAAATCTCAGTTAAAACAACGAACATCCATTCATTCAAAGTAGCGGTTGTTCACGACCAGGTCGAGTCACTGGTGATTAAATAAAATAAGAAAATTATAATTACGGAGACTGTAGTTACAATTAAAGCAACAATTGTGACGATCACAATTACAACATGATCTAGTATGGTTTATGTCGGAAAAGGAGGAAAAACCTATCGTGCACTGGGATAAAACTGTTTCGGAACGGTTTCGTAAGTTTTAAAATAAGAAAATTATAATTACCGAGAATGTAGTTACAATTAAAGCTACAATTGTAACGATCACAATTACAACATGAACTATTATGGTTTATGTCGGGAAAGGAGAAAAAACCTATCGCGTACAGGGATAAACTGTTTCGGAACGATTTCGTACGTTTTAAAATAAAATTATAATTACGGAGAATGTAGTTACAATTAAAGCTACAATTGTAACGATCACAATTCCAACATGATCTATTATGGTTTATGTCGGAAAAGGAGAAAAAATCTATCGCGTACAGGGATAAAACTGTTTCGGAACGGTTTCGTACGTTTTAAAGTCTCATGTATTACTATAACCGTACTCGTACTACAGAAACAGTCGAGGAACGGAAACCACACTAGTGGAAACAACAAGAGAATAGAACAGTTGCTAAACAACTGCGAACTCTACAATTTGTTGAAACAGAACACCGTGATAGGAAGGATAAAATTGAAACAGGAAGTCACCTATTTTGTGTACAGAGTGCGGAAGAAGCAGTTACTTTATTGGAAACTTTAGCTGCTGCTGAAGGTATATTAACGACTTGTTGATATAGTCTGTAATCTGCACTCTACAAGTATGTGTTGTGGAAACTTTGTTGCAACACTTTTTAAAGTATAATATCTTACTATTGAAAGCGTTTTACAAGTTCAAGTATTTCCTGACATGGTCTACGAATCACTTATGAAGTCCGAAAGACTGGTCAGCACAAATCATCAGCACGTCTACACACAAAGCAGCAATTTATTTTCTAAACGAAATGTTAATAATGTGGAAATGATTGATAGCGAGAATGTGACAATGTGATAAAACTTAAAGTTGGAACAGTCACTGTAACTTTCAATATGACTAAGGGGAGTAGCAAAACTATAAAATCTAGGTCAAATGAGAACTCTACAAAGGATCCTTGCAGTTACCATCAGTCTGCTACATTACACACACACACACACACACACACACACACACACACACACACACACACACACACAGTATAATCAAGGTTTCTTTCAAGTTGCAAAATGGCAATTTCAACATTGGTTATAACACAAAGTAGATTTTAGATAATTACATCATAGGGAAACTCTTTAAAACGCAATAATTAATAGAAACAAAATTAACAGAATTTTATGTTATCCACAAAGCACATAAACACATAAAACTTATTAAGGGAAAAGATATTTATTAAATATGATTTAAATAAAATATAATTGATAGTACTTCTACATAGAATTCTCGTAGCTCTATAAAGATTTATGACAGCTCTCTTTACCATGTACGTCAATTAATTGTAAAGATAGTCCTTTTGCAGCCTGGAGCGTTGTTCATAATGATGTCAGGGAATATCCCTATCCAGGGCAAAATCCTCTATGTGGGAAGAGCCAGATGCTTGATAGTTCGTCGTAACTACCAAGATATATCTCACTGTTCCGAGTAACCCTAATTATCACTATGTGTAATGCTTGGCCCGCAAAAGACTTTTTTGTCACCGAATTAGAGATAAAAAATCAGGCTGTCAATACACTCATTCTTACCAGGCTACCGTATTCCGTTCTATTGAATTTCATTTGAAACCATACATATTAACAATTTTTTTAGTTTACAGTAATTTACAGTTTTCTTTATGGAAAAATATAGTATTTTCAATTTCTCAATAAACAATTTTCATGCTTTTCACTTTTACGGTTTGCGCTGTTTGGTTTGTTTGAAATTCAAATGTTGGAATTTCCTATCACGTAAGTATTTAAAACACATATTATATTTAAACAAATGTATTAATTATTACTTTATTTTGTTATAACTGAGTTGAGTAGTAACTTACATTCATTAAAACGTTTTTTACCTGTCTTAAGAGAACTTGGGCTTGCCGAGCTGTAAGTCTGTGGTCCAAGATTGTTCGGTGCAAACGCTTCGGCCGTGCCTTCGACAACCATCTACAGAAGGCTTCAGAAGGTGTTGCAGAAAGCTGCAACACACTAACCAGGTTCGCAGTCAGTGTAGCCGCACGAGCAAGGAACTCCATACACTCCGCACAACGAGAGCGAGTCCCTGACGTCCATCACAGGTCTCAGAAACTGCTGGATTTTCTTGGTCGGCTTGAAGATTGGCCTCACGCCGCGCCGGCTCAGCAACCTGCCAATACGACCAGTCATTCCTTGGACATAGGGCAACACAGCGAAGCCAACATTGTCTTGAGACACCGATTCCACAGGCCTGGCTTTTCTTCTCGGCCGGACTGTACGTCTCACCTCCCAGGCAGAATATCCGTAGGCCTGCAGCTATTGCTCGAGATGCAGCACTACTTGTTGGGGATACCGGGGTTCTCAGATCCTCTCCGCCCGGTCCACCAAGGTCTTCAAAACTGCCCGTTTCTGACTTGGATGGTGATTGGAGAGCCTGTGGAGGTATATGCGTGTGTGTTTTTCCTGTATCTTTTCCAAGACATGCGAGGAATCCCGCACATACGTCTCTGTCTACCCGATGTACGGCCAGAGTAGCTCAGTAAGATGTTTTGCCAAGTTCTAAGGCGAGCCTATGGCGCTGGTTATGGGTGACAGCGGAACATCAGGTTTGTATATCTTAGGAAGTCCGTACAACTTAGTAGATAAAGCTTCCGAACACCGGACGGCCGCCTTCACTTCAGCTACCAGGGAAGACCGCTTAACCAGAAAATCGGTCCTTTTCAGAACCACTGCCGTTAGATCTTTACGCAGTTTCCTATATGTTACCGGTTCCAAAAGGTCTTCGGTCTTCCTTTGGTAGTCCATGGTGTTCATTACCACAGTTGAACTCCATTTGTCTGCCGGTAGGATGACAATCAATTCATCACTCTTCAACTCTATCAGTGCCAACGTAATACAGCCAATTGAAGATTTCATCGAGACGGTTTGTCCCTTACAAGGATCCTAGAGGCCTCTATTCTGATTTCATCAGCTTGTTCTTTTTACCTTTGTTTTCTTATGTTGTATTTCCTTATGAAATTTAATAATTTTATATTGTTGTTGTTTGAAATCCACTACTACAGTTAGCCGAATGATGGTGTGAATGCGCTATTACCGTAAACAAGTATAACATACAACCAGATACATACGATGCATACAGAACTTTGCTGTATATCAATGTTCACATTACTTTCACACACAAACACACACACACTCATACATTACATGGACGTTATATGTATGTAGAAAGATCATACGAGTGGATATAAGAAAAAATTATAGAATGAATACTTATCGAACGTTTATTGAGACCGATAATTCTCTCTCTCTCTCTCTCCACAAACAGTGAGTTTTCCGTTTTTCAGTTTTCTACATGTTTGTTAATGTTTTCTGAATATGGCTCGATTTGCTAATGTTTTCCAAGCATTTTGATCGATAAAGATGTCAGACTGTAGTTTTTGTAAATCTAACCTCTGATCAAAGCTTTGGAAAATTAATCTAGCGGTACTCATTAGTTTAATGATTCTACACTACTCTGTAGATATATATGTATTTTGTTATACACCGTGTGTGTGTGTGTGTGTTGCAACAATACATATATTTGCATATTTGCCCAGGGCGGTACGTTTGTAAATATTTAGCATAGAAAATATATGATAAACAGTTTTTAACAATATTATGTAGGCTAAGAATTGTCAGAAAGCGTACACCTGCCCCGCGAGTGAATACAGCGCTTGTGTTTGTGTTTGTCTCAGGCAAAGGCTACGATGGGGTGATGCGTATGAATTATTGGATTGTTTGTTATCAGGTTTTAACCGGATAAAAATAAACTAATTAATACATTTTAAAACTGTGAACAAAGACTTGCCCCAATTATAAATACACCATTAAACTGAGGAATTTTTAACGAATATAGTGATATAAAACTATTGCAGAAATGTGCTATAATAAAGACTGTAGGTAATTAATTAATAAGTGTGTTAAATGTGAGTGACCAGAAAAAAATTACGCAAACGATGATATCGCTCGTGCTACAAGTATGTTTACGAAATCGCGAAAACGAAGCAAAAAGTGATTTGTAATTAAAAGGACGCTTTGCACGAAGTGACAATATCTAACAGGTCGAAAATTGTCCTGGACTTGTCAGATCGCCGTCCAGTATAAATACCAACGGGATATAAAGATTGTGATCAATATAGATAATCATAAAACCACCAGAATAATATAAAATCGAACAATTATATTATTGTTCATAGAGAACTGACAATAAAAACTTTGTTATATATCAAACAAATGTGACAGGAATTAAACACAACCAATGACAAGAAAGATATTGTAATTAGTTCAAAAAGATTTGTATTATTGTTTAAGAAGAAGTAGAGTAAACATGTGTATTAAAACAATTAAAATATTGTAGTAAAATACCATACTGAAGTCATGCTAGTAGCAGCAAAATGCTGCATTAGAACATGTTGTACATTGTTACATAACCCCATAGGAAAGACACCTATGAAACAAAAAATCATACATGTTAATTTAACCAAATAACCATCAACTATAATATCAATCAAGGATTTGTTATAAATAATTATACACCCTAATAGACAGTGTATTATATTGAGATACCATACAAATAAAACAGATCAAATATAATGGCACAAAGATAGGAAAAATGGAGCCTAGTATGCCCAATTAGTTAGACAAAATACAGTATTAAAACAAGTACCAATGTTAATGAAAGTATTACCAGTAGTTAGTTGAACATCTGGTACTACTATGAGGACAGATAATAAATATAATGACAATAGTTTTGTAACCAAAATATTGTAAACTAGCTAACTAAGAACACATAGTCAGGAGTAAGCAGAAACAATGTAACCAACTAGTTAAGCAAGATACTTTATTAAAGCTTGAACAAAGATTGATAAGAGTGTTACCAGTAGTAAGAGGGACACCTAATGCCACTTTGAGAACAGACCATGACCATGAAAATAGTCATTTTATATATAAATTATAAAAAACCGAATGACCATGATGGTGGAATCCAAATGTAAACAAACAATGAGAAGCAAGTTATTTATGCAAAATGCAACATACAAACTTGTTTAAAAGTAGACAAAAATGTTATCAAGGATCAGAAGAATGTCTGATACTACTTCGGAAATGTAAATCAAGTGTAGCAATAACAATTAAATTATTGTTTTAGCAAAAATAACTGACTACCATGCTATGACACAATGTAAACAAACCCATTACTAGAAATTGATGGGTTCTCAGTTAGTTAAAAGCTGACAAATATATGTAGGGAATTAGGTACTATAAGCGTACACTAATTGCATTTATTACATAATCTACCTTGTGTAGAAAAAACCAGAAGTAAAGTGACAATTGTAAGAAAAGAGATAGGAGGGTACTAAAACAATGTAAATAGTATATGAAATACAGCCATGTACATATACTTAAGTACTAAATTATGTAAATAGACATTTCTACTATTATTAAGTTACAATATCAGTGTTATTAGATAAGAAAAATTAGTTTTAAGTACAATTGTGAATAATCAAATATGGACGCCCACAGACGCCATAACTAGATATTGTTTGGGTAACAATTATTCCCAAATTTCGTATTAAACAAGTTGAGATATGGACTCAAAGCGTTTAATTAAAAGTGTTTTAGTGTAGATAATTAAGTTTGGTGTAATAAACTTATAAAATATAAGATGCACCATAAAAATCAATAAAATAGTTGCAGTGATTTAAGTAATGGACGGATTATAATCTTGTTTGGACTTTAATTAAAGCGCAGGATGTCCGCAATTTACTGACACTAACCGTTTAACGATAAGTCAAATATTAAGAAAGTTATTACGATTTTAAACTTTCTAATTATTTTTTGTACCAGTGCTGACCTCATATAGCCTCAAACGCAAACGCCAAAATTGGTAAAAAATTAAATATTTTAAGAAAATAAAGTGCTTTGGGTTAGAGAGTTTAATCGTTTCAGCCAATCGAATGAATGAAAATTGGCAGACAAGCCACAGACGCTTCGAAGGAGCGTAAGAGTCGTCTATCAACCCTCGAAGAGACAGGTCATGTCACTCTCCGAACAATATGAAGAAGTTTATTTTTTAAATTGTGCGCGACATGTAAACAGTAGTAACTAACATACACTAACCTAAATACTACACAAGCATTGACGAGTGAACTGTGCGGAGTGACTAATATTTAAGTACGATCAGTGTACAATATCGATCGTATTTACGAGTGTTGTGTAAAAGATAAAAACATGGAGTACAATTCTTTTTATTTAATTAACATTGAAACAGAAATAAAATTTCTGTAAATGCGTAATGTTGATATACTACGCAAGTCAGTAAAAAGCGAAGTATCAAAAATGATGATGGAATTTATCAGAATTAATGAAAGTATTAATTCGCAATTATTAATATGTTGAATAAATATTTTAATTATTTGTCATAATTAAAAGAATCATATTTGAAGTACTTATTACAAAATACGAGCAATATCAATAGTCGCTCAATTGACTAACGTTGTTTTTTTTTGATTTTTTCTATTTTAAAGTAAATACTTTAACTTTTATGCGAAAGAGTATTATATGATACTGATAATGACACATCAGAACTATTATAAACAATATGTATATACTTAGATTAAGAAGACATAAATATTCAAAATAATTAATTATAATAACAATTCACGTTATGAGATAACCTTAAAATCATAACCGTAACTTGCCACTTTCTTTGTTACAAGTCTGTTCTCAAGTAAATCCAAACCAGATGGAAATAATAACAAGAGTTTTTTAATAACTTTTTCTCTTGTAAGCAAATAATTCCCACAGCGAATTATTAAAATAAAGTAATACATTTCAGTAGTGCAAGCTAACGCACTCGTTGATTGTCTATTAAATACTGTATAATGCATGCGGATTCCCGCGTATGATAATACCATAACTATCAGTTATATGGTACTAATTTTCTATTTTTATATTTGTTTGTTTGTTTTTTTAATTATTGTTCAATTGATATTATTATTAATGCCACATCTTGTACCTGGCATCATGCTACTTAAAAGAACCATACGAACATGGTAATTAACTGATATAAGAGGACATAACCTCTCAAATTAAAACTATTGTATAACCGACAGGGTTACCAGCCTTGAGGCTAAGCAGAGTCTTATTTTAAATTTTGTTAATTGTAATTATTATCCGTAAAGTTATTAGTAAATTATTGCCAATTTTTAAAAGATTTTATAACATCATTAACCGTTAATAAACCTCTACATTTTTTTTACCAGTGGAAAAAGAGTATTATTTCAAACTTCAATTAGCTCAGTTAATATTAGTCAGTTCTACCAAAAGGTGACGGAAGAATTCAAACATTTCTAATAACTCAGAACTTTATTTAGCTATTATATCATTTTATTGTGCATGCTAGTCACATTGGATATTCAATTAGAATATCTACTGGTATATGTAGTGTGTGTATTTCAGCTGAACCGTCACCGAACAGGACTACAACATCCACGTGTGGTAAGTGGGGGAGGTTACGAACGGAGTGCGAGAAATATTTTAAATTAAAGAAGTGAACCATCGATACCCACATATTCGACAATTACAATCTAACTAATAACAATAATAGTTATAATTTGAACATTTTATAAAACAACATTATCGTAGATACCGGTGCGTATCTGCAATTACACTACAACACCACTATATCAATCAGTATATTGTGTATCTTGTATTATTACAAGATTGGCGCCCAACGTCTGAGCGCGGATTGGGGAAAAACGTACTATAACCAATAATTTAATAACCCCAATCCGTCAAGAGACTGCAAGTACATTGCCAGCGACAAGATGTACAACACAAGGAGGTCAACGTCGAGAAAGAGGGCAACAGAAGCAGAAAGGGAGGCCAGAATGGAAGAAAAGGAGGCGACATCAACGGAAAACGTCGAAGAAATTCTCTTGGAAATGGAGGACAAACCACTTGAACCGGCGGAGGAGGTTCAACAACCAGACGAGGAGGAACCGGAAGTCATACCACAAGAGGCTCTACCGGAAACAAGCCAGCCTGAAAAAACAATGTCAATAGGAGAGTCAGCGTTTCAAGTGTGGATGAAAAGAATGATCGAGTCATTGAAGGAAGACAATAGATCTAATAAGGAGGAGTTAAGTAAGAAGATAGAGGAAGGCCTGAAATCCACAGACCAGAAGATAGACTCAAAGGAAAGCCAGAAATCCACGGACCAGAAAATAGAAGAAGGCCAACGGGAGAGCCAGAAAAATATGGAGTTATTGAAGGAAGAATTCAATAACAAGATAAATTAAACCAATAGGAGGATGGAAGACGGGCAGAAGAAAACTGAAGAACTGTTAGAGAAGAAAATGGCCATAATGAAGGAAGAATTATCTGCAGAGTTGGGGATAAAGATCGACCAAGTCAACCAGAAAATCGACAAGATCAACAGGAGATTAGACCGCGTGAATAATAGAATAAAGGGAGATGACAAGGAGATCGTGGAGTCAATAAACACGGTAGTGAAGGATGATTACAAGCAATCAGGAAAGACAATAAAAAGATGTTGTGAAGAGGCAGAAGAGAGTGTTAAGAAGATAAGAAGAGAATTAATAGTAGACGATCAAATGGAGGTTGCAGAAATACTTGAAGATAAGAACATGGAACAGACGAATCCAGAGCCTAAAAATAGTGGAGATAATAAGATCCAGATAATTCAAGAAACGGAAGAGGTGAAGGTGGAAGAAAGAAGAACCGTGCGTCCAAGGAAGGCAAGAGTCACAAAAGAATTAATTGAAATGACTCGAAGCGGCCTGATTAATATGGTCAACTTACCAATTATCAACCATGAAGAAGGGGTCTTCAGGAAGGAGTACCGGAGGAATTTCATGACAATGGACGAGGAGGAAGACTGTGTGACGACGAAGAAGAAGAGGACCAACAAAGCATTTCAACCACGGATTTCCAAAGGAAGAGTGAGATACTTTAAGAAAAAGGAAGGCTATCAAGAGAAATGGGAGCGGATTATCGAAGGATATGCCAGAGAAATCAGAGAACTGCGGAAGAAGAGGAGCCAATTAACGGAAGTACCCAATCAGAAGATAGATGACGGTACCCAAACCAAATTGAGGGAGTTACCAAACATCAGTACTGACAGCCACCAGAAGAACACTGAACGCAAATATATTGAAGAGAGAGAGAGAAAGAAGGCAGAAGAACGGAAGGCAGACACAGCCCTAATAGCATTCAAATGGCAAAACCAAATGATAGCACGATATATGTCAAGAACGGACAGGAGTAAGGACACTGGAGAAGTCCGAACGACAAGAAGAGAGAAGAGCGATGATTATGGTTAAAATGAATAAAAATACACTGAATTATGGGACCGACTATTATGATAACCATATACTGTAACCAAGAACAACTTCAATAATACTTATGAATTACAAGACCCTACAACCAAAAAGATAAAGGGCACATACAACCAGGCTTCAATGAAACGATATATCGGCAATTAAAATATAGGACTAAAAGTGAAAAAATAGCGATGAGAATTATTTTGTTATGAATATTATGTAAAAGATGAAAATATTTGTTATGAAGATGAAATGGAAGATGAAAATATACGTGTGAATATAACTGTTGACTATATATAAAAAATGAAATGTGGCCATGGAGATTATTGTTTATTAAAAAGTGAAAAATGAAAGTATAATTATGAAAATAAATGTTGACTAAAGAAGAAAGGATGTAATATTGCTATGAAGATTATTAGGTGTTTATATTAAATGAGAAGTAACTGTATAACTATGTAATGAACATTGAATATATTGTAATTTTATAATGTGAAAACATATGCTCCCAAAGAATTTATGTAAAGGATTCAGAACATTGTGTTTATAAATAATAGAGTACTACTATAAAAGAAAAGCACTATACGAGACGGACACCCAAGATCTATGGCATAACTATATATAAATATGTAATTCCAAGAGCCACGTCAACAAGTAGAATTAACATCCTACCCGTACTAATAAAGGAGAAGAACGATACGAGACTGACGCATTCCATCCTAGGCACGACAATTAATTCCAAGAGCCACGTCAACAAGTAAAACGAACATCATACCCGTACTACAAATGAAGAGAGGAGGAGCAAATAAGAAGTTGGAAGAGCAAAACTAAGTAAATATCATTGATGTAGACAAGCAACCACACACAACCACATTGTTTTCTAGTGTATCTTACTAGAGAAAAGCCAACACCACATGGACTATATACCAACTAAAACCATGAGAAAGGAGAAAAAATAAATGTATTTATGAATTATATCTAGAGGAATAAACCCTGAAATGAAGAATATGACGAGATGACGTTTAATGTGAGACAAAATGAAAAGATTAATCAATGATGAAGAAGAATGAAAAGTAATATACTAACGAAGATAATCATGAGAGTATACCAGTGATGAAATGTAAAACAAACTATCCCTATAATATGTGAAGAATTTAGTCGAGTTGAATCAAGAAAAAGAGAGTATAACAATGTATAAACCACAGATGCGTGAGTTAATCCCAAGGATATTTATTATTTGTCGGAAGAACGACCACTAATATCATTTTTTTGATTATTTGAGATGAATTGACTGATGAATAATGCCAGCAATCATTTATTATTATTGAAGGAAATGATTTGCCTCCATATTTATTGAAGTTAGTATGGCCAGTGGAGTTGAATAGCCAAAGTGAGCCGCTCTGAACTGCCCCAGCTAAGCTTATGTTAGGGAATTAGGGAACTAAATAAACAAGGGAGATAATTACATAGAGAAGAAATAATTATGATTCAAATAGAAGGAAGTGAAGGGATATATGTAAAAAACATGTGAATCGACATGGAAACTACAACAATTGATGAATTCTTCAATGAAAAATAAAGACACTGATTCAGAATTAATCAATTCTTATAGGAAGGCATATGTAACGTTACCAAATATGGTAGTTACATAAAATAAGCTAATATAACGTCAAGTAAGAGAAAAGCATGAAAGTATGTCTAGATAAATAAATCTATGTGAATAAAAGTGTGTATCTACAGATATATTAGTATAAAAATCCAACGACGAGGAAGAAAATGTTAACATAGCAGCATCAAATACGAAATGAAGAAAGAAAATGACCATGAGCCAAAATAAAATATCAGTAACCAGACCCAATAGGATCCAACAGTGAGGGGAACCAACAAAATAAGGACCAATAAAATCCAACAGTGAGGGGAAATCACAAGAATAATACCACTACCAACAACATAACGACAATACCAATAAACTCCAACAGTGAGGGAAACAAATGAAGATAATGACTACAATGAAAATATTGAAAAGACGTTCAAACCTAAAGAAGAGGAAAAGAAGAAGAACAAGGAAACGTACCATGAAGAGAGAAGAAAATGGATAGACCATGCAAGGACTCATCATCCATCAAGTGTACTAGAGATAATAATAGTAACTAGAGGAATAGTGATTATCGACTATGTAGAAACAGTGTTTACATTTAAGGAACCACAAACAATTACAGTGAGTACTTAATATAGATATGAAAACCTGTGACCAGTTAACTAATTTTAACCTAATAAACCACACAAACAATTCCAGTGATAAGGTTTATAGTGGAAGAAAATGTGACTTTCATAGTGAAACCAGCAAGAATTAAATAGTCAAATATACACAGACAATTAGTGTGACTAATTTAATAAAGATTGTGATCAATATAGATAATCATAAAACCACCAGAATAATATAAAATCGAACAATTATATTATTGTTCATAGAGAACTGACAATAAAAACTTTGTTATATATCAAACAAATGTGACAGGAATTAAACACAACCAATGACAAGAAAGATATTGTAATTAGTACAAAAAGATTTGTATTATTGTTTAAGAAGAAGTAGAGTAAACATGTGTATTAAAACAATTAAAATATTGTAGTAAAATACCATACTGAAGTCATGCTAGTAGCAGCAAAATGCTGCATTAGAACATGTTGTACATTGTTACATAACCCCATAGGAAAGACACCTATGAAACAAAAAATCATACATGTTAATTTAACCAAATAACCATCAACTATAATATCAATCAAGGATTTGTTATAAATAATTATACACCCTAATAGACAGTGTATTATATTGAGATACCATACAAATAAAACAGATCAAATATAATGGCACAAAGATAGGAAAAATGGAGCCTAGTATGCCCAATTAGTTAGACAAAATACAGTATTAAAACAAGTACCAATGTTAATGAAAGTATTACCAGTAGTTAGATGAATATCTGGTACTACTATGAGGACAGATAATAAATATAATGACAATAGTTTTGTAACCAAAATATTGTAAACTAGCTAACTAAGAACACATAGTCAGGAGTAAGCAGAAACAATGTAACCAACTAGTTAAGCAAGATACTTTATTAAAGCTTGAACAAAGATTGATAAGAGTGTTACCAGTAGTAAGAGGGACACCTAATGCCACTTTGAGAACAGACCACGACCATGAAAATAGTCATTTTATATATAAATTATAAAAAACCAAATGACCATGATGGTTGAATCCAAATATAAACAAACAATGAGAAGCAAGTTATTTATGCACAATGCAACATACAAACTTGTTTAAAAGTAGACAAAAATGTTATCAAGGATCAGAAGAATGTCTGATACTACTTTGGAAATGTAAATCAAGTGTAGCAATAACAATTAAATTATTGTTTTAGCAAAAATAACTGACTACCATGCTATGACACAATGTAAACAAACCCATTACTAGAAATTGATGGGTTCTCAGTTAGTTAAAAGCTGACAAATATATGTAGGGAATTAGGTACTATAAGCGTACACTAATTGCATTTATTACATAATCTACCTTGTGTAGAAAAAACCAGAAGTAAAGTGACAATTGTAAGAAAAGAGATAGGAGGGTACTAAAACAATGTAAATAGTATATGAAATACAGCCATGTACATATACTTAAGTACTAAATTATGTAAATAGACATTTCTATTATTATTAAGTTACAATATCAGTGTTATTAGATAAGAGAAATTAGTTTTAAGTACAATTGTGAATAATCAAATATGGACGTCCACAGACGCCATAACTAGATATTGTTTGGGTAACAATTATTCCCAAATTTCGTATTAAACAAGTTGAGATATGGACTCAAAGCGTTTAATTAAAAGTGTTTTAGTGTAGATAATTAAGTTTGGTGTAATAAACTTATAAAATATAAGATGCACCATAAAAATCAATAAAATAGTTACAGAGATTTAAGTAATGGACGGATTATAATCTTGTTTGGACTTTAATTAAAGCGCAGGATGTCCGCAATTTACTGACACTAACCGTTTAACGATAAGTCAAATATTAAGAAAGTTATTACGATTTTAAACTTTCTAATTATTTTTTGTACCAGTGCTGACGTCATATAGCCTCAAACGCAAACGCCAAAATTGGTAAAAAATTAAATATTTTAAGAAAATAAAGTGCTTTGGGTTAGAGAGTTTAATCGTTTCAGCCAATCGAATGAATGAAAATTGGCAGACAAGCCACAGACGCTTCGAAGGAGCGTAAGAGTCGTCTATCAACCCTCGAAGAGACAGGTCATGTCACTCTCCGAACAATATGAAGAAGTTTATTTTTTAAATTGTGCGCGACATGTAAACAGTAGTAACTAACATACACTAACCTAAATACTACACAAGCATTGACGAGTGAACTGTGCGGAGTGACTAATATTTAAGTACGATCAGTGTACAATATCGATCGTATTTACGAGTGTTGTGTAAAAGATAAAAACATGGAGTACAATTCTTTTTATTTAATTAACATTGAAACAGAAATAAAATTTCTGTAAATGCGTAATGTTGATATACTACGCAAGTCAGTAAAAAGCGAAGTATTAAAAATGATGATGGAATTTATCAGAATTAATGAAAGTATTAATTCGCAATTATTAACATGTTGAATAAATATTTTAATTATTTGTCATAATTAAAAGAATCATATTTGAAGTACTTATTACAAAATACGAGCAATATCAATAGTCGCTCAACTGACTAACGTTGTTTTTTTTTTGATTTTTTCTATTTTAAAGTAAATATTTTAACTTTTGTGCGAAAGAGTATTATATGATACTGATAATGACACATCAGAACTATTATAAATAATATGTATATACTTAGATTAAGAAGACATAAATATTCAAAATAATTAATTATAATAACAATTCACGTTATGAGATAACCTTAAAATCATAACCGTAACTTGCCACTTTCTTTGTTACAAGTCTGTTCTCAAGTAAATCCAAACCAGATGTAAATAATAACAAGAGTTTTTTAATAACTTCTTCTCTTGTAAGCAAATAATTCCCACAGCGAATTATTAAAATAAAGTAATACATTTCAGTAGTGCAAGCTAACGCACTCGTTGATTGTCTATTAAATACTGTATAATGCATGCGGATTCCCGCGTACGATAATACCATAACTATCAGTTATATGGTACTAATTTTCTATTTTTATATTTGTTTGTTTGTTTTTTTAATTATTGTTCAATTGATATTATTATTAATGCCACATCTTGTACCTGGCATCATGCTACTTGAAAGAACCATACGAACATGGTAATTAACTGATATAAGAGGACATAACCTCTCAAATTAAAACTATTGTATAACCGACAGGGTTACCAGCCTTGAGGCTAAGCAGAGTCTTATTTTAAATTTTGTAATTGTAATTATTATCCGTAAAGTTATTAGTAAATGATTGTCAATTTTTAAAAGATTTTATAACATCATTAACCGTTAATAAACCTCTACATTTTTTTTACCAGTGGAAAAAGAGTATTATTTCAAACTTAAATTAGCTCAGTTAATATTAGTCAGTTCTACCAAAAGGTGACGGAAGAATTCAAACTTTTCTAATAACTCAGAACTTTATTTAGCTATTATATCATTTTATTGTGCATGCTAGTCACATTGGATATTCAATTAGAATATCTACTGGTATATGTAGTGTGTGTATTTCAGCTGAACCGTCACCGAACAGGACTACAACATCCACGTGTGGTAAGTGGGGGAGGTTACTAACGGAGTGCGAGAAATATTTTAAATTAAAGAAGTGAACCATCTATACCCACATATTCGACAATTACAATCAAACTAATAACAATAATAGTTATAATTTGAACATTTTATAAAACAACATTATCGTAGATACCGGTGCGTATCTGCAATTACACTACAACACCACTATATCAATCAGTATATTGTGTATCTTGTATTATTACACTGTTTAGCTAGTAAGATTATATGGTTGTTTATTTTTATATGTCATGAACAGCATAGAAGGATTGTATTTGTGTAAACTTATAAAAGAGATTATTTTTTTAATTTTATAATTCGAAATTTTAATATTTGCAAATATTCTATTAATATTAATAAATCAAAGAATGATTAGTTTGAAATGGTTTTAATTAATTATTTCATGTCATCAACATCTCACTCATCTTTGAAAATTATTTTTGTATTGTGCAACTACATAGCCTATACTTGACGCAACGAGAATAAAAAAATCCTGCGACCTAGCCGGTGTAATACACTTCATAATTGCGTTGAGTACATGGTAATGTATTTGTGTATAATACTTGTAACGTTGCAATATACACACACACACACACACACATATATTATAATCTAACAGTGTGTCAACGTTAATTCCCACTGTCGTGAGTGCCAATTTATAATAACTACTCTTCTCTTGTTCGTTATTAAGTAATTTAACCCTTACGTCTTCTCTTTATTTAGTATATATAATATGTGTTTTGTTGTGATTGTAATTCATGTATTAAGTGTGCAAATCTAATTTTCTCTTTCAAGCCTAGCCCGCGTTGAAGAGAAGAGAAGGAATTCTAATCGGTTTCTCGTTCTCTTCAATTCAACAGCGGTCCGCGAGGTAGCGCTGTGTTTCACAGATGTTGGAAATTATAGGTTAGTTATCCGCGTACAAAAATTCCTACGTTGCACTCTCTACTTATATTACAACTTGTTCCTGCTGTACTAAATATCATATAAACGAGAAGATATCGTTAAATTCTGAAATGATTCTTTATTGTGATTTTTGTATTTGTTGACAACAAAATTATTCCTTTACGGAGATACAAAAGTCGGTCGTATTAGAAGTAATCAATTAGAGATCGGATTCAGGGTTATGTGTTATTTTAATTATTATGGTAGTTCTTTAAACACAGGGCGTGAAGGTTCTTTCGACTATCAGTAAGGTCAAAAAATGCATAAATAGGATTACAAGGTATTACAATATAGTATTCATTTCTTATTAAATATTATTTAAAATAAGTGTATTTTTACCGTCCGCTGGACATCGATACTTGGTAAGGCCGTGTACAGATAACCTCGTCGTAGTGTTTGGTCAATAACGGAATGCAGATGAATTGATCCTCGCCAGTCTTCACTCCAAGTTCGAAATAAAAGTTGAATCCTTGGTCCTGGGATGATGCAGAAATGCCGCTCCTTTTGTTCACCAATGTCCGAGTTTGTGGTTACGTGTTTCAACGTATTTCGTGTCCAACTACGCTTTTTCTATTGAATTGTGAAATATGACGTTCAAGTATAATTTTGTGTTTTGTTTTCGTTCTTTATAATATTGCATTATATAACTCTATTCAGATAGTTATTTCTCTGCTTTGGTTGATTAATTCAGTGAATTATTACTCATTATATTGAGTTTTATTAGTAGAGTTCTTCCATTAAATTTTTGTCACTTTTGATGTACAGGTTTATTATATTTCGGTTATATGAGACTGTCGAATGTCAGTGAACCATATCATGGTGATTTATTACTTCATTTTGTTCACTGTTGTATTGGTTTAAATTAATTTTATCAATTCGTTTCTGAGTGCATCAAAACTAATCCGTCTTCGTTCATGGATAATTAGTCAATAATCGAATCAACAAATTTTATATCTCTCGTCGTCCTTGACAACCATCCTGTCTACTCTTATTGGATATTATGTATTATACTATAACCATTATCATACAGTGTTCTTACACTAATCAAAATAATCCTTTACTAAATTTACACTATATCCTATTATACTTTTACATATTGTTTGTTACTAAATTTTATACATTGTGTTGTCGTTTCCTCTTAATTTACTTACTCTAACAAGTATTATTTTTCTGTTACAAAATATTACCTTTCGGTATCATTGCACTATTGCATTTTGAGATTTCATTTAAATTGAATTTATTTATCTGTTATCAGCAATTATTATTAACTTCTCCTAACTCATTATATTCTATTTAGTATTTTTTACAAATTTCTTTACCTAACCTTTCTGACCTGACTTACTATACAATGTTACTGGTTTTAGGCCTATCATTACATTTTTATCTACTTCTGATTTTAATTTGTTATTACTTGCATTATTATAGAATCCTTCATTTGTTTATTATATGATTACACTAAACCCTTTTGTATCTCATTAACAATTATAGCCTTTCTGGCCAAGTTTACAATTATAATCTGCCTACTAACTAAGTACATGTATACAATACAAACATTTAACTATATAAAGTTTAACAACAGCTCTATAATAATATATTGATAACACAAAACATGAAATTAATATCAGTTAATTGATATTCTTTTAACACAATTACTCCACTTGCTATACACAAAAAATAACATAACTATCATGATAATAATACAACATGATACAACATAATAATAGGTACATTTTTATGAAATAAATCATTATACTCTCATTTAAAACATCAATTATTATAAAACTGTCTAAGTTATGTTTTTCATTCGTCTATCGTTTACAGCTTTTCACCGAACACTGAAGTTGGTATTTATAAATATTCTCAAATTTTTCTTTCTACCTTGTATTCTTATTGCGGGATGATTAATTTATTTATTAATGTGTTATTTTCTGACCTTTTATTAGTATGGGTAATTATTAATTTTATTTTTATTTTACAACTTATAAACTTATTTATGTAACGTAGGGTACCATATTTTCGTTACGTTACAATATATATACACACACACACTGTAGTTAGACAGATTTCCTTGCTACATAATATGATTTACAGTATGGTTAAAGAAAAACCATATGTAGTGGACAAACATAATTCTCACAAATACAAATCAGCGGTAGGTAACAAAATTATTATTACGCCTGTCCCAATAATTTATACTATATGAGTGTACTTTGTATCTGTGTATTTTTGTTCGGACATTTTAACTAAAAACAGTGTACATTTTAGCAATACAAGATTAGTCTACAAATTATTTCATGCCTGTATCCGGACAATGATTTCTGTTACAAAAAATTAAGTTACTAACGCTAATGTCAAATATTTCGCCTGCTATAACCTACAATATAATGGAATACATTTATTTTTAATTATTAAACTTATAATGAGTAGATTGTATTTTTGCGTGACAAAAAGGATTAAAGGCTTTGTACGCAGTGTAGACTAGAGCATCAAGGCAGCAGCAAAATTAAAATGAAAACGGAAGACAGCTGATTTGAATACTGTGGGTGGAAGGCAGTGGCAGGTGTAATTACATCTCTTTCCGCTTTATATACTGTACTGATAGAATCACAATTTAAGCTCTCTTATCGCAGTTTAACTATTTTTTTGATTAATTCATAAGGAATAAACGTGATTTTGCTCCAAACCTTTTTAAAACTGTTGTAGTAAGAAATATCAAGCTTGTGGAATATTTACATAACCTTCAAAATGCGAATAGTAAGGTAATTTACATGATTTTCTTTGTAAGAGTAGAGCGTTTTGTAATATACGAAGGAATGACTACGTGACATACTAGTATTAGTATTAGTCGAAAAACGGTCTCAAACTAAATATTTTCTTCTGTATCTAGAATTTAAATTAATTCAAAATATTAGATATATATTAAACTTTCACTGTGAACACTTACTTTTTGGTTTTGTTTCCCAGACGTTTCGACGTTGTGTTCGTCTTCTTCAGTGGGATTTAAATACTGAATGTCTGTACAAAGTAACGGTTATGGGTTGTGTGGGCTACAACCCATAACCGTTACTTTGTACAGACATTCAGTATTTAAATCCCACTGAAGAAGACGAACACAACTTCGAAACGTCTGGGAAACAAAACCAAAAAGTAAGTGTTCACAGTGAAAGTTTAATATATATTTAATATTTTAAATAAGTGAATGAAGAGGTTGTACCAACAAGATAATTAAATTAATTCAGTATTTTGAGATACAGTAATACCTGAACAAATACAAATCAATACAAAACATGACACATTTTTCAAAGCACTCAACATCGAAAATACACAAAATACTAATACAATCACCACAATTACACACACTTTAAAATACCAGAGACCAACAAGAAACCACAATAAAGACCAGCCAACACACAAATACTTCACCAGACGCAAAATCACGCAGGCTGAGGATGAGAACACAATGGTTATCGAAACATGTTCCTAATAAGGGAAAAAATATCTTGAGGTAAGTTCACTATGACATCTCACATGGCATAAATCCGTTCATTTATAAAAGAATAACAATTTCTACTTAGTTTTATTTCATTTCTTTTCTTAAATTATCATTTTTGATTTTATTTTGGATTTATACGCCTTGTGTCCTTTACCTTACCTTGCTACCACTTCTGTAGTTACACTTACTAACAATAATAAATCTTATTTTCTATAAACATACTAAATTACTTTCTACGCTTAGTAATGCCTAGAGTCCCATGACTTGGTTCTGTTAATTACACAGTATTTCTTGACTATCACTACATTACAACAATAGATAATTATTATTAAATAATACAATCAACTTTTGTAATAATTTGTATGTGTGTTAGATCTGCCCCTTACCTAGTATATTGTTTACAAAATAACTCATGTTCGATGTTCCAGTAGGCAGTCTGTACATGAGACTCTTTTTAACTAAATTACAAACATTTTAATTACTAAATTGTCATTTAACTTAAAAGTCTATGTGTATAAATTCTTTATGGTTGAATAGTACCACTATTGGTGTAGATTTAATGTTTATTAATCTATTAGAATTGTTGCTTAAATCAGTAATTATACTTACATCTAGGCTCACCTAGTTCGTCTCATTATACATTTCATTAAATCTCTTTTATTATTTATTATTCTCATTTACTTGACTGTTCCATTGTCAGTTTAAATATCATTGGACCTTCTATTATTGTTTAAGTTAGTTTATACTTCATTCTTTCATTGTTCTTTTGTTACAGTACTTAGTATTTGGTCTGGCTCTTTACCAATTTTCAACACTTCATTAAATACTGATACAAACATAATAATCATTTTATAGTGTCAAGATTACTCTTAAACAGGTCTCTAGGTTTCCTAGTTACTTCTATACACATTAAATTCTAATTTAGAATTATAGATTATAGATTTAGATTTAGATTATAGTAAAGATAATAATCTTTACTATCGTTTTATTTGTTTATAAGTTTTGGTCTTTCCCTGGTTAGGTTAGGGTGTCAGATTCATTATATTGGTCACATTGAATGCACATTTATTATTCACTGTGTTTGTATTCTGGTGCCCTACCCTTACTTATCATCTTTCTCTTTTACTACTTACACTAGTGGTTACTCTTATTGACTTATTTACATTTTCTTTTTATGTATGTATTTGCAAAACTAGTTTGGTTCTTATGTCCCTTTTGGTGGACTGTTATATTTGACATACTTAGTATATTTTATTAACATTAAATGACATTGATTAACTTTGATTATACATTATTTAACCTGTTACTTATAGTTATTTATTTTTTATTGTTTATTATCTCTTATATTCTATTTTACATTGTTGTCATATATCACCGTCATTATATTTCTCACTCACTCTCCAAATCAATTGGGTATTGTCATATATTTGGGGAAAATTTAAGTTCTGATGTTTCTAGTGTCGATCCGTTTCGCCAAAAACTTAAAGCAGTAATTACTGATGAAAAACTTCTTCTTTCCCAAATTTATAATGGTGACGAAACAGGCTTGTTTTGGAGATCCATTCCTCAGAATACTCAGGCCTATAGAATGGACAATTCTACACCAGGCCAAAAGGTAAATAAAAAAAGACTATCTGCTCTCTTATGTGCAAACACAGATGGATCTCACCATCTAACATCCGTCGTTGTTGGAAAATCAGCTAAGCCTAGAGCAATTAAAAACATTATGGAAAGCCTACCAGTTATTTACAAAGCAAACAAGACTGCATGGTTTACTCAGAAATTTTCCAGCGATCGGTTTTTTCATAATTTTGTGCCAGAGGTTAGAAAATTCCAGCTAATGTTATAAAAATAAAAGAAGAGGATGTTAAAGCTTTGTTGATATTAGACAATGATCCTGCTCATCCCTCCAGTAATTTATTGACTAGCAGCGATGGAAAAATCAAAACTATGTTCTTGCCTCCCAATACGACTTCGCTTATCCAACCAATGGATCAGGGAGTAATCCTCAGTTGCAAACTCCTTTACAGACGTAAACAACTCGACGAATGCATGGTATTTTTTATGGACGATGAAGAAATGGACAATAGAGGTGAACAAACTCTTAAAAAAATAAAGGAATACAGTATTAAAAGTGCTATATATAATTGGGCAAACAGCTGGAATGAGATCAAAATATCTACATTATGCAATGCATGGAAGAAGATTTTGTACGATAAAGAGCCAGAGATCGACCTGCAAGGTTTGGAAGACGAAGATTATGCAGGTGCTTTTGGAGCTACCAACATTGAAGACATAAGAGAATGGTTGGGTGCCGATGAAGATGACGTAGGCTACCAGAATTTAACAGAGGAAGAGATCGTCTATCAAATGCAAGGTCAGAAAGAAGAAGTTGGAGATGATAGTGATGATGAAGAGGACGACGATAATGTTCCTAAGCCTACACTTTCCAAGGTGCGGGAAAATCTCGATGCAGTTATTAACTTTATTGACACTGACCCAGAATTTCAAAAATACTATTTAATCATCAAAGAAGTGCGTCAAGAAATTATTAAAAAACAATACAACAGGGCAAAACAGTCTACAATTTCAACCTTTTTTAAGCCTGTAGCTTCAGTTCGGGAAGAATCAAAACCGTCAACTTCAGGGACCAGCCATTAATATTACATAACTCTTTGTGTGCTAAAGTGAAAACACTGTCAGTGAAGTTTTTTTTGTTGGTATTGTGAAATTATTTATTCTTCTGTTTTGTAAAATACAATAAAATTAAATTTCCATTAATATTTATGTACATTAATAATTGCAGGTGTGCATTACTTATAAACTTTTTGCACGCGAACTTAACTTGAAAACATTGATGGTGAAAGATTGTTGTTTATGTGAATTTAGTTATCCATTTTGTAAGTACAATAAATTTAAATTTCCATTAATATTTACGTAGTTTCAATATTTATTTTTACAGCACTTTACCTATACTGTAGTATGAATTTCTATAAAATATTCTATAATACGGATTTTTCTCTAATTCGGACTAGGGTTCGCCCCATATAATCCGATTTAGAGAGGTTTTACTGTAATTTTAATGCCGTATTGTTAAATGTGCCCAGCTTTCTTGTCTTCCCACTAGCAATGCTGTAGCGCATTTATGTAAAATATAGTTACTGTTTAGTACAGAAGTTAAATATTGGTAGTAAACTAGGAATTTTCTAACAATTCTTAGATTACCGATTAGAAACTGAAGCTGCATCCAAAAAATAGGACAAAAACAAATTGGATACAGAAATATATGTACAAAGTACGTATGTAATAATTGCGTACGTGTTACACATTATGTTCTGCAATGAAATATCGGTTAGGCCTACTTATTTTAACAGAGCATCTCTGTGTGAAATTAAGTTTAGGTAGTACTAGAAGTGACGAATCATAAGAAATTGTTTCATACGCTGCTCTGAAATGGTTTCAGAGTTGAGTATTATATGTGTTCAACATGATTATAAAGAATTTAGCTAAATTAAATCAATTATATTTCCGTACTGCACAAAACTTGTAGAGTTAATAACCTTGACCAGTTAGTCACTGGTAAAATATGGAGGTAGTCATAGTATGCAGAAATGACTAGAGTATGTTGTTAGTTATAACTATCAGATGTCAATTAACATCTTAAACAATTACTACTTGCATTATGTAGATAGCGTATGCATTAATATGATACATCTTTCTGCTATATACTGTAGGTGTTCATTGAATTTAAATTTATCCTCGACGACGACGACGACGACGATGATGATGATGATGATGATGATGATGATGACGATGATGATGATGACGCCTAGATATTTCATGCTGCAAAATTGTTACAGCGCCCTGCCATTAAGGCATATACATATTTCTTTTCTCTCTTTTCTTTTTCTTCTTGAAACGCGTATACGTAACCACGAGGCCGTCGGGGAATTGCGGTTGCAAGGAGAATTTGTTGACTTTTTAAATAAGCCTGACAGAATCTACAGGATGTAGAGCTGGCCGGATAGTCCTTACCACCGTTTGCGGAAGTAACGGTAGCATCACGATCACGAAAACGCACACAACATTTGGGCTTATGACAACAAAGTGAACTGTTCCAGTGTCGCTGACAGTTATAGCATTGCTTCGGACTCGGTATAGGCCGTAAAGCCGCCTCTTTTATCGTTACTCACAGTAAAAGAGGGAATCAACAGAGTCCTACTTTTTGAATTTTGACCAGGCTGTTATGGAAGTGACAGTTGCCGGGGGAGAAGAGAGGGCTAATTCTCGTTACAGAAAAGCCCTTATACTCCAGTGCATGCTGAATTTCATCAATACGGACATCGGCAGGGATGCCGATGATTTCAATTTTTCAATTCCGGCAGAGCGTAGGTATGAAAGGACCGGTAAGAAGTTATTGAGCTACTCGGAGGCTGTCAACAGTAGTGGCTGCGGACTATCAGGTGGCTCCCGGCTTCGAGTAGGCTCGCTGCAATTACTCCTCCTTCTATACGGTTGGCACGGGGAGTAGATATCTGTCGCTGCGGTTACAGCATGTAACACAATAAACATATCTCTATCAGATTTGTATAGCAAGAAAACAAAGCTGTTTCACACAGCCGTTTTGCTGTGGAATGAATTTAATGAATAATCGCACTATACTTATCGTAAACAGAGTTGTGTACACTACTGGTTGTATAACATTCGAAAGGACTTTTCTCTTTCCTACTCACTAAAACGACATAATCTTAAGAAAAACAGAACCACCCCTCAAACCACCAGACAACAAGTAATGTTTCATACACATAAGACAAGTATAGAGAACCGCAATTTTAAAAGTTTTCACCTATATAACTAATTACTCTTATATATATTTTGACTTACATGACTACACTTTTACTGTCATATTTTTAATTTTTGATATTTCCGTTTTTCCTTACATTTTGATGAGAGGTTTAAGCTCGAACCACTACGTAGTTGCGCCACTATATTGATATTGATATTAAATATATTTTTTTTTGCCAAGACAAAATTTTAATACGCTTGTATCCATACAAACAAAAATGTTATCATAAGAAATAAGCATATATATTACTTATAACGAATGTTGACAGATTCCATTGCTCAATTTTTATAGTTAGTTAGAGTTGACTTTCCCAAGTAAACACCATCCTTTCAAGTGGAGTTATACAGACGGCTAGGTAAGGTACAAAGCAGATGAAATAATTGAAACTAGGAATGCAATCTACTACACTAACGTAAGACTGCTACTCCTCAGTGCTCTCAGCGAAAAACGTAGAGAGTGCTACACGGAAAATTAACTTAGTCACTTTGTGCAAGAATGGAATCCACGACTACTGATGGGGGCTCAAAGCACAGAATACGTGAGTATTGTTGTTTTCACTTGTCAATACAGATGCGAATTCAACCGCATTCTTTGCTCTTTGGAGGCTGGAAATGAACACATATTATACACTATTGCTTACATATGCATGTGTGTGTGTGCGTGTGCGTGCGCGCGCGCGTGTGTGTATAATGTAATGTGTGTTATAATTTAATAATTTCTAGTAGCGAGATATGAATAAACAGAAAATCAATATAAAGCGTTGAGAATATTTATCAACCATTTAATAAGTATGAAACCGATTTTTGATTTATCTTATGGGCCATAAACTTCAGTTATAACCAACGTTTGGATTAAAAAATGATTGATTCAGTATAGAGCCCGAAAACTATCATTCTCTGTGGTATTACTTAAATATTCCATGAAAAAATCAATAACATAACTTTTTTATTTTCATTGTATGATAGGTCTACGATCATTTTTTGTATTGCTAAAACATTGCAGGGAAATCAGTCTTTTACCACCAGATTAAGACGTTTATTCCTACACGACAAATACTTTTTATTTACTGTTGTAGAAATTAACCATATGTTGAGTATTTGCAGTTCGTTTGTTAGTTTTATTAAATTATTTAGTCACAAATGGACTTAGTGCTTCTTGTTTAGAACACGCTCTGTCAAATCAACAACTCTGTTAGAGGAAAGAAGAGACGTTTTGATTTATTAACAGATGTTGGAAACAAATGCTGGTTCAATCACATGAAATATGGAAATTCCGCGTTATAAATAAAATAGATTTTATTTTAGTGACAGAAAAGGAAAAATTTAATAAAATATAATACAATAAGCGTAATGAAATTTTTTAAGTTATAACGACGAAGATTATTAATACATCTATGGATTTTGATGGTTGTTGCCTCTGTAAGACGTAGAAGAACAGCAAAATCTGAAGAAGTAAATTTTTACGAGCACTCGGTACGTTATCGTGATGAGTGAAGTATTACGAAAAAAGCATTAAGGAAGTCAAGACGTATATGGAAACTTTTTGAATCGAACGAAGTTATTAAGAGTAAAATTCACGTACTGATGAGCAAATATAAACAAACATTACTGGTTGATAGTCATAAGAAAAAAAAATGTACTGGCCTCATAAATTTGATGATGAGACTATAAAGAGTATTCATGAACATACTAACTCATTCAAAATAAAAATGTTTCTTTAGTATTTAAAAAAATTTGCATAATCCTTTAAAAACAATTTTCCAGGTTTTACGTCGCAAACAATTCGTTGTATACGGAATAACGATTTTAACATAGGATTTGTATATCCTTGTTTAGATTCTTGATGAAAAAACATTGTCTCGACTGTCCAGAGAATTAGCACGTCTAAATATATCTAGGGTAGCTAAGAACGACACTTGATTTATGTACTTAGTTTGCGTAAACAAATCACATTTTATAAGTGGGCTCTCGTTGCAAAGGAAAATTTAAGAAAAATCAGGAACACAGAATCTACACCACTGGATACTCTGCATTTCAATTAAAAAATACAGTGGGTTTGTAACGTAGAAAAAATATGTAAAAAGTAACGCTATTGTTTAAGTAATAACGATAGGGTAACAAGAGTGGGATAAGCAGAATAAGTGGAAGTTACAATAAGTCAACATAGTCTTTTGGTTTTCAGCGCAATTGTCCTATCCATGTACAAGATTTATAAAACTTCAGAAAAAAATTTGTCAAGCAAAGTAATGAGCCATGAATACAGCGGTTTCTTCATTCCTGGTTTCGAAGTAAATCAACAGCCTCTTATTATATTAAAAGACGGGAATCTAAAGGAGCGAGATCGAGACTATACAGAGAATGACCCAATACCTAAAACAAGAAATCCTGGAAGGTCTGAACAGTGCCAGCAGCAGTATTCGCGCAAAGTTATCATACATTATCATGCTTTTCGACGTTAGTCCTCCCCGTTTGATTTGAATTGCAAGCTTTATCGCGTCAATAGGTATCTCACTTCACTGTAACCAGGACTGTTTATTGGTGACCTCCGCTCCTCACAATGTTCTAGTATTAGGCGCTGAGAATCACAAAAAACTGCTAACGTCAGCTTTCCTGTGTCTTTTGAACTGTTTCATGGTCTTTGATTGTGGGTGTTTCCATACCAAAGTCTTCCGTTTACTCTCCGATTCGTAATAGTGACTCCATGTTTCATTATCAGTAATGATTCTTTTCAAGAAGTCATCATATCGTAGTGATTCGTCTATGTACCTTCGTTATCGTAGTGATTAAATTTCAGAATAGTGTTGCCAACAGAAGGAGAAGACACATAAAAATACATGGCAGACAATTATTAACTCACCCTCGTATTTTAAGCCTTTTCTCAATAAAATTTCTTTCTTTCGTTGCTTTCTACTAACCCTTTATACATTTTATGCGGCGTCATGTTTCATTGTTTTACATGGTGATTGGCCTTTCATAAAACTTACCATAATGTATCTTTTCTCATCCTGTTTAAGCATCGGAGTCAATCAAGGGCCTTATATCTGATGGATTGCATAGTTGTTTTCCTAACTCCAGGTCGTGTTCTTAGTTGCTCATCAATAGACATCTGCGGCTCGTCGGCGAATGTCTATTGCTGATGATTAATTTTTAGTTTAACATTTATTGTCTGTGATTATGCTCCGTACTATTGTGCAACAGTTTCAGCGATATGATTTTAAATAATTCTATTTGTATTTTATACAGGATTAATCAAAATTTGTGATTTCAGTTTTTTTAAGGTATAGAACTACCTTCTTCAGTTTTCCGCATCCTTACATTTTCTGGGATTGTTCCTACTTTTCTGCCAATGTTTTCGAGACATTTGCGTCTGTTACGAAATTTTGTATTCTACTAAACATATAGAAAGTAATAATACGATTGATACTCATTTTAAAATACTTGTAGAATGGGATAATTCATTTCCTGTGTGCGTGTGTGTAAGTCTGTGTGTGTGCTCGCGCGTACGTTAACGTTGTAGATAAAAAACCATTACCATAAGTGTATAGTAATAAATTTTCATCTGTGTCGAGTGTCTTTGATGTCCGTTAACTTGTTTTAAACAGTTATACCCCGTAAGAATGGAGTCTGATGATGTGGATGACAATGGAGAAGCATTTGGACAACATTCATCATACAAATTAATGTGCACGTGTCTGCACTCGTTATACAACTCAACTCTTAGCGATTACTTGTTCAAAGCGGAAGCCTGGACGACAGTTCTATTTTATTAGAGTAATTTACACACAGGCATAAAGTTTATCTACAGTACATTTAGAGACATATATAATAGTTTACGAATATAAAAATAGTATTACACAATGACAACTGGATCTTTTTTATGCTTTCAACAGGTTTTTATGTTTTCAATTGGAATTAAACACTTATAAATCAAAGCACCTCGACGTTACAAGACAAACGTTACAAGGCATCTCGGTTGTTATATGTTCGATAATCGTCAGGACGATGTTAAAGATAAAAGCGAGTGATAAACATCTACAGTATAGGTACAGTAAAAACGTCTTTCTGACAATGACAATCTGACAGTGGATAGCAGCCTTATGTAAATATGTTCACAGTTGGTTACGGTATATATTCGATATATTAAATTATACCTATTATGGTCAAAAAATTAAAACAAAATAATTTTCTTGAAGGGTTATTTAGTTGCGTTTGGAACAAGTTTTGAACCAAAATTCGTTACACGAATATTTAATAAGAAAATATTCAGTTACTACAATAAGTTGTTACGTTTTTGAAAATTAAAATAATTGTAGACCTACCCATTACTTCTCAACACATTTAGCTCAGTTGTATGGCGTTATCCCAACAATGCGTAACACGTACGGTACACACACACACAAACACACACACATATGCGTAATTTATTACGTGCTGGTTTGTTTATACATTCCCTGCATATAACGTATTAGGCTATTTAGCTATAAATTCAAATTTTTGTTTATGAGTCAGTGCCATTAGATTTATTTAAATTTATGAAAATAGTTGTTACCAAGATAAATGTTACACTGCTTCTCTGTTGCCGGGATAGCTGTTAACGTCAGTGAAGCTATTATGAAATGTATACTCTGTAAAAAAGAATGTGTAGTATAAAACACTTTTGCGTGACAAAGTTGAAAACAAATGCCATTTTTAAAGGACGCCAGCCGGAAGGTTTAGGTAGATACAGGAAGTTGGCTGATTGTACACTACAGGCGGAAGTTGGTGGTAAGTATATTTAGATCGGACGCTTCCGCTCTCTAAACCCTGTTGATATAGTCTACCAATCATGACTGTTACTTTTATGTCAGTAAACAAATTTTAGATTTTTTTATTGCTCAGCATGTTAAAAGCATTGTTTTACAATTTCGCTTCCTGTAGAAACACGCAACAAGATTCCACTTCTTGTAAAAACACCAACACACGCACATGCACACACGAGCGAGCAAGCACCCCTCACACACACACACACGCGCGCGCGCACAACGGTTTATATATATATATATAGTGCGATGTACAAGTGTCGCATAGACTAAGTAGTCGTTTATATCTGACATTGAAATTCTTGGGATTTAATAAAGTTATTTTTTCAACTTGCACTTATAATTTAATATTGTTTCTGACAAAAAAAAATAAAACTAATTAACTGTCCCTGTTGACATTTTTTTACAAATTTAAAATCATTTTCTCTTATATTCTAATTACATAAAATTTAATATATACGAGTTCTCTTGTCTTTACGTTTATAAGTGTTTTTTAATAAGTTTATAACAAATTTCACTTCCCTTTACGATGGATGATATGTTGCTGACACAGTTCTGGTAAGCGGTTACAGTTGTTCCTTCTGGATACGTGGCGATCTCCTCCTGTTTTCCGGAGTTCAGGGTTGTTCTCGGTTGAGTACTTCTACAATTAATTTTCAATGGTGATTTATTCTGGGTATTAAAAATACACAATGCTCCAGTAAACATGAAGTCTTCATTTAAATGGCTATGCGGACAATCTTTACTATACCGTATTAGCACTCGATATTTTACCTACTCGAGAACTTTCTGACTTGTGCTCGAGCACTATTGTAGTCACAAATCGTCTAAACGGTAGCAACAACCACGCGTTTTCGAGCTCAAAGCGAGACTGAATTATATGGTATGAAGAACAATTCACAATGAGATTTTAGCCAAATCTCGAGCGTTTATTGGCTGAAAAATTCCCTTTCTCTGCATCTTCAGTAAAGACAATGTTCTTCTAGCAAAGGCTGTTTACGGACAACGTTAACCTTGCAAATTAAACCAGTTTAATCTTATTACTTTTCCTTAGGCCCATAAAACATTCTTTATACAAAACTTCATGTATTTAGTTCTTTAATTTGTAAACAAATATTCCCAGGCGTTTTATTTATTCACATTCTGGTGTAAGTCGCATGTCAAAATTTTTGTTTTCACGAAAGTTATTTAACTTAATGTGTTTTTTTATTATTATTGCTGAACATAGTCATACATACACGCAGACGCGCACTCTCCATATGCTTATGCATGTTTTTGTACTACTTCACAACAGTAACTATTATTTTTCTTACTCTAAAAAGTTAACTTAAACTAACAAATTTAAACATGTATCTTAATGTCTATTATGCAATGTCTGATCATGCACTATTCAAGTAATTGTGTAAAATGTCAATCTGACGGTGTGTGCCATTGTAAATCAAAAAAGTATCATCAACGTAACGTCCATAAAACACTATGTTAGAGTCGAATCTATTGTTAGAAAATATAAAAAAATTTTCAAAACAATTTAAGTAGACGTCCTGAAAGTGGAGACCCCATTGCCAACCCATCGAGTTGGCTGTAGAATTCCTTGTTATGTGTAAAGTAATTCTGATTGAGAAGTAAGTCTAAAAGGTCCATCAACTCTGTAATACATTCAACGCTTAATTTTTTTGCGTTAATAAGGTTATCCCTAAGGACCCTGAGGGTGTCAATGACTGGAACATTAGTGTACAGGTTGACGATGTCAAACGAAGCCAACTTGTACTAAGGCTCAATAGTTAGATCTTTTATTTTATTAATGAAATCTGTGTTGTTAACAACGCTGCGATTATTGGTCAGGTTCAAATTTTGTTTAAGCACACTTACTAGTTTTTTGGCCGTTTTGTATCCCGGTGCAGCGGTGAAGTTGACTAACGGTCTTATTGGAAAGCCAAACTTGTGGATTTTCGGTAACCCTGTCAAAACCGGTGCTCTAATGTCGATAGGTTTTAAAGACCTCCTAGTGCGCTCATCAAACAGGTGTATAAATTTGTTCAAATTCTGGTTTAGTTTTTGGACATATTTATCAGTGGGAACGGCGTTTAATTTTTCTATGTTATTATTAGCGATGAAGTCTTTGACTCTGTCATTATAATCTTTTGTACCCATGATGACCACAGTACTGCCCTTGTCAGCCTCAGTGACAAAGGCTTGGTTATCAATGAGTTTCTGTTTTATACTCGCTAGGATCCTACGTTCCCCGTTATATTTGTTAAACGTATTCGAAACGTGTGGACGATTCCCCGATTACCGATTATTGATATATTTATTAAGTTTATTGTTAATCAAGAAACGCGCCTCGTCCCGGCTGCATTGGTTATCAATTGCTTTAATCATCGTTTCGGCACATATAACCTCATTAGTAATATTATCACGGCATGTATTGGATTTATACTTCGGTAAGTTATATTTGAAAACTTTACATAACAAACCAGTTTCAGCGTCAGTCAACTCAAAATAATAGCAATCTTATCGCTGCCTATAGAACGACTAATAACATTTTAAATATCTTGCGCGTTCATGAACCTACAGCCCTCGAGAAGAAAACGGGGGTATACAAATTGATATGCGATGATTGCGACGCGTTTTATGTGGGACAGACCGGCCGTGGTTTTATAAAAAGGTTTGTTGAACATAGGCCACCCAGAAGTCATCATGCCCTCGAAAACATGAACTCTAGTTTTGCTAAGCATCATGTCAATGAAAATCACGGCTATACTGATTTTAAGACTAACTTAGTCCCCCTCCATATTTGCAATAAGGGACAGTATATGAACGCTCTCGAAGAATTCGAGATTTACAAAGCTTATAATAATAGTGACACCAGGCCATTTGTTTTGAACGATAAACTAAACTTTAAGTCGAATGCTTTATATGATACCGCACTGCGACATCTTTCGAGCGATGAGTGATTTTACTTAGTGCGCGTTCAGCTGGAGTGAGGTGTGCACCTTGGAGCCTATACGTGCGCCTAATGTTGTGGTTTTCATTAATTTACTTAACGTGTGTTTTGGATTTTGATATTTTATAATGTTCGACGATTCATCCTCTATTGAGGTTTGAAGAGTATGTTTTTTACTCCTGAGGATGGGACAAGCTGTCCCGAAACATGTTGAGTCTAATATAACATCGCAAATATAAGAATTAAGCCTCTGACGGTAAGTAACGTTGTTTACTTGATAATATTTACGATAGAGAAGAAGAGTAAGTAAAGCAAATTTTTAATATGAATAACCAAGTATACAAGTAAAGAACTAAACAATTCATTGTTAGCTGACTCATGAAATAGAAAACATCTTGAAAAAAAACTGAATAATAATTTGTAATTTGTACTAATATAATATTGGACATATAAAAGAAACTAGTAAGTGAAACAAGTTTATAATAAGAAGAAACAAGTTAAGTATACAAGTAAGAACTAAAATAATTCATTTAAATTATTCAGATTTAAAAATCGTTATAACATCTTATTTTAACCATAAAAAGTGGAGTGTGTTACATTAGTTTTGTTAACCACATTTTTTTTTTCATTTTCTCTGTGCCGCTTGCTCTGACATTGAGAATATATTCTGTTCATTCTGTAAAAAAAAAAAAAAAAAAAATACAACCAAATTGGATTAAGCATATTTTCTTGTTATTCTGAAAGTAGCAACACTATATATATATTTTTCAACAAAAAAAGTGGAGGGTGCATAGAAGTGTATTAGAACTAATAATATAAAGCAGAGTCTCTTATTTGGAGGTAGGCATTTTTTAAACTAGAACAAATTTAATTCTTGTATGTAATATTCTTTACACAAATTATTTAAAAAATATATTGTCTTTAGTTATTAATAATTGTTCATTTGAACAATTGTTTATTTCACTTGATTGACGAATTCCTCCTCGTCGTACGGTTGTAGGCTGCTACGTTAAAGTTCACCGCTGGCCCCGCTGACGCGTTGTCACTCGCGATTCACTCACGCACGCGGTTTATCTATCCTATTTTGTTTTTATTTATAATTCTCAGGTTCAACAAGTGGGTGGGTTAATTAATTATTATTTAATGCAATGGGTTCAGCGTACACCTTCCGGCAATCTTAATCTGTCCACGCGTTCACACAGGTGTATCCCACTGAATACAACCGATCCTATGCGGAAATCTTGATTAATGCGATTGAGCGCTATCAGATCTTGAATTCAACTGAGTTCTGCTTTCTATTAACTCCTTGATCTAGCATATGGGTATCTCGTAACTAAGATCTTGGACTGTCGTCACTCCTATGGAAAAACGTGTACTGTCACGACAAACTCGCACAGAGAGTAGGGGAGAGTGGGGTAGCCCCGATCAGGTCGGTAACGAGAGTATAGTACGCTGTAGCGATATCTGTTGAATACTGAACTCTAGCCAGTTCCACAGTGAACTAATTAAAAACGACCGCTAACCATTTCCGCCATTGTACTTACAGTGAATTACAGAAGTGTGTTTTATTAGACAAATTTCTTCTTATTTCTTCACATCTTTAAAGCAACGTAATGATATTTCCACTTAAATTTTGAAGTATTTAATTGTACAGATGTATTGTTAACGTTTTCAGCATTATTTGAATTCGTTATTTACGGTTTTAAACTAACTTACTATAGTCTTAGGTTATAAAACTCAGTAGTATACGCGGTGGGGTAGCACCGATCAGGTGAGTGGGGGAATGACGATAAACTGTACTGAGTTACAACTGTACAACGCCATACTGAGTTAAGTACTATTAAATACTAATGCGTTGCCCTTATATGTTCGTGATACTTTCCGTGGCGTAGCTAGGTTTTTTTTGAGTTTTGTACTGATTAATAAAAACTTTTTTTTATTATGGCGTATCTTAATTTAGAAGTTACCCTCGGAGTCAAAGATTGTCAATATTAGTGACTTTTGAATGAGAAACTATTATAATGTGTATTATAGGAAAGATTTTTAGTAGGCCTATATGGAGAAAATATACACACAAAAATTAAATTGCATTATTTTCCATATAAAATACACAGGATATAGTAATACACAGGATATAGTACATTGTCTTAAGAACTAAAAATAAAACCTAATTTTTAAAATTTATTTTTACACTTAGAATGTAGTAAGGACCATTTGTAGATATAAGTAACATTCTAATGTATCTTTTATCAATACATCGTTTGCTTTTTACATTGACAATTTTTTTTTAGGTTTTTATCTCTTCCCACTTAATTTGCATAGGAAATCAACTGATCGTCATTACCCCGCGGTGGGGGAATACTGATCAAAGCCCATTTGTTACTTTTTATGCAATAAGAAAAGCCCCTTTCAACTTTAACGCTTACAGTGTATAACTAATAATCTGCTCTGTTATATCAACAATTTTTTACATTTGTTTTTAACTTTTAGCCAATTCTTCAATTTTTTATCGAATTTCTCCCTTATGTGATAGGGGCTACTCCACTCTCCCCTACGTCTTACAAGGACGAGTTACAGAAGAGAACTGGACGATCTTGACTTAAATTGAGCACATCTCAAATGGAAATTGGAGTTCCTGATTGGTTGAAATCTATAAAACGTGATAGATTTTTACCTTGATATTACTATTAGTTTTTCACTTTACGTGCTTATGTATTATTCACCCTAAAATATCATAGGGGAATAAGGTTTGCTTTGATTAAACCCTTTCACCCGGTTGTGCTTACTAAACACCTTGTGTCATGTCCATCCAGTTTTGTTTGTTCGCTGACGACGCTCTGAAGAAGCTTGTGTCTTATTTCTTCATTTCCGCGCCGTAAAAGGGGGGGGCGCCGTCGAATTAACTTAAACGAAGTTATATAAAGCAGTGTGGCTTTCAAATAGAATGGTTTCATACATTAATTTTCTTAAACTTTGATTATCGAATGCTACATAAGGTTGAAATACAAAAGCTATTAAGATAATTCTCTTTTAATGATCATATGTACAGACAAAAATTAAAAGTAAATTCAATTTATTCCTCTCTTACTTCAAAAACGGAAACATTCACTGACACACTGTGCTGTTTGTGATTGATACGTCTCATCTATGTCGGTGACATATGTCGAAAAGCCACACTAGGAAGATCTAAAAGAGGAAGGCATCTTGAACACCTATCAACAGAGCGAAATGCTGGTAACTGCTGGTAACTTTAAAAGCAGGTAACTTAATATTCAGCTTCCTTTATTCTAATAAATGGAAATACTGACTGAGACCTAATTGTGTTTCAGTTGTTACGTCATAAAACTTACAATATCTCTATAAAGTATTTGGTAAAATATTAATTTCTTAATTTTTTAACACGAGTAATTCTTTATAAAACAGAATTTTGTGATGTGAAGTACACAGGTTAAAACAGTTTTGTAAATAGCAGTTTACATGTTATTCATGTTAGTTAGATTTCATAGGTAATGCTAATTTAGATTTGAAGAGAAATTTCATTATATTAAATCAAAAAACTTAAAATAAACTAATAAATAACTTTAGTCAGATGCTCTTCGATTCACGTTTGCTTTGGGGAACTAAAAGAAAAAGATTCGTGAGTTCCTTCCCGTGTATTGCATGACTTTCCTCATGCAAACATTCGCCAAAACTCTAGTCCATAAAACGACAAGGATGTACCAGTTATATTTGGCAAGGCCTTTCCTTAATACTGTGTTCTACCGAAACAATGTTCTTCTATGTCTAATATTATGACATACGCTATTCTTTAAGCTCGTATACTTCAGACTGGTAAACTGTTTATAAACTAATAATCCACTAGTCTCTCCAAATATAAAAGAATTTAAATTTCCGTCAGTAATTTCCTAAATAATGTAATGATTTTCTTTGTACATCTGGAAGCTTGAGGACAAATCCAACAACGTTACGTTATATAATCAACTTAAACTTATTTCTAAAAATCCATACAATTATTGACTCTTCTGCATTACATTTTGATTCTATGTCCGGATATCTTTTTCTATTCCTGTAGAATTGGTTCATTTTGCTTATTTTCATCTCCAAGTAAAGCAAATAATTAGGACTTGAAGTTATTAGGTCTTAAAGTTAATCCAAACAAGAAGTCTTCAGGCAGAAGAATCTGAAAAGTATAAGTTTCCCTGCAGTAATTCAGGTTTTTTCTTTTATTGTTAAACTTTAAACCATAAGGAATAATTTGTACTCCTTGAAACTAAGAAAAACACTCGATTTGCAGCCATTACCATTGTCTCACATTTAACCTCTCTCTTTACTTAGTTTTTATGATTTCCATGTTGGTGAGTGATCAAGTATTACCTTTTTACGTATACCAGCAACTGATCCTTTGAGTTCAAGAATATTAATTGTTGCTCACTTAGTTTATCTTTCACAGGGTGGGGTTTGCAGTGAAATATTTTTTAACTTTTTTTAATACAATGATGAAACAATGGTTTTAGCATCCACTTACTTTTTTATCTGCCGCTAGCGTGCTTGTAGCAACACTGTTTCCTACCATTTTCATGAAGTAGTTGGAATCTTTGAATTGTAAAAAGAAACCAGATTTTACTGAAAAAAAATTAGATAAATTTATGAAATGTGCTGTTTAAGAGATTTAAAAAAACAAATAGGGTACATGATACGCAGATAGGAATATCTAATTGGCCAAAATATAACTAAAGACATATATTATTTTGATGAATTAATGTGCTTATGTTAAAATAATATATACTTAGACTAGGAGGTATGAGTAATGATTAGAATTGTTAATACTTTTTTAAATATATATTAAACTAATAAAATTATTAGCTTCAGTAAAATGATCTGCACTTTACGTTTATAAAAATCATTTATTTATACTTTTCGAGTTTAATCTGGAAGTTTTTTCAGAGAAGGATTGATTTACTCCAAGACAAAAAACCTGTATTTTATACTTAAAACAACATTTATTCTGTAGTTATACAAAGTGTAAAGGAAATTGTATTCGTAGTAAAATAAAACACTCCATACACATGGAAAAGAAACAAAACAATTCACGGTAGGATATGACGTAAATACACGTAGCGTAAAGAGGAAGCAACTAAATTAAAAGAAATGACATAAAAATACTACAAAGGAATCTGTATTAAAACAATGACATAAAGTGTGCGTGCTTAGAAAGGAATTTGAGATGTGAGGGAGTAGAGAAGGAAAACTGATTATAAACTGTCTGTAAAGTTTATAAAGATATATTGGCTTGACTTGGTTTGAAATATTGTTTTTTAATATTTTGTCTTCTTATAATCTTCTCTTCTTCACTTTTTTTTTATCTCCCATTTTCTTCTTCTTTCTCTATTTCCTAATTAGCTCCTAGTCTTCTTATTCTTTTTTCTCTTGTCTTTTGTCCTTCTTCCTTTTCTTAACCTAATTAAAAGTGCAGGAATTTTGATGTAAAGTAATAATGTACGTTAAAAACAAATAATTTTCACATTTCAACTGACTGTAGCTCTCTGTCAGTAAGAAAAGCAATCTAGGCCTGGAGTTCGTCATTAAAATTCATTATAAACTACATATATTTGCATATGGTTAAGTAAGTTAGCCATAGACGTTTACTTATTGTGTGTAATTTAAAGTAATAATTCAATATATGGGATAAAGAGTACAAACGTACTGAGATATACCTATTCATTTTATTCATTCACCAAAATGGGTCTTGTTCACTACTCTGTATTCAATATGAGCAAATCCTCATCTACTACTACTACTACTCTCCAGCACTACAGCCCATGGTGAGCCCTGGCTTCCGCTACGACCCGTCTCCACTCATCTTTGTCCATTGCCCTCAGTCTCCAGTTCCTAATGACCATCTTTCTCAGATCTTCGTCCACATCCTGCTGCCATCTTCTTCGAGGCCTGTCTCGTCTTCTTTTGCCCAACATCGTTCCACTTAATATAGTTTTGGGCAGCCTCGTAACATTCATACGGGATACGTGTCCCAGCCATCTAATTCTAGCTGATTTTATGTGCCTCACCAGGTCTTGTCCACCAATCAACTCATTTATTTCACTGTTATTTCGGGTCCTATACATATTCCCTTCCTTCACCGGTCCAAATATCTGTCTCAATATTCTTCTTTCAAAAATTCTTAGAGCGCTTATATCCTTATTTACGAGAGTCCATGTCTCGGATGCATAAGCAACAACAGGTTTGATCAGTGTTTTATATAACATCAGTTTGGTTCTTGGAGTTAGAAGCTTTGACTTTAGTAATGATTGGTTTGCATAGTAGGCTTTATTGGCGGTTATGATTGTATTTACTATTTCGCTGCTCACTCGGTTTTCATTATTCAGAATAACACCTAGGTACTTAAATTCTGTAACTCCTTGGAAACAGTAATGGCCTGTGTGAAGGTCCAGCAGTTCTCTATTTTCCTTCGCAGACACTTTCATGTATTTTGTTTTAGCCTCATTGACTTCCAAACCAATTTTGCTTACTTCCCTCTCCATTTCAATAAAGGTATCTTTTAATACATTTTTGTTCCTGGCTACCAGCACAATATCATCCGCATATGCTCCTAGTTGCCTCGTCCTTTTGAAGATGTGTCCTCTGAAGTCTATCATGTTTATAGCATAATGTAGTACCAAGTTAAAGAGGGTTGCAGGTAGTGCATCACCCTGCTTTACTCCAGTACCAACCGTAAAATCTCGGCTTTTGTTTCTTCCCAGAACTACTTTTCCTTTCAAATCTTTCAGACTGAGCAGTACCAGTCTCACAATCTTTTGAGGTACTCCCAATTCTTCCAATGCTATTCGCAACATTTTTCAATTTACACTATCGAAGGCCTGCCTGAAATCTATAAACAGTATATGGAGGTCAATACCATATTCGGAACATCTTTCGAGTGACTGCCTCATGACAAAAATTTGATCGACTGTGCTCCGGTCGGCTCTAAATCCACTTTGATGATCACCTAGGATTTCCTCTGCATATACATTTAGCCTATCAAGGAGAATCATGGAAAATATCTTATAGACACAGCTTAGCAGTGTTATGCCCCTATAACTACTGCATACAGTTTTATCTCCTTTTTTAAAAACTGGGCATATTACTCCAGTCTTCCAGTCATTTGGCATTGTCTCTTCCTCCCATACACTACATACTATATCACGAATTTGTGCAGTTAGTGCTCCACTGCCTTTTTTGATCAGTTCAGGGCTAAGCTGATCTTCGCCAGGCGCTTTCCGGTTCTTTAGTCGATTAATTGCTCTTCTCACTTCCTCAACTGAGGGAATTTCTACATATGGTTCTGGACCTATTCTTACATTCTCTTCTACAGTCTCCATTGTGTCAGGCTTATTTAATATTTCTTCAAAATATTCAGCCTATCTGTTGAGGATCAGCCTGTCTTCTGCTATTAGTTTTCCATCTTTGTCTTTGCAGATATTTATCTTTGGTTGGTAACTTCTGTTTATACTTCTTACCTCATTATACAGATTTCTGTTTTCTTCTGTTCTGATAATTCCTCTATTTTACGCACCTTCTCCTTCATGTATTCTCTTTTTTTCTTCTTACATAAATGGTTTGCCTCGCGTCTGCTAGCTCTATATCGGTCACTATTCTGTCTAGTGTTTCTCTCCAACATTTTCCTTCTGTATTCATTCTTTTTCTGTATAGCTTCTCTGCACTCGTCATCAAACCATTCGGACTGTTTTCTCCTTTTCACACCTACTATCTCTCTAGCCGCCTCTATAACAGATTCTTTCATGTTTGTCCACTTTTATTCAATATTATTGATTTCCTCATCAAGTTTGTTAGCTATCATTAGTTGGTATTGACCACAACAATGACCATCTTTAAGTTTATCGACATCCCATTTCATTCTTTTCTCTCCTTTATCTCTTTGGATCATAGCTAGCTTTTCTCTGACCACTGCTCTCACCAGATAGTGATCAGTATCACAGTTTGGACCTCTCATTGCTCTAGTATCTACTACAGAGTTTGCATGTCTTTTGCTAACAAGGACATGATCAATTTGATTCATTAGATCAGTCCCAGGGGCTCTCCATGTCCCTAAGTGGATTCTTTTATGATCAAAACTGGTGCTTTTTTATGATCATTCCGCACGCTGTAGCGAACTCTGCAAGCATTCTTCCATTGTCACTGGATTCATTGTGCAGGGAGAATTTCCCAGCAACGGCCTTCAGAAAATTCTCTTTTCCAATCTTAGCATTAAAGTCCCCCAGAATGATAACTAAGTCGAATTTTGGGACTGATCCTTACACTCTTGTTAATTTTCCATAAAATTCCTCCTTCTCTTCATCTGATTTATCCTCAGTTGGTGCATGTACTGATATGAGTGTTATATTTCTGAAATGGCCTTTCATTCTTAGCTTGCATATTCTATCAGATATTGGTTCAATTCCAATTACCCTGTCAGATATTTTCTTGTTCATTATGAACCCAGTCCCAAACTGACCTGTTCTTGCTGTAGGTCCACTGTAAACGAACTTGAAATGCCTTTTCTCAATTACACCTTGTCCTTGCCATCTAATCTCTTGTAAGGCAATAATATCCAAATGAAATCTGTTCATTTCATCAGCAACTTCCCTCATCTTTCCTGGCTGCAGCATGGTCTGTACGTTCTACGTTCCGATGATCAATTTATGCTTCCATTTGTCATCTTTTTTTCTTATCTTAATCCGATGATTCGTAATGTGTGCTTCTCCTAATACTGTCCCACCCCGGAGATCCGAATGGGGGACTGTTTTACCTCCGGATATATTTTGAGCATTAGGATCATTCATGATGTTTTCCTTCAACTTCTTCTTTCCCACTGACAAATCGTTGGGTTTCTCTACAGTTATATTTTATGGTGTGGGTCGTAAGCTCCACGACCAACCCCCATCCTGGAGGACCAGGAACACTTCTGTCGGGGTTACCATACCTTAGCTGATCTGTTCCAGTTAATTATTTCGGGCGCTGGAAACTTGCCCTTCATCCTCTCTCATGTTTGCTACAAGGCGCACACACAGGCACGCCATGCACCCAGTGGTCACGCGACTACAATTAGTCTTCGAGGACGTGAGAGTAGGATTTTTTGGCAGAGCTGAGTTCATCTAGAACCCCTGACTCTTTCGTCAGAAAACAGTGGGCCTTTCTCAGATACCAGAGTTTATAATATCGTTTCCAAAGTTAGTTGTTGCAATTATTTGTTATTAGTTACTGATTTTTCAACAAGTACTAAATTATTTTTTCGCTGTACTCGAAATTATCATTATTTCAAATGTCCAAGAGAAAATAGTACATTTTCTTCTAACTGGATGGAAATTGCAAGTCGAACAAATATAAAAACGTAATCGGAAAATATACGTGATATAAAGTACACAGTATAAATGTATGCTTCCTTTTTTGTGATCACGTAAGGAAAAGGAAGCTACTATAACAATCCCTGTAGTCAAGCAGGTAACGTTTTTTGTGAAAAAGCGTAAACTATAAACAATAATAAACAAATTGCTAATGTGAGTTTTGCAAATAATGTTACTTCTGGCATGAAATTGTTTTTAATTACATTTTCTGTATGGTAAGACACGTTTTACGTTGTCAGTCCATCAGTATCAACAATTTCTTAAATGAAGCAATTCAAGCGTTGTTAGTTATCTTTCCGGTGGCTTTACTATTATTTGTTTCTCGTGCGCGCGCGAGTGTGTATAATTAAGGGTTTATAACATACTAGTCTTTCGATATCCACTTTTTATCATTCCTTATTGTTATGTCGTCTCTCTTTGGTTCTCTTTGATCAGTTTGCTTATTTATGCCACTTTGCCGTGTCTGTTTATGAATTCCATGTTTTTTCTTCCTTCTGGCTTTTATTGTGTAAATAGTATGTTTATCTATTTTTGTTTCTGCATCGTTTGTGTACTTCTAAACTATAGGTTACTAGGTGTGTCTCTTTAATTCTTGTACGCGCATGATTTTTCGTATTCTGTCATTTACAATTTATTTTTGATGCGCCTGCCGCCCTCCTAGATAATTATTCTCTGAACTTTAGAATTTTCCCTTTTATTTTTTTAATTTGCCACACCTCTGAACGATATGCTGTTATTCGTTTTGCAACACTCTCTTTGTAATTTTATTCTCCTTCATTAGTGGTTTGACCACATAAGTTATTCACGTAGGTCCCGGTCTTTGATTGCGTCGTCAGGTGACGCAGCCTGTATATTTAGTTCTTCTATTATGTGTTGTGTTTTGCATATCGTCTACTATAAACATCAGATAGTTGACTATAAATGTACAAAAATCTGGTTTTAATTAAATTTTTGCTTATTGTTTTCTTTGTATTTTATTTTATAACTTGTCTGTCACGCAGTTACTTCTGTAATCGTCGGCTACCGATATCTGATAATCCGCAAAACATAAAAACTTAATTCATTCATATAATTAATAAGAGCAATTTTTTAAACACAAGTCGGTATATCATAATATTAATTCTCTCTTATTGTTATAAGTACCGGTACATTTAGTCACCGGTATTCTGGTACTTATATCGTCCCCTGCTTGTACTGCGTAATTTGTTAAATGTGAGTTTGGTATACTGCTTTCAACTGAGATTGGTAGATTAAAGAAACAAGACAGATTACCTTGTCTCTAAATTGGCCTGTATGCAAATATTTTGTCCGAACAATTCCTTGTATCGAGGTAAGCCTGAACCAAAATACTGTATGTGAAGTACTGTATTAAATAACATTCTGGATGATTGAAGGGCCGACGGATTGATCATCCCCTAGCAAAGACAATTAATGTCCACATCCCAGTTAACCAGCGCAGGGCAGCTGTGAGCCGTTCACCCAATGTGACTACAGACAGTTGAGTTCACAGTCGATTGAGCTAACGTGTGTCCGAACGCTGACGTTGCCGTTAATTGGTGGCTATACAACGAATGTACACTAAAATAGCTGTGAGGATGTGAGTGTGTGAAGCGCTCAATGCAACTGACCCTCAATACAACTGACCTGTGATGATGTATACAAGCGTATTTTCGTAATAGATGTTTTGCTCGTTTCCCAAGTTAAAAATAACTCCATTACTTCTAATAAAATAAACAATTTCTAATAAATAATTAATTATTACGATAAATTATGATTACAGTTATTATTTTGCCGTTGTCAATACGATCAAGTAAGCAGTATATATACAATATAAGAAAAAAATTTTATAATCAAAAGTACTTGAACGATTTATTAATACTTCTGTAATTAATTTTCAGTAACAACTTAGAAAGTTAATATTGACTGCGTTTTTTATACTGCTGCAATCTTCCCCTTCTGTCGCAGAACGTAAACACATAAAATACACTGTAATGTGGTAATAGCATAATCCCTAGTGTGTGCTCCTATGTTCGGATACTTGTGTCAATGTAATCAACTTCTTTCTTGTTTCGTTGCCACAATCTTACACACAATCAGGGCATTCTTAAAGCCAAGAGCTAAACGAAACGTCACGTGAGCTGCGATAACGTTTTAAAGACTACGATAAAAGAAAAAACACTTGTTAAATATTCCAATTCATTTTACAAAATCTCTATGAAGTTACCGGAAATCGACACATTTACAAATCATAAATACCATGCAGAGTATATTATATTTAAAATTTACGTGTTTTACGTTAACGTATGTGCGTCATTGGGAGTTTGTTTAGAGTCTGTGTTGGTGCTAGGGATGTTTCAGAAGATATTTAATGTATTATTTTCCAAATTTATGTTTCTGTGTGATTACAACTGATTTAGTATTGGTTAACACTGAAAAGTTTTCTAACGATATCAAGAGGGACACATCCCCCCCACAAAACGCGATTGGGATATATGTGCGTACGCCTACATATTCCATGCAATAGCTCAGAGTACTTTCCTGTTACTTTGATATATTATATTAATATTATTTAAAATATTTTTATTATAATGTTAATTGATTTATTTCATTTGAAGCTCTGAAATATATTATAATTCTGTAATTCTGTTGCTTTATGAAGTTATGCGGGCCACTTATGTTATGTAATAAAAGTCTCAGAATTGCACACCATGAAAGATAAATTATGATTTATACAGATCAGCACAAGAAACCACTATAAGTAAGCCTACTCTACGAAGTTGACTGTCCGTGGTGCTACAGCCATTACTGGGCCTCCAAATTCTTTGACAATCGCTCACTTATGAATCAGACAGGTTCATGATCTTCCCTTTTACCTGGAGTGACGTTAACTGAGTGCTGAACCGATTAGTTATAACCCCTCATTTACTCTTACAATTCTAAATCTATTGACGAAAACTTTTATACATCCTGCTGAATTTAATTAAATTGTTTCAAACTATACAACTTTCAATTCCTTTTCATAAATGAGAATGATTTATGGTTTTTTTTACAACTCAAATTTTTTATAGTTTTAATTATGACTCATGTTTCTTATATTTTTGATTGTGCCCAACTAATGTCTCTTATGGCTTTAATTATAAGAAAGTAGCTGTTACCCGAGGCTTCGCAATAGAATACTTGACTTTTAGTAAGTATTTTAATATAACTTTTATTGTCTATGTCTATATGGCGTTCTGTCAGCTCGTATAACAATTTTGTACTCATTAGTCAAATTCTCTTCAAAGCTGTTTTCAACACTTGTACTATTTTAACTTGTACTAATTTATTATGTTGGTGCAACAGCCTTTGGAGATTTAAAAGTGCCCGTTTATAAAGCCTTTGGAGATATTTATACAGTACCTGTTAAATCAAAAACGCTAAAATCTTTATTTTAAGTGTTACTGTGTTAGAAGCATTGTATAGCACATTAAACGTTATGTTTTCCTAAACCGTGGCTTTTATTTATTTCAGCAGTAAACTAAAAACCAAAAACCGTTGTCACCTAACCTCACAAATTAAAACAACAACGATTTTCGCTTTGCATTAAGTAATCGGACAATTTACAATTAGTACACTTCTTCTTTTCCACATCGTAATTTATCGATACAATCTCATATTATATAAAACATCGATAATGTATTGCAGGAATGGATAAATATACAGTTCCGATGCCGCTAAATAGCTTTTGTTTATTTACTTATTACTATGGCGATTAATTCTGGTCTCCATTGGTGTTTTGACATCTTTAGTAGTAGTATTTAATATATTTCATTACTTATTCATTGAATCATCAGAAATAAGTATTAACATATATTTTATAATTGTTTAAGACAATTACAAAATATATAGACGTATCTGTATACAAAATTACAAAAACATACCGATACAATTGAATATTAAAAACATTAAACACTGCAGGAACTGATAAAGGTACACAGTTCCGACGCCGCTAAATATCATTCGTTTATTTACTTGTTACTATGGTAATTAATTCTCGTCTCCATGGTATAGTTGACATCATTATACCCGTCAATGAGAAGCCATAATTAAAAAGGCCTAAATCGTGCGAACGGAGCAAAATATCAATTTCCAAGCTAGACAGTATTTTTTGCCTTGTGTCAAAGGTTACCTGTGCAAAATTTGGTGGCATTCGGTAAAACGGTGTGGATTCTTATTCATTACTCATAAATCCTCAGACTTTTAGTTTTATATATACTGCAATGGAACATCACAGAAAAGGGTCTTTGTAGCTATGAATTTTAACAATTTATGACGTTATAGACATGTTGAAAATGGATTTTGTTAACATTTTGTAAAATAGCTATAAGTTTTGAAATAAGAAATGGGTAATTAACCGTTGTATGTCAAAATGCCCATACATTTATTTTCTGTCATGTCAAGTGCGAATTTAGTGCGCGAGTGCGCGTCTTATTCGTATTTACATGAATACCTATGGTGTAAATTAACGTATCGAATTGAAATTTGGACAGCTCAATTGGACAACTTCTGAATTAGCGCTACATTTTTCATATGTCAAAGACTCAGAACATATTATTTTAATAGACTCTATGTAGACTCTATGTATTTTTTAACAGAATTCACTTTTCTAAAGAATTCTTATCTTCTGAAAGTCATAAAACTCTTAGATAAAATCTATACATGCTTTTGCAGTCTTCAGCAAAATTGAGCAGGACATATGTCTAACTATCTAACTCATCAATCACGTGCTATGAGTTTTAACCAATCGGAGGCTCCAATTTTCATCCAGTTTGGTCCTTCGCGGAAGAAGTTTCGGCAGTTCAACCTAGCAGCTCGGCCTTAACAGACGTTGTCTCTGTGCGAGTTTGTCGTATCAGTATACGTTCTACATAATGGTTACGATTACGGGATCTTAGCAACTAGTAGCCCGTTTGCTAGATCGATTGGGTATTAGAACTCAAAATAATTTAATTATGAATTAAATAGTGCTATTTCACGATAGTCAAGATTTTCCGCATAGGAATCAAGTGTATTTGCTGAAATACATCTGTGTGAACGCGAGGACACGTCAAGATACCGGAAGGTGTACGTAAAACACACCGGAATTGAATTAATAATAGTTAAACCCATTATCGAGCCCTGAGATAAATGAAATAAACTCTATCGGCAAAACGGCTTGCGCGCGAGCGCGCGTGTGTGTTGCGAGAGTTCTACGTGTCATCATTGCAGCGGATCCACCAGGCGACGAGTGTCGTAGTGGAGCAGTTCAACGCTTCGTCAAGGGATTTCGTCGAACAAGTAAAATAGACTATAAGAAAGAAAAACATTCAAGCCATTTCACAGACTCTATTAAAATTCAAGAATAAATAATTTATGTTTTAATCACAGACCATATTAAATTTGTTTTAAAGTAAATACCTAACTCGAGATAAAAGGCTGATATTATTTTTACTAGTAATTTTGTACAAACCACTAGTAATTTGTACATACTAGTAATTTGTACACTAAATTACTAGTAGAAATATTTGAGACCACTAACACTCCAATACAACAATAAAATGATATTATTTTGTTCTAATTTACTATGCCTCATATTTGTTGTTGTTTATCGGTATAACGGTGTGGATTCTTATTCAGTAGGCCTACTCATAAATCCTCAGACTTTTAGTTTTATATATACAGATATACTCACTCATACTGAATACAACAATTACTTATTCCAGTTGTGTGTAATATCACGCACTATCGTCTGGTCTAATTACTTACTCAAAAGCTCCAACAATAATAATGTCGCGGTTTTTGGCAATTACCTGAAGTACGACACATTCGCGCTCACGAGCGCACAGCATGCGGGTAGTTCATTGCATTAATAAGGTTTGAAAATACGATTTTTTAGGGTACATGAAGGTTTTCAAGAAGAAATAAAATGTAATTATAAGAGTAAATACCAATTGTAGGTAAAACAAATAATGAAATAAGTAACATTTATTGAGGAAAAAGAAAAAACTGTTTAGTAGAGAGTAATCAACATGCACAAACTTTTAAATGTCAGACAAAATTACGCAAAGAAGAAATACGAGTTAGGCCAATTGCGCCAGTGTATAGGTTACCTAAAGACAGTAGGGGAATATTAAAAGAAGTTATGCGTTTGATGTAAAGTATAATATAGAAAATCGTGCAAAAGGTATCCAAAAAATAAAAAATATTGAAAACAATAAAAATATAAAGTTGGTATTGTTAGATCTTAAAGATATGTTTGCTAATATTACAGTAAGGTAAAGTTATTATCTGATAGATTATAATAGGCTACTATGGGAAATTGTAAGTACAAAAGTGGTTAGTAAAACAACAGACGATTGCTATAACAAAACTATTTTACGTTTAGTAACAGATTTTATATACAGAAACAAATAAAGGTCCACGAGACCTTAATATCCCTTTATTGTTGCCGAAATCTATATGAACGATGTTGAATAAAGCCGTGGACCTCTACTATGTATAAACAGATTATAAAGCTGTGGATTAGGCATGTCGACGATATAATGATGTCTTACGGTGGTAATTTATAAACGTTTAGAAAAAGCCAATTCATTTGTAAGTTTGAGGTCAAGAGTAAGGATAAAAACGTACAGTTAAGAACGAGATAGGAGGCACGAAATTAAATTTCGAGGTACTAAGGATACAAAAAAGATTACGAGAAACTGTAATTTGGCATATCTAGAAACGAATCGTATTCAGATATAATTATTAGTAAAGGATGTATAGGAAATCATCTGAAACCTATTCAAAATTATAAAATATTGAAAGCAATGAAAATATAAACTATTGCCTACTATATAGATAGTATCCACATGTGAAGTATTATCCGTCCACATAGATATAAAATAGTGGGTGTATTACTTACAGCATTTCTGTGAGCTAGATATGTTGTTTTGAAATTGTAAGCATAAATTAAATGAAATTCTTCCACGAGCACTAAGTAATAAGTTAATAATTTATTAATGAAAGATTAATTAATACACAGTAATACGAGTATACAATAATTAATATAAGTCAATACAACTAGTATACTGCATTTTGTAGTGCAAATGTGTGTTTAAAAGGCACCATTCACAAATATGAATCTGGCATATATGCAAAAGCATAAAGAAAATTAACAGTTAATGTAAAATTATCTGAAGCTGCCTGATTCTTTTAGCACGTAAACATCTAAATAATGCTGGTTATTAAGAGGGCCCGTGGTAATTCAATGGTTGTAGAAATTTGTAAGCTTTTCTTCTCCCACAGGATAAAAAAAAAGTAAACAGTATTTGAAGGCATTTGTAAAAATTGTGAATTGACTGTTTAATGCTAAAAGTATATGCATTTTGTTACTAAAGTAAAAAAGGAATAAAATTATTATTTCCTGTTAAATTTGTGCAGAAACATAGCTGCTGTGCTCATTCGTTTATAATATTTACGTGCCAGAGAGAATAAAGTAAATTTAAGACAGCGATGAAGGTGAAATTTTCTGAGGTCACAGGAGAGAAAGAAGCTGTCCTAACGAACCGTGTAATCAACATAGCTCAGTAGTTCCTGAGGCATTGTAGGAAGTAAAAATAACACCCGAGCATATGCCTGCTTGACTCTTACACAACGTGGTTGTTTTACGAGGCCTATATGAGAGCAATTGAAATGTATAGTGCTTTTCGTATAATTTCTAGATATAACTAAACACCTGTAACAATATTTTTTATACTTCGATGAACATAGAAATTCTGTTGCTCACTTCACTGTTTTCCTTCTCACGTATCCAATGTTTGTTCATGAAGCCACAGTTGTTAACAATTAGTAATCAAAGTGGTCCTATATTCGGAGGGAGACGAAATATTTCTACACCTTCTCCCTTACAGCTAACTGCAATCACCAGGTCCTCTGATCACAGACTTTAACTGTGACGTACGGAAAGTCGCTTAATGTTTTTCAATTGACGTGATTCTCCTTTTTACACTTAGATTAATCGATTTGGGCATAAACGTTTCATAACGTGCAACCTCGTTTAAAATTAAAGGTTAAGTACACATTTATCTAAACTCATTGCCGTTAACCTTGAATATATAGAATTGATTTACCGTTCGTAGTTTCATGGAAGATTCCATTATTAACAACAGAACAAGATCTGTTGTTAATAACGGCTAAATTTTAATAGGTAAAACAAATAAAACTTATCAAATGGAATATAACTTGAAGATTATTTTAGAAATACTATGAAATATGCAGTGTTGTTGGGTTTTTACACACCCAAATTGAACGAACAATCTAAGATGTTTCGTTTATAACTAAGAAAGATAAGCAGAAATTAAATAATCTGTTGAACATTGTAAATTGACTAATGTAGATGCACAGTGAAGACATTGGTTTTAGTTTTCTAACCGTACAAGCAGAAAAATAGAATACTTCCCGATGGAGTGGAAACAAAGAACTGTCTAACATAAGACCAGACAAGAACGGGGAGTATAGTGGCACTGGATACTTTTGATACTAAAGCTGGAAACATTGCTATCACGTCACTGAACTTACATACGTAGTAAATATAGTAAATACTATATTTACTATTTACTGGATAGTAAATACGTAAGTCTTGGCGTGATCGCCAAGAATGTGACAGAGATGTTTCAGCTTGAGTTAAATTTTTAGCTTAAAGGCAAATTGTTATTATTTTAACTGTATTAAATGATATCACGTGTCATAGGTCTATCACATCTCATGTAGGTCACATTTTTTGTTCAACTACATTTTGTCAGGTGTGAGGTGATGTTAAAAATACCTTTTCTAGGAAGCGTGATATAAATAAATATACGTGGTGTGCAAGAGGATTTAGGTCTATTATAGGTTATGTTTTGATAAATGAAAATCTAAAACCACATTTGCACGATGTACATGTTTGTACAGGATATGACATTAGCTCAGATCAGTACTTGGTGTTGGCAACATTTACTTTTTCAAAAAAGTGGAAGAATAGTAAAATATAAAAAAAAACAATAGGTGAAGAAATTTATAAAATTTAATTTATCTATTGGGAGAAGATAGTGTGCTCCATTTATGTCAGCAGAGATTACAGCAGTATCTTTGTGATTCGCCAACAGAGAATGACATAAAGAGAGAATGGCAGAATTTAAAACGTTGTTTTGGCAACGCAGCACAGGAAGCTTTTGGGAAAGAATAAGTTAGGGAGTAGAAATGAATTAAGAAATTTGGAATGATGACATAGAACATGCAGTGAAAGAGAAACAAAAACCTTATAATCAGTGGCTACAAAAAAGGACAGCTGAATCCAAGCATAGGTGTATAGAAACAAGGAATCGAGCAAACGGGTAGTAAGAAAGGTTCACACAGAATCATGGGACAGATTCATAAGTGAAATAGAACATGATATACATTGTCGGTAAATGTTAAAAGATTTGAATCAATCTGAGAAAGATATGGCAAGAATAAGCGTAATAGGTAAAGACAGGTGGATAGAACACTATAGACAGCTGTGGTTTCAGGAAGGCGAGCAGACTTCTCCAGTGAATGAAAAGACTTGAGAAGATGAGTTGTAGTATTCTGTACATCGTTTAAATCATATTTTTAACAATATGATTTTCAAATATCTAAGCAGAAAACAAAAATCATGGCTTTCCGGGGGAAGTTCCCAGTCAAATCAAAAATTGTTCTTAAGGAAACAGTTTTTGAACAAGTCTATGATTAATTCCAAGGACAATTTTGTTCAAAAAGTTAGAACTACCCCTGGCACGACACCTGTACATAAACAACAAAAATCTAACGTTTTGATGTGTCGTTAGCATGTCATTCACAACAAAATTACTAGTTTATGTGTTCAGAAAATAAAATTTATTTTCAAAACAAGTAAAAAGTTAGTTTGAAACACTCAAGTTTTATTTTAAAAATTAGCTTAACATTTAAAAACAACAAACAATGTATAGGCCTACATAGAGTTTGCAACTTTTACCTACTTGTCATTCTGTAAATACAAAATAGTAAAAGAGGAAACAAATCGTAAACAGTTATAAGTAAAAAATTAAACATTAATTGAATAAAATAAACGGATCAATGAAAATACCCAATAGCTTTTATTTTTTTGAACCAGTACCTGACACTAATTTAAATGCAACATTCACAGCCTAATGGATTCGATAAACCTTTGTCAGCAAACTAAGTCTAGCTGATGCCAAACCTAACTAACAGCTTCTTAAAATCTGCATTTCAAGATGTTTTTTTAAGATTTTGTTACTGGTAAAATCACGGACTTCACAAAAATCCCTCCCCCCCGGACGTTCGCCTCTCACACGAGAAAGAGGTCATGTCCAGGAAAAGCCGGACGAGTGAGGACCCTATATAACAGGGTTACTTTATGTTACATTTAACATTAATACTTATATTAGGTTTTTTTATTAATAGCACAGTAATAACTGTTTTGTTTTATCTCAGGAAAGCACAATCAACTACTGTGTCCATCCCACGGACTACACCTAAAACTCCAGAGAAAGCTGCTAAAAGCCGATGGCGGAAACGAAGTACTGCAATGAGAGAGAAAGAAAATGCAGAAGGAACCTTGTGAGTAAAGAACCATTAAAAATTAATTCAACCATAAACAACCAAAATTAAATCAACCACTATTCAACTTACAAGTTTTATCCATTTTTCACAGGGAGAGTCATATAAATCCATCAGAAGAAACCAAATAGTAGAGGATCGGGTGGTAAAAACAGCTTGTACCTGTCCCAAAAAATGTCGAGCAAAACTGCAAGGAACGGAGTCTGGAATTTTTTATTCTTTTTGGGGATTTAGGATCTTGGGATGCTCAAAATGCCTATTTATTCTCATCTTGAAGATAGGTGAAATAAAACGAAAGTACCCAAAGATAACCAAAAGCCAAGAGTCAAAAAGGAAGTGTACCATACAGTATAAGGTTAAAGTTAATAGTATTAAAGTTTCATTATGTACAGTTGAGTTTTAGCTGTCCATGGATTGTAGAATTCTTGTGGAAGAGTTGAAAATATTGCTAAACAAATTTCAAATGGCACGTCTGTTCCTTCTATCGATAAAAGAGGCAAATATTCAAATCGCCCAAACAAAGCACCGCCAGAATCTATTGAGTCTATACATCGACATATTGCTGCTATTACAAAATACCAAAGCTATTACAGTCGAAAACAGAATCCTAACAAAGCCTACCTTAATCATGACACATCAGTATCTTCATTGTATCACGAATACTATTTACAATATTGCAGAGAGCAAGGTCTTCGTCCTGCATCAGAAGATAAGTACAGAAGAGTATTTTGTACTGAATACAATATTGGCTTAAAATGCCAAAATATGACACATGCAAGATATGTGATGAATATGCTATACAAATAAAGGGCTCTTTATTTCATCAGACGGGAATGGAGAACAACAAAACAACCTTACAACGGAAAGAAATTTACATCAACTGAGTGCTCGAGCTATGCAAGAACGACTAGCCACAGATTCAAAATTGGCTAAAGATGACAGTAAGCTACTGGTGATATCGTTCGATCTCATGCAAGCATTACCAACACCAAAACTCACAAGCGGAAAAGCATTTTACAAGAGAAAACTTTGGACTTATTGTGAAAATGTTCATGACTGCGGTCAAGGTAGAGGCTACATGTTTGTATGGACAGGGGATATCGGAAACAGAGGAAGTGATGAGATATGTAGTGTGTTATTAAAGTTTCTTGAGACACAGATTGGTAAAGATAGATTAATAGTTTACTCAGGCAAATGCCCCGGACAAAACATAAAATGGATTATCATTGCTTTATGGCTACACCTGGTAGGAACTCGTAGGTTTACATCAGGTTTGTACCAGCGGGAGAGAGAAATTACTTGTTTGAAGTTTCTTCCTAAAGTTTGACTTTGAAAAAAGTGAAACCGTTACTCTTTGTATTATGACAAATAACACTAAAGGCAATAAAATTGTACTCTGCACTGAACCATTACATCAAGCATCACGTTCTAGGAAATGCAGCTCATCATTTTACCTTCAAAGTAACCACAGCCTTCATCAATCATCTTTTCCAGAGATATTCAAATGTATTTGATGAAGAATAAAAAATTAACGTTATGTTTTATGAAAGATGTAATTATGTAGGATAAAACCTTGTAAAAAAATGTGCATGGAAATATTCACAAAGCAGCATCTTGTTTTACGAAAAATTCTGAAAGTTGTTTTTTGATGTAAAATAACCTTTAGTTTTCCCCGTAACCGCCGCCGCTCTCAAACTTACAAGTTTCTTGAGAGTAGCTCTAATACTTTACTACTATAGAAAATTCTTGTGTGTATCTAAATAGTTTACTTTTCAGTTGTGTACCCGAGACAGTGAAAGAAACGTAAAATAAATTGAGAAGACGTTGTTTGAATGCAATGACAGTCGACGGCGTAAGTTAAATACCCAAGCTTATAATAAATAAAACGAAGTGGAAATATAAACAGCAAAAATAGCAGTCCTTTTGTCATTCATACAAACTAGAAAACTTAGTGGAATGTACAAGAGTTTACTGAAGGCAGCCAGAATTTCAATAAATTTAATGCTGAAGGTTCAGAAACGGCATGCACGAAATTGACAAATAATTCAAAGCAACCATAATGCAAATATGCTACAAAAACTAATCTCAATAAAATAAAATTGTTCTCGTCGTTTGGATGTCATAAAAAGGAAGAAAACAAAATTAGTAAGACAAAAATGCAAGTGAAATGTTGAGTTCAATGAGGAAAAATTTGAATCTGAGGGAAGCTTAGAGTCAAAAACATCATCACGAAATGGATGAAACCGACAGAGCACATGGACTTGCAGTTTTCTAAGCACACTAAAATCAAACACAACATTTTCCGGAACAAGTTCAAATTAGTTTAAAACTGATTAATGCTGAACGTTTACTGCAAGCCTGGTCCACCGTAAATCAGCGTTTATCAAATCAAGAACGGCCTCTTTCAACTTAATCAGTATAAGAATAGGCAACAAAAATTATTATTTAGCTTATTCACTACCAAAGAAACAGTGGAGTAAATGAAGTAATCATCTGACATTTTCTTACGTGGTTATCAAATTAATAGAATGAAAATTTTAGTATAATTCTTGTATGTTTAAATTTAAACTTTCAGTTCAAGATAAAAACAATAATCAAGGTTCCAAAATAATATATTTTTACAATTATAATGGTTTAAAGTACAATAAGTTACATTACCATGTCATTCGTTTTTGTTAATTTTACATTTATCGTAAGCAACGCTAATCTTTATTCAGAGGTTATAGCATTTCGGAGATGAGTATTCTTTTTGTATATATCATGTTAAATAAGAAAATGTAAGTCGTCAAATTCACTTTTATTCAAGTGGAAATACATTTTGAAATTTATATGGCTCTTATAGTTTCTGCACAAGGTTCTACAAATGGTATCCTTCTCTTTCCATGTTAACATTGTGTAACTAGTTCATTGTTTTGCTATCTGCCTTCTTGATTACAAGAATACGTATCACGAAGATTTTCTAAAACTTCTTCAAAATCTCTTGTAGTAGTAGAACTTCAGGAATCCATGTTCCACAGCTAAATACAATTTTACAATACTTTAAATGTTTTTACACGAATTCACATGGGATAATATAACATGAATCGATGAACATAAGTATTTACCTGAGCTGTGATAATATGGATGAAAGCGACTCTTCATCTTATTGTAGCAACTGTGTGTTACCGAAGATTCATAAAGATCGTGTTCTGCTTTGTGTTATGCTGAGCTCCAGGTTCGGACTGGCTACGAGCTAGCTAACTTCTTGGTATACATTATGTCCTACTAACTTTCAAATTGCATGATGAAAGGTCTTGCTGATCTTCCTTCACCGTTTATTATGCATAACAATGACACATAATTAAACAAAATTAACATATGTCGCAAAAAGAATATATTTTGAAATACAGAGAAGGAAAAATAGTAAATGAGTGAAAGACTAACGGCGACACATAAATAACTACAGAAAAGTAATTTTCACGGATGGTTGAATGTTTGTTATAACCCCTACTGACGAATGCCGTAACAGTTATTCTGTGACACTAATCATCTTTCCGCGAAAGGGAAATTTACTTAGTCTTATTTTAATTTAAGAAAACATGATGAGAACATGCAAATTCCCAATTCAAGCGACTTTATGAACTCTTCCTTTCTATTGCTATTTGCAATACATACTATAACAATGAAAGTTATCTGAATTAATGCACAGATGAAGCTAACGCCAAAGTTATTGGTCGGTTCTTTTCTCGATCTCTGACAACAGGACTAGGTGTCCGCTTCTAGCATAATAAATTGAGACATTTTTAGAGGAAATTCAAGGAAATCCAACAACTTCCTGATCGCCGAACTCAGAAACTGTAGGCCAAGGTTAGGTGACTTTTGGAAGCCACAAATCGCTTTACCCCTACCAAAAATTCAATTAAGTACGTACAGAATAACAACCGAGTGGCAAAAGTTCGAGCACCCTTCGATTTTATGTGGATCTTTTCAAAGTTTTGTTCGCAAATGGAATTCCTTACGCTCGGTGAGACAAATTTCTTGGCAAACTAAATTTATTTAAATTACGTAATTATAGTGTTCCACACTCTTTGGGACCACAACGGTTAGTTTCTACATGTTCACACAAACTTGTAGAACGCTGTTTTTCCTATGTACAGTAGGTACCTCTTTACTCGATTGGGTTACCTTGGATAATGGAAATGCCTCCTCCATTTTACGTTTTGAACAGTCTCGTTCTTAAACAAATACTTCTATTTTTCCTCACCTTTTCACACATGCTCAGATTGTGAATGGTGTAAACGTGTTTATTACAGTGTTAACAACGGGAGTTTTCAAAACCAATATACTCAAAACTCTTTTCTTTTTATTATTGTACAACCAAGCTGAGATTACATTCAATAATGGGTACACAAAAAACAAAATTTTAATTCTAAAAGGCTAAGTTTTTATTGATAGTTGTTTGCTAAAGATCAGCCTATTCTCTTGTACTCAGAAAACAGGTTGCAGATGGGGCATACACTTGTTAAATCGAATCTGGATTACAAACATCCACACTTAAGACCAAGGTGATGACTTTTCGGGGAACTGATCCCGTACGGGTAAAAATTGTTTTAGGTGGTACTGTCCTGGAACAAGTCAGCAATTTTGCATGCCTGGGCTTTAGTGTGTCTTATAATACAAGCAACAACGTTGCGTAAGTTCAACCTTACGTACGGAACCATTAGATGAACTCTTAGAGAGGTCTGGAACGTCCGATTAAACGCTGGATTGACCAGCTCTAATCTTTGCCTGTTTCAGAACGGAACACGCCATCCTTGCTTTAATCCTTGAAGATGGTGATGAATTATACGCAATAAGTAGTGTTCAAAAGTTTTCACAATCACAATCACACCCACCCACACACACACACACACGTGCGCTATTATTACTTACTTTTATTTTTATTAAACTTGAGTTAACAAACATAAGAAACATTGGAGTTTTGTATTTTTATCTAATAGAAATAACATATGGAAGTTGGTATTTATCAATGTAAGGCATATGAAATTGTTTAATTAATTTAATAGGACTACTTTGGAAGGAAACAAAGTGACATTTATATGTCGACATAAAAAAGTTAATAACAAATGTATTACATTTTTTCGTGACAAAACGGTGTATACCTTCAGTAAGTAGATATCGCTATCAGGAAATTTTCGGTGGATACCGGATGTCAGCTGATTCGTTTACCCTAAGCAAAATCGGTGGCACCCATAAATGGACGATCAGTTACCTCCAGACTGAAAACATTGTTTACACAGTCAACCAATTAGCGTTTATGACTTTTATCTTATCATCCTCTATCGTGCACAATATAGGTTTCTAAACTGGCTTTTTATAGCATGCAATTAAATTAACGGTTTTGCATGCACGAGAAGCAAGACATAAATGTGCTCCAAATGTATACTTTATTGCGACCACATTAGCATGAATTATAGGAATTGATGTTTATATATTGTAACGTAACAAAATTGTAGATACATATAAATAATATAATACGTCGAATAAGAGTGTACCACAAACATGTTTGATCAAAAATGAGAAAGAATAACTAATGTATAAAGCCAAATGTGTATCTATATACAAATAATGCCAAAGCAAGCCAACGCAGAAGAAAGAAGAACTATAATAAAAACAACATCAAAGTGATAGGAGGAGAATAGAAGATAAAAAATCAAACCAATATGTTAGCAACATAGGCCCAATAGATCATAAAAGTGAGGGGACATATCAACTAGTATCACCATAGTGAGGAGACATATCAACGATTAACATAAAAGTGAGGGAACATATTAACTAAGGAAAATAAATGATCACCAAAGTGAGTGGACATATAATTTAAGCAAAACAAATGTGAATTGTGACAAATAAATATGAATATGATATAAATAATTATGTTATAAATATGAAATGAGTAATAACTTGTTCATACAAGTAAGGGAACAACAAATACTCAGTAAGTGATAAAAAATAAATATGAAGAAGAAGAAACATGATAACAAGAAGAAGAGGTGTGAAGAAGAAGAAGAAGAAGAAGAAGAAGAAGAAGAAGAAGAAGAAGAAGAAGAAGAAGAAGAAGAAGAAGAAGAAGAAGAAGAAGAAGAAGAAATGTATAATGAATAATGAAGAATATGTAACAAGAACAAGCCAACAACATTCCCAGTGTAAGGAAGGCACCACGACCAGAAAAATGATAAAACAAGTGTAATGACTGCCAGATTAATAGTTATAATATCATCCAACAAGGAAGGATATAATGAAGACAAGATGACTAAGAATCAAGTGTCGAAAACTTAATAAGTAGCCACAAACAATGATAGTGAATACCTTATATGAGTGCATCGATACATAATAAAACAACACTACCCCAAGTAAGCACCACAGACAATAAAAGTGTAATGTTTATAGGAGGGGAAGATAAAAAAGTGTTAACAAATAGAACCAGTGATTACCAAGTAAGCTACACAAACATTCAGTGTACGAGTTGTGAACCAAGATTGTAACACATACAGACTTAGTAAGACCACCATTATGTTGAGATTAAAAAGAGAAATAATTGCTCAAAAGACCACTGAAACAAAACATGAAATCCTTGATAAGATATATGCCTGAATGTCAAAATAACACAGGACAAAATATAAATAATATGATAACAAATGTGTTGTAAATAAGACAATTTGTTATAGAGAGACAAAACCATGTATACAAGTCCATAACATGTGTGACATAAATAAGTAAAAAATTAAGTATTGATGTATAAACAGATAGTATAAAATGTGTACAAAATGTGTAGAACATTGTAATAGACAATTAAGCAGAATGTTGAACAGACTAGGATACATATTGTTGTCAAAGCAGTGAGAGACACGTAACCTCATTTGAGCAGGATCTACAACATAAAATCACACATAATAATTAGAGAAAGCAATTAAAAGTAATTGTTCAAAGCAACAACCAAATAAAGACAAATGAAAAAGATAATGAACAGAGTATAAGCTGAGAAACACAATTATATAAGTTAAATTATTGAAACAACCAATAGCCAGATCAGCCAAAACACAAGGTGACTACAAGGGTTACACAAAAACACTATTAAAACTTGATAATAGAGAGGAAAATAGTTTACCAGTAGTAAGTAGAATACTCAATTCCTCTATGGGTATACTTAGCAATCATTAGATGAATAAATTAATTACAATATAATGATAAACAAATATACTTGACCAGTAGGACTAGATGCAAATAATCATCCTACTGAAGTTTAGAGATGTTTAAACCAACAAGAAGTTAGTACACACACTAGACAGGCAATGTACAATGTCTAGGTACACTTTAATAAATAAATATACATGTATTAAGTACGAACAATAACAAAATAAGAATGTCAAAATAACGAAATTGTGACATGGTGTATTTAAACAATACTATATGACTAAATGAGGCACCATTTACTGAAATAAAGCTTCAGAAAAGGTGTAAAAAGATATGAAGTACCATTTGAATACCGGAAGGGTATATCAGAATAAGATAATATGTTAAAATAAGTAAATACAAGTGCAAGGACATGTATGGCTTACACGCCAAGAATGCATTTTGCTAAAATCATAGATATTTTAATATTTAGAATTAATTAGTGAGAGAAATGGACTCTGAACACCTAATTATAAGTATTAGAATAAAATTACATAAAAATAAAGTGGAAAAGACTTATTTATATTAAGAACCACAATAAGTGAATTTTTGTGAAGTGTACTAGGTTATTTATGAACGGATTTGTAGCTTTTTTGAACTTTATAGAAACACCCAAATATTCGCAGAATAATGAGACCAATAATTTATTAATCAGACAAATCATAAGAAAGTTATGTACAATAACAAATTTTCTTTCATTTCCGAAAAGGATTGAACGCGTCACAGCCTACACTCCAACCCAAAAACTGACGCCAAAAATTAAAAGTTTTAATGTTCCTAAAGCGTTTGGGGTTGAGATTAAAGAATTTTCAACCAATGAGATGAGCTAATATTAGGAGACGCCAGAAACGACTTCGACGAGAAGCATCAATTGTTCTGAAAGCATCAAAGCGAATGGGACGCACGACAGTCAGTGACAAAATTTTGAATTATTGCGCGTTACCCCCAGTATAGTTCAGTACTCTAACCTAACCAGAGTAAATAACCTTTACGTGTGACAGTGCGACGAGTGATGTGATAAATAATAACCATCGCCAGTGTATAATAAGGGCGATGAGGAGTGTTAAATGCAGGGAGTACTATTTATTAACAATATTTAAAAAAATGAAATATAATAATTACCGATTGGTAAAGTTTATGTTGATACTACTCTAGTCAAGCACGGATTCTACATGGCTAAATTAGTAAACAATTGTCAATTGATAGGCATATGAGTAAAGGTTCTCGATTTTATTAATTATATTGGTTAAATAAAATATTATTGATATTTCAAAGAAAATAATCAAAAAATTCGAAATAATAACAAATGTCGAGAATAACAAGAGTAAATATAGGCGCTAACTTGACTACGTCTAATGATGAACCAAGTCATTTATAAATTAACCTTCGAGAACAATCATTGCCGTTAATGAACAATGCAATCATTTTAAATATATGTTATATATAGTTTTAAGATTTGTTACACTATAAATTAAATATTTTAATAACTCACTCTGAGCAACAGGTGGAGCTAACCTATATAGAACAAACGTTCAATGTCAACACTGAGTCCCGTTTTAAATTTATAATCATTTTGAAGAGACTCAAGCAATAAGAATTTATATCTTAAATAAAATACATTTCATTTTTAATACTCATCCAAATAATATTATTTCTATACACAGCGTTTATGAACGCGTATTACACCTGTCTGGATAGCTGATAGGTTTACACCAGTTGTACCATGATACGATAATTTCTGATATCGTATTTAAAGTTATTTTTTTTTATTTTTAATTATTCTGTATAAAATAACATTGTTCCATATTAGCATCTTTGTAACTTGTATCATGTCAATTAAAAGAACGCACGAATTTTGGTAACAATAACCAAAATTAACCAAATGAAGTTAGCAATAATATTGTATACCATACCAATGTTACCAGCCCTGAGCTGAAAGATTCTCATCATATAATTAACTTGTTTTTCGACGATTATTCATTGTTCTAAAAGGAATTCAATTTGAATTAACTTAACGTTAATAAAGTAATAGTTCTCTTACCTGTGAATCAGTCTTATTATTTTTTCAAAATAGGCATAAGGAAAGTTTATTTAAAGAGCAATTGTTTCCTAAGGTGGCAGCACGATAATCGAGCGGCCAGTATTTGAATTTCAATTCAGTATCAAATACAAGAATCACTTTACTGACTGCATACATACTAATACACAAGTGAAATATTTTGTAAATTGTGTTTGAAGGTAACAAGATTAATAACACATTTAAATTCCCACAACAACAACTATACTTTACCCATATCGTCGTTATTATATTATAACGTGGCGCTCCAACGCGGGGTTTGATTCGAGAGAATATATCCAATAAGAAGATAGCTTTAAATTACAACGTGGCGCCCAACGTCTGAGCAGCGAATTAGGTCGAGAATATCTAACAAAATAAATAAATAATACATATATATTAAACCTAATTCGACAGCAGTTGCATTACAAGGATACAAAAATGTATAGAAGATCGACATCCAAAAGGCGAGCGGCTGAAGCCGAAAAAGAAACCAGGATGGAGGAGAAGGAAGCGACGTCAGCTGAAGATGTGGAAGAAATTTTAATAACAGTGGGAGACAGACAACCTGAACCGGTGGAGGAGATCCAACAACCAGAAGGTCAACCGGAAGTAAAACAACCGGGGACGCCCACACAAACAGGAGACGCAGATTTCCAGGAATGGATGAAGAAGATGATGGAGTAGTTGAAGGAAGATAATCGATCCATAAAGGAATCATTAAGTAAGAACATAGAATCAATCAAGGAAGATGGCAGGAAATTCAGAGAAGATTTAAGAAAGGAGAGGGGCCAGTCAATGGAACAATCCAGCCAGAAGATAGATGACAACAAACCAGAACCTGAGGAGGTACCCGAAGATAAAAACACGGAACAAGTGAGTCCGAAATTCAAAGATCACGGAGAAAAGAAAATCCAAATAATTAAGAAAACGGAAGAGAAGAAGATGAAAATAAGAGGAATAATACGTCCTGAGAAAGTGAGAATTACAAAGGAAATATTGGAGATGACTCGAAGTGGTCTAATTAATATACTTAACTTCCCTATCATCGACCACAGAGAAGGAATTTATATGAAGGAGTATAAAAGGAACTTCATGAAGATGGACAAAGAGAATTACTATATTACGACGAAGAAGATTATAAACAATAATATATTTAAAGTGAATATGCCTGGAAGAAGGAGGCATCACAAGAAGATGAAGATTACACGAGAAAGAATGGTGATAACTAAGGGGGGGTTAGTTGACATATTTTAAACCCCGATTAACGAACAAAAAGAATTAATTAACTTTAAAAATTAAAAAACTCAATAAAAGTATCAAAAGTTAATCACAATAAAAAGGAATTAACCAGGACGGAAGGACATAAAGTAGATGAAGATTGGGTAGCAGCAAAATGGAAGAACCGAATGATAGCGAGATATGTGACAAGGACAGAAATAAGTCTGAACACTAAACAAATCCGAACAACAAGAACAGATGAAATAAGTGACTACGGATAAACTGAATGGAAATACATTGAGAAAAGGGACGGAATTTTTTCGATACTGACCAACGCAACCAATCTACCATATACTGTAACCAAGAATAATATGAATAATACTTATGAGATACAAGACCCCATAACAAAGAGAATCAAGGGTAATTACAATCAGACCTCAATAAAGAGGTATATTGAAAATTAAATAATGTAAAAAGCCAGAATATTATAGTGGAAATTACTTAGTAAATAATAAACAAATAAATAAACCTCCGCTCAACAGTCCGTTAAGGACCAAGGCGTACCGCGCGGCTTTTGTGTTAGTGTGACGGTTGTATGGCTAGTACTACGCGCCACCAGCCGGTAGTTGCGGTATTCACAGCCAGGAGGCGGCGCTGTTATCTCAGCGCCTACTCAGTTTGCCTCACGACGCTGAGTGTACGCCGTACGGAACCTCCGCCGGGAATTGAACCCGGGACCACGAGCGCATCAATCGCCCGCGTTAGCCACTAGACCACCTGGAGGCTCGGAAATTACTTAATGATGATACTAAGTGTGGAAATGATAATTATAAATATAAAAATGAGTGTTGACAAGCTACTAATATAATAATATAACAATGTAACCCAAAGAAGTAATGTATAATATGATGAAAACTATACATTTAGCATCTTACCCATACTATACAAATAAGAAGAATTATACGAGACAGACACCCAACAACTTGGCATAAAATAAATAAATATTTCCAAGAGCCAGTCAACAGTAATTTAACTTCTTACCCGTACTATACTAATAAGAAGAATTATACGTGACAGACACCCAACAACTTGGCATAAAATAAATAAATATTTCCAAGAGCCAGTCAACAGTAATTTACCATCTTACCGTACTATATACTAATAAGAAGAATTATACGAGACAGACACCCAACAACTTGGCATAAAATAAATAAATATTTCCAAGAGCCAGTCAACAGTAATTTACCATCTTACCCGTACTATATACTAAAAAGAAGGATTATACGAGAAGGACACCTTCCGCCTACGGCAAACTAAAGCTCCAAGAGCCAGTCAACAGTAATTAACATCTTGCCCGTACTACTATATAAAGAAAAAGATGATCTTCAATGAAATCAACATGAGAAATTGGAAGACAAAAGCAAGTGAATATTATTACTATAAGATGGATATACGATACACAAGACATGAGGCAAAACCAAACGAGAGCCTATACTAAATAAAACGTGTCACAAAGACGTGGATAGAGAAGATGAAGAAGATTATAAAATGACGTTAAATGTACTACCAAAAAAAGGATTAATTGATAACGAAAAATAATGAAAATAACATACTAACGAAGAAAATTATGAGAAGATACCAGTGATAAACTGTAAACGAACTATCCCAGAAAAATATGAAGATTAAGTTAAGATGAATCAAGAAGAGAAGAATATAATTATGTATAAACCGCAACTGCGTGAAGTAATCCCAAGAATGTTTATTGTTAGTCGGAAGAATGACTACTTTTATTTTGTAAGATGAATTGACTGAAGAATTATTCCAGCAATCATTTACATTTTAACAGAGATGATGTACCTCTGAATTTTTTTGATGTTAGTATGGCCAGCAGAGATGTATGGCACAGCGAGCCACTGTGAACTGCCCCAGCTAAAATATGTTAGGGAATTAGGGAATTAAATAGCCGAGGGAGACAACTACAAGGAGAGAAATACAAATATGATTCATAACAGAGAATGGAAGGATATAAGGAGGACGGGAGAGTCAGTATGGAAAAGAATACAACAATTGATAAATTCTTCACGAAATTAGTTTAAGGATTCAGAATTAATCAATTCTTATAGGAAGGCATATGTAACGTAACAAAATTGTAGTTACATATAAATAATATAATATGTCGAATAAGAGTGTACCACGAACATGTTTGATCAAAAATGAGAAAGAATAACTAATGTATAAAGCCAAATGTGTATCTATATACAAATAATGTCAAAGCAAGCAACGCAGAAGAAAGAAGAACTATAATAAAAGCATCATCAAAGTGATAGGAGGAGAATAGAAGATAAAAAATCAAACCAATACGTTAGCAACATAGGCCCAATAGATCATAAAAGTGAGGGGACATATCAACTAGTATCACCATAGTGAGGAGACATATCAACGATTAACATAAAAGTGAGGGAACATATTAACTAAGGAAAATAAATGATCACCAAAGTGAGTGGACATATAATTTAAGCAAAACAAATGTGAATTGTGACAAATAAATATGAATATGATATAAATAATTATGTTATAAATATGAAATGAGTAATAACTTGTTCATACAAGTAAGGGAACAACAAATACTCTGTAAGTGATAAAAAATAAATATGAAGAAGAAGAAACATGATAACAAGAAGAAGAGGTGTGAAGAAGAAGAAGAAGAAGAAGAAGAAGAAGAAGAAGAAGAAGAAGAAGAAGAAGAAGAAGAAGAAGAAGAAGAAGAAGAAGAAGAAATGTATAATGAATAATGAAGAATATGTAACAAGAACAAGCCAACAACATTCCCAGTGTAAGGAAGGCACCACGACCAGAAAAATGATAAGACAAGTGTAATGACTGCCAGATTAATAGTTATAATATCATCCAACAAGGAAGGATATAATGAAGACAAGATGACTAAGAATCAAGTGTCGAAAACTTAATAAGTAGCCACAAACAATGATAGTGAATACCTTATATGAGTGCATCGATACATAATAAAACAACACTACCCCAAGTAAGCACCACAGACAATAAAAGTGTAATGTTTATAGGAGGGGAAGATAAAAAAGTGTTAACAAATAGAACCAGTGATTACCAAGTAAGCTACACAAACATTCAGTGTACGAGTTGTGAACCAAGATTGTAACACATACAGACTTAGTAAGACCACCAATATGTTGAGATTAAAAAGAGAAATAATTGCTCAAAAGACCACTGAAACAAAATATGAAATCCTTGATAAGATATATGCCTGACTGTCAAAATAACACAGGACAAAATATAAATAATATGATAACAAATGTGTTGTAAATAAGACAATTTGTTATAGAGAGACAAAACCATGTATACAAACCCATAATATGTGTGACATAAATAAGTAAAAAATTAAGTATTGATGTATAAACAGATAGTATAAAATGTGTACAAAATGTGTAGAACATTGTAATAGACAATTAAGCAGAATGTTGAACAGACTAGGATACATATTGTTGTCAAATCAGTGAGAGACACATAACCTCATTTGAGCAGGATCTACAACATAAAATCACACATAATAATTAGAGAAAGCAATTAAAAGTAATTGTTCAAAGCAACAACCAAATAAAGACAAATGAAAAAGATAATGAACACAGTATAAGCTGAGAAACACAATTATATAAGTTAAATTATTGAAACAACCAATAGCCAGATCAGCCAAAACACAAGGTGACTACCAGGCTTACACAAAAAACACTATTAAAACTTGATAATAGAGAGGAAAATAGTTTACCAGTAGTAAGCAGAATACTCAATTCCTCTATGGGTATAGTTAACAATTATTAGATGAATAAATTAATAACAATATAATGATGAACAAATATACTTGACCAGAAGGACTAGATGCAAATAACCATCCTACTGAAGTTTAGAGATGTTTTAACCAACAGCAAGTTAGTACACACACTAGACAGGCAATGTACAATGTCTAGGTACACTTTAATAAATAAATATACATGTATTAAGTACGAACAATAACAAAATAAGAATGTCAAAATAACGAAATTGTGTCATGGTGTATTTAAACAATACTATATGACTAAATGAGGCACCATTTACTGAAATAAAGCTTCAACAAAGGTGTAAAAAGATATGACGTATCATTTGAATACCGGAAGGGTATATTGGAATAAGATAATATGTTAAAATAAGTAAATACAAGTGCAAGGACATGTATGGCTTACACGCCAAGAATGCATTTTGCTAAAATCGTAGATATTTTAATATTTAGAATTAATTAGTGAGAGAAATGGACTCTGAACACCTAATTATAAGTATTAGAATAAAATTACATAAAAATAAAGTGGAAAAGACTTATTTATATTAAGAACCACAATAAGTGAATTTTTGTGAAGTGTACTAGGTTATTTATGAACGGATTTGTAGCTTGTTTGGACTTTATAGAAAGACCAAAGTATCCGCAGAATAATGAGACCAATAATTTATTAATCAGACAAATCATAAGAAAGTTATGTACAATAACAAATTTTATTTCATTTCCGAGAAGGATTGAACGCGTCACAGCCTACTCTCCAACCCAAAAACTGACGCCAAAAATTAAAAGCTTTAATGTTACTAAAGCGTTTGGGGTTGAGATTAAAGAATTTTCAACCAATGAGATGAGCTAATATTAGGAGACGCCAGAAACGACTTCGACGAGAAGCATCAATTGTTCTGGAACCATCAAAGCGAATGGGACGCACGACAGTCAGTGACAAAATTTTGAATTATTGCGCGTTACCCCCAGTATAGTTCAGTACTCTAACCTAACCAGAGTAAATAACCTTTACGTGTGACAGTGCAACGAGTGATGTGATAAATAATAACCATCGCCAGTGTATAATAAGGGCGATGAGGAGTGTTAAATGCAGGGAGTACTATTTATTAACAATATTTAAAAAAATGAAATATAATAATTACCGATTGGTAAAGTTTATGTTGATACTACTCTAGTCAAGCACGGATTCTACATGGCTAAATTAGTAAACAATTGTCAATTGATAGGCATATGAGTAAAGGTTCTCGATTTTATTAATTATATTGGTTAAATAAAATATTATTGATATTTCAAAGAAAATAATCAACAAATTCAAAATAATAACAAATGTCGAGAATAACAAGAGTAAATATAGACGCTAACTTGACTACGTCTAATGATGAACCAAGTCATTTATAAATTAACCTTCGAGAACAATCATTGCCGTTAATAAACAATGCAATCATTTTAAATATATGTTATGTATAGTTTTAAGATTTGTTACACTATAAATTAAATATTTTAATAACTCACTCTGAGCAACAGGTGGAGCTAACCTATATGGAACAAACGTTCAATGTCAAAACTGAGTCCCGTTTTAAATTTATAATCATTTTGAAGAGACTCAAGCAATAAGAATTTATATCTTAAATAAAATACATTACATTGTTAATACTCAGCCAAATAATATTATTTCGATACACAGCGTTTATGAACGCGTATTACTTCTGTCTGGATAGCTGACAGGTTTACACCAGTTGTACCATGATACGATAATTTCTGATATCGTATTTAAAGTTATTTTTTTGTTATTTTTAATTATTCTGTATAAAATAACATTGTTTCATATTAGCATCTTTGTGACTTGTATCATGTCAATTAAAAGAACGCACGAATTTTGGTAACAATAACCAAAATTAACCAAATGAAGTTAGCAATAATATTGTATACCATACCAATGTTACCAGCCCTGAGCTGAAAGATTCTCATGAAATAATTAACTTGTTTTTCGACGATTATTCATTTTTCTAAAAGGAATTCAATTTGAATTAACTTAACGTTAATAAAGTAATAGTTCTCTTACCTGTGAATCAGTCTTATTATTTTTTCAAAATAGGCATAAGGAAAGTTTATGTAAAGAGCAATTGTTTCCTAAGGTGGCAGCACGATAATCGAGCGGCCAGTATTTGAATTTCAATTCAGTATCAAATACAAGAATCACTTTAGTGACTGCATACATACTAGTACACAAGTGAAATATTTTGTAAATTGTGTTGTGACCTTTCAGTGATACAGGGCCTATATTGGAAGATTGAGGACATACACCGATGGTAAGTGAAAGGGTAAACATACCAGAGTGCATCAAGAGAATTTTCACATTCCTTTTAAAAAACATTTAATAATACGTTGTAATTTTTGTATAACAGCGTGGTTTGAAGATAACAAGATTAATAACACATATAAATACACGCAACAACCAACTATAATTTACATATTCGTTATTATATTACAGTATGAATATACTTATATACATATTTTTGTATGTATACCTGTAACGGTGATTATACGTGTTTCGTGAAAATGTTTCTTTTCATTTGAGCATGTCAGGAATATGAAAACTCATTTCATTTTCGTGCAATTATAGTTAATCTGCAATTTGCTTAACTTTTCGTGCGCATAATTGATTCATTGCAATTCATTGTAGAAACTCGGTGATACTAACAGTTTATCTCTCTCTCTCTCTTTCACACACACATTCATACTACCTTGAATATCAAAAATTTAGTGTTGCAAATTATGAATAATTAGTAGGGCATTATTGTGAAAACGTCATAGAATGTTCGACATATTAAAGAATTGTATTGACTATTTTTATTGTCAGTTTTATGCTTTATAATATTTATTCAGGAAACCGTTACGATTTAATATATCACGGAAACATTTAATGTAGGAATTATAAAATATTAAGCTTCATAGTTTGTTAAGCATTTTTGCTAATGACAGTTGGCATTCTGGTCATTTATGCCTTGTGCTTCCTTGCAACTTTCTGTCCGTGTCGATTTTCCTCAGAATTTGTAGTTGTAATGCAGTTTTTTATTTTTGGTTCTTATGACTGATTGAACAGGTACTTAATTTTTAAAAAGATCTTAATTTTAATCAAATACATTCATTGCTGTTTTCTGTTATGCGATCTCAGTATAGTTAGTTATACTATACTTACTAACTGTAGTTATTACCACAAATTACAAGGATGCGCATACAATTTCTTCCCTTTCAAGACACGACTTAAATTATCCGTAAGCCCTAATAATTTTATACAGTATTTAAATAGAATAGGCTATATGCGTTTATAAATATAAAACTTTAATTCTTTTATGCTGAACTTACTTAAATAAAGTATTTACTTTCATTTATTAGTTATCTGTCCGTTAGAAATTTACCAATACTTTAATTTCTGGCATTATTCGTAATCATTTGTAAATTTGTAATAAATATTTTATTTTAATAACAAAAATTATTGTGGGGTTTAACGTGTTATGTCTATTCACAGACGAAATTATTTCAAATTTCACTGCACAACAAAAGAATGAAAAAACTTTTAATGTTTTTTATAAATTTTATCGTCTTGTAAGTAAACGAACGACTGAACAAGTTTTACTTTTATAGTAGGATTTGGGGATTTTAATCAATAACAACACTGATACTTTTGACTAAAATCTGAGATTAATTATCATAACTTTTTTCTGCATAGTAACCAACCCCTCAGCGAAACTTTAATCCAAGCCACGCTTAAAATCATGGAAAGAGCATCTGTATATGATTTGGTCTAAATACTTTATACTGTACTTTACCAAAGTTGGTTTCGCGAACGTAATGTTTCCAATGTATAAAGAGAGTTATTATGAAATTTTATTAAGTTATTTTATGTTATCATATGTTATCTGAAAAGCTGACTCAAGAAAAAGTAGTCCAGTAATATAAAGTATACCTACATAATTTTGAGAGAAAGTAATTGTTTTTATTTGTTTCCCTACATACATAGTAGGCGAGAAATCGCTTGATGTTTGTAAATATAACAAATTATGTACTTCGTAAAACAACTTGTGGGCCACTTTGTGGGTGAGTGAGTTTTCGGACTGGTGTTAGCGCGCGCGCGCACACACACACACACACACACACACACACACACATGTAATGTTACTCACAAAGAAAATTTGAAGTTGAAATGTTTCTACTTAGACCAACAAGTGAACAGCTGGATTTCAAAAATTTTAATTTTTTCTTTTTACCATCTTAAAGTTTGTACATTACAAACTTTCTTGTTTTTTGTGTTTTCTCAACGAATAAATATTTAATAGCTTTTTTCAAACATCGTAGCGGAATTTCTGTCATCACATATCAAAACAGAAAACAATATATATTTGACATTTTTTTTACAAGTGACTGAAATAACGCATTTGGTTTTCAAAAAAAGGAAGTAGGCCTAATTTAAGAATATAATTATTTGTTATTTAAATCAAGACTTCAATGTTATACGTTATGATGTTTACGTACGAGCAACATTATTTTGTTTAAAAATTAATTTTATGTTCACATATGATAGAAGCCTGTCAGAGCATATTAGGTATTTGTTGACTATAGAGTAAATAGAGTCAATGTAGAGACAGGCCACTATTGGAAGAGAGTCAATGTTGGAGCAAATCAACTCGCTCTCAGGACTGAATTTCTGTAAGTCGTAATTTGACCTATTGACGGAAACATCTACTAGTGCCATGATTAGCAACCGTTCACAAGGAAAATTAAGCGTTACAATCATTATTCGTGTGTTATTTGTCTCAAGGATAACGAAAGAGTAACTTTACAAATACAATAACTCTAACTTGACAGGAATTGCACAGTGGACAAAAGAAGAGAAACGTAGAGGATGCTTTATAATGTCTAAAGACTGATTTACGTTAATATTTATCAACTTCTCTGCATCTTTTAGTTTTCTCGTGACGCTTTAGTTTTGTCGGTTCACCAATCTGCGAGACGCTTGGAGATGCACTCAGTTACTCTCTCCGCAATTAGAGCGTTGTGTTTTTCTTGAGAACTAGGAAGGAAAAGTAAGCCGGCATAACACGACGAGTAAACAAAATACTAGACCTACTAAGTTTTCTTAGGCAGTAGAGAAGTCAGTAAATAATGTCTATTATTTTTATTGAATCGTAGATAACTGTAACGTAACTATCCAACACCCGTTCCTACGTTGTAATTGTTGGTACAGCATCTTCCGCATGAGATAAAATTTTCACTAAAATTGAGACTTTTTCTGATTTTATATTTGTAACGAACGCAATAATTTTGTATGTCAATCTGTCTTCAGTTTCATAACAAAACATATTTTGATGGGGAATACTTATTGAGCCATATAAATTATAAATGTCTACTGCACAGTATTACTTAGGTAGTTTTCACCTTCGCCCATCAGTCACCATCAGTCACGTGACTCATGTAAAACTACTAGTCAAGATAGTTTATATCTATTAATATATTCATTTTTTCCCTATTTGACATCTTTTATTATTTTCTGAATGTAATTAACGTAAATGTTAAAAAAAGAGTTAACAGGCGTGGCGGCTGTTCTAAGAATAGTTTGTTAAAGTTAAGCTAAGTTGAATACTGCTTCTGACAGATGAGGAGGAGTAATGACCGTCCGGTACAGTCAAATAGATACAGTTTCACGGTCAGAGACAATCGTGCCTCTGTACATACGGACGCTACGCGTACTGTTGAATTCGAAGTCGATTGAGCTAACTGGTGACCACATGATTGGCGGTGATGTGTGGAACCATTAATTGGTGGCTAGACGACGGATTCAACTGTGCACAGTGTAATAACTTTGTGTCTCTACTGTATCAATTCGACCGCGGGCAAACTCTAGTACGTACAATTAAAAAATCTATTAATTACATATTCATTTTGATAGCAATTTTTTGTCCGTTACGTCCATTATAATGATAAAAAGGCATTTCTTTTGATGATATTACTATAAAAAAATAAGTATAAAATTAAGTGTGACGTATAAAATACACACATACGTATATTTAAACATTCCCGCGCTCTTCTGAGGGGCCATAAAATTCCCGTGTGAGAGTGATTGTGTACAGGAATATTTGAACACATTTGGCGTCTCGATATGTACGTATATTTGAATAGTCACAGTGCTTTCTGGTGGAGTCTAAAGAAGTCCCTTTTCGTGTGGAAGCATCGTTAAACACAGAAAAACCTGCCGTTAGGTACAGACCAACATCTGAAATATCTAAGTAGAGAAGAAAAAGATTCAGCAAGCTTAAACTCCTTAATACAATGAAGAATAGATGGAAACAAAGGAGATCGGCTGTTACACAAAATGATATGATCAATAAAATAAGAAAAATGAAAAATAATATGTACAATAACAGGTACCTTTAAAACTACAGAAAGCTCTACTATGCTGCAAAAACATTAAAGGTCCAGGAGAGGATAAATTCAACATAGGATTCTACAAATACCTTCTAGAATAAGCTAAACACTGGTTCCTATATTTAGTGTATAAGAATGGTTAAAATAGAAGATACCAGCTGAATAGAGGACACCATTTATAGTTCGTGTTAAAAAAAAGTTAACTATTGTGGTAATTATAGGAAAGTAAGTCGTCTACGTATGTTCAAAATGTACGCTGAGACAATAGTGGACAGATTAACAGACTGAAGAGTATTATGACTGCATGTTACTAATGGAGCAAACAATTTTACGAAGGAGAAGATCATCAGATAACGCCGTCTCCAATCTAACCAGCAGAAAATACAAGGGAATGTAATTTGAAGACTACAGAAAAATTTTGATAGTGTTATAGAAATAAACTTCTGAATTGTGTAAAGGAAAGTGGCATTCTACCAACAAGTTAGTTATTAGAAATATGCGTAGGGTTATACAGATTAACAGAGAGGTCTGAAGATACTCTTGAAATGATAACCAAAGGATTAGATAAGTCTGTTGTAACTTACCCACGCCTTATAATATACTCGTACATTTATAATACTGTTACGACATCACAGGACAATCTACGTATTTCTCGAACGATCCATTGGAATCCGGCTGAATGTTGTGATGTACGTGATTTCAACATGCGCTTGCGAGACTTTTCTAGACGCCGCCAGCCTCCCTGACTGTGTCAAGGCCGCAATTAATTACGTCGTAGTGTAGAGATAACGCGTAGTTGTGGAATGTTCTGGTCTGTGAGTGGGGTATAAATACTAGGCGTTAGCGGCCTTAGTTCAGTTATTTTGTCGGCGATCACTCTGTGCGTTCAAGTGGTTATTAGTGAAGTGTTGTGTTTTATAATCGAGCGGTATAATTGTAATATAATTGTGCTTTATATTAGTTGACATTGTATTGCGTGTGCACAATTTTTATTTAATTTGTTGTAAGAGACTATATTGTTAATTACAATCTGTTTAATTGTGATAATTAGAACTGGTGATTAGTGACGTAATTGCTGTATTGTATTTTGTTTTCCATTGTACCATACGACGATCAGTAGACCGTCGTAACAAAATGAGGTAAGGGAATGGGAGCAGAGCAGTTGCTTTTCAAAAATTAAACACGTTTTTAAAGCAAAGGTTTTTACAAATATATAAACACTTCGTACGTTTCACATATTTTATTTAACTCTGACAGCTGTTTCGACTTCTTAAGCCATTGTGAAAGATATGAGTGAACACTAAACAGAGGATGTAAGGGCGTTTGGGGCGTGTAAACAGAGGACATCTGTTTAGGGCGTGTATCGAAACATGTGTGAGGTGTGAAGATGGAGAAGTGTGTTGCAGGAGCTACGGGAAGGTCAAGTGTCTGTAAACACTAAATACTGTATAATATGAATGCAAAATATAAAATTAAATAAACTAAATAACAGCTTTTAATAAAGGGGATACAGAGAATTTAGTTTGTTCATTAGTTAAATTTTTGTTATTTTTTATTGCTTTTCTGTTATTTCTAAAGAACAAATTTTATCAAAACCTGTGTTTGATGATAATCAGGTTTTAATTGCAGTCAACAAAAACAGCTTAAAAAGTGTTTGGTATGAATTAAACTAGAGCAAAGTCCTATAGCTTGCTCATACTGACAAACAAAACCATGTAGACCTACACTCCATGGCTCCCATCACTTAAGAAAGCTTGTACTAGATGGCAAAATTACAGAACAAATCACATGTTTAGATTCTTCGACTGTGACATAATTGAGTTTCAAAGTCGATTTTGTGAAAAAGCAGAAAAATGTAATCTCTTCTGCCGCAAAATGAAAAGATTTCTTAACTATACAGTAGGAAGAGACACGATGTTCAAGTTCTATAGAGTTACTACTGTCAGGTTATAGCCTATAATAGTAGTTCTCAACAGTTCTAAGTCCGGGACCAATTTTTAAGAATATTACACTTAATGGGAGTCGGCAGAGTTACTTGTAGGAGTGTACACCCAGTTTATAATAAAAGTTTTGATACCATCAAGTACTTTAAACTATTTTTCGCGTAAACAAATTATGTGTACTTAATTGTACTTAATATTAAATGTAAAAAGTTTTCGAGTCACAAAAAATAAATTTTCAAGGCCGACTTTTACGACCGTCCAAACCCCCCTCGGGAATCAGCAGTGGGTCACGCCCCATAGGTAGACAAACGCTGGTGGAAACTTAACCTGTTTACTAAATACTAGAAATTATTGGAGAGCCGAGTCTGGTGACATGTGGTTTCTAAGGCCAGTTTTGCGTATGCCAATAAGGGATAGACTGTATGTGAGGCAGTCAGGGAGAGGCTTCATTAACACAAAGACCGAATAATATAGAGAAGAATGAAAGGGTCACATTTAAAAATGAGGTATGAACTCCTGCAAAATCACTCTCTGATATTCTGGTTATTTTCTGTTAAGATGTAATATACTGGTATTACATGCTTGTAATTTATTATGCTCCTACTCTGTGGCTATATATGGTTATAAAAGCAGATTCTTGTAATTTTGTCATAATACAATTAGAATTTCTAGAAATTGCTGCAAAAAGTTGCCGCGATAAATGTCTTTATTTTTGATAATACTTATTTACATCCCTCAACATGCTGCTAAAATTAATAAAATTATTACTAAAATTATAACACTTACAATATCTTTCAGGCGTTTTACAGTATTTGTTTCTTACTATAGAGTACATCTTGATGGTAGCTTAAGTCAGGCAATTCACAAAGAGTATGCAGTAGTTACTGTAAGTTTTGTATACAGGATCTAACGGAAATGATAATCAAAATGTTAGTCCAAAATAAAAAGTATAGGCTATATTGTAAGTCATTTACTAAATACTGTATTCATTTTAATTAATGGTCTCAATCGTTAAACTGAATATTCATGTAATATTACACATTTTTAGGCAATTTTACACATTAAAGGATTCCTTGCTATAGGTTCTCATTTAGTTAAAAGTTGTTTAACGTTACATACAATGTAATGTATTACAATACAATAAAATGTACGTTAATACAATGTAGAATTTTACACTGAAAAGTAATGTTACATAATTCTGTAACATAAACCACATTTGATAAAACTCCTCACATACAAAGAGCATTAATTCGGATAGGTTTACCATAGCACAACACATCCTAAATAGCGTACAGTTACAAAGATAAACGGATTCAATAAGCGGCTTTAAATATTCAAGTCACATGGTTGCTTTGTGCCCTTGCGCGTGTTGTAACGTTTGCACAGCTCTGTCGATAATTAGCGTCAAGATTAATGACAGTTCTGCTATAACAAGAAGACATGTTGAGATTTATGCGCCTGGAACCTTATATACACAATCATACACTTTGTAGAGCGCACGGACGTTTATACGGACATCCATTTTCTCTTAAATATTGTGTTAATATTATTTTACTGTGTCACTCTATAATACTTTTTGTGTCAATTACTGTAAACTTCAACGAGAAATATAAAAATCACAAAATAACAAGTTGCGATTTGTTTAATTAAAAGTTTAAAATTGACAATTTTATAACATGTAATATGTGTTTAACGAAAGCTAATGATGAAGGTCAGTATGAAGTGTACTAAGATGAAATAGGCTAGTAGTAGTAGTAGTAGTAGTAGTAGTAGTAGTAGTAGTAGTAGTAGTAGTAGTAGTAGCAGCAATAGTAGTGGTAGTAGTAGTAGTAGTAGTAGTAGTAGTAGTAGTAGTAGTAGTAGTAGTAGTAGTAGTAGTAGTTGTTGTTGTTGTTGTTGTGGTAGTAGTAGTAGTAGTAGTAGTAGTTGTTGTAATAGTAATATTACAGGAGCTTGCGAAGGCTCCCTGCTTTCCAACCATCTTACAAAGCAGACCGTCGGCCGCAAAATTTGATCGCATTTAGCAATGTTTAGTATGTAACCTAAAAACAATATTAGTATGTAAGTTCATAATATTGCAGCATTAGTTTGCAAAAGTTTGCGTAGAGTACTTTGATGGATGGTAACAGATTCTTGTTTCAAACAAATGTTCACAGTACACTTAAACTGTACAGAGTCGTATGTGTCACATAAGACAGGCCTATCACAGTAATGAAAACAATAAGAAAATTAGAAGACATCATTTTATACAAAATGAAAATGAACACAATTATAGTACATATTAACTCACCCTAAATTACACAGTGCTGTGAATTAAAAAAGTGAAGATTTACATTATTAACTATATACAAAGAACGAGGAGCATATTGAAGATGAGAAAATTGACTATGTAAGATGAGAGTAAACTGAAGTGTGAGCAACAGTAACGGAAGTACACATGAGCGATAAATGTAAGAGAAGGGTATGAAATCATCAAATTTCAAGTATTACAGAATAAAGTATTTGCAAACCAATGAATTTAGGTCTATATATAATGCCTGGTTAAATACATAATATTAGAAATGAATTTATCTCTATCTTCCTCATTGTTTAATTCTCGCTAAAAGATATTGAATATACGCAATTTAAAAATAGAATAGTCATTCTTTTGTACGAGCATAACACTCAGACAATTAGGTTATAAATGAAAGAGAAATCAATAAAGTGTAGACAACAGAAATGGCAGTATACAACAGTCACATGTAGAGAGTGTAGTGCAGCGTCATCCGTTTAGCAGTAATCAATACTTTGTAAAAACTATGAAGTGTATTGAAAGTGTTTCCGTGACGACACAACCATGACAGTCCTTTATTCGCGTAATGTGAGACTCTTCAATTTCCAGTTGCTTATGACTTACTGTATCACTACTTGAATACCTTCGCATATGTTACTAAACTTCTTCCCTTCAGTTTAATATTATAATGCCATAAAGGCGGCGTGCAACGTACATGCAAAAGCCGCGTGGGAAACGTATCCTCTGCCATCCGTTTTAATATCTTATTATAATGTCAAAGTAAATAAGTAAACTGTTTAGTTAGTAACTAAATAGTTAATTAATTAGTTATCAACTAATAGTTAATAGGCCTAGTTTATTAAATAACAATAACTATTACCTAGATTTGACTGAAATCAGGAATCATTGTAGCTCGTATTCATATGTAGCTTATAATCCATTAACATATGTTATACTCTGGCGGGGATACTTTTTAAGATTTTCTGGCAATATATGTAATGAACGTAATTATAGGCTACTCATCACATGTACGTATAATGCAGTGTTCATATTTACTTTATATGTTCCTATAAAATTTAAAACTAGAAGCCCTTATTATTTATTACTGTTACGGTAACACTTATACCGTTGCAAACAATAGGTTTTCTAAACCGCAGTGAATTATAAAGGATTTCAATTTAACTTTCAGAATAAATTTTACATTCAATGCTATGAAATATGGAAATTATGGAATTTCATAAAAATACTCTGTACCGCAACATTTAGTGTGAACTTATGTACTTAGTATCTTATGTTGTGTGGCTGTAAAAGCAACCTTTCAAATAACTTTATCCAAATAGACTCTTTTAATCGGTGCCAAGTCACTTTTTGAAGTGACTATTTCATATACGGCGCTATGGTGTCCGGCTCACTTCCGTAAACCTCGCGCTCCTAGGGCATTTAAGGTGTAACGAAATCGATGAGAAACAGCTGTTTTTTTGGCAACGTTATGTTCATCAATGATTGCTACAATATTTCACTCTCATAAAAATTACCCTAAACGTAAGGTATAAAAGACGAACTCACGTTTGTGGCTTCTCATATATGTTCTCTCCCGATCACAATTCTCTTGCGGGTGCGCGAACTTCCTTCTCGCTAACACTGTTCACACTCTGTGCGTCTCCTAACGGTTACTAACGCACTATGACTTTGTTTTTAATTTTGTAAAACGTTATTTGGTGATACATTTGATGAGTTAGTAAGATTAAAAACAGTGACTCAGCCAAATATTAAATCACGTTCTCAAGAGACCTGTGTTGTTGGACCAGCTAGGTTGTAGCAAACGAGAGATTATATGCTTTCTAGATTATCTCAAGAGTCGCCTACTTCAAAAGCTGATCCTCCTTCAATTAGATCTGTGAAACTCTGAGCAATGAATGAAGTGATCAATGTTGGACTAGACTCAACTTGATTCGTGCTCTGTTGGATCATGAGTCAGATGAATAGCGCCCGCAGCGCCTTCGTTTGATTCACCAACGTCTGGATGATGAACTTTATCATGAACGAGGTAAAAGGTTAACGGCAGCATGGGAACGTAGTCGGTAAGCAAGGCAAAACGAAAAAAGAGCAAAGGAAACACTGCTTGGAAAACATGTGAGAAAATTATAAACGACATAGCCTAATTGTATTAATGTGGACAATTTTATATCATCAATAAATGAATTAGCTGATGTTCCATTGCTGTGTAGAACTTGTAATGCCGTCCTGTGCTGATCTTGTCTCCAATGATTTAGTTGAATTGTTTAGTGTAGTGGTATTCACTCGTTGCATGTCTGTACCGCCAAAATTAAAAATTCATCGGATATGTAACAACGAATGCCGGCAAGAATAATTATGTTATTAAAAATCATGAAGTACAAAATAAATTTAGCCAAAATTGTTGTAAAGGGAAATTCGTTTTCTTTGCTCAAGACGTCGTTGAAGTTGCTGAACACCTCCCGTCACCTTTGTATAATGCAGGATTAGTAAATATAGCAGAAAATCGCGAAAATCTACAGCAGCACAGAGGATTCCAAATAAATATTGAACGACTAAGAATTGGACTTTAATGCTTACTAAAGCCTAACAATTTATATCTTGACGCTACACCCAACTTTGCCAATATATTTAATTACAATATTTCTGAGATACTCAAGGTGATATAAAATGCGGTATGCATGATGACATATAGATGCAGACTCAAGAGATCCAACAAAGAAATATCAAAGCACTGATTGAGGAGTTGAATAAATATGTAATATAAACAATAACATTTGGATTTTACATGGTTCATTTAACCAAGGTGATTAGATGTGGTAAAGAGTAGCCTATACTGCCATAGAAGCAGTTGCTTGTGTAGTTTAATTCTTATTATATTCAAAATACTTGAATCATAAGTGACATTGCATAGTTATAATAGGTAATAGATATTTAAAGAATGCATATCATTGCGATGAAATACGAGCAAAATTGGGAATATTTAGAGATGACGGACCTTCAGTCACGGTTATGTTTTAATAGTCGTTGGATAAATTTTAATGTACGTTTTGATATATTTATTGATGGTCATATTGATGAAGAACAAAGTGACTAAGGTTCTCCATTTTTGAAAAATGGTTTGATCGCTTTTCAAAAATCACAAGTATGGGATTCTTAGTGTTAACTAATTTTCAGTAGTTATGGCATGTACAGAACAGAGAGATATCACATACTGTTGGTAACTTCATTCATAAGCTAGAGGGCCAACGGGTTATACAGCAGCATCCATAGGTGAATCGTGGTGTACGAGTTTTGTGAGTATTGAAGAACTCAATTAAGTTTTACGTCCTAATTTACTCTAGTAACGCAGGAATCCAAGTATAATAAGAATTTTTAAAGTTCGAATGCACGGCGTCTGCACGAGGGACTGGGAACGGGTGACATCTGTCATCTGAACCCGTTCATGCGGCAGTGCCCACTGATTGCAAAAATTTGGAAAAATAAATAAAAATTAAAAACCTTTCTCCCCCGCCTTCTCAGTTAACTGGTTGGCGGTTGTCCATTCCTGTTTCTTTAGGCACCAGTCGAATGAACCAGAACTACGTATATCCACAGGCAGCCATTGGGCTCGACCCAGATGCTGCAGTCCTGCACCGGGTGCAAAGACGCCCCGCTACTACAGTGCTACATGCTCTGGACCAGCTCTTCAACAGGACTGACCTCTCTCCGGAATTCTCTCTCCTGCCTGGACTGGAAGCTGCTTTGCTGCATTCGCCCACCTCGCCGTTGGACGAGGAATACTATTGCCTTTCTCTTCGTGGAAAAAGGACCAAGGAGACAGCTGCTGCCGGTGAATTAAGTAACTGGTACAAGTGGCAGCTGGCGGAAGACCTTTTCAGGACCACCTTCGCCGGATACAATCTGCTGGCAAGGAGTAGAAGAGGACTGCTCTGGGCTCACCTGGTGAGTGCCGTATCAGTGCTTAAACCTTAACCTGCTCGCGACTGTTAGGTAGCGCTGCCCCGGACGATCCTTGCAAGCCCCCACCAGTGGTAAGCGAGCTTGGATATCGCCGGGGTAAAGGGGCCAGTGGACACCAGTCTTGGTAAGGACTGGTATTCAACGAAGCTGGTCGTTAGCCCAGCTCCTCCCGCATCGTCGTGAGCAGGGAAAACGCGCGGGTAACTCGGCTTCGGCCGGACCCGAGATCCCTGGCGTCTGGCGGTGACTGCCTAGCAGTCTCTGCCCGGCAGCCGCACCTGGCCAGCATGCCCACTACGGGCAACGGCTCAAGTGCCGAGTCGTTCGGCTCTGCCTTGCCCCATCTGGGCGACTCGCCTGAATCGCCTCGGGCGATGGAGACGGACGATCCTCTCCCTAACCCGCTTCCCCCTCTCCCGGCAGACGAGTCGGGCGAATTCGCGACCTTTGGTCGGCGTAATCGTCCGGCTAAGAAGCCTAAGAAGACCCATACAACCGGATCCGCTTCCTCTAGCACCTCGGCCATGGACATCGGACCTTCTCAGGGCCAACAGGCCGCGGTTCCGACTGCTTCGGTAGCAGCTCCGGCTGTTGGTCGTGCGCCGCCCCTGTTCGTTCACGGAGTGTCGAATGTCGCCGCCTTATACAGGCGGCATATCGCCGCCCACGGGCTGTCGACCGACAAGCTTGACCTAAAGCTGCTTTGACCTGAATACTGATCCTCAGGAGATCCTTTTGGAACTCCGAGAACACGGGTACCCGGTGCAGGCAATGTTCCGCCTGTTTACCAACTCCGAAACCCGGGCACCTCTCCCGCTCGTCCGTCTCCAGCTCGAGAATGGCGAGGCTGCAGATAAAATATTCCACCTGACGCGGCTGTTTGGCTTCCGCGTCAGGGTGGAATCCAGTCGTCCCCCGGTTAAGCTTGCGCAGTGCCACCGGTGCCAGAGGTTCGGCCATCACACCGTCGTCTATCGCAATGCCCCGGCCTGTTTACGTTGTTTTCTGGGACATTCAACTGAGGCCTGCACTGTGGCAGACAAGACCAAGTTTCGCTGCATTAATTGTGGCCAAGGCCATGCAGCAAATAACATTAACTGTCCGGTCTACAAGGCGGAGCTCCTGCGGAAGCAAAAGCCGCAGGGGCCCCTCCCGAAGCCACGGCAGCCAGTTTTGCAGCCCCAACCTTAGAGGCAGCCTAAAACACAGGCTAGGCTGCAACCGAAGGCACAACCGGCACGGAGCGCGCCCTCTCCGGCTCCACCTCCAGGCCCTACAAAGGCACCAAAACGAACCGGGTCTCCTTCTGAAGCAGAGACAAGCCCTGTAGCCGTCATCTCGGTTATGGAGCCGGAGAATCAACCCTCCACCTCCGCGGAACCTCCGACACCCGCCTCTGAACCAGAGGTAGCCTCGCCACCACTGCCACCACCGCGATTTCCGCGAGCAGGCATCACTAAATCCAAAAAACAAGGGATAACCACACCGGATGCTCGGCCCCGAGCTCCTGCCTGCCCACAGCCCAATAAAAGTCCTGCTTCCCGGTACAATAAGTCCGACGAAGCGCAACAGCGTACTTTTCCTGCCGCTGATTCAAAAGCGTCTGCCCCTGGTCCTGTGGCTTCCACCACGACCCGATCTGCCGTAAAACCTGGTCGCTCTTACGCGGCCTCAGTTTCTAGGCAAACCGCCCAGTCCGTCATATCCGATGACGCACAGTTCGTCCGCGACTTTTTGCCTGGCTACGACCTCAAGAAAGTCGCATCCACCTTCAGGTCCATCCGTGACCGCCTGGAAACTGCTGACCCAACTGAGAGATTCATGCTCTTGGTGGAAGCCTGCGAAGTAATAGGTCTTCTATGAACCGAGCCCTTAGACGAGATCTCTCGCTCGTAGCCTGGAGTGCTAACAACATCGGTTCCATGCATTCCGTCCTTCCTGAATTCCTGGCTCGGTTCTAACCCGACGTACTTCTCCTCTCTGAAACCTACCTGACCCCGGCGAACCGGTTTCGATTACCAAATTACGTGGTCTATTGGGATGACCGAGTTGGCCGACGAGGAGGCGGCACGGCGATCGCGGTGAGGACCTCCATAGGTCATCATCGTGTCGCTTTGCCGCAGCTTACCAACCTAGAGGCCACCGCCATTGAGGTCAACGGAGCTCTTGGCGGCGTCCTCGTGGTTTCAGCATACAAGCCCCCACAAGCTGAACTCCTTGTCGGCGACCTGGACGTCATCTTCGATTTCCATCGAAGGGTAATTTTGGCCGGCGATCTGAATTGCAAGCATCGCGTTTGGAATAGTCGCCTGACCACTCCGAACGGGAGGCGCTTGCTCAGTTTTGTTGAATCGCGCCGGGCGATGGTGTTTGGTCCAGCGCAATCCACGTTCTTTCCCTCAAGGGCTAACGCGGCTCCCGATGTTTTGGATATCGCGGTGACCCAAGGAGTTGTCTGTCCGGTCGAGGTATTCTCACTTACGGAGTTGACATTCGACCACAACTCTATCTTGGTCCACGTCGCTACCCAGCACGCCTATGCACGTTCTGACCAGAAGAAGGTTATCGATTTGGATCGCTACGGACCGGCCTTGTGCCGTCGATTGCCGCCAGCGGCCCCACTCGATTCCGTTCGCCTCCTAGACGAAGCAGTAGCTGGAATCGAAGAGGCAATCATCTCGGCTATAGGCGTGTCTTCACGTACGCGAGCTGGTTTCATGCCTGACTACCAACGCATCCCTGAGGAAGTCTCTCTTTTCACTCGCGAGAGGAATTACTTCCGGAAACGTTGGCAGAGGACCCGTGATCCAGCCGATAAGGCAGCATACAATCGGCTCACCGGACGACTGCGCGGCAGTCTGAAGGCGTTCCGACGTAGCTGTTTGGAACTCGCTGTGGCCCGAACGGGGGATGTGGACCCGCAAAGTCACCCGTACAGAATACCTACCGCATTGACGGGACGGAGGCGACGACCTCCACTCCCCGCCATTGTTGGACCGTTCGGGCGACTCCTGGGTCGCCCGGATGAGAAGGCCGTGTACTTGGGCTTGTGTTTCGAGCGACAGTTCGCTCCCAACCCGCCCATGGACTGGAACTTCGACGAACAAGTCGAGATGGCTGTGGAAGACTTTCTGTCTCTTCCGATCACGGCGGAGCCCGAACCCATCTCTTTGGAAGAGGTCTCAGATCGGCTCGCTGAACTTCAGCCAAGAAAAGCTCCATGCCCGGACGGTGTTACGAACACAGCTCTACGACTTCTTCCCGAGCCTGGAGTTCAATTCTTGTCTTATTTGTTCAACGCGTGTCTTAGACTGGCGTACGTTCCCAAGAAATGGCGAAAGGCGACGGTTATCGTGATCCCGAAGCAGGGAAAGGATACCACCTGCTCTGAAAACCTCCGGCCTATCAGCCTACTTTCCGATACGTCTAAGATTTTTGAGCGCCTCGTACAGCGTCGTGTGCGAGAACATCTAACCAACTTTAACGTGCTGGTCCCCGAACAGTTCGGCTTTCGTGTGGGGCATTCGACCACTCATCAACTGATGAGACTGGTGGAAAGCGTCACGGAAGCCGGGTGTCGGAGAGAACGGACCGTTGGCTGTTTCTTAGATCTTGAAAAAGCCTTTGACAGCGTATGGCATGATGGCCTATTATTCAAGCTTAAGGAAGTCCAGCTCCCGGATTGCTACCTCCATCTGGTTGCTAGCTTTCTGACGGAGAGGACCTCATGCGTGAGAGTTGGAGATTCAGTCTCTTCCGAGAGACGAATCACAGCCGGCGTCCCTCAAGGTAGTGTTCTAGGCCCCCTTCTGTTCTCGATCTACGTCAACGACGTGCCGAGACAGCCTGGAGTCCAGATGGTCCTCTTTGCTGACAACACGGCCGTATTTACGGCCGATCGTCACGTGGAAAGGGCCGTCCTAGGACTGCAGCGCCAGCTCGATACGATCGTGGACTGGACTGAGAATTGGAGAGTGCAACTCAACGCTACCAAGAGTGTAGCCGTCGAATTCTCCAAGCGACGGAAGAACACTGTTAGGCAGCTACGTATCGGCAGAACGTACTTGCGCTGGTCCTAAGAGGTCAAGTACCTGGGATTACACCTTGACCGTCGGCTCACCTGGCGTACCCACGCACAGACAGTTCTTAAGCGAGCATCCACTCGCCTGTGCGCACTGTATCCACTCCTGATCAGCTCAGCCATGACCAGAAAATTGGGCAGGATGATCGTCGGCGCGTATCTGCTGCCGGTCATTACCTACGACTGTCCGGTCTGGGGTTACCTCGCCGCAATGCATAAAAAGAAGTTGCAGAGCGTCCTCGACAGAGGGCTTCGGCTAGCGGCCAAAGTCCCCCGTCGCTTTTCATCTCGCCTTCTAAGGAGAGGACTTGGCGTCCGCTCCTTAGACGACACTTTCAGGCGGCTTGCACGCAAATTTTATGCACGTGCGGCGAGGTTTCCAGGCAATCTTCTAGTGACTGGGCTGGGAAGGTACCGTATACGTCAAGGTGATTCGTGGAAACGCCCTCGGTGTATACTGCGCTAGTGTAGGCTAGCACATTAGCCGAGAATCGGCCTGCTATTCAGCACACGCCCTACTTGGGCAGGGCCATGAGGCAGGAGCTCCAGAAGGTAGCTCGGAACTCAGATACCGAGCGGTTCGTCTCTGCGACGCACAACCGCAAAGCCCAGAGCGAAAAAAAAATATTAATATGGGTGGTTCAAGGCGAGTCGAGTGCACCGCGGTTGAGCTCCATGGTGCTCTCGGCGGTCTACTCGTGGTTTCCGCTTACAAGCCTCCACAAACGGAGCTCCTGTCGAACGATCTGGAGGCCATCTTTGGCGCACACATGAGGGTAGTCCTGGCGGGCGACCTGAACTGTAAGCACCCTGATTGGGGGAGCCGTTTGGTGAACCCAAACGGGGCCCGCTTACGCAGGTATGCTGATGCGGCTCGGGTCACAGTCACGGGTCCTACCGGGCCTACGTACTATCCCTCGAGGGCTAACTCCCGCCCTGACGTACTGGACATTGCCGCGGTCAGGGGCGTTTACTGCCCGGTCCACGTCTCCATCATTTCGTAACTGTCCTCGGACCATTGCCCTATCAGTGTGCATATAGCTACCCAGCACGCCACCGTCCGCGACGAGCGGTGGGTAATCGAGTGGGACCGCTTTGGCCCGGCGTTCAGTCGCCGCTTACCTGAGCATATCCCGCTCGACACTACCCAGCATGTCGACGAGGCAGTTGCCTTATTCGACACAGCCGTAGTCTCGGCGGTAGATGTGTCCTCCCGGATGAAGCCGGGCCTCACGCCCGACTATCAGCGTATCCCCGAAGAGATGTCTCAGCTCGCTTGCGAGAGGAATCGCCTCCGGAGACGCTGGCAGAGGACTCGTGACCCGGCTGACAAGGCTGCGTTCAACAGAGCGTCCGGCAAGTTGCGTCGTGACATGCTGGCGTTTCGTAGACGCAACTGGGAGCTAGCTGTTACACAGATGGATGGCCCTGCCGAGGACCGTAATGTCTGGCGGATTCCCAGTGCCATAACGGGAAAGCGTAAACGCGCGCCTCTCCCCGCACTGGTCGGACCAGGCGGTCAACCCCTTGGCCGCCCACTCGAAAAGGCAGAATTCTTGGCTGACAGTTTAGAGCGACAGTTCGCTCCCAACCCATCCAAGAACCCGGCTTTCACTGAGCAAATCTGCCGCGAGGTAGAGCGCTTTCTATCGGCCGGTATCACAGTCCAACCGGAGCCCATCTCCCCGGAGGAGGTCTCTGAGAGGATTGTTCAGCTCAAGCCCCGGAAGGCGCCTGGCCCGGACGGAGTCATGAATTCCGCCCTCCATCACCTTCCGGAGCGAGGAACCCAGTTCCTCTCTGACCTGTTCAATTCCTGCCTCAGACTTGCCTACTTTCCGGTGAAATGGAAAACGGCTACCGTCATAGTGATACCCAAGCCGGGAAAGAATTCTTCTCGCGTGGAAAACCTTAGGACCATCAGCCTCTTGTCCGCGACGTCCAAGGTTTTCGAGCGTCCGATCCAGCGTAGGATCTGCGACCATCTAGAAAGACTAGACGTGCTGATCCCCGAACAGTTCGGCTTTCGTGAGCTGCACTCCTCGACTCATCAGCTGATGAGACTCGTGGAATGCATTACCGATGCGGGCTGCCAGGGCAAACAGACGACTGCGATCTTCCTAGACGTAGAGAAAGCCTTTGACCGCGTGTGGCACGAGGGTGTCCTTTACAAACTCACGGAAGTCCTTCTTCCAGATTGCTACGTTCATTTGATCGGCAGCTTTCTGCGAGACCGTAGCTTCCGAGTGAGAGTAGACCACGCTCTCTCTTCGGAGAGGCGTATTACCGCTGGCGTCCCTCAGAGAAGTGTCCTTGGGCCTCTCCTGTTCTCGCTGTTTGTCAACGACACGCCCCGAGTTCCTGGAGTAAAATTGTCGCTCTTCGCGGACGACACTGCGGCTTTTGCCTCAGAGCCGAACGCGAGTTATGCGGCAGTTAAGCTCCAGCGCCAACTCGACGCGTATGTCGGGTGGACCGATGACTGGAGAGTTGCCGTTAACGCTTCCAAGAGCGCCGCGGTAATATTCTCGCGCAAACTCAAGCGGCCTCGGCCGCTTAAAGTAGGCCCCGTCGAGGTGCCCTGGACCAACAGCGTCAAGTACCTCGGGCGCCACGTGGATTCCCGACTCACTTGGCGAACCCATACGCAATACATCCATCAACGCGCTTCGGCGCAACTCAGTAGACTCTGGCCCGTGCTATCTAATCCGGCAATAACCCCCCGGCTAGGTAAGCTCATAGTCAACTCGTACGTGTTGCCCGTGATTACCTACGCCTGTCCTGTTTGGGGATACCTGGCTCGTGGTCATAGAACAACGCTCCAGCGCGTACTCGACCGGGGACTGAAGCTTGCGTGCAAAGTCCCCCGGAGGTACTCTTCTCGTCTTTTGAGGAGAGGACTCGGTGTCACGGTTTGACACCGTGAGACGCCTGGCGCGTAGATTCTATGTTCGTTCCGACAGAGTGACCCACAATTCCCTCATTGCCGGACTTGGGTGGAAATACACCCCGCGACCAGGTGAGTCCTGGAAGCGACCTTGTTTGCTAGTCCCGGTGGTATAACCCACCAATCCCAGGTCGTTTCAGACCACTCCATAATTAGGTAAAACATATTTAATGAACTCAAATCGACCCAGTGGCAGGAGTCCTTTCTGAGACTCGGGACGCAGCACCACTCGCGACCCCCAGTTGTGTGTGTGTCGGTGGTTCATAGAGCAGAAGTCTACCTAGAGCTGTTGCCAGGGTAGGCTGTGTTCGTTTTTGTTCCGCAAAAATTGATTCAAAGTTTGTCCTACAATTGTTTATTTCTGTGAAGTATTACTTAATTAGTGTGTGCTTACAAAGTATTCGTTAGTGCAGTGTAGTGCGCGGCCGTTTTTGTGTTCGTGTGCTGTGCGGCTTCTGGTGAGTACGTGTATCAGTGCCTGTCAGTTAGAATAATCAGTGCTGGTGAGTTCTCTCTCCTTTAAACACCTTTGACGTCCATTTCGGGCTTCCGAAGTGGCGTCAAATAAACCTGATATTCCTTTGCCGGAGCCGTTAAGCTCTCTCTTGGGTGCTTGCGTTTCTGCTCCTTTGAATACTCCTCTCCTCCGTAAAACCAATTGTGAAAGTGGCAGTGACATTGAAATTTCCGACGTTTATATGGGGAGTGCTGGGTCGGGAGATGAAGAATTTTCGGTTGTGAATAGCAAACGCGCCAAACGCAAGCAAAAGCTGGCTGCCTACAGTCAGTCTCCCGCCTCACCAAACCAGGTCGCTGATCCAGGTAACAGTGGCTTGCAGTCTGTTAATCTTGCTTCCTTTAGTGTTAAGCCTGACCCATCTACCCCTAAGTTTCCACCTAATATCATCCCCGATAATAGGAATTACACCCAACGTCTTGCGAACCTCCGTTCTGCTCTTCCTTCGGCGTCCGTGGAAGCGAAATGCTCCGGCAAATCGCTGAAGCTGGGCGTCAAGACCATTGTTGACTTCCGCGCTGTGCAGCACTTTCTGTCAGCGCGGAACATTTCCTTTCATACCTTCGCTCTCCCTGTGGAGCGTGAGGTAAAAATTGTCATTCAGGGCATTCCCTACCATACCTCCTCCGATGCTATCGTGCAGGAATTGACGACTCTTGGCTATTCGCCAACAGCTGTGTCGGTTTTGCACGCTGGCAAAGGGGACAATAAGCATCCCGTCAATACTTTCCTGGTTAAGTTGCTTAAAACTGGAAATTTCGAGGAGGTCTATGGGCTTCAAACACTCCTTCACCTGCGGGTGACAGTTAGATCATTTGACCCGCGCCCAGGCTCTGCTCAGTGTTTCAACTGTCAGGGCTTCGGGCACTCCTCCCTGTTCTGTCATGCGCCCCCACGTTGCGTGCGGTGCGGCAACCCTCACCGTGACTGTGATAAGCCTCGTGTGCCGGGTTTTGGCCCGTACTGCTGCAAATGCAAGGGCGCCCATCCGGCTAGTTACCGGGGTTGTATAAAATACATCAAAGCTGAAAGACAGCAGCGATCTGCGCACCCTGGCGCGCAGCGTCGTGTAGCTGGCCCTGCTCCAGCGGACCCCCTGACGGCTTGGGCCACTCAACTTGTAAATAGCATCAGGTCTGCTCCTGACACCTCGACAGTACTGATGTTAGTTTTCCAATCCCTCTCTGCTCTCTTCCCTCTCCTCCCCCTCAATGGCTAGATCCCTGCGGATCGTCGCTTGGAACGCCGATGGCGCTTCCCCTCGTCGATCCGAGCTGGCGGCTTTCGTTGTGGAGTACGACGCTGATGTCGTGCTTCTCTCCGAAAGCCATCTAGCCCCCTACCGTCGATTCTCACTTCCTGCTTACACTTGTTATCGTCAGGATCGTCCCCTACAGCCGCGGCAACCCCCGTCTGGGGGTACGGTGATTCTGGTCTACAGGCGGATATCCCATAGGCCACTACCCCCCTCACTACTCGACTCATCGAAGGTTGTGGGGTGGCGGTGGACGCAGGCGACTCGGAGTTGCGCATTGTTTCCGCATATCTCCGGCCTGGCCTGAGCCCGCCGCCCCCGCCTGAGGAGTGGAACGCTTTCCTCGACCACCCAATCTCGACAAGGGTGACTTCAACGCCAAACATCCTTCTTGGAACAGTAGGGCTACCAACGCCTACGGCAACTCACTCCGCCGGTTCGTCCTAGACGACCCGGATACGCACGTCATCGGCCCTGATGATCCTACCCACTACCACTATGCCGGTCACCGACCGGACGTTCTTGATGTAGTTGTGGTCAGGAACGTGGCCCATAACATCCAGGACTCGTCAGTCTCAGACCTCTCGTCTGATCACAATCTCCTGCTAATAACTGTTCGAGATGTGTCGGCTTCACCCCGACTTCCCGCTGGTCCTGCTAGGAGGGTCAACTGGCGCTCCTATTACGACGAGCTATCTCGACGGTTACCATCTGTCCCAGCGGACCCGATCGCCACTCGTGACGATCTGGATCTCCATGCCACTCATCTTCAGGAGTTGGTCCAAGGTGTCATGGAACGACACACATACAACGTTGAGGTGAATCGCAAATCGGCCCTTAAACCGGAAGTTATCCACGTCATCTGGCTTCGGCGCAAGCTCCGCCGCAGATGGCAACGATCACAATCCCCTGCTAATAACTGTTCAAGATGTGTCGGCTTCACCCCGACTTCCCGGTGGTCCTGCTTGGAGGGTCAACTGGCGCTCCTATTACGACGAGCTATCTCGACGGTTACCATCTGTACCAGCGGACCCGATCGCCACTAGCGACGATCTGGATCTCCGTGCCACTCATCATCAGGAATTGGTCCAAGGTGTCATGGATCGACACACATACAACGTTGAGGTGAATCGCAAATCGGTCCTTCAACCAAAAGTTATCCACGCCATCTGGCTTCGAAACCAGCTCCGCCGCAGATGGCAACGAACCCGAGATCCCTCCGTCAAACGACGGTTTCAGGCCCAGTCTCTTTACGTCCAGCAACTTTTGCGGGACGTAAACTCTGATCAGTGGGACTCATATCTTGAGTCCCTTGAAGTCGACCAAGCCTCCGTCTGGAGAGCGACGAGTCGCCTTACTCGCGAGAAACGTACTCGCAACCCGTTTAATACCCCGAACGGCATTGTTTCTTCATCGGAAGGCAAGGCTGAGGTCTTCGCCGACTGCATGGAGACTCAATTCACCTTTCATGTAGGCATCTCGGACCCTGCCCACTCGGTAGTGGTTCGAGACTTCCTATCTGGATATTTTTCCCGCCCTCCACCTGACCCTCCCGCTCTCTTCGACAGAGACGAACTTGTTTCGTCTATCTGTCGATTGAACCGACGTCGCGCCCCTGGTCCTGATCGAATCGGGGCCGCAGCTTTGCAACATCTCCCGGCCTCGCGCGTTGAATTGGTCCTGGATCTGTTCAACTCCAGTCTCCGGCTGCAATACTTCCCCCGCCTGTGGAAAAATGCCAACATCTGCATGATTCCCAAGCCCGGTAAGCTTAGAATGCTTGCAGGCAGCTATCGTCCCATATCGTTGTTGCCAGTACTCTCAAAAGGTGTTTGAGCGTCTCCTACTCGCCCGCATCTGGCCGCTGTTGAATAATTTTATTCGGAGCAAAGAGTTCGGGTTCCGTAGAGAGCACTCGACAACTTTACAACTCGTCCGAGTTGTCACAGCATTTTCCGACGCCGCTAACAAGAAAGAGTCTACGGGCGCTGTCTTGTTGGACGTGAGTAAGGCCTTCGACAAAGTCTGGCACGAAGGTCTTGTCTACAAACTCGCTCACCCCCCCCCCATCCCACCGTCCATTGTGCATTTCTTGCGGTCATACCTCAGTGATCGTACCTTCAGGGTTAGCGTCGAAGGGTCCTGTTCATCAGTTCGACCCGTCGCCGCTGGCGTTCCGCAGGGATCTGTCCTCGGCCCCGTTCTGTACCTAGTGTACACGAACGACCTGCCTGTTATTCCTGGAGTCACGTTATCTCTATTCGCTGCCGACGCAATGTATTACTGCAGCTGCCTGTCCCCGCGAATAGCGTGTACAAAGCTGCAGCGTCAGTTGAATCTGCTTCCGGCCTGGCTACGGAAGTGGCGGGTGATGATCAACGCGGAGAAATCCGAGGCGATCTGCTTCACCAGTAAGTCCACTTCCCGGTGCCAGCCCCTCTCCCACGAAGGGAGGCCTATCGCCTGGCATAAGTCGGTGAAGTACTTGGGCGTTCGGCTAGACCAGCGCCTTAGCTTCAACGGATACGTGACTGATACCCTCAACAAAGCTCGAGGCGTCCGAGCCAAAATATCTCCCATGCTCTCGTGCCGCAACCGCCTGGCTTTGCGCACTAAAGTTACCATCTATCTCTTGTTTCACCGGTCAGTATTGACCTATGCTCCTCCCGCATGGTGGTCGCTTGTGTCGACCACTAACAAGTGTAGGCTGGAAGCTTTCCAGGCCCGTACCCTCAGATCCTTGTCGGGGTCTCCATGGTTTGTGAGAAATAATGTTATTCGTGGAGGCCTTCGAGTTCCTACCCTTGCTGATTTTGTCCGGTCGCTTGCCGAAACTCTTTTTGCTTCTGCAGCGACCTCGTCCTTTCCTTATCTCCGTTCTATCAGCACGTCTGAACCACCTCCCGCTATACGTGTCAAACGCCCTCGGGCGATCTTAGACGACCCCCCGTAATTCTGTATCCTATAACTTAGGTTCCCAAGAAATTCTATTTCCTTGTTACCTTCCTATTCAGTCAGATACCTTCCCCAAGTATGTTGGTTTGCAAACTGCTTGGCGCTGTTACCGATGCCACAGACACGGAGGTTACCTGCCTCGCGGGGAACGACCGGCGCTACAAGGCGCCTATATTCCGGGTCGGGCGCGTGCGGCATCTGTCGTTCGCCCCGCGACCGGCGGCAGTGTTACCATGACCCGGAACCTATATAAATGTAACTGATTTTGAAAAAATTTACCGCCTTATCAGTTAAGTGGTTGGCGTGTCCCTCCCGAATATTAGGAAACCTTCTTTTGAAAGTCCAGCAACTGTTTCCTTCTGACAGCCATCGGGCACGTCCCGGAAGCTGTAATATGGCCATGGGTGCAAAGACGCCCCACTATATAATGCAATGCAATGCAATCGGTGGTTCATAGCGACGGACGCATTCTTATGAATATGGATGGACTCCAGATGCAGGCGAGTGAAGTAACCCCGGACAGAAGACAACACACGGGCTTCATCAAACATCACCCGGTGATCGTCGTGGGAAAGAGCGTGTTCAGCAACTGCGGACTTCTCCGGCTGGTCCAGGCGGCAGTATCTCCGATGTTCAGAGAGGCGCGTCTGGACACTACGCTTCGTGGTGCCTATGTATATTTGGCCATACGTACAAGGAATACTGTACACCCCGCACGACGAGAGCGGATCCCTGGCGACTTTTACCGGTCGCAGGAACTGTTGGATCTTTTTGGTTGGCTTAAAGATCGTCCTGACGCCCCGTTTACTCAGCAACTTGCCGATCCGGTCAGTCACGCCACGGATGTAGGGCAAGACAGCGGAGCCAACAACCTCGGGCAACACCGACTCGTCCAGCCTACCAGATCTTCTCGCCCGGGCAACTCTCCTTACCTCCGCAGCAGAGTAGCCGTTGGACTGCACTGCTTCCTCGAGATGCCGAAACTCATCTTCTAGATACCGGGGCTCACAGATCCTCTTTGACCAGAGTCTTCAGCACCGCCCTCTTCTGCCTAGGATGATGATTGGAGGACTTGTGCAGATATCTATCAGTGTGTCTTGGCTTCCTATAAACTGTACGCCCTAATCTGCCATCGGCCCTTTTCAGGACCAGCACATCCAAAAATGCCAATTGATCACCGCTCTCGCGCTCCATCGTCAAATGTATGCGCGGGTGTACAGCGTTCAGATGTGCAAGGAAGCGTCCCAACTCTTCATCCCCATGGCTCCAGACCACGAAAGTGTCGTCAACATACCGCAGCCAACACTTCGGCTTCAGTGGTGCAGATGAAATTGCCAACTCTTCAAGTTTTTCCATGTAGAAGTTTGCAACCACAGGGCTGAGAGGACTTCCCATCGCGACGCCATCCAACTGTTCATAAAAGCCGCCGTTCCACTGGAAGTAGGTCGTTGTTAGGAACTGCCGGAAAAAAGCAATGATGTCCGCCGGGAACAGTTCACCTATATACCCCAATACCTCCTGGACAGGGACCATCGTAAAAAGAGAGACCACATCAAAACTCACTAGCACGTCGCCAGGCTCCAGCACCAACTCCCGGATCCTCCGGAGGAAATGAGAAGAATCCTGGACAAAAGAATCCGTGTGCCCGATGTGCGGCTTGAACAATCCAGTGAGGTGCTTAGCCAAGTTGTACGCCGGCGAGCCAATAGCACTAACGATGGGCCTCAGCGGAACGTTTTCCTTATGGATCTTTGGTAATCCATAGAGACGAGGGGGAAGGGCCTCCGAACACCGGACGGCCGTCTTTACATCAGACGCTTGAGAAGATTGTTTCAATAAAGAATCAGTTTTTCTTAAAACCGTAGAAGTCGGATCTTTGTTCAGCCTCCGATAAGTGGCCGGATCTAACAAACCCTTAGCTCTCGAACAGTTATAACAAGGGGATTGTGATCGGACGAAAGATCCGACACAGACGAGACCTCGATGTTGCGGGCAACGTTCTTGACAACTACTATGTCAAGAACGTCCGGCCGATGGCCGTGAAAGGGGAACTATGTAGGGTCTTCAGGGCCGATGACATTAAGTGCCGGGTCGCCAGAGACGAACCGGAACAGAGAATTTCCATAGGCGTTGACAACGCGGCTGTTCCATGAAGGGTGTTTGGCGTTTAAGTCGCCGGCTACAATGGTTGAGAGGGGGTGGTCGAGGGGGGCGTCCCACTCCTCGGGCGGTGGCGGAGTTCGCCGGCTAGGCCGGAGGTACGCAGAAACAACGCGCAGCTCCGATCCGCCGGCGTCCACCGCCACCGCGCAGCCTTCAATGATAGATGAATCTAGATGAGGCAAAAGCCTGTGAGATATCCGCCTGTAGACTAAGACAGCTGTGCCCATCGAGGGGGGACAGCGAGGCTGTAGGGGACGATCCTGCCATAGGCAGGAAGGGAAAAGGAGTGGTAATGAGCCAGATGAGTCTCGGAAAGAAGTATGATATCAACATCATACTCGGTCACGAAAGTCATCAGTTCAGATCGTCTGGGGAGTAGCCCGAAGGCGTTCCACGCAACGATCCTCAGGCTATTAGCCATTCAGGGGAAGTAGAGGAAAGAGGGTAGCTAATGATTGGAAGACCAGGGCAAGCATTGTGGTAGTGTCGCGAGCAGTCCTGATGGATGCAACAAGATTATCTGCCCAGGCAGTCAGGGGATCCACCGAGGCCCGAGAAGATTCCCGGGTCTCCGGAAGACAAGCCTGGCTGGCCTCGACAGGGGTAGCAGATGGCGCTGGGCTGTCGGACTGAGTAGTAGACTGCTCACTGGGAGGTTGAGGTCGATAACTGGGGGCGGGCCGAGCCCGCGGAGTTGGAACAGGTGGAAACTGTGATGGTCGGCCGACGGAGTTCCGGCGACGACGAGAGCTCTTCGATTTGCCCGATCGGGCTGGAGGCGGGACAGATTTAGCGGCCATGGCCGCGTAGGAATGTGCGGGCGCTCCGGCAGGCGCCGGGGTTGAGGCCGCTGCAGGCGGCGCCGAAGCGACGACTGCAGGCGAGACAGCGGCACCGGAATCAACCGGAGTTGCTGCGGGGACCTTGGCAGATAAACTAGTGAGAGGTGGGAATGCCTGTCGGCGGTTAGGGCCAGGACCAGCTACACGGCCAGCCTGCGCGCCAGGGCGCACAGGAGGTCGCTGCGGTTTCATGGCGGCGATAAAGTTAGGGCAGCCTCGGTAATTAACCGGGTGGGCTCCGTCACAGTTGCAGCATTTAGCTGTGAACCCCGTCTTTGGCTTATCACAGCCACGATGAGGCTCAGCACAACGCACGCAACGCGGGGGCTGATGACAGAATAGACTGCTGTGACCGAACCTCTGGCAGTTAAAACACTGCGAGGGGCCGGGCCGCGGGTCAAATGTTCGGACTTGCACCCTTAGGTGCAGAAGATTCTGGAGACTATAAATCTCCTCGAAAGGGCCTACTTTCAGAAGTTTGACCAGAAAGCTGTTAACAGGTCTGCGGTCATCACCTTTGCCAACAGCAGGACGCTTACCGCGGTCGGCGCATAGCCAAGCGCAACAAGTTATTCCCGACAGAACGACTTTGAGTTCTCGCTCTGACGGGAGGGAAAAAGTGTGAAAGGAGATCTTGCGATCTGTCAGGAATGACTGAACAGAGCGGAAGTCGGGGATCGTGGTGGTCGCCAGCTTTAGCGAGGCGCCTTGGCACCTCGCCTCGACCTTGACCGAGGGGAGTGCTAGGGATATAGAACGCAAAAGTTGTGTATAATTCCTGTTGTCAGTAATTACAATGGGTGGAATGCGTGTGTAAGACACAGTTTGGGTAGCAGTTGAATACTCACGCTCGCGCTGAGTGCCGCTGTTACCATGACTAGGCGGCTGATGTGCAGCTCAGGCGGGCGGCGGTGTTAGGGCCAGCTTTCGCTTGCGCTTGGCAGATATGTCCGTCCCCCGACCCAACACTGCACATTTCCACTGCAGTGTTATCACTTTCACAATCACTTTCACTGTCGTGAGGAAGTGGAGTTGAACGGAAGCCGGGTGAGCACGTTTCCATTAAGGAGACAAGCGGCGCCGGCAGAGGATTTGGGGGCGTATTCGACGCCATTTCGGACAAGCCGAAATGAAACGTCTACGCTAGGCTAGGATTGAGGGATCACATGACATTGAACAATTCACAGGCAGCAATTAAGCACAACACAGACCGCATAGCACACGGAAACAAAAACACTCCCGCACAAGTTAAATAAAACAGTTTTGCACTGTTTATGCGATTAATCCGATGAAGTTGATGATCCTGAAGACAATGGTGATGATGATAATGTTGTAAACACAATATTTCCGCAGAAAGTAACAAAATTCTGCAGAGCAGAAACTGACACAGCCTACCCTGGCATATGCTCTAGGTAGACTCAAACCGCCGATGCCAAGATGCCAAGATGAGCAGGGCACAGCACAGTGCGTGCCCCAGTGACGGCAGCGTCCGGGCAAGCCCGATGACTGCCTGTTGCTTTCTGCGTGCTTGGTGCGAAACTTGTCGCAGAAACGGATAGGAACCCCCTTTTTTATTTTGTCGGGGGTGAAGGAGACGGCCTGTGATTGGCTGGACCGCTGACGCGATCCACCAATGGCCTGAGAGGGAAGTCTACGCAAACGCTTCGCACGGATTGGCAGGATTTGTTCGCCTACAACGGGTCGATACACTTCCGCCAGCCCTGAAAGAGTCCGGTAGACTGCCTAATGGCGATACCGAGGCAGGCGAGAGATTGGAGGGGGGAAGTTGACGACTGAAGGTGGCGCTAGGCACACCTAAAGCCGGCACAACGCCCGATCCATCTGTCGGCCTGCAGCGGACCGGAGATTTGACAGGTAGGACGGTGGTCAGATTCGATAGGTCGGCGCGTGGACAGATGGTGTGTGGGCAATTTTGTGTTTTATAATTATGGTGGGTCGTCGAGCAGAGATCGAGGGCGGCGGCGTTTAACTGGTGGTGGTCCATCGTTGTTATCGAGGTGTTGGAGGTGAGGAAAGTCAGAAATGGATGCTCGATGGAAGAGGTTGAACGTGAGAGTTAGCGCAAATCCATCGAGCCTTCGCGGAATCTTCAGCCCTCGCCTGATAGAATCATTTTTTACATACCAGGGAGAGCCGGAGATAAGGCGAAGGGTAATGGATTGGAAGGCTTCCAGGCTTTTAACGACGTCGGGTGCGAGTTGGGTCCAAAATGCAGGCGCTGCGTACATCAGGACGGCTCGTAAAAAGAGCAGATAAATCGAGAGCTTCGTGCACAATGGCAGTGGCCCTCGAGACGATAAGAATGGGTATAGTTTGGCTGTGACGCCTCGGGCGCGCTGGAGCACTGTGGACACGTGAGCTCTGACGCTTAGGCGTCGATCAAGAGTGACGCCCAAGAACTTCACAGTACGTTGCCAAGCGATTGGGCTCCCTTCAAGGGAGAGGGTCTGGCATCGGGAAGTGAGCTGACGGGAGAAGGCAATCGCCTCGGATTTCTCCGTATTGATCGCCACCCGCCATTTCCTTAGCCAGGCCGGTAGTAAAGCGAGCTGGCGCTGCACCACGTCAGTCGCAAAACGAAGGTTTGCAGAACTGGTGTGGTACATCGCATCGTCCGCATAGAGAGAGAGCGTGACTCCAGGCAATACTGGCAGGTCGTTCGTGTACACTAGGTGCAGAATGGGGCCAAGGACAGATCCTTGAGGGACGCCAGTGGCGACGGGGCGGACAGAAGAGTACGTCCCGTCGACGCAGATCCTAAATTTGCGGTCCCAGAGATACGACCGCATCAGATGTACAAGTGAGGCTGGGAGAGGGGAGGTGGCTAGTTTATAGAGAAGGCCTTCGTGCCAGACTTTTTCGAAGGCCTTGCTCACGTCCAGAAGGACGGCGAGAGTTTGATGGTTTCTATTGATGGCGTCAGTGAGTTGCGTGACAACTCGGACAAGTTGAAGAGTGGTGGAATGCTGCCTGCGGAAGCCGAACTGTTCCTGCCGGATGAAATTATCCAGCAGGGGAGTAATTCGGCGATGGAGGAGGCGCTCGAACACCTTCGATAAGACTGGCAAAAGCGAGATTGGACGATGATTCTCCGGGAGTGTACGCAGCTTGCGAGCCTTCGGTAACATGATGACTTTGGCTTGTTTCCAAGGGCTGGGATAGTAATGGAGCCGGAGATATCCATTGAACAGCACGTGGATGAGTGAAACGAGACTTGCTGCGGCGTTAAGTGAGGCCGCTGCACCAATACGGTCCTCGCCGAGCGCCCGCTTGGTGCGCAGTCGACTAATGGCCGTTTCCACTTCAGCCTCGTCGAACGGGTCGATTGGGTCTGCGGGAGGGCGGGAAAAATATCCAGATAGGAAGTCGGCGACCGCGGCCGAGTGGTCGGGGTCACAGACGCCTCTGTGAACGGTAAATTGTCCCTCCATGGTATCGGCAAAGACTTGTGCTTTGTCGGCCGCGGAGTACACAATCCCGTTCGGTGATCGTAGGGGGTAGCGGGTCCTTTTCTCGCCAGTGAGTCGGCTCGCAGCCCGAAAAACGGACTGGGGCGTGACTTCCAGAGACTCAAGATATGAGTCCCATCGATGAGCAGTGGCATCAAGCAGAAGCTGCTTGACGAGGTCAGATTGTGCGTTGAGCCTGCGTTTTACGGCAGGGTCCCGGGATTGTTGCCATCGCCGGCGGAGCTGGCGCCGTTTTCGGATGGCTAGAATCATCTCTTCAGGTAACTGCGACCGTATATTGGGCGCAGGGACGTGATAGGGTTGTTTGTCCATGGCGGACGTGACGACTTCTTGAAGATAGTCGGCCAAGCGGTCTACATCATCCGGGCTGGAGATGTCGACCTGGGGGTTAGATGGTACTGTTCGACACAGTTCATCGTGGAATGATCGCCAGTTGACTCTCGTTACACGATGGTGAGGCTGGAGAGGTGTGTCCAGCGTGGGCCGAACAGTGAGTATTACCGGGTCGTGATCAGACGAGAGGTCTGACACGGCTTCGATAGCGATAGGATAGGCCACGTCTTTGACAACAGCAATGTCAAGGACGTCTGGTAGTCCCCCTCTATTGGGGATATAGGTCGATGACCTAGGACCAAGAGCGTTCACATGAGGATGACGTTGAACGTATTGGTACAGAGAGCGGACGTATGGGTTTGAGACACGGCTGTTCCACAGGGGATGCTTACTATTAAAGTCTCCGGCTGCGATGGTTGGTAGGGGGTCTTGTAATAGAGGGTCCCATTCATCCTCGTCGGGCGGTGGTCCATCTCGGGGGGGAGGTAGACTGAAACCAGTCGAACCTCCCGATCCCCGATGCAGAGAGCAACCGCCGTCGCCTCCAAGCGACGAGTCGCCGGAGGCGGCAGGGGGCGGTGGGCGATGCGCCTGTGAACCAGAATGGCTGTGCCGCCAGAGGCGTACAGCCGGTTCTGGCCAGGCCGGTCTGTGCGATACGTCGTGTACGCCGGAAGCTGGAACGAGTGAGCGGGAATTAAGTGTGTCTTGTTAAGGAGTATGACGTATATGTCATATTCGGTGACGAAGGCGGCCAATTCGGCACGGCGAGATAGAACGCCACATGCGTTCCAAGCCACCAGCCGAAAGGGCCTAGCCATCGAGAGGGATAAGTGAGGTCACGGAGGTAAGCCTAACAAGGACTGGACATCCTTGGCAGCAAGAATTTGTGGGATCAAGGCGTTGATCCAAGCGCGCACGCGGTCGGCGAAAGTCACGTCCGAGGACGCGGCAGACGCCGGTGCCGCCTGAGGCTTGGGCGCCGGGTGTGTAAACATGATGCCATTCTGGGCGGGGGCCTTTTGTTTCGGCTGCCTAGGATTTGCGATGGTGGGAGTAGATGCTGGCTGAGGTGCAGCGGGCATTTGCTGCGAGGAAGCGGGGGGCGATGGTTTCGTCTTTTTCTTGGACGGCGCAGCAGGTTTTAGCTGCTGGGCCGCGGGCTGTGCGGCAGGCTGAGAAGCAGCTGCAGCCGCATTGCTGGGCGCCCCGGTAGACGCCGGACGAGCTGGGGCAGGCGCAAGTGCCGTTGATGAGACCATCTAGCAGCGGCGAGATGCGAGCCAGCAGGAGACGCTCGAACACCTTCGAGATGACTGGCAACAGAGAGATTGGACGATAGCTTTCAGGAAGCATGCGCGGTTTGCGAGGCTTCGGAATCATTACGATGTTGGCTGATTTCCACTGGCGGGGAAAGTACTGTAGCCGGAGACAGGAGTTAAACAGCTCAAGAAAGAGGTCAACGCCTGAGGCCGGGAGATTTTGTAGAGCAGCGGCCCCGATCCGGTCAGGACCGGGGGCGCGACGGCGATTTAGTCGGCAGATAGATGAAACTAGTTCATCCCTGTCGAACGGGAGTGCTGGGATTTCGGGAGGGCGTGAAAAATGTCCAGATAGGAAGTCACGGACTTCTGCCGAGTGGGCAGGGTCCGAGACGCCTTGGTGAACAGTAAATTGCACCTCCATGCAGTCGGCGAAGACCTCGGCCTTGCCTTCCGATGAAGATACAACCCCGTTCGGAGTTTCAAGTGGTTTGCGAGTTCTCTTCTCGCGGGTCAGTCTACTCGCCGCTCTCCAGACGGAGGCGTGGTCGACTTCAAGAGACTCAAGGTATGAGTCCCATCGATCAGAGTTTACGTCCCGCTGTAGCTGCTGGACGTAGAGAGACTGGGCCTGAAAGCGCCTTTTGACGCCGGGATCACGGGTTCTTTGCCATCTGCGGCGGAGATTGCGCCGTAGCCAGATGGCGTGGAGTACTTCCGCAGGTAAGGCCGATTTACGATGATTCACCTCGAGAGTATATGTGTGTCGATCCATGACACCTTGGACCAACTCCTGAAGATGAGTGGCTCGGAGATCCAAATCGTCACAAGTGACGATCGGGTCCGCGGGGAGTGATGGTAACCGCCGTGAGAGCTCATCATGGTAGGAGCGCCAGTTGACTCTCCTAACAATCTGAGCGGGAGGTCGGGGTGAGGCCGACAGCTCACGGGCAGTTATAAAAAGGGGATTGTGATCGGATGAGAGATCCGACACTGACGAGACCTGGATGTGTGGGTCACGTCCTTGGCTATGACAATGTCAAGGACGTCCGGTCGATGACCGGAAAAGGGGAAGTGAGTAGGGTCTTCTGGGCCGATGACTTGAAGTACCGGGTCGTCGGAGACGAACCGATACAGAGATTTTCCGTAGGCGTTGGTTACTCTGCTGTTCCAGAAGGGATGCTTGGCATTTAAGTCGCCGGCTACAATGGTTGGTACGGGATGATCGAGGAGAGCGTCCCACTCCTCGGGCGGTGGAGGTAGCCGCAGGCCGGGCCGGAGATACGCAGCAACAACGCGCAACTCCGATCCGCCAGCGTCTATCGCCACCGCACAACCTTCAACAAGAGATGTATCTAAAGGGGGTAGTGGCCTGTGGGATATCCGCCTGTGGACTGGACTAAGACGGCTGCCCCCCCCCCCCCCGAGGGGCGACGAAAACAGATGTAAGATGGCAGGTTGAAGGTATGGTAGCGAGCCAGATGAGTCTCGCAAAGGAGGACGACATCAGCGTCGTACTCCGTTACGAAAGTCATCAGTTCAGATCGTCGAGGGACTACCCCATGGGCATTCCACGCAACGATCCTAAGACTCCTAGCCATTCAAAGGAAGAAGAGGAAAGAGGGTAGACAGTGATTGAAACACCAGGGCGAGAACCGTGGTTGTATCTGGAGCAGACCGGATGTTGTTTACCAAAGTTTCAGCCCAGGCAGTCAGGGGGTCCACCGGGGCCCGGGAAGATTCCCGAGATTCCGGGAGACGGACCTGGCTGGCCTCGGCCGGTGTTGCAGATGGCGCAGGGCTCGGGGACGGACGTGAGGTCTGCTCAGTTGGGAGCTTAGGTTGAAGGCTGGGGGCGGGCGGGGCCCGCTGAGGTTTTACAGGCAAGGCCTGTGGAACTTGTCGCTGACGGCGACGAGTGCGCTTCGGTTTGGAGCTCCGAGGAGCGGAAGGCGGGACTGATGTAGCGGCCACAGCCGCGTATGAAGGGCCGGGCGCTCCGGCAGGCGCCGGGACAGAGGGGACTGCAGGCGGCGCCGAAACGTCGACTGCAGGCGGAACTGGGGCCCTGGGAGCAGCCGAAACTGCTGCCGGGGCCTGAGATGATGCTCCGGAGAGAGGTGGGAAGGCCTCTCTGCGGTTAGGGAGGGGACCTGCAACACGGCCTGCCTGCGCGCCAGGGCGAGCAGGAGTCCGCTGCAGCTTCATGGCAGATATAAAGTCTCTACATCCTCTCTAGCTAGCCGGATGGTCCCCGCCGCAGTTGCAGCAAATGGCCGTGAACCCCGTCTTGGGCTTATCACACCCACGATGAGGCTCAGTACACCGCATTGGTAGACTGCTGAAACGGATAGGAACCCCCTTTTTTTATTTAGGCGGGGGTGAAGGAGACAGGCTTTGATTGGCTGAACCGCTGACGCGATCCACCAATGGCCTGAGAGGGAAGTCTATGCTTAGCACGGATTGGCGGGATTTGTTCGCCCACAACGGGTAGATACACTTCCGCCAGCCCGGTAAGTGTCCGGTAGACTGCCTTATGGCGATACCGAGGCAGGCGAGAGATTGGAGGGGGGAAGTTGCCGACTGAAGGTGGCGCTAGGCACACCTAAAGCCAGTAGAACGCCCAATCAATCTGTCGGCCTGCGATGGACCGGAGATTTGACTGGAAGGAAGGTGGTGAGATACGATTGGTCGGTGCGTGGACAGATGGTGAGTGGGCAAGTTTGTTATTTTAAAATTATGGTGGGTCATCGAGCAGAGCTCGAGGGCGGCGGCGTTTGACTGGTGGTGGTCCATCGTCGTTATCGAGGTGTTGGAGGTGGGGAAAGCCTGAAATGGGTGCTCGATGGAAGAGGTTGAACGTGAGAGTTAGCGCAAATCCAGCGACGACGGAATCTTCAGCCCTTGCCTGATAGAATCATTTTTTACATACCAGGGGGAGCCGGAGATAAGGCGAAGGGTAATGGATTGGAAGGCTTCCAGGCGTTTAACGACGTCGGGGGCGAGTTGGTTCCAAAATGCAGGCGCTGCGTACATAAGGACGGCTCGTAAAAAGAGCAGATAAATGGAGAGCTTCGTGCGCAATGGCAGTGGCCCTCGAGGCGATAGGAAGGGGTATAGTTTGGCTTTGACCCCTCGGGCGCGCTGGAGCACTGTGGACACGTGAGCTCTGAAGCTTAGGCGTCGATCAAGAGTGACGCCCAAGTACTTCACAGTACGTTGCCAAGCGATTGGGCTCCCTTCAAGGGAGAGGGTCTGGCATCGGGAAGTGAGCTGACGGGAGAAGGCAATCGCCTCGGATTTCTCCGTATTGATCGCCACCCGCCATTTCCTTAGCCAGGCCGGAAGTAATGCGAGCTGGCGCTGCACCACATCAGTCGCAAAACGAACGTTTGCAGAACTGGTGTGGTACATCGCATCGTCCGCATAGAGAGAGAGCGTGACTCCAGGCAAAACTGGCAGGTCGTTCGTGTACACAAGGTACAGAACGGGGCCGAGGACAGATCCTTGAGGAACGCCAGCTGCGACGGGGCGGACAGAAGAGTACGTCCCGTCGACGCAGATCCTAAATTTGCGGTCGCAGAGATACGACCGCACCAGATGTACAAATGAGGCAGGGAGAGGGGAGGTGGCTAGTTTATAGAGAAGGCCTTCGTGCCAGACTTTGTCGAAGGCCTTGCTCACGTCCAGAAGGACGGCGACAGTTTGATGATTCCTGTTGATGGCGTCAGTGAGTTGCGTGACAACTCGGACAAGTTGAAGAGTGGTGGAATGCTGCCTGCGGAAGCCGAACTGTTCCTGCCGGATGAAATTATCCAGCAGGGGAGTAACTCGGTGATGCAGGAGGCGGAACCGCCGAGGTGAAAGCATCTCCTTAAATAGTGTCTGGCATGGTTTATTTTCCACGGCCAATCAGAGTGGAGAATGATGAACTGGCTTCTCATTGGTTCGCGTTATACACCTTAAGCGGCCAAAAAGTTATAAATAGAAACAGCGTAGCCTTCTCTCACTGTTGCTTGTTCCCAGTTCACTGGGCGACTTGTTCTGTTCGGCATACCACCTATTTTGAATATTTTTGCTACTGAAGATGGCCACCGGTGGTGTGGCCGAAACGTCTAGCTACACAACATCAAGCATTCGACCACGGCCTTTCAGCTCGGAAGTTTTAAGTATTTATAGTGACACCGGCAATTTTGGATTATCTGGCGTATACAGAAAATACTGTCGTGGGTGAGCAGTTACGTTAGTATTTAAAAACTGTCGTGCATACAAACAACTGTAGACCTTCCTCAGTTAATTCGTTGTCTACATGTGCAAACTCATGAGTCTGGGTGTGTGTGTATGCGTGAGAAAGAGAGGAAGAAAGAGAGAGAGAGAGAGAGAGAGAGAGAGAGTGAGAGTGTGGTGTGAGAGAGATAGAAATAGAGGATATATATATATATATAATTTGTGATGTTTTCAATTAGTTTCTTCTGCAAGTAGTATAATTTTGTATATTCTTTTTAACACCTGTCGCACGTTTCACTGAAAAATATCAGTATCATCAGAGGTTTCTAAGTAAATTAATAACAATCGAAATAATTCTATTAATATAAAATTAACGAATAATCGAATTTGTATCGATTTTAATGTAAAATAAAATAATTGATAATCGATATAGGTCGATTAGTTAACGATTGTTTTAATGTTTATTTTCTTCGGCAGCTGTTTTCTCGGTTATATTTGAAATTTTGTTGTTTATATTTTATTTAACGAAAACATCACAAATTATATAATTACTGCAAGAAACATCGCAATACTTAGATAGAATATGATATATATATTGTAACGTCACAAAACGTTCCTTAAAGAAAATAATTGCAAAAGTAAATTATCATAAGAAGAAGGTAAAATGAACAGTATCGAACTCAAATAATCCAAAAAATTTAGTAATATTGTCCAATAGTTAATATCAATAATATGTAAAAACGACGAAGACTTTGACCAAGACTCAAACCCCATTATTGTTTAAGTGAAGAATAGAATAAAACTGATATTGTATAATAAGAGAAACAAATAATCTCAGAAATGACCAAAATGAGGTCATGACATATTAGAAATGTAACTCTGAATAGAGCATAAAAACCAATTTATTGTGAAATCATAGACAAGATCGATTCCAATACTTTATAATATATATAAAATAGATGTATCAAATGGTTTAAACACATCATTAAAAAGGATATAAATTAAAATAAAAAGATGTAATTTTGTAACAAAAAATCAAAGTTTTAGGTTGAGACCAATCACTCAGATGTATGTGAAAATTAATTATTATAAAATTAAGAAAAAACTAGATGTAAATGTCAATAAGACAAAGACAAACAAAATACTGCAAATAGAGAAAGCTGTAAATTGATTAGAAGTCAATGAAAATAACCAAAAACTGTGTTAAACTGAAAACATGTAGTGAACATGTAAAATTGTATAATTTATGACTTTAAAGTTATCAAAATGCAACAAACTTGTATTTTAAAGTTGCACCACAATATAAAGTAACTATACCTATAAATATGACCACCAAAAACACTTTAACAGTCAAGTTATAAAACTAGTTACCTATACCATACTAGGCTAAGCTCAAAAAACAGTCACAAAATTAGTCATATTTGACAGATTAATTGTTTAATATTAGAAAGAATATAGAAAAAGATACAATTCTATAATGTACAATGGAAAAATACTTGCTCAATTGAAGACAAGCTTAATTCATAGAGAATTTTTAAATATAAAAGTGAAATTTGTCACACACATAAAATAGCTCATCTGTACAAAGACAGTGAGATGCTAATTGAGATTACAGTAAAATTAAAACGTATTAGGAAAAACCAGGTATTCCCAAAGATAAGGATAACAAGGTAAGGATATGTATTTTATGTTAATTTATTAGATTTAATTTATTTAAAACCAATCATGAATGGTATCGTTTTAATCAGTTGAAAGCAGAGAATCTAAAAATAATAATGACATGCAGATTGTAAGTTGTTCTGTAAAATTGTTTGACAAATACCAAAATAATTTTAGTAAAATCCTTTAGTATGAAGAAAAAGGAGTTTTTGTTATAAAGCTTCTACGGAAGTCGAATTTGTTCCATGATGTTCTATTTGCATATTCTCGAACGTTCCAGAAGAAAAAGTTACTAAAAAATACCGGAGGTCATGAATAAAAAAAAACAATGCACCTTACAAAGAGTATATAAGCGAGACCAAATTCGACCCAAGAGGACTATGCTTTGAAACCACGAGAGACACTTCACACACGAATTCGAACATCTAATCCAAGGCGACTCGAAGAAGAGGAATTCAAACCGAAAACTCTAAAAAGGCTTTTCCCCGTACCAGACGAAAGACATACTTAACCTGAAAAGGAGTATATCGCTAAATCGCTAACATGCATGTTGAATAGAGCAACAGCAAGCAAATTCTAATAGAACGTACGCAGCCAAATATCCAGCGGCGCTGAAAAGGACCGATTTTAATAGAGAAAAATCAAATTTTGCTGGTATTAGCGACATAAACAGACTTTGACAAAACCCCCAAACAAATTACTCAACGCAAGCCTACATTGAGTCGTAGCTAGCGCTGAGACGTCAGTATAGCGAGGTCACGGAACGCAGTCAGCTGTTTTTCGCCGGCAACGATTTAAAGCATAGAAACAGTACGATTTTTATTTAAATTTTGGTGAGGAGTTTTCATATCGTAATTGACTTTTAAATAGTTACAAGTGAGAGAGGAAACGTAATTACGAAGAGGCGCAAGATTGGAGTCGTTCCCAAGAACACTGTCCAGTGAAGGAAATACCTACCCAACGGAACGTGAGTTGTCCAAAATTAAAATCCCTTTGCCTGGTATCTTTGTCACACAATTGTACTACATATATCAAACACTTTCAATTCACACGAATTTTGTAAAGCATTCCACTGATTTGTCTTGATAGTTCAAAGAAGTCACGTCCTGAGTATAAAGTTTTTTCAAAGATTAAATTCATGCAATTCAACTGAGCAATAATATAATTATTAGCCGATAATTAATAAAATCTTGTCAATAATTTTTGTAACTCTGCAACTTTACATTATTTTACTGTTAGCCCTTCAGACAATTTTTATGAAAGAAAAGTCATTAAACATATTTTATTTGCAACTCAACTTGTCTTGTTTACATTTTTTCTATAACTAATTTAACAACAAAAAAAATCAATTTTATATAATAATAATTTCTTGGATTAAATATCCAAGTGGCGCCCACACACACATATTAGCATAAGTTGTGTTTGCAGGACTACATCTTCGAAGAGAGAAAGACAGTAAGTAAGTATAATAAGTGCCCGGAGTGTAACACCCGATAAGACCGAGCTCAAGTTATAAATTGACGAATCTCACTGTCGGCATAAATTGGCAGCCCAACTAGTGAGGCTTGAAAGGTAAGGAACAAGCCCGGCAACTATCAACAAATCAAGATGCCACAACCAAAAGGAAAGAAGGGGAAGAAAAACATAGAACCCGAATCAAGTGTGGAAGATGGGGAGGAAGTCCAAGTTGAGGAGATAGAAATAGAGCCGCCCACACCAGAAATTGAAGAACCCATGCAAGCAGGAGATGAACCAGAGGAACAAGCGGGAGAAAGACCCATACAAATGGGAGACCAAACAGATAAACCCACACAAAAAAGGGATGAAACTGAGAAACCCGAACCGGAAAAAGCAACAGGGAGCGTCGACATGAATGCAATAATGATGATGTTCCAAAGAATAGAATCGTACAATGAAGAAACGGAGAAAAAATTTGAGACGTTAATAGGATCCCTAAGGGAAGATAATAATAAAAATAGACAGGAAGATAAGGAGGAATTAGATAAAAAGATAGAATCTTTAAGGGAATATATAACTAATAAAATCAATTATCGTGGAAAAGAGCTGGAGGTATTTCAGGAGGAAAATAAAAAAAGTATAGAGTCCCTGAAAAAGGAAATCAGTGCAAATTATGAGAGGGTAAACCAAAAAATCGACGATAGTAAAGTCGACAGTGACAGAAGGGTCAAACAATGGCAAAACAATTAGAAAGATTGCAGGAAGGAAATGATACCCGTTTTGAAACCATGGAGGAACGAACTGAAGAAACGAAACAAAATGTTCAAACTCTCGATAATAAAGTCAGGCAAAACCAGGACGAAATTATAAAGGAAGTAGGAGACGTCCGGAAAGACGTTAGCGAAAGGATACAAAGAACGTATGATATAGCTAATAGGTTAGACGAACAAATAAGAACCAATAAAAATAATATACAGGAAATTGATCAAAGGGAGAAAAACCTGCAGGAGAGATTAGAAGCGCTAAGGGACACACCGATCTTGAGTACCCATACGTGTAATAGCGAAAATAGGGAGGTAATCAGTTTCCAAAATTATCGCCGGAACCCTATGGAATTTTTAGAAAGGATGGAAGAGTTCATAGAGAGAAATAGGGAAACAAGATGGGATAGAATACGGGAAATTTTAGACGAAACATTCCGGAATACAAGGGATAATTGGTGGATAGTAATACGACCCGAGATAACGAACCTGAATGAATTCAAACGCCAATTCAAAGAAAAATATTGGTCAGAAACGGCACAAAACAAGGTAAGAATGGATATATTTTACAGGAAATACGACGCATCCAAGGGACAATCCCCAACATCGTATTTCCTGGGAAAAATAAGTTCAGCTCGAAAATTAATACCGCCAATCCCAGAAGAATGCTTGGTAAGACAATTGGCTGGACACTATAGCTATGGTATTAAAGACGCGCAATTATACCAGCAACTCAGTAAAATCACCGACTTAGCGAAGTTATTAGAGAACTTCAAGTCTGCGGGAAAGTTCCAAGACTACCAACCCCCCAGTCGTAAAGTAGGCTATTACAATAGTAACAACGGGCCAAATCGGAATGGAAGCGGAAATGGTAGTAGTTTCAATCCGAACAACCATAACAATAACATCCCCGTAAATAACCGCAATAACAATAATCAGAGCCCGAATAACCGTAACAATCCGGGACCAAATCGAAATAATTACCCAGAAAATAACTATTATAGAAATAGCTATCAAGGAAATAATTATCGGGGCAACAATTATAGAGGAAATAATTATAACCAAGGAAATAATTATCGGAACGGAGGCAATCAAGGGGGAGGTGATAGAAGGAATCAGGAGTACAGACCCCAGGTAAACTATGCGGTGGCCAATAGCCAACGACCGTACCAACATAATTTACCAACTTATGTGTATTACCCACAGCAAACACAAATAGGTAATCAAAATAATGCAACAAATAGCAGACCTATTAGTGGTAACCCAGAGGTCAGACAGGAACCACAGACAAGTCAGCAACCCAATGTTCCGGGAGACCGGGCAAATGAGACGAACACTCATTTAAACTAGAAGCGGCAGTGAAAAAGGAGGACAGCCCTTCACTGATCCAATATTATGGGGTAACTGGACGGAAAAATAGACATGACAAAGACGGAACAACAACGAAAGAAATATTTTCAGTCCCAACCAAAGTCTATTAAGTATAAATTAAGAGAAAAGTGTTAATCCGGAATAAAGAATTGCCCAGTACTATACAAGGTATAACTAAAAAATTATTACTTTTATATACAGGACCTTTTATAATTAAGAAAGATAAAGAAAACAATACATACGAGGTAACAGGCACTATCAATAATAAAATAAAGGGTAAATATAATCAGGCCTCGTTAAGAAGGTATTATGAATAAAAAATAGAAGTCAACGTAAATTTACCAACTTACCCGTACTTAGAGAAGGAGAGAAGGAATAGAATATTATTAATAAACATAAATACGAGAAGGACACCTTCCACCAAAGGCAAAAAAAAATATATATGTATATAATATAAATTTATTTCCAACAACCAAGTCAACGTAAATTTACCAACTTACCCGTACTTATAGAAGGAGAGAAGGAAAGGAGGAAAAGACATAATTTACTATGTTATTCAAATTAATTAAATAAAATATTGAACAATCAAATAACAATTGATATTACTAAGGAGGAGAAATACTGTCATATAAATGATAGTAAAGGGAAATGATAATTGAAAAAAAAGTGGGAACAGTGTGTTACATAAGGAGGTGATGATGAATTTGTAAATATAACTAATTTATTATTGACATGGAATAATTTTAAATGATAATTTTACCTGCGCAGAACAATATGTTGATATAATTGAGAAATAATCAGAAGAGATTAAGAAAGAGAATTTATGTGTAGGAGCCTATGATCTTTGAATATTGTATTTTAAATGAATTTTATTATTATTATTATTTGTTGCGAAGGTGCAATTTATAAGTACGTCTTATACATTTTCTGGACAGAGATGCGTTTCCTCTGATTTCAGTGGTTATAGTTAGGGAACGACGGAGAATGGATTGCCAAAGGGGCCCCTCTGACTCCGAACCCGCTATAAAAATTAGGGAATTGTTAGGGAGTTATAATGTTTCAAAGATTAAATAATTAACAACAAGGTAAAGGAAAGGAACAGGAGATATGGTAAAGATTGAGACATGGATAAAGAGATGGATTAATATATTAAAGGAGTAGTACAGGAATCTAATTATAATATAAAAGAATGAAATAATAATGGAGCTAATAAAAGGTTTATATAGAAATGATAATTTCATCAAAACTGAAGAAATGTTTTTCCCAAACTATCAATTTTAACGAGGAGGCATATGTAACGTCACAAAACGTTCCATAAAGAAAATAATTGCAAAAGTAAATTATCATAAGAAGAAGGTGAAATGAACAGTATCGAACCCAAGTAATTCAAAAAATTTAGTAATATTGTCCAATAGTTACTATCAATAATATGTAAAAACGACGAAGACTTTGATCAAGACTCAAACCCCATATATTGTTTAAGTGAAGAATAGAATAAAACTGATATTGTATAATAAGAGAAACAAATAATCTCAGAAATGACCAAAATGAGGTCATGACATATTAGAAATGTAACTCTGAATAGAGCATAAAAACCAATTTATTGTGAAATAATAGACAAGATCGATTCCAATACTTTATAATATATATAAAATAGATGTATCCAATGATTTAAACACATCATTAAAAAGGATATAAATTAAAATAAAATATGTAATTTTGTAACAAAAAATCAAAGTTTTAGGTTGAGACCAATCACTCAGATGTATGTGAAAATTAATTATTATAAAATTAAAAAAAAAAACTAGATGTAAATGTCAATTAGACAAAGACAAACAAAATACGGCAAATAGAGAAAGCTGTAAATTGATTAGAAGTCAATGAAAATAGCCAAAAACTGTGTTAAACTGAAAACATGTAGTGAACATGTAAAATTGTATAATTTATGACTTTAAAGTTATCAAAATGCAACAAACTTGTATTTTAAAGTTGCACCACAATATAAAGTAACTATACCTATAAATATGACCACCTAAAACACTTTAACAGTCAATTTATAAAACTAGTTACCTATACCATACTAGGCTAAGCTCAAAAAACAGTCACAAAATTAGTCATATTTGACAGATTAATTGTTTAATATTAGAAAGAATATAAAAAAAGATACAATTCTATAATGTACAATGGAAAAATACTTGCTCAATTGAAGACAAGCTTAATTCGTAGAGAATTTTTAAATATAAAAGTGAAATTTGTCACACACATGAAATAGCTCATCTGTACAAAGACAGTGAGATGCTAACTGAGATTACAACAAAATTAAATGTATTAGGAAAAACCAGGTATTTCCAAAGATAAAAAATGTAACAAACTCTAAGTGAATACTCAAAAAACCCAGAAATAATACCAGAAAAGACAAAATATAATAAATAACTGTGACAAGAAAAGTAGGCCATATGTTATGCCTACAGAAAAATGAAATTAATTATATGTTATGTGCATTAATATTTGTTATGTACAGCTATTTATGTTATTTGTTAATGTTATAGTAAGAGCCGAGGAACTTAATAACATTTTATTAATAAGAAAACTAGAATTTTGTATACATACTACAAGGTAGGGATATTTATTTTATGTTAATTTATTAGATTTAATTTATTTAAAACCAATCATGAATGGTATCGTTTTAATCAGTTGAAAGCAGAGAATCTAAAAATAATAATGACATGCAGATTGTAAGTAGTTCTGTAAAATTGTTTAACAAATACCAGAATAATTTTAGTAAAATCCTTTAGTATGAAGAAAAAGAAGTTTGTGTTCTAAAGCTTCTACGGAAGTCGAATTTGTTCCATGATGTTCTATTTGCATATTCTCGAACGTTCCAGAAGAAAAAGTTACTAAAAAATACTGGAGGTCATGAATAAAAAAAAAACAATGCACCTTACAAAGAGTATATAAGCGAGACCAAAATCGACCCAAGAGGACTATGCTTTGAAACCACGAGAGACACTTCACACACGAATTCGAACATCTAATCCAAGGCGAACTCGAAGAAGAGGAATTCAACCCGAAAACTCTAAAAAGGCTTTTCCCCGTACCAGACGAAAGACATACTTAACCTGAAAAGGAGTATATCGCTAAATCGCTAACGTGCATGTTGAATAGAGCAACAGCACGCAAATTCTAATAGAACGTACGCAGCCAAATATCCAGCGGCGCTGAAAAGGACCGATTTTAATAGAGAAAAATCAAATTTTGCTGGTATTAGCGACATAAACAGACTTTGACAAAACCCCCAAACAAATTACTTAACGCAAGCCTACATTGAGTCGTAGCTAGCGCTGAGACGGCAGTATAGCGAGGTCACGGAACGCAGTCAGCTGTTTTTCGCCGGCAACGATTTAAAGCCTAGAAACAGTACGATTTTTATTTACATTTTGGTGCGGAGTTTTCAAATCGTAATTGACTTTTAAATAGTTACAAGTGAGTGAGGAACGTAAAAACGAAGAGGCGCAAGATTGGAGTCGTTCCCAAGAACACTGTCCAGTGAAGGAAATACCTACCCACCGGAACGTTAGTTGTCCAAAATTAAAATCCTTTTACCTGGTATCTTTGTCACACAATTGTACTACATATATCAAACACTTTCAATTCACACGAATTTTGTAAAGCATCCCACTGATTTGTCTTGATAGTTCAAAGGAGTCACGTCCTGAGTATAATGTTTTTTGAAAGATTAAATTCATGCGGTTCAACTGAGCAATAATATAATTATTAGCCGATAATTAATAAAATCTTGTCAATAATTTTTGTAACTCTGCAACTTTACATAATTTTACTGTTAGTCCTTCAGACAATTTTTATGAAAGAAAAGTCATTAAACATATTTTATTTGCAACTCAACTTGTCTTGTTTACATTTTTTTCTATAACTAATTTAACAAAAAATAAATAAATTTTAAATAATAATAATTTCTTGGATTAAATATCCAAATGGCGCCCACACACACATATTAGCATAAGTTGTGTTTGCAGGACTACATATTCGAAGAGAAAAAGACAGTAAGTAAGTATAAGTGCGCGGAGTGTAACTCCCGACAAGACACATCTCAAACGTTACAAATTGATGAACACGACGATCAATTTCTCAATGCTATAATATAGGCCTATATATATATATATATATATATATATATATATAGAGAGAGAGAGAGAGAGAGAGTGAGAGAAAGTGTGTGTGTGTAATGGATACTATCAAAAGAGTGACTTTTAAAATAACAAAGAGATCATTCTTAAAATTGTTCACAGCCTAAATAAAATAAGTTACAGTATTTACAAAACTGAAAAATAAAATGTAAAAGGTAAAATATTAGTACTAGAACGCTACATGTAGACATATAAGACTATTATTGAAGGGTATCTACTACCCCCTTGCCACTTTCAAATTTCCACATGTTTTCAGAATTTCACCGCTTTTTTCTTAGAATTAACCTCAGACTTCGGATACTATGTTTACTATTTTTCTCTTGAAACGCTCAACATCGCCACTTGTGTTGATCTTTCACCTATAGTTATATGAAATGTATTACCTTCTTATGAAAAAAGGTAAGATACTTCACAAATCTTACTTAATTTTGTTAGGTGTTTTTAGGGTTATAATCATTCTGTAAATATGAGTATATAATCATTGTATATTAGTTTATGAATTTTATTGTGGATAACTTTTCTGACAGTTGAGACATTTCCTGAATTTTTAACTTCTAATATCTTCAATGTTTATAACAGCAAATATGAAACATTAATACATCAACAAAATAAATTTCAAAGAGTGGAATTATGAAGCATAGAAAGTGATGTCTAGATAATGTTACTAAAGAGCGACAGAGGAATGTCGAGAAGGAAGATCGAGTTTGTATTAGCTGCTGGTTCCTGTAGACCGAAGGTTAGTGGCTGCGGTAACTTCACCAGAATATCTTCGTTATTTAATTATGTGACCAACTGACTACAGCCAGTAAATAAAACAGATTTTATTTATTTCATGGCCATCCTATTGAGGGTTTAAGTACAATTTCTAAATCGTAGCAATTGTTTTATACTGTGTTTCAGATATGTTAAATTACATGTATTCGTGTTCCCAATTACGTCGTTAAATTACAAAGTGTTGTTACTTTAAAGTATAATAACACATTTACATTTTAAATCCTTTTTGCATTTCACCATGAATAATGTAAGTTATATTTCTTTTACCGCAGAACGTGACACTTATTCATGCCATTCTCGTGTGCATGTTTTCCTTGCACACAGTATGTGAATGTAACTTGGATTATTTATTTAATATATATTTTGTTAAGAGTTTTTAATTTGTATGATAAATTTTACTTAAAAGTACAATATGTACGGTGAGTTTGTAAATTAATGACTACTTTTCACGGAAGAAAAACGTCGTACACCTATCTTTTTGCGTGATAAACAAACATATTTATTTACTTTATTGTCTCCTTTTCACCCTCTAATCGCAGGTTCAGCTTTCTCATTTTTTTTCTGTATCTAGATTTTAAGTTATTTACACAAACCCCCCCCCCCCCACACACACACAGGTTTTTCTTATGACTTTTTTTAGCTCTTCCCCTACTGCTTGTCCTTTCATACATCTGTTTCTTTCTATCTGCCTGTCCATCTATCTGTCTGTCTCCCTCTGCCTACCTGCCTGCCTGTCTATCTGTCTGCTTCCCTCTCTCCTCCCTATGTACTGTATATGTTTAACTCCCTGACATTACTTTAGAAGCCTTAGTCAACCAGTATACAGCCACCCTCCACCTCGGATTTGTCCCACGGGCTTGGAAATACGCCCATGTCCTGATGTTTCCCAAACCTCTCAAATCCGCCAGACTAACTTCTAACTACCGCCCCATCTAGCTCACCCCTGTGATCTCCAAGCTCTTAGAAAAAACGACAACATTTGACCACCAATTGGTCAGGGTGACCAGCGCCATCCAAGAGAACTCTGCCTGTAAACACCCGACTATCTTGGCACTACTCGACATCCGAAAAGCTTTCGACTCCGTCTGGCACAATGACCTCTATTTCAAGATCCTCGGATGTTATTCCCCCCCCTTCAATCACAAAATGGCTTCCCCAGTTCGCGGATGGGCGCACAGCACAAGTCCGAGTCCGCCAGCATCTCTCGGCACTATTCCAACTCAATGCCGTTGTCCCCCATGGCTCCGCCAATAATCCGCTACTCTACATTTTATTCACCAAAGATAACTCCCAGTATCCCTATTATATAGCCTATTGTGTCTCCGCTGGAGTTCACTGGCACGCCCTCTTCCCAGAAGTTCTACAGTTCGTTTTAAAACCCTTCATAAACTCCTGGAACACGTAGAGAATCTCCGTAAACGCGTACAAAATCCGAATTTATGTTTTCAACTCTACAGGACGTGACATGAATCACTTCTACAAATCTCCAGTCTACGTTGGCCCTTCTACTGCAATCCCGAAGCGTGTCTACAATTATCTAGGCGTCACGCTTGATTCCAAGCTTACCTGGCGACCATATGTCACCCGAACATCAAACCTTAGCAGCAATGGTCGTTGCTCCAACGGATTACTATGCCGTATCTACACAGCCTGTCTTCGTCTAATCGTGACGTATGCTCATCCCATCCTTTTACTGCCGATCCAGCCCGCCTCAGTCCCTACAGAATCATCAAACGGCGACCCCTTCGAATTATCTATCGCAGAACCTCCCGTAACAAAGCCAGCAATAACGCTGTGTATGCCTTCAACAAACTCTTCTATAACCTTGACTCCTTCCTCTACAAGCTTGACTGGAAATATTCCCAATCCGCAAAGCAACGAGCTTCCTTGCTATCAATAGCTATCTTCATCAACAGAACTACCAGCAAATCCCGCAGACCTTCCTTCCTCATAAACCGCCTCTTTACAATCACCGATGACCTCCTCCCAGAAATTCTCGCCGTCAAAGACAGAAAAATAAAAATATACAATTTCGATTTACAAACATACTCCACCTGGCATCCTTCTTGATCACATAACTTCTTAATTTTCCCTATCCACCTACCCGGCCTTTAGCCCGCCCCTTTGTGTCCCCCGCCTTACCATGACGCCTCACTGACGCCTCACTACAGCCTTGGCGCCCTGCGTTACACGACCCCGTCTTGGCTGTCCTTATCTTTAAATTTTTATGTCACTTCCATCAGCCTCTTCCATGACCCATCTGGCTCTCCACACTACATTAACACACAAATACACATGACGCCCTAAGTCTCAAACACCTAAAAAAAATTACCTCATCCCTTATTGTTATGTCATCTGTCTACTTTATACATACTTCCCTTACGTCTATATAACAGATACACGCAACATGTATCCAATTACACTTTGGACGGATGCTTGTACAATACACACATTCTCAAGTACGCACACGCAAACGCGCGCGTCCACACAGACACACATATTATTTAAATAATTATAAAAATTTTACAACACAAAATGTAGAATAAATGCAGAGATAAACGTATATACAAAATTTGTTTCCATATTTAACATCTTTCATGAAGCGTATTTATAAGTACACTAGTATGGATTTACAAAACTATGATCACATGATTTGTCTCTAATCCAAGCATGTGATACTTCTTCACATCTTCTGCAGCCGAAGAGGTTTCTACAGAAATTTATAGAATAACATGATGTATCGTTGATGTATATAAACACATGTGATTTTCGTAAAACCTCTGTTGTTTTTATTACATTTATAAAATAATCACGTACTTACTACTGTTGTTGTTATTGTTAGTGTTAATTTTTATGTCGCAAAGTCAACATTAAAAACGAGGCCAACATCATTGTACTATGTGAATTTTGTTTTCAGTTTACATTACCTTTCATTATTATTATATTTTACTCCTTCTATCCTTCTATAGTGCACAAAATTTTTACTCTCGACAAAAGTATTCTTTCTCGAATGTTGTTACTCTCTCTTCATTACGGTAATACTATTAGGAGAATTATGCATAAATTTTAAATTATTAATTTAAGAGGAAAGTACTTTTGCGTACGTTTTTTTATTGTTTTTCAACGGAAATTTCATGTTCACAATATTCTGAATGCTAATTCATTTTGCAAATTCAATTTTAACATATAGGTATATATATATATGTATTGCAACAATACAAATGTATAGGAGATTGCGCATTGCACCAGTAATTAAGATAATTAATTAAATAAAATAAATAATTCATATTGTTAGTAATAATAATTCATCTTTCAATCTTAACTGTAAATGGAACTACCAAATTTCATGCTGGGACAGGTTAATCACACCACGGAGCTGTGTCTGTGTGTACACATGTAGGCTATTTTACATGTGTGTGTGAGACCAGTTGATTCCTGTAAAGCGTCACCCCTAAATAAACGCTATTAATTAATGAATTATTTAAATTGTAAAGAGTGTGTGCATAATATCACAAAACCAAATACGCCGCAGTGTGTATAAAATTTTAATTTTATATGTACATGTGTACAAAAAATAGTGCGAAAATAATAAAAAGTGCAATTATAGTGAAAATAAATATAAATAAATTTTATATTAATTAAGATAGGAAAAAACGTTTTATATACATTTAACACATAAAAATTACCGACAAGATGAATATCGGGTAATTTGCAAAAGACTTCGTATATTGCGAAGACAAGCGAAATAAGTGTGAAAATAATCGTGTTTAGAAATGCCCGCCAAAGACAGACTGAGACCTGCAGAATATTGTCGAAACATGATTTTTGCGCCCTAGGGTATAAGTAGTCGAGACGCGCTAACTTATTTCTCTTTCTCGTACAACTACCGTGGCACCCGGAGGCTCTGCCCAACGACAACAACTCTTTTTCTATCAACCACAGCAGCAACGGGAGGTTCTTCACGACTACTCATCACTTTCGTGAGAGCACCTGCAGCCAGAGGCTATGACGGGATACGAGGGAGCACCCAAGTACATGGAATAGAGTCCAGCGTACGGAACGAGGCAACGGACTGCGAAGAGGATCTGAAGGACGAGGATCAAGGACTCCAGGACTACACGACTACAGAGGAGCATCCAGGATCGAGGACCTAGGACCGGAGAGGATTCGCTGAGTATTACCACGACATGTAAGGTGAAACAAAACCATGTATTTGTAAAAACAAAGACTCACGTAAAGAAAATTAACGATGTAAAAAGAAAGACAATATAATTCAAAGATGAATTAATAATTTTTGAAAATGTAAATATTTATTTGTATAGTAGTTTTAGGGTAATGTTTAAACACATGAAAATATAATTTTGAGAAATAATTTAATCAATGATATTTAAAGTAATATGAAAGTAAAAAGTAAATTTTATAATCTTAAGTAAATAATTTAGTAAATGATATTTAAATTAATATGAAAGTAAATAGAAAATTTTTATTAGAAAATAAAGCAATGCATATGCAATATAATAAAAAGAAAATAGATTATTAAAAAGAAATTAGATAATTTAATATTTATCACAGTAATGAGCAAGTCGAGAGAAATATTATATAATAACAAATGTTTATTGTAGTATAAGAGTGTATATTATGTTCAATGTGTAATATGAGATTATTACTTATATGTTAATAACTAGATGTGTGCTACGGCTACACACATGCGAATAATAATGATATTTTTAAATCGCAACAGAATTGAACATTTTTAATTAATATACTTTTACATGATTCTAAAACATTTCACGTTGTGTTATTATTATTACGATTACACCTGTCATAATTTTATAGTGTAAGTAATCTTGCGAAATAAATGGCTCACAAGACGTTGGGGGCTTCACAAATACTTAACGTTTTAATATATTTCCTTTTTTATATAAATACATAAACATTCGTTTTTATTCCTACATGCTCAAAGATTCAAGACAAATTATCAAGCCTTTTCACAAGCTTCTTTTCTTTTGACGTTGTTCTTCTTCTTTTCTTCAGGATTAGGTTATATAAGCCTGTTCCGGCATCTATCTCATCTTCGAACGACCCACGATTCTTCTACCAATGGCTTTATAGTTTACTGCCGCTTTCTGCAATCGATCCTTTGTCATCCTTTGCAGATGATCCCACCATTGTTTTCTGTAAATTGAAATAATTTCATTTATGTCTTTTACTTCGAGTTCTATTCGAATATCTTCATTCCTTTTTCTGTCTTGCAATATATAATTTGAAGTATTTCGAATAAACTGCATTTCAGCACACTGAATCTTGGCGCTTTCCTTTTTTGTTATGACCCACGCCTCACTTGCATAAATCAATGTGGGTATTGCATTGGTCTTAAAACGTTTAATTACTGTGCAGTGCCTTGTTTTATTTCTAAGATTTCCATGAATCTTACCACAAATATTCCTAAATTTATTGTGGTACACAGCACTCACTTTGTTTCTTTTACTCTTCACAGCATTTATTTTAAGAGAAATTGTTTAATGGAACAAAAACATGTGAACAATGCAATCATTCTTCTTTGAAGTTTTAAAAATATGTACATGAAATAAGTTTTGTTATGAGAAAGTAAAATAATAATTATAGAAAATATTTTTTAATGTTTAAAAAAATAAATTTTCAAATTTTAATCTCAAGACGATTAGTATTTCCTTTATCAAGTACAAACGTATTGTTAAGTTGAACGATTCTCTTCAGTTCAGTTGTGTGTGGCAGTGGGCATTCTCCATACTGCAACTAGGCCTATGTGTATACCACAACACGTATTACGTGACAGACGTAAAGCGGATAACTTAAGATAATAATGATGGTAATGGCAAAGCTTTATGAGAACGTGCGAGGAAAAGCCAACTGTCGTAATCAAGGTGGCACCCGTGCTCTCAAAGACATTGGATGAAGTAATTTGCTGTAATATCTTTCTTTATTTGCACTTCTCAAAAAGAGCGATCGTTATTCTGCGACACGCGTATGTGGTAAGTGGCGTATAGAATCTCACACATACACATTTTATTAACAAGAATCTGTTCCGTACAGTTTGTCTCACAAGTCAATTTTATAGGAGCATGTCCCTATACAATATTATGAACGCATTATCTATTTTTATTTAAATATTGTACAAATCTGATCACGAATGATTGCAACGCTACGAATGAGTCTCTTCAAACATAAACAGCTGATATGTAATGAGGCGAAAATTTATTTTAGGTTCGTCTTAGCCAGTAATTTTATAAATATAGCCAATAAGTTCTTACTAACTGCCACCCTGATCACAAGTAATTATGAAGTATACGTTGAACACTTTATTATACATAGGCTATTGTTTAAAAGAACCAATTTACAAAATAAATAATTACACTTGAATAATATTTAAATTAAACAATGCTTTAATAAAATAGGCAATTGTCAAAATTAAGAACCCTAAAAAATAAAAAGTTACATTTACAGTTATAAATCTTAATGTCTGAGAATTTATATTAATAAATCAAAGAGACCGCAATATTGAGAAAAAAGTAAACAAATTTCAGAAAATTTGTAACAATTTATAAAACGTGTTAAGATAACAATAAGATACAAAGTATCTACTCTTGTATACAAATCCAAAGTACGGGTGCTATATACGTAAAACAAGACAAATATACGTTACAGAGATAAATTATTGAAATATGTAAAAAGATATGTGGGAGAGAGAAAATTATAAACTCTAGAATAAAATAAAGATAGAAATGTTTTAAAAAAATGAAAGAATCAGAAAAAGGGAAAAATGGAAGAGAAGATACTAGAAGAACAACATTTTAAAAACAAACAAAAGGTAAAATAGACGTAAGGAAGCCAAATAAAAATTGATAAGACCTTCTTAAACGAACCGCTGGAACAGTGATGTATCTTTATTTTAGAATGGAGAAAAAGTAATGCTAACTCTTTAAAAAGTGACTGCAAAAAGTCTTTTAAACTTTTAAATGGAAACTTAGAGTGTTCAATGAGGCGTAAAAATCGGCAAAACTAGGGAACTGTAGAAAGTCTCCATGGATATTCGTAATTTTTTTAATTTTCTTCCTACAAGCTTATACAGCAAAGTTAAAAAAAAATTGTGACCGCTCTCACTCTTAAAGGGTTGAAAAACGCCCCTCAAAGGTTAAAAATGTAAAAAACTTTAGGACCCCGTTTAAAGCCCTCGACATGGATATATATATATATACGTTTTTTGGGTCGCTGATCACGATTCCGAGGTCAGACTGCACGTGTGGTGCAAAGGGCGAAAATAGCCAAAATTAGGAGTTGATAATATAATATTTCGCTCGAAAGCTTTCGACATGGGTGTATACAGGTTTTTTGGGTCGCTGATCATGATTCCGAGGTCAGACTGCACTTTTTTGATGTAAAGGGGAGGTTCTAAGGGCAAAAATAACCAAAATTAGGGGTTGATAACATAATATTTCCCTCGAAAGCTCTCGACATGGGTATATATAGGTTTTTTTGGCCGCTGATCACGATTCCGAGGTCAGACTGCACTTGTTGGGAAAAGGGGTGGTTTTAAGGGCGAACATACCTAAAATTAGGAGTTGATAACATAATATTTCGCTCGAAAGCTCTCGTCATGGGTATATATAGGTTAAAATTCAAATTCCGTGAAAAAATAACAAATAATAAAAAAATATTTTTATCTTAAAAACTATAATATACAAAATGCTTCATATTTATTATTTATTTTCGACTTCCACTTAGTATCCGTTGATAAAATAAGAAGTTACCGAATTTTATTATCGTTGAGCGCTCACGTTTTTGACCATAACCCGGTTAATTTTAAAGATACAAAAAAAATGTACTTTTTAGAAACTTAAATGGCTACAACTTTTTTGAGATGGACCATAGTCAAAAAACCTACTGTTTCTAAGACATTGTACTTAGAAACAAAAAACATTTATCATAAAATCTTATAAACACACCTTGTAACAGTTGTAACTTGTCGAAAAATACTTAAAGAAACATGAAATGAGAATGAAAATATTCACCTTTTCATGAGCTATATTTTTGGTGAACATGAATTTTTTGATAAAACGCTTTGTTTTCAAGATTTTTTTTTTGAAAACAACAAATTTTCTCTGAAATCAAAAAAAATAAATTTATGTGATCGGTACGCATTTCTAATCTATAACACATAACAAAAATTGAGGACATTCCTAATATAATAGACAATCTGAATCTACAATATCTCGCACCAATATGCAAAACTGACAAAATGGCTACCATTTTATTTTTGATTTAAAAAAAATTTTAAGAATTTTTATTATTTTGCTCTGTAACTTCGTTGTTTTTTCAAGATATGCAAAATATCGACTTACCATTTTATAAGAAATTTCAAGAGCTTTCGTCTAGTAATAATATCATTGCAAGTTGCGTTATTTTCCATTGATAAATATCAAGTTTAATTTCGCTTGTTCAGTTAAAAAATGAAGAGTTGACATATTGCTTATAGCATACCTCGATAACGATTCAATATATGGGGACGAAGGAAAGTGAAAATTATTCCTTATCAAATTAGCTTTTATTTTGAATGTTATAAGTTTTTTGAAAAGTTGATAGTTTTCGAGTAAAGTACGAAAAACGCTCCAAAAACATTGAAATTGTCGAAAAAAAACGCTATATTCAAGTCTGAATAACTGAAAAACAACGCATTTTTCCGAAAACCTTTATTCAATATTATTTACTTAGAATTTGATTTTCTATCGATTTCTTGGGTCAGTTTAATTTTTTCTTTTTACCCTCGAAAAAGGGGTGGAAACCACCCTTATATTCAAAAGCGGCAAACAATTCTTTTTTAACTTTTTTCTATGAGGCTTAAGAAAGACAATGAAAAAAAAATTACGAAAATCCATGGAGACTTTCTACAATTTCCTAGAAAAATCCCCATTGAATAGACTAACTGACGAATGATATTTTGTAAAGATTTAGGCAGATTAAAATTCTTTAGTTATTAGTGGTTTACTTATTTTACGATTAATATTATAATTTTTATAATGAGAATGTTAGAAAGCGCTTACCGGTATTTACATCTACAAAATAACAAACTACCAATAAACTGGTGCTGTGTGCATTAAGAGCAATTGTGTTACGTCCTACTATATATTTTACATTACGTGTCAACTGAGTTACTTTACGTGTTAGAGTTTGTCTCGGTCTCATGGAATCAGTCACGTCAGAAGATCCAGTCGGATCACGTTTTGCTATCAGTTCAGAAATTATCACCACGTTAATTAAACTAAACGATTCTCTTAAAATATGTCACATTTTTTACTGTAAAACGTGAAATTCTCTCTTAGTCTTATTTTTGTCATATCATTAAAACATGGATCATTGTTAAAAGCCATTATGACTGGAAAGAAAGTGGCTTTTTGAAATACAATATACCAAATCACGTTATATGATAAGCCTTTGTTGAAATTAAATGAATGAGCAAATTACATACTCTGGGTTAAATAACCAGTAGGTTAACACAGTCACATGTAACTTATGTAACATTGTTCTTATTCATATCACGTTGCCCGCTGTTTCGTAGATTTTACTTGATGTATTTATTTCTTGAGTATTATACGTTTTGACCGGTTCTGAGAGTGATCCAAAGGACTTCAAGAAAAAAAATGAATATTCACGTTTTGTTTTGTTAATTTAGCGGTACCAGAGGCTGTAGATGTTGTAAAGTCGGGGAACATCTTATTTTATGCGTAAAACATAATAAATTAACACAAAAATGCAATTTGCAATTACATTTAATAACAAACAGTAATACAATACATGTTTAAAAATTTATTTTGAAAATTCATATTATTGGGTGTGTAGTGAGTATATTGGAAAATTGCTTAAGTCTGACTAGGAGTCAACAAGTGATCCTCCTTTACACAAAGAAGCATTTATGTAAAATGTAAACATAAATTTCTCTGACGTAAAATAATTTATTCCACTTTATAAATATCGCGTATAACACATTTTAGATATTTATACCTTATAAAAATAATGACAAAATATGAAATAAAATAAAATAATAAGGAGTTGAATATAAATTTGTATAACACCAAAACTACGATAATTATTAATCTAAACACTAATTCAATAAACTTCGATCAGTTGGCAAATGATGAAGCCTCTGTAATATTTAGCCAATGCACTTTTATTTCTTGGCATTTACCACTCAAACAATATTGAGTAAATTAAATAAATAATGTCTGTATCAACGAAAACGTAACAAGAGAAAGAGAATTTAAATTTCAAAAAGTCAAAGTAATACTAGCTAGTAAAAGTAACGTTCACTAATACGTTTATGCTGTTAGTACCTGCTTTTGAGTTTAAAATTTTGACTTTAACAAAGCCAAGCTTCAAAAAAGTCAAAGCGTGGATAGAATGCAAAAGAAAGGCATCAGTATCACGTGAAGGGAAAATTACGTGAATTTTTCTTATTAAGAAATATATTTACGTTTATCATACATCAAATAATGGAATGCAAATTATAAAAAGTAAGGCACAATTTCAATTTCATAGAGGATTTTGCTAAAAGCTTTATCTAGTATTCATAATAGATGGCATATTATTATTAGTTCCTAGTAAGGGAATACTCTGATGTTTATCTACAAATTAAGACGTTTCCTCAGGCCTCAGCTATGTTGGTTGTTTATTATTTCTTTATTTGTTTAGTAATTAAAGAAGTAATTAAACATTTTAGTAATCCGGAAAGAGTAATTAAAAGAACTAGTTTAGTAATTTTCAAATTCAATGACAATCTTTAACTAGTGATGTTATTTGTTTATTTAACGATTACACACTTTTGTCTTCCTGTTCTCATTAACTGTATCCATCTTTTATTCATCGAATCAGCATTATAGTTGGGTCATGCTGTACCACGTATCATTTCTATAAATTAGTAATATAAATTACGTTACGTACACAAGCTATGGAATCATACGCTACAACATGTGCACACACAAATGATTGTATGCTTTAGTCGATTTTGACTAATTCCAAGGAAACTACATCGAATCAGTATTTTTTTTAATTATTCGTGAAATCTTTACAACAAAATTATAAATAAAAGTCTTTAAACCGTTTTGAAAACTTGGCACTTTCATTGATACAGACACCAGAACTTTCATTGATAAGACAGTAGGCAAGGCATCGATTAAGGAAGTTACAACAAAGTTATTCGTCACGTTTGCTCATTATAGAGTAAAATTGCAAATATTTCAAGAAATATTATATATATGTACATGAGTAATTACAATATATATAATATATATTGTAACATTACATAATCAGTGCTTAATACTGATAAAAAAAAGAAATACCTATTATTATTATTATTGGTAAAATAATAATAATAAAAAGGTCAGTAGTTACCCCATTCCCCTAAGTCAGAAATAATGATTAAGTAGCATACTATGAAACATTTGTACAGTCTTTACAACAAACAATAAAACACTTTAGCAATTAAAAAACAGTGTACTAAGTGTTACCATAGAAGTGCAGTGTGTACAAAGTGCAACATAGTATGATATATGTAAATTTTAAACTAAAATAGACAGCAATCACAAATAGTGAAGATACAGAACTATAGTAATAAACAATAAGTTTAGTAATAAGTTGTTGTAGTTTTGTTTTGTTAGGCCACAAAGGCAATATCAATGTAAGTAAAAAGTTATTTTGTTTATGTTTGAAGGATCCAGGGTTATATAAGAAATTAATCACGGCTAATTAGAATAAATTGTAAAGAGATGGTGGAAAATAAAATAGTGCCTAGGGCAGTAATACATTTACAGAAGTAGAAGTCAAAAATAAACTAAGTTAAAAACCACTAAATTATAAAATACAAGTATCTAAGTTTATGTAATCATATGAAGAAAGACATTGTATAAATTAAATGTAATTATAGTTAAAAATTATAAAGGAGTATTTTTCATAAAAAAAGGAAGAACTAATAATATATTAATACTAGCCTATTTACTAAAACTGTACCTAGGTTAGCCAATAAAAACTAATCAATTTCTTGGTTACTAAGAGTAACAGAGTTAACAAGATGGGTAATTGTTAAATTGGATTTTCAAGAGTGTAGATGACAGAAATAATGTCCAGCAAATTTTCAAAAATTAGTAACTACAATTTGAACTAATCACTAGTCTAAATTAATGAAACGATTTAGCACAAGAAACTACGTCTATAATTGATGCGGGAATATCGAAGAACATTGAAAAATTATCCAACCATCAGATTGCTTGAAACATTTGAACTATCACTACGTTGGTGAGAACGCCTACCTTAATAAACTAAAAAATTACACATCACCAACAAGTAACGAACACTAGAAACAGTACAACATCATTCAATTTATAAGAAAACTTAGTGTGAACATTTTAAACTTTCTTTATTTAACCAAAAAACAGTAAACACGTGGTTTCGTTAGAAATCCACAGCAGCCATATTTCTGTTTTTTCATCAGGGTGAATACTCGTAGTCTGCGCTCTGGCGTTCAAAAAACGAACTTACTGAATCAGACTTTAAGAAAAAATATTAATTATTGTAACGTATGGTACTATTAACTAAGCATTTCTGACTTTCTTATAGCTCAAAGAATCCCCAAATAACCCTGAGATACATAATTTATTAATTTTACTAATAACCATAATTGAATATATCTGTTGTGTTATATAAAAAGCTTATATCGAAATCTGTTGTAATTTCGAAAATAATCGATCTATAAACCGATGAACCGATAAATAATTTCCAGAAAATAAACCAAATTCAATCAATAAATACCTTTCTTTTAGGGAATTGACTTTGTATTATTTCTTGTAGATAGCAGATTTGTTACAGGAAACAGGTGAATAGGAGAGAAGAGTAAGAAAGTTTGCTCAGACATCATAGCCTATGAAGTACGACAGACAACATAACCTGTAACTGGTTATCAAATTGAAAACAGCTGATGCAATAAAACGAGCAAACAGTACTCCAAGAGAGGAACTCTGTCTGTCTCTCTCTCTCTCTCTCTCTCTCTCTCTCTCTCTCTCTCTCTCTCTCTCTCTCTCTCTCTCTCTCTCTCTCTCTCTCTCTCTCTCTCTCACACACACACACACACACACAAACAACTGAATTGTAATACCTGAAAGGAGATATAATAAACAACAAAGGATCCCGTGGTTTATTTTTCATTACTAAAGAATTACACACAAAATAATAATAACACTATCAGAGTATCAAAAAGACGTAACACTGAGAGAAATTAGAAGTCCGGAAAAACTCGCGGTACGTTACAAATGACACTAACAACTTAGTGCTAAACTAACGTAATTATACTATAGAGGGCTAAAGAAAATTTCCACAGGCACGTTACAAATGACGTACAAACGTGGGGCTTAAGACACCTACAGAAAGATTGAACAGATTAACAGATAAAGAAAATTTCCCCAGGGACGTTACAATACAAAGTGTAATATTTATGCCTAGTACACAGAAATAATTTATGCCTAGTGACAGAGATGTAGGAAATATCTAATAGGCCTATGTATACCATTTCCGGACAAAGTTCACGGATAGCTTTAATATCTAAGCCACTGGGAAGAACGGACGATTGTGGTGTGGACGGACGGTGAAGCTGAACAGGCAAACGTGTTTTAATCTGGGAAGGTACTAAAGGCAGATTTACTGACTTCATGAATGTTATACGCTCTGTACGCTTAATAAAGTATCACGCAACTTATTAAACAAATTTAAACATTTGAAAACTAACTGACCGCTATAAAAGCATTTATATTTACACTGCATATAAATGTAGGTTATGTATAAACTCCTTTTATAGGAGAGAAAATGTATGCAATCATTATGTTCATTGTATTCGTGCATGAACAGAGCTTAGACATCAGAAATATTAAGTTTTGTACCTGTCACCGCACTATATACAAATTAGATAGATCTTTTTATTTAAATTATCGTTATTTTTGTTACGAAAGTAAAGCGAATCAAATTTATCACGAAGCGTCAACGTGTTATATATTCTAAACATATTATAAAAATTTGACTCTAACAATAACTTTCTGTATGTTACCTCAGTTATAATATATACACTGATAATAGCAAGTTCATTTTCCAAATTAGCAAATACTGTTCACAGTAAGAGTTAACTTGCACCAGTCCTATTAACCTTTCAGGTTAACCTCATAGACATGACGCACAGGTGTGTGTGTGTGTGTATCAAAAGGCATTATCCTCCTCTTCTGTCGTTTAACCACGTGAGAGATTAGTGGTTCTAGCAGGTTTCAGCACATCTTTGTTCCCTGCAGGACCCTTCATCTAAGGGCTATCTGTATTCACACACACTCACACACATTGTTACGACTGTCTCATGGATGGTCGTGTTGTACAGTGGAAACAAACTACAGACACCAATGAAGTCACTAGTAACCAGCTTTAATTAGTCAGAAATAGAAATATAAAATCAACAAGGTACTCTCATATAATAATTCAAGAGAATTTGTTCACACACAATAATGTCAACTATTAATAGTTCACAGTAACACAGTAACCACTTTCACAATCACTTGATATGCACTCTAAAATCTCGCCACGTTTAACTAACTTCTAAGCCGCCCGCTGTTGCTTATATACGTCCCGCAGGTGTTCCAGAATAATTTTCCATAACTTAGGCGGTGTGCCGGTGTAATTTGCGTAGTAATAGTGCTCTCGAACAGTCTGGAAGCTACCTGAGTGCACGACTATGAGTGGCTACAGAGTCACTGTACCTGCTCGGCTCCCCGAGAACTTGTAGTACTATTTTGTAACTTCATCTGTCGACATTTCTAGAGAGTTACACCATTGTCGTAATTGCCGTACTATATTATAGATGAGCATAATAACACAGATTTTATTTATGGGTTTATGAGTGTTTAGCTTCTATTTTAAGTTGTGCAATACAATGTTCAATTTGCCTCTTCCACCGGTCGCATATCAGAAGTAAATTATGTATTCTTTATCAATTCACTTTGATAATAAACATCTTATCACTTTTCAGTGTCGCATTTAATTGGACGTTTTAGACATAGTTAGGTGCCAACTACAACGCTGAGATATTGCATAATTTAGTCAAAAAATTACTAACAGCGTATAGTAGAACTATTCTTAACACATAAAAGTTACGTAAGGTTTTCTCAATTTAAATTTTTTATCTACTTAATTTTTTGTTTTCAATTTTATTGACTTATCAAGTGGCTTATATCCTACTCTGTATAACAGTTTTCGTAATGTAACGTAATTGTCGTTTATATAACACTGAAGCGCTTCAATTAATTATATACCTGTTTCATTGTGTTTACGTAACGTAAATTATATTGTGTAATGTATGAAACGAATTGCGTGCCCCACAGCACAAATAAACTGTAAAGCTGACTTCTATGAATAAGATGTGCATATGGTTATTGAATTTGAAACTGAAATTAAAAATGTTTAAATATATGCGGTTAACGTAATATTAACTGCGTTTATGATAGTATAAGTTCATGTATATGTACTGGTTAAAACGACCTACATTGTAACGTTTTCAAGCGTCAATTGAATACAACTTGGGTGATAAACTTGACTGTATATGTCTAACAAAACTGTTGTTTAAAGCGCCACAAAAACTGAACCCACCTAAAATAGAACAAACATTAATATACAACTTGGCCTCCTCATGACTCGTAATTCTTTCCTACAAAGAGCAAATATTATGCAACTTCCACAAGACCTTCAACAAAATTAAGCAAAGTCACATAGCGCTAAACAGAAAGTGTCTTGAAGCTTTATCAACGTAAAATACAGATTACATGAAATATGAATTTTTCACTTATCCGCGACCAAGCATAAATGTGCACGTGAATGGAAAACAGCTTAGGCTTATATCTTATTAAACAGTGGAGACAGTACGTTTTAATTTATTAGCTCTTTTTCTTGTTTAAAAAAGTCAGATGCAATAAGAACTGCTTGCGAAGAGTACACAAAAACTGTTGCTTCTCACAAACGACGTGTCGCACAAAGGGGATAAACCACTTGAAACTAGAGACGCAGGATAGAGGGCTCTGCTGAACAAGCACTCTCGGTAAAATGTAGAGAGTGCTCTATGGATCATTATCATGAGTCCCTTTGTGCAAGGATCGAACCTATACTCCGCTTATACCGTAAAGGTTCAAAGCTCGAAACGTGAATGCTGCTTATACGTGTGATTTCTATCTGCAAACGTTTGTGCGATTTGTCTTTCTTTTTCAGATAAAAGCTCAACGAAACAGTGTTTTACTGCAACACCTGTAGATCACATTAATTGTCGTCTTAGAAAGTTTTAAAATAAAATAACTCGAATTTTGACATTGCCTACAATTAAGAGTTGGATATTCAACCTTCTTTTACTTTTTAAAGTATATTTCCTTGTGAAGTCCTTTTATAACTTTTAAGTGTATATTCTGATGTGGCCTATAACTTAAACCTGGTTGTCGTTATAATTTTATATATTACATATTGATCGCCAGCTGCAATATTTTGTCTTGTAGGACATAGTAGACCCTATATCATGGCCACTTGCGTATAATAACTATACATGACTAATGTTACAAAATTATTAATACTATATTACTGCGATATAGGCCTATTAACCATTAACTATTGTAGTGGTTCCAGTTACTTTATATTATATACATGATTGTCCTATGGCGCAGAGGGTGGCATTTTGAAGGTTAAAAAATTATTTCAAAAAACGTAAACTTCTCAATTTAAAAATGTACTGGTAAAAGTGTAGTCACTGAAGTCGAATTAAGAAACTTGCCTAAGAAATTATATGAGTTCGGACATTTTAAATTGCGGTGATATATGGACATCGTTTTGCAGTACGAAATCTCTATGTGTAAACACTTTTCTGGGAGTTCAGGGTGATTTAAAGTTTATCCTATTTTTTTGAGGTTATGTCTTCTTAGAGAGTAGGAAGGGGGTAGCCTTCGAATGTTTATTCATCCCGCAGTGAATTTAACTCGGCTTTCGGTATTTCTGTATCAAACGTTTCTGCTTGTTACTCGAACCTTAAACAGAGGTGCCTATTGTTGGACACAGTTTTTTGATTGGTAATGAATAATTTTTCCTTTTTTTAATCTAGTGCTCTATTACCAAAAACATCAACAATTAAAATTCTTAAGCACGTATGTTACTTCGTACACGCGTAGACCTAAGACCGAACTCGGAGTTAGGAACAAGCGCGTTCCGTAGCCTCTGCCGGTGAACTGATTTGTATGGCAACTTATTAAAATATGTGGCCAAGCACTTAATTGCCTAACTCATGGCGTGATTTTGACGATCTTGGTTTTCAAAATCTCTGGCAACGAGTTTGCCTATTTAATGCCAAATTTACATAATGACATTCTTTAAGACTAAGTTAACGTACCGTATTCGTCTAAATATTCAACATAATCAGCGTCGGAAAAAGATACGATAGAAATTTGTACCAGTTTACTGGTATCGTTCACGTTATTTACATTTTAATATAAAATGTCGGTTTTTGTTGTTTTCTAACTTCCATAACATTTTTATATAGAGGAATGCCGCCCTTGTTTACACGCTTACCTTCTCGATTACAATAAATCACATTGCAAGTAAGGAGTTCTTTTAAATTTAATTTTATAATTTTTTTTTTGCAAAAATCTAAAACCCTTCCAGAATTTTTCCAGGAGACAACCTTTGCAACGCCTCTCGAATCTCAGTGCATATTTTTAGTAGTATATAAATGGTTAAGTTGTGCCGTTTTATAACAATCCAAAGTTGAGAACTGCTAAAAAGTAGAAAATTAAAAACCAAAGATTTATATCATCAATGGCTACAAGACTTTTAATTTTATGATAAACATTACGTGTAACAGTTATCTGTGTGTGTGTGTGTGTGTGTTGTGTGTGTGTGTGTGTTTTGTGAGTGGTGTACATAACAAAGGCACTCTGTAAAACTGAAATAAAATATCACATCGAGGAGTAAAGAGTTAATTAAAAACCACGTTAAAATTCCTCATTGATACTGTGTCTCTTCATTTTAATGTATGTGTTTGAATATTAATTGTATTTTAGTTTATTCTTTGTGTTCTTTTCGTTCCTATAAAGAAATAGCTTAAAAAATGGCAGTTGTTGAATAACGACTACCGGTGTAGATTTTGAAATGCGACATATTCTCAGGTATGTTAAGAATAATTAGAAAATCGTGTATAACATACTGGGTGCTTCCTGAATAACTGCAGTTGGTAGCCTCTAAAAGATAATACATCATACGTAACAGGGGTACAATATACGGTTACCAACTGGCATTTTATTTATGGGCAGCGTTGAATGCTGCAACTAACCTCGTGGAAATTTGACTCCCACTCTACCCATAATGAAATAAATCTCTCAAGCGGTTATATGTACACCATATACAACATTACTTTCAAAGAATCTGTGCTCAAAGGGGTACAGTTGATTAAAAAACGTTTGTAACAATAGCAGAATAACGTAGATAATCAATTTATTAATGGCTCGTTTTATATTTGTAAAAAAGTAATATTGTTTTTCGATGCGTCTTGTACATTATGTTACCATAGTTCTGTTACACAAAATTTAATTTTATACATTATTCATTGGAGAGTCACTGTCTATTTTCTTTACTATACACTATTTACTTTCACATTTCACATTTTTCTGTCTTCTAGTATATATCTTTGAACACTAGAACTGTAAATTTATTATTTATCTGTGCATATTAAAATGTTGATACAGATTTGTGTGAGTGTACGTTTGTGTCTACCACTTATATTTGAATCAATGATTGAATAAGTATAAGTAAAGACTGCAGGTTTCAACTTTGTATCCTAGACAATAAGAGGCATGTTCGATTTGTTAATTTTAAATAATTTAAGACTGTAAAAAAAAATTAGTGTTGTGAAGTGGTGCGAAAATAAGCGTAGGCATGTGGCGAGCGGCGCGTGAGTGCCAGATTATGTAACTATGTTACAAGATAATCATAAGAAACGTGTTAAATTAAATAATTTTAGGTAAAATAAAAATTCTGACGTGGGACTTGCACCAGAATACGCAATATAAATAGACCTATCAAGTGGCAGTATTTGTTTGTAACTTAAAGAACTAAATATATGAGTTTTAATAAAGAAAGTTTTGTGATCCTGTAGAAAAGTAATAAAATTAAAATAGTTTTTTCTACAAGCTAAAATTTGCTCCCGGACAATATTATACACGAATAAATTTATGTTAGTTTTAGGCGCAGGGAACGGGAGTATAGTAGTCAATCAACGTTCGAGAAATTGGCTAAAATGCCATTTGATTTCTTATTCCCTATCAGTCAATTTAGACTCGCTCTAAATATGAAAAAGTTTGGACGTGCTGCTGGAGTCTAGACGTTTGGTCTACTAAAGCCTACTAGCACAGGTCTAAAAGTTAGCGAGTTAATTTTTAAATAGTCCTAATCTGGGAAAGTACAAGATTGTCCGTATAGGAATTAAAGACACTTGAAGTTTCCTGGGTCTTGTGTACATTCAATACACAAAATCAATAACTGAAAAAAAAAAATTAATTAAATACAATTTTTAGAAGTGCTTACCCCGAGAACGACTCTGAACGTCTTACAGGAGGAGAAGATTGCAGCGGCATTCTGAACCTGTATATTGAGATTACACCTGACTTTCAGACTGGATCATCTAAATTTCGCCCTACAGTCATCATAAAGGGAAGTGATTTATTTTTGTTATAAACTTTAAAAAACTTATAAACTGAAAAGACAAAAGAAATCATAAACAATTTTAATGTATTAGATAATAAGAGAAAAATTATTTTAATTTTGTAAAAAGGTCAACACAGGCAGCATAATTAGTTGGTCTTTGTCATAAACAGTATTAAATTGATGTAGTTCAATTTTTACTTATCATTAACAAATCCGAATTCGAATATACGATATAACAGACTAATTATTCTATACGACCCCTTTACATCACTACGACGCGCGCGCGCGCACACACACACACACACGCACACACACACACACATACACACATACACACATAAAGCTATGTATCAGGTTCGCAGAGATTAAGCAGTCACGTAGAGGTTATTGGAATGAAACGAATTTATGAATGTTGCTATTAATTTTTCAGACAATCTACTGTGCATTGACCTTGATAACTCAAACTAAAATTTAATATTTGTACAATAAAGTAGTTTCCTATTTAAAAAGGTTTTTTAATCCTATCTAAACAAAATACTAATAAGACAGTCGTTACTGATGTAATTTGTATCAGAGACATTGTTTTAAATACATTTTGTAAGTGTGAATAAAATAAGTTCAGAACCTTCAGACGACGGGTTGATATCTGGATGAATATGTAGGTCAATTTACTCTACCCGGCTTTAGGGTCGCTCCTGGCCTTGTAAATAGTTCTCGCGGGCACGGTTACATACAATTTCACACCGCGAACCTATAGCGGTACTTGTCAACTGCTGTTTTAGGCTTACACGTTTCTAAATAGCTTGAGTGTCAACATTGCACTTTCTTGCAATTGTCAGATAGCACACAATTGTAATAACAATTGCAGTAGGGAATTATTAACTTCCGTTTGTCACCACTGGCAGACCAAATGTCTTGAGCCAGCGCAGCATACATCCGTTACAGATTTGTAAGGTAGACTGACCTAAGAGGCGGTAGCTGCAATAAGGGGTCACCTGAAAAATCTGTGTTCTGAGCAATATGCTAGTGAAGTCTATTTAGACTGATAAAAAGTCACCTATAATCCACACAGTAACATTGAATTTTATGTTTTATTATTACATTATTACTGGACACAAATGTTAAAAGTTTTATAGTATTAATTTACTCATTATGTTTATTAATAATGGTTTTTACAACACTGTCATAGGCCCTTTTTATAGAGAATGCTTAAAAGCGAGTTCTATGCAAAAACGTTTCATAAATTATGGGCCCTTTTTGGATCGAAATACAATATAGGCATATTTTTTTATAGAAATAGGAGACTGAAGAAAACACTACTAAATATTAAAATATTTTATTGCAGTACATTAAAGATACAAATGTACAAATAATATTAATCAAAATTGTTAGTCCATCACATTTTCATTTTTAGTTTTAGTTTTTCAGTCCGTGATCAATATTTCTAGTTTTATTAATTTTTTTTTACGCATCAGCTCTCTCCAATTAGGGTGATTTTCATTAAAATAATGTGTAAAAAGGTCACGATTTTTTATGCTGATAGGCCTATAATCAAGCAATGCGATAATATCTTTAATTTTTGCTATCTTCAAGGGCACAGTAGATGCACGTTCTAAAGTTAATTCTGGTTTAAATGTTAACATGTATCTGAACATGTGACCAAGTTGTATGATTTATAAGCAACAACAGCTTTACAAGTTATATATTTAAGTATAACATATTACTGGATTCTGAAGAATTGTTATTTGCTGTCGGATATATGTCAAAAAGAGGTTTTAATGATTTTTCCCAATTAAACAGTAAAGATGCGTCATGTAATACGATAAATGGTTGTGGTTTGTGTCGAGCAGTGACTATGTACTCAACATACTGGGTCAATGTTTCTATTTGTTCTTTCCTATTAATTGCCGGTTTAATGGCACCGAAATTCTGATTAAACCTGCCAAAAGAATGCCCTCGTATAGGAAATAAATGTGTAACTTTTACTTGGAAAATTTTAGAAACCTATGAGCAAAACATCATCATTAAATAATTTTTATTCTGTAACCCAGTAGTATCTGAAAATAATATAACTTTATTACAACTGTATAATATAACTTTATAATAAAACTTTTTTTTACAACAAATTTAGAAAATTTTATTGAGACAATCAAACCATAATGATGCAACTGTATCATGGCCTTTTTTCTGTTGGCCCTCGACAATTGTGTAAACATAAGAATCATCGTTATTATGGACGCAAATATTAATCACATAAAACCCCAAGAGACTTACAGAATTGGCTATTAACAATATGCCGTGACAGCGGCAGATTCTGAGAAAAATCGAACTCTAAAACTAACAGTTCATCACTGTGTTTACATCGTTTGATTATGTCATTTTAATTGATTCTGCATTTTTCTTCATTCTTTTTATGCAAGGTATATGGAAGAAGACATTCATCTTTAGGATTTACCTGTAATTTTCTTTCAAATTCTACACAATAATGTTAACATCAGTTTTTTGTCGTATAAAAGCAAATTGTGTTTCTCTAAAAAACATAAAATAAATTTTATACTTCATTGTTAGTTTCTTGCGTGTTATTTCCTGATAATATTCAGTAAAATATTCAAAAAGTTTGTTAATTGATTGAGCAAGGTTTTCGAAATAAAAACGATTGTTTTTATTTATTGTTGTATTGGAGTGTACATGAGAAAGAAAGATTGTTTTCATGTTGCTCATAGTGGCTGTGTCCATGAGGAATGTTTTTGAGATGTCTCATTGCTAAATCTCAAATATCAGCATCCTATTTATTTTTCCTATTTAACTGTTTCCCTCGTTTTTCTTCAAAACCTTTACCATTATCTATTTTATCCTGTATATCTCGTAATATTTTGGCTGATATTTTAAAAATACAAATAATAAATTTTCTACTTATCTTTTGATGCTTTACTTGAAAATTGTAAGCATATTTCCATACATACTTTTTTTGCATTTTGGCTTTTCATCAGTAGTTGTCGTCTGTCGCCGTTTTTGCTGCAGAGTCAAGCAAGTAGATAAAAGCTTCTGTTCAATTTTGTTTCTCTCAAGAAACATACTAAACAGATCCAGTTGTTCTACAGAAAATACACATACACGTAACACAACATTTTGTGTTACAACATTTACTGACAGCAGTAAATTGCTTAGCATTCACGTGCTTTCCAACGGGGAAAACAAAACCTTGTCAACTTTGCTTTTTTGTTTTCATATATTACGTGTACACTGTTCCTGAACGGTTCTTTTTCTATTTGCACCTTTTTGACACCCATTTACAACAATTTCCCTGTTTGATAGTATTATTAAAGAAATGCAAACACATTTTAAAACACATTACTCTTATCAACTGATTCACCCGAACAACTCACTTACAACTCAACTGTTCATTCAAGAAGGGCCCATAACATCAGGTAAATTAAGCGCTTCTATTAACATCAAAAATTAAAATTGATGGAAATCGTATCGTTTGAAAATTGATGAGTATTATATTTAATGTATGGAGAATTTATTACAATGTTCTCCTCAAAAAATGCACCTAATACTTTGGGCCCTTAATGCAGCTACCGCCTCCTATACGTTCATAATCTCTTTCCTAAGCTGAATTTCTTGTAATTTGATTCGTTCCTCTGTCACATCCTACTTATGCTCTTCTTACCAATAATAGATTTTCTTTATAAGAAAGTTTCGGAACATAACAATTTATGTTTAAAAAAACTGCATTATTATACGACCGATTTTTACTTTAAAAAACGCATGCATAGAGTTACTAATTTTTTAAACAACTACTACCATCAGGTAAGTCTCTTATTACGAGTATTTTGATAATAAGTAATAATATTTTGATATTAATGATAATAATATAATAATAGTAATAATAATAATAAAGTCCAATCTCAAAATTTCCCACATTTCAACAGTTATCCAAATTAACGTGTTGTTTAAGAAATCCCCTAAAATAATGCCGTACTCTCTATCACGGGCATTACACTCCCAGCTAAGTCTATTTACGCATCATTTAATTATTTAATTGCACTTAAAGTTGGTTTACAAGTCTAAAAATACGTAAAACTAACATTGTTTAATCCTTATCAACTACTTTACAATGTTCGTACCTACAATTTCTAATTATTCATACTCATGAATTAATTATTTATATAATGTTATTGCAATATTTTCGGCTAGATTCCGTAAACAATTATATTTTCATTACAATATAGATATGTGTGTGTGCGTGTGTGTGTGTGTGCGCGCGCGCGCGTTCCTGTAAAATTCCTGTAATAACAAATAGGTACGGTATAAATACAGTAAGTACCTATAATAAATATAATAGGCCTACAGTCCTTCCTTTGGTTTTAACTGCAGAATTGTCATATTGTTATAAGAATTAGTTTTAATTATTTCTGTTGCTTGTGCAACTGCAAACAGTATCTGTTATCCTGCGTGCGTGTTAGAAATTACAAGTTAAATTTTATAACGCGACGATGAGAACATTTTATGAGTAGGCGGGTGAAAAGGGAAGCTGTCGTAACGATCCGTGTAATCACACAGCATAGTATTACCTGAGGCGCTAGAGGAAGTAACAGTAATAAAGGAGCTTACTTGTAACTTAAACAAAGCATGTGTTGTACAGCGCCTATGAGGGGGTAGTTTTCGTGTCTTATCATAATGCATATTACGTCTCTAGTCAACAGAAACTTTGTACCTTTCGCCTGAAACGTACTAATTCTTAACACGCTCACTAATATTACTTCTGAATTAACGACGATTTTGACAGTGAGCTAAGCAAGCAATCCGTGACAAGATATCATTTAATATATCACTAGACGCATCATAATCGATAGGAATGTTGATCACATAATAAATTCCAAATATGACGTGTATCCATACGTATATACTTGTATGGTTTAAGCAACTACTACATAAATTTATATATGATTCATATATACTTACAGTGAATATGTTTGAAATAACTATATGCAAAAATTATTTTATTCAATTTTAAGGATATACCTAAGCTAATCGAAACGTGCCTATTATTGCAGATATAAGACCTGACCATTAATTTATAATTGTGTTTGTTAGGTTTCCAACGACAAGTAACGGCATGAAAATTTTGTAGATCGACATACAAATGGGTTTGATTTTATATGCTTTTCTGAAAACAGGTGGATGTGACAACTGGGTTGAATGAGTATAGGACTAATGAAACATACTCAAGTGTAGTTTCTTGATAAATCTGAAAACTCAGTAAAACAGAGCCGGTGTCTTAATACGTTAGTCTTCGTCAAGCTTTCTATTATAATTACCTCTTGGTGCAATTTTTAGTTTATTTATACAGGAATTATTAGTTATTCCGCATGCAATTTTTAAATGACTTCTATATTGCATTGTCTGTTTTATTAACTTAAAATCTAGGCCTAATTTACCTTAAAATATTTCTTTGTTCTTAGATTAAAATATTTTTTTTATTACGTGAGGGTGTGATTGAGAGTGTGTCATATCAGAGGAGGAATGATCATACAGATGATTGCAACACCTTGTGAGTAAAGGTGGGGGGGACATAGAGGAAATTAACATGTCACCCCATTTAGCGTGTGGACGCTAGGTAGTGGACCAAACACAAATTGCCATTGTGGACAGTAGTATCACAGTCGATTGAGCAAAAGTGTTGCCGTACATTGGCGGTGCCCACTATACTCATACGTTAACGGGTCGTTGTGCGGGCGTAATATCATATCAGCTGTGTGTGCAGACTCGGCAAAGATACGACTAAACACACACTAACATTCTTTAAAATAATTTTATCGACCGCATTGGCAGTCAGTTTTCACACTCTGTTGATTATCATAATTATTCCAACATAGTTGCTAATAAAAAAATTGAAATGATAACGATAATAAATTTTATTGTATGGAATAGACAATTGATGTGTCTTAAAAACATGAGAATATAATTTTCTTATATAACACTTAATTTGTAAAAATATACTACTCCCATCATTCCTATATGATTTCAATAAGTTTTCCTCCGCATACCAATATTTTTTGTTCTTTTCTTCGTATAAAAAATGTGTTTCCTCTCTTTGCATGTAGTAATCATTTTCGTGTGGCTTTCTGGCCTCATTTATCAGTTCTACACTTCTCTCGGATTTTGTTTTCTCTCGTTTTCAGTTTTTCGTTATTATCTTCTCACTTATTCTCTGTTTGTGTTTGTCCGTATCTGTTTTCAAGACCTGGACTCAAAAACATTGTATATAATAAATATTATGTTAAAAGTAATATAATAAAGAAAGTTATTATCATATGGCAAGACATGTAATAATTAAACCAATAAAGTTAAAATAATTTAATTAATAATAAAAATGTATTTAATAATTTTAAAACAATGAAAATTCAATTAAAATTTTAAAAATTATAAATTAACTAACGTCTTGCTCTTAACCTAAGGAATGGCCTTTCGCTACAACTACAATTTTATACTTGTGATAGCTACTATTACGATAGCATTCCGATTACAAAAATTGACCTCATACTTAGATAACGAACTGTTGATAGTCTTCGGGGACATATAAGTGGTTTGTTAATGTATTTTTCAATAGCTTCAACTACATCTACTGAAAGAATATATGAAAGTTGTGTAGTGTGTATTTAGAAATATTGTATTACCATTGTTTGGAAGTAGATGTGATATAGAAAGGAATAGAATATGGATTACAGTATTTTTTACCAATAAAATTTTATGAGAATATTTTAACACGAAAAAATATAATTTTTAATCATTGTACAACTGAATTTGCAGTAGTAGTTCTACATATTGTTACGACGGTGTTACGGATCGTCGTATTGTATAGTAGAAACAAAATATAGACACCAATGAAGTCGCTAATTACCAGCTTTAATTAGTCACAAACAACAACTTGAAATCATCTAGGTCCTCTCATACAATAATTCAGGTTACATTTGTCCAAACGCAATAATGCACCTTACTACAATACCGCACTAATTATCATAGTAATCACTTTCCACTAATCCTCAACAATCACTTGATCTGCACACTACAATGTTACTAGGTGTAACAAACTGACTAATACGGCGTTGTTGCTTATATAGATACCGCAGAGGTTCCAGAATAATTTTCCATGTTCCTGGCGGCATATCCATATAATCTGCTTAGTTAGAAGGTCTCGAACAGTCTGGAGGCTATGCAAGAGCACTACATTGAAAAGTGTAGAATGACGCTCTCGAATTTTTGAAAGTGTTACGTGATTGTCGAAGCAATATGTCAAACGTCATTATGAAAATAATGAACGTGGAATAAAAATCAATTTTTTAAGGGGTGGGGAATTAATAAAATTTGAACAGTAAAGAACCGCTGGAGGATGGTTATAGAACATTTGAGGGAATCAGGGTCAACAGATCTGAGAATTCGCACTGGCAAATACAATACGAAGGGAAGTAAGTATAAAAAGTATGAACGATTATTGAAAGTAACAACTTTATTAAATTTTGTCAAAATAGTATTTTAGAGCCTTTCAGGGTACGAATCATCTGAAAACACAAATCGCATCTAGATATACCTACAGATTGCAGTTACCAGTAATATAATCCATTTTTCTACTTTTTTCTTATTCGTCTATGCTACCAAAATAAAATAAAGGTTAGGTTTACTAAATCTTCCAGCTCAAGTGATATTTCGGTTTTTAATCTTACATTATCGCATATTATGCATCTTGTATCTTGTTTACTTGGGATAGGGCTTTTCACACAACATTCTATTGCACATATTTCTTTTTAAATACCCTTATATTATAGATTATTTATCTTACGGTGTTCTAAGGGAAATAAATTTAAAACAACCTATTCAGCAAGTGATTACAAAGGCGGATAACCTATTAATTAGCTAATTGAATGTATGCGTAATAGCATTAATGTATGCGTAAAACTACAACAGCATTAAATGTTAATAAGGTATGACAATACTTTCAGCTCTTTGAAGGTAAATAAATGTTTACCAATGAAGATGTTCCTTACAGTAAGTAAAAAATTCATAAAAAGAAACTACACTCAAAAAATTAAAATTTTCCTGTTGTGATATTATTTTAGTGTTTTGATTGGTGGGTTCCGTGAGACGCGATTTAGTGTAATTTACTCAGGGATAAAATAAATCTCATGAAATATTAATACCAAATATGTGATGCGGGGGTATATTTGTGACACTTTAGGATTAGTTGGTCGAATGAAAATTTCTAAACCCTTCCTAAATAAGTAAGGCATTTTAGAATCGACGTAGATAAATTAACCTGAAAACAGGTAAATACACGTTATCAAGTTGTTAGAATTATTTATATTAAGTCTGAAATTTTTATCTTTGTTAGTTTTGTTTTAACAATAGTAAATCGGTACCCGTAAGTCGGTTTTAAAATATTTACCAACCGCAACAGTATACGCAAGTGATTACAATCTGTGACGCCATATTGTTATAAGAAGAAAGAGTTATAGTTTAGGATGTGTTTATGCTAGGTCTCCATCTCATCACCGTCGACAGTTACCTTAAGATTAATGATATTTCTAAAAGCTCTATAACTAAATAAAGTCGTCTGTCCATGGGTGTGCGCATGAGCGTGTGTGTGTATTTGGGTGCGTGTCCTTAGATGTGCGTATGTTCGTATGTGCGTATCGTTAAAACTATAACATTGTATCAACAAACAAAATTACTTTTGCAGTACAGTTCTTGAATTTTAACAACGATTCTGAAAGGCAAGTGCAAAACAATAGAGGAGCAAACTCTAAATACTCATATTATAACTTATATAAATATCATTTTTGGCTTAGACGCTAAATTCCGATGACCGGGTTAATATTCGTCTCCCATATTTAGATATAGTTTTTGAGGTACACGCAAATTCCGATGGCCATATAAGTATTAAACATGCCACCGCTGGCGTACGTGGAAAATGCACAGCGCGCTCGGGCGGCGATTGGAACATTTAAGTCAACAAATATAATAATAAAATACAGTAATACAGGTTTAAAAACTTAATATCAACTGTTCTAAGTATAGGAACTTGCTGATATCTTGCATCGCGTCGGCATCACCATCCAGTACCTTTGTTAGAGTTTCAAGAAACCTGCATGTAACGTTGCGCATTAATTTATATCTATGTTTCAGTTACACATTTTAAAACTTTATGAAATTTAAAGTGGCTACGGAACAAGGAATTATTATTTGCGTTTTGTTTTAAAAACAAGCGTCTTTAGAACCTTTAACGTGTGTTCAAGACACCAGGAACTTTCAAACAGTATTAACTAACAAAAATTTGTACTTTTTCAAGTACGGTTTTGTTTTTAGTCATTGTCTGGCCGTGTAGAAATCAACGGTTTGTAAACATTTTCAGAGGCGAATGGGATTGATGACACCCAGATAGGAAGAAAGCTGAAAAAGCCCAATATTTAGCCAATTATGCCTGGGGTTCCAGAAATAGGACTCCATTGACTAAAAAATCCTGCGTCCATGTCCAATGAGATTCTAATACAGTTGCGTGACAACTGGCAGAGTGGCGGGCAATATCCGTTTCATATTTAGCACTCGAAGAAATTAGTGGTTATGTTTCCAGAGCCCTGAAAGTAACGGGGAAACAAAGCTTATGTAAGGTTAGCCTTGAAAGACGGTTGCCCGGTCCTCCAGATTGGGGGTTGTGCTCATCTGGTAAAAGGAGCTACGTAGGGAAGGCAAAGTCAGCTCTTTAGGGAATGTAACCTGCCATATTTAGGGAGCTAGTAATCTGTCCACATAGTCTTTTAAATTCTTTCAATAGACTTTTAAAATAGTCGACATTAAACCTACATGAAAAAAATCAACGTTTTAAAAATAATAATTAATGAAAACTTGAACCTTAAATTTTAAGGTTATTTCTGTATGTATACAGAAATATGTACTTTTATAACATGGATTCTACGTTACTGTTGTACAGAAATCTCTTTATACTTTTTATTTTTTGTTTATCAGCTTTACTTGACTTCCATTTTTATTTTCTGTTAATTTTATGTACTTTTTGTTTGCTTATAATATTGCCGTAACCTACTTTAATTTTAGTAACTTACTTTTGTTTGAACTTTCTTATTTCCTTTCCTTACTGCAAAATCTGATATATACCTAGATTTGAAGGACGGATTTTAGTGTTGTAAAGTTGGCAAACCCATTTTCCAATCACATCTCTAATATTCTGTATCACTGGTCCAGTAGCATTGTTTACAGAATTTGTCACTTTGTATTAAATGACTTTTTTTGTATATAATAATTCGCATGCTCTTGGTTACACTGTTTGTACGATACTACCTTACATGTAGTTAATTATGTTAATTACCAATTTTAACGTACAAAGAATTTTGAGATTTTAAATAATATATTCTCAATCTTTCTGCAGTCGTTGGGATTAAACGTAAATTTAAATAGGGCTAGACACAAGTTAAAAAAGTATTTTCCTAATTTTTCATTTTACCAACCACTGACTGGCGGAAATGGTAAAATAAAATTTTTTACAATTTATTTTTTGCCTTGAAAGCGTGCTCAAAATATAATATTGCCTTCAATATTATAACGATTGATCTGGATAAGACGCACTGTGAACTTATTACCATCGAGAGGGCGATAAGCGATTAGGTAAAGCGAGGAAGAAAAATCTGTTGCCAAGCAACGGGAATTGGTTTCTAATAATGGAATCTCAGGAATACATTACATCATTGATAAATTATGTAATGGTTTATTGTTGTTGAAGGTATAAAAATTGTGGTTGCTAGTATTTTAATAAAAACATGCGACGGTATAAGAGTATGTACTGTGAATTATGTCTCTGATACAATTCAAAAATCTTTCTTTTTATGTCAATTCTTGAGTTCCATGCTTTTAGCTAAATATGCATATTAACATAAATTGATCAGTGTCAATTAATACATATAATTTTGTTACTGTATTTTATAAAACTAATTAGGATAACAAAAGTATCCTATAGGTTGAGAAAATAACTTAAATTTCATGATTATAATTCACGGTGTAATCTAACCGGTCACAATCTTCACGTTTCTGTACAGCCAAAAAAAGATTTATTATTGCATAACGGGTTCGTTAAATAATTTACAAATTTAAAATAACATTTTACGCATGAAGTTAACGAATTACATCAGACTTTTAAACAAAACTACGAACCCATATTTACATATTTCATATGACAAGAAAAATTCTCCGAAACCTTTTGTAGATAATTAAATTAGTTATCATTCTGAACAGGTACCATTTGCTCACATTATTTTGACCACACGTGAGCACATTTAAAGATTTTTTCAAAACTTTACTTTTTTCATTTTCAAAAGTGAGCACTGGCACTTTGCAAAACATTAAACTTTAAATGTAAGGTTAGTTTAGTGACAACATTATAAAACTTTCTATTTTCGCTAAATAACTTTACAAATACGGAATTTAACAGACAAAGGTAGACATATAAAATAAAGATTATTAAAAAGTAAACTAATATATATATAATTTATTTTATTTTTTCCAGATTACATATAACAATTCTATTTATTTCCGTGTCAGTAAAATTCAACTCAATATTAAGTAACATTAGCTTTAAACGTACTTGGAAACTTGTAACAAGTTTGTTAGTTAATACTGTTTAAAAATGTCTGTTGTCTTAAACATATCTTAAAGGTTGTGAAGAGTAAAACGCAACTAATAATTTCTTATTCCGTAGCCACTTTATCTTTCATAAAGCTTTAAACGAGGTGACTCTAGCCCAGATATAAATTAAATCCCGCACATTACCTGTAGGTTTCTTGAAACACTAACAGAGAGGCTGCACGATGATGCCGACACGATGCGGCAATATAGCCCTTAGTGCGGAGCACCCCTATGAATTACCGCACCCCGTGCATTGTGAACTGGATCTAGTATGACCTCCTAGTTGGAGATACCCAGCGTGTTCTTAATCCGTTTTTGGCAACACTAGCGCGGTTCACAAGTGCAATAAAACTTCTCTGTCGGTTCCCCTAGTCATATGAAAAATGCATCTGATCGCATTTACCGAGGATTCGCACCCTGTAGTCGTCCACATGCGCATTCCTTGTTAATGTTAATTATCTGTCGAAACTTAGGCCCAGAGATGTGATTCCGGTCATATATTGTAGATGAAACGTTCAGTCCGGTTGGAACGTTCGGTCCGGTCGTATATTTAAGATTAACTTTCAGTCCGGTTGCTTCCTCGCTTTCGACAGCAGTAGACACAGGTTGACAATGTTGCCGAGAAAAAAGTCTATATTGTAGTTTCTATCAACGTGTTTATAGTGCCTTGCATTACACGCTTGATCATCGCCGCTGAGAAGAACAGAGCAAGATCGCAACTACTGAAGTTTTTATACCATCAAAGAACCCGTTGATGGCAATAGTAAAGAGATTGGGCCAGTGGTATGAACAATCGAGCTGAACTCTGATCCGGATCACATCTCCTGGCCTTCGGAAACGATTCTTGTCCCCGGTTTTGGGTTTTAAGAAGTCCTCCCTGGTATACTTAGGAGTATGGGTCAATGGACGGCGGTATCCACCAGCCGTTCTGCCTTCACTGGAAGTGGCTACAGTCGCAGCCACGATGTTTGACTTGACCCTTCTTGCCGGGCGGACTGTAGGTCTCGTAGTAGACCCATTGTTAGTTTCCACATTTACTGCACTTACTTGTGTTCTCGACTGCACAAGCGTTCTTTCTGTTAAATAACTCTCGAGGAAACTGTAACTACCGGCATTATGTCTTTTGTTATAGGTGTTGACGTCATTTCCGGAGTATACATGACAAGCTATGCATAGCTATCTTTGTCCTGGTTTGTCGAGCAAACAACTTTTACGTTGGTAATTTGCTTTAATATTTTTACTTCTTGAATTGGTACCAGTTAATTATACACAGGGCATTTGCGTGACTCTGTAGACTGCCCTGCAGTTAATGCACTTCATCGACTAGGCACAAGGTTCATCGCCATTGGCCAACTTTCAGCAAACACAAATTTTGCCTCGGAGATATCTTTATACCGTGTGCCCCAAACGTAGGCACTGACAACACTACAGTAAAGTTCACTGGACATGGATCAACCGTTTTCGTGCTAACGGCGCATGTTACGAATTGCGCACGTGTCAGCAGAGAAAAAAACTCAGTTGCCTCCGTGACGGCTGTGGAGATTATTATGTGCGTACATTTCAAGAAACATCAGTATTCATCAAAACGGTAGCGTTTAGTTTCATTTATGTAGTATGTTGCTTTTTTTCCGGTTTGTCGAGTGAAATGGATCAGCCTGGTTCACCGTCGACTTCTGTGCAAAGGAAAGTCATACATAGTCAGAGTCGGAAAATAATTTATAACGTTTACAAGTTTATGAAATCTGAAGGCAAAGAAACATCAGAAAGAAAATTACAGGAACGGGTAGCTCAGGCGTGTGGTGTGTCGCTAAGTAGTGTTTTTAGAATCATTAAAGAAGCATCCGCGTATACGGGTGATACAAAATCTTTCAGCACTCCCCATAAAAATCGTCCAAGAAAAAAAGTAAAAACTGATATAGACGATTTTGGCAAGTGTAGGCTACTATTCGACGAATTATTCACGACTGTCACACAACAGAAGGGGAAAGACCAACATTAAAAGTTATTTTAAGAATTTAACGAGAACGAATTAATTATAATGGTAGTATATCTAGCCTTAGACAAATTATTCGACAAATGGGATTTCGGTGGAAACGTGTTAAAAACAATAGAAAACTTTTATAGAGAAACATGATATTATAAACTAAAGAGTAGATTTTATAAGAAAAATACAGCAGTACAGAGGAGAACGGCGGCCCATAGTGTACACGGACGAAACCTATTTTCACAGTTCAACGTTAGTTACAAAAACGTGGACAGACAGTGATAAAGGTGGCCTAAAATCTCCAATAAATAAAGGACAGCGGGTGGTTGTAGTTCATGCTGGTGGTGAAACTGGGTTTGTATCCAATGTTCTCTTAATGTTTAAATCGGGTTTCAAAAAAGGCGATTATCACAACGACATGAACTACGAAAGTTATGAAAACTGGATGAGTGAAATGCTTATACCGAACTTGAATAAGAACAGTGTAGTAGTAACAGACAATGCCCCCTACCACAATGTACAATTAAATCCACCTCCAACATCATTAACAAAAAAGGGAGACATGATTAACTGGTTACAGAACCATAACATTTCTTGTAGTCCATCTATGTTAAAACATGAGCTGTATGCACTAATTAAGCAACATAAACCAAAATACAAAACTTTTAAAATATATGCTATTTTGGCAAACCATGGACATTCCGTTTTACGACTTCCACCCTACCACCCAGATCTTAATCCTATTGAACTGATTTGGGCAACCGTGAAGGAGCGTGTTAAAAGAAAGAACGTGCATTTTTCTGTAGACAGTGTCATAAACTTAGCGAAAACAAAATTTGATTGTATTTCTCCCGCAGACTGGAGATCAAGATGTGACCACGTCATGAAAATTGAAAACAACTACGTGAGAATGGACCAAATAATGGATACTGTGACAGATCGTTTAGAAATTAATATTGGACGGGATAGCAGCAGTGAAGACGATATGAGTGATAGTGATAGTGATAGTAACAGTGACGGAAATATTAGTGGGGTGGAAGAACTGACCTAAATAATTGTAATTGCACGTAAGTAAATGAGATCTATATTACTTAAATAGTTTTAGTCTAATTGTTGCATTAATATTGTCTCTCCTGTTATTTATGGATAGTTTACATCTGCTTGTTTAAAAAAACACACACGCAGTCATTTCGCATCTGTTGTTGAGGTTACTTACTCAATCAAATTAAGATGCCAGGGCAATGTGGATCATTATATTACTACGTTTTTTGTGAATCGTAACGTGTACACAAAGTGTACACATTCCAACATGTACAACTATTGTTGATGTCTAGGCTCGACTTTGGAGAAACATTGCAACAGACACAACACGCCACGTCACTGTTTACAAAATAATGGCAGTATTAAACATTTTATAACTGTGTGGAAGCTCTATTACATTGTCTGTTTCTGTTGATGGGCAGAACCGTTCATTTCAGGGATCGGATCAGAACCGCTCGCTCCCTAGACTGAACTAGCTCTTTTTCGTGACTCACCGCTCACCAATCATCATTGGTCGGATTCAGAATGAATTTTACTTTGATTTCAGTTTTTTTTCCAGTGAACTTCGTTTTACAATTTTTAAGCCAAAAATTAAACACATTTTTTGGGAGTTTTTTTAGTAATTGCTCTAAAATTTTGACAACTTAAATTAGAAATATTAGGTAATCTTTTTTATTCAAATTGATATTTAAACAATTTTTAAATTACTATAGGGTCCTTTGACCTCACCTTTCTTATTCTATTCATTCTGCTTGTATTTTACCTGCTACTGTCCGCTTTTGAGAACAAAGTGAAAGCTGAAAGGGGATAAAATAATTTTCCGTTAATTTCTTTCAAAGTAGTTTTGAGAATCCCCAAGGATTTTACCTTTCTAAGCCAACTCATTTGGCCTGTATCTTATCTGCTAAAAATTTTCCGTTACATTCTTTGAACTGTAGTTTTAAAAGTGCATAAAATCTACATAAAACTAACAATGAAATTCTGGAATAAAAGATGTTCATAAATTTGGGAAATGATAAAAAATAAAGTCACTTTTGTTAAGTTTACATTATTTTATTATATAAAATTCAATGCAAAAATAATATTACAAATCTAATCTATATATATAAAAGAGAAATACCATTGACTCACTGACTCACTGATTCATCACGAAATCTCCGAAACTATAACACCTAGAAACTTGAAATTTGGCATGTAGGTTCCTTATGTGATGTAGGTATCCGCTAAGAAGGGATTTTTGGAAATTCGACCTTTAAAGGGGGAAAAGGGGGGGAAGTTTGCCTGACTGACAGACATAGAATCAACGTAGAGCAAAAACTACTGGATGGATATCAATGAAACTTTGAACATAGCTTCATCATAGGTCTTAGGTGCTCACTAAGAAACGATTTTAAAAACTTTCACTCCTAAGGGGCAAAAAACCAAATACTGAAATTTATCGCGGGAATTGCATACTTTGTAAATGAAGTGGTTGACATCTCAGTTTACTGGAAACCCCGAAGTCCTGAGTTTTTAATCATTGTTTTAATTGTTTTAAATTGAAAAAAACTTCTGTGTTTGCAGGTCCTTATAGTCGAGAAAATTTCGAAGTTCAATTAATTAATAAATGTATGTCCTTTTTTTCTCGGAAACGGCTCTAACGATTTTCTCGAAATAAATAATAAATAGCTGTTGCTATGAATGTAAATAAACAAACTAAGAGTTGAGAATGTGTACAATCTATCTAATCCTATACTATTAAGCGAGCAATAATTGTACAATTACGTAAAACGTGAAACTCCGTAGCGAAGCACGGGTATTTTGCTAGAGAGATAGCAAGTAAAAGTAGGGCAGAGTAGTGATACATTCACTAAAAGTTAAATCATAAATAAACTAAAATAAAAGAAATTAAATTCGAAAAAGGCAGTAGATAAGTTTAAGTAAAGACAAAAAGAAAAATCGTATATAAATGAAATTTAACTAAAACCAAAATTTGTAAAGAATTACTTTTCTAAAAGAAGAAACGAAATAACAACAATAATTATTAGCCTATTTACAAAAAGGTATCTATGTTACCTATTAAAAAAGTATAAACATTTATTGGTTACTAGGAGTAAGTGACTAACAAGAAATATTAATTGTTAAATGCAATTCAATGTGAGATGAAAAAGTGTAATATCCTATAAAAGTTAAATAAATTTCAAAGAACATTCGGAATTAACCACTTCTAAATTAAGAAAACAAGTCAGCACTAGACATTACATCCGAGATGTCCATTGGAATAAACTGATCCACACCAGAAAATCGACGAACAAACAATAAATTCACTAATATCAGCTCAATCCAGACGTCATAATTGAAAACCTTTTGGTGAGATCGTTTCTGTTTACAAGTTAACTAAATTACACCTCAACTACAAATCTAAAACACTAGAAACAGCACCATCTCTGTAAATTCATTATTTTGGTTAATAATACATGGTTAATAACATTATAGCCATACTAAGTAAATAGTGTTTGTTTTTTTTTGTCAGAGAAGAAACGTAGTCTGCGCTCTAGCGGTCAAAAAATCAACTGAATATTACAGATTGTACAAATTTTCACATAATTTATGTAAAGTTTGATACAGACCAATATGCTAAATATAATAAAATAACATTAACATAACAATAATAATAATTTAACATTATTATATTAAATATAATAAAATAACATAATTACCTACGCTACGCTAAGTCAGTCGGTCTGACCGGTTTGTGCTCTCTCGCTTTTTTAGTTAAGTACCTGAGTAAGCAGCTACGAATTTTGATACCTATTAGCTAAATAAACGTTCTATTTTGAAAGTAGAAAATGGACGAGGAAATTGAGTTTATAATAAGCAACGGATTACAGATTCCTTACCGAATAGTAAAGATAAGTGGTGACGGCGCGTGTCTCTTCACCTCCCTGTCCTATCTGGTGCACGGCGACGTTTCAAGGGCCGCTCAAATTCGTGCAGAAATAGTGAATCACGTGCCCAATAACTGGCAAAGGTTCAAATGCTTTACTCACCAGCGATCTGGAGCTGCTTATGGTACCAAACGTCTGTACCTCGCCGAAATGTCTAGGCCGTACATATATGGGATTACTTGCGAGCTCAAGGCTGCTGGAGAAATATTTCCTTATGAGTTTCAGGTGTTTCAAGGTGGCTCTATTCTTGCTATATTTGGGGAGGCATTACAGGGAGTCAAAGGAATTCGGTTCTCTGACTCTCCTAATAAAATTCGTGAGCTATTTGCCATAATGTTAGTATTCTGCCAAGTGGCAGACCCCCTAAAATTGTAGGAGAAATACCGAGACAGTCTTGCGGAAGATGTTAGAAGGCAAATAGAAAGAGAGCGCGGAGACGTCCAATTAGGCCAGTACATTGTTTACAACCAATGCCTTAAGCTTCTTCAGGATACTTTCATATCCATGTCGGGTAAAACACTCAAAGAGATCGGTCTTCCAACACCGTCACGACAGCAAGAAGTTATCAGCAACCATCAATACCTGAACGAACTGTCCTATGATTGTGTACGGTTGACTGAAACAGTGGCTGTAAATGTTCCAAAATTAAATCAACAACAAAAGGATGCCGGTGACGAAATCGTTCACAGTATTAATTATGATTCTGGGAAATTGTTCTTTCTGGACGCTCCTGGCGGCACTGGGAAAACGTTCTTGATAAATCTGTTGCTCGCCACAGTTAGGCGCAAAAGGAATATCGCAGTTACAGTTGCTTCATCAGGTATTGCAGCTACCTTGATTGAAGGAGGAAAGAATGCTCACTCTGCATTCAAGTTACCCCTTAACCTGAATCATTTTGAGTCTGCACTTTGTAATATTTCAAAGCACCTGTGAGTGGCACAGGTGCTTCGTGAAGCTAAATTAATAGTGTGGGATGAGTGCACTATGGCTCATAAAAGAGGCATTGATGCTCTGAACAGAACACTCCAGGATATTAGAGACCGCAAAAGCCTTTTGGGTGGAGTTACAGTGCTTTTGGCTGGTGACTTCAGACAAACATTACCCGTTGTTCCACGAGGGACACGCGCGGATGAACTTAAGGCCTGTCTAAAGTCATCCACTTTATGGCCTAATGTCAAAATACTGTCCTTAAGAGTTAACATGCGTGTCCACCTTCAACATGATTTGAGAGCAGAGGAGTTTTCTAAATTATTACTTGATATTGGGGATGGAAGGATTTTAGAAGAGGAGGATGGAAAAATAAATATTCCGAATAATCTTTGCTCCGTTGTAAAAGATTTAACAAGCCTGACTGACAAGATCTGTGGAAGTAATATTCAACAGAGTGGTGCAGATTGCATATCATGGCTCAAGGAAAGGGCTATTCTTACTCCAACCAACGATTCAGCCAATTCTATCAATAATCTTCTACTAGAGAAGCTACCTAATGAACTCATGAAGTATGAATCTATTGACTCGGTTGTGGAGGTACAAGATGCGGTCCATTATCCTGTAGAGTTTTTGCACACACTCGATCCACCAGGAATCCCACCACACGTCCTCTACCTTAAGGTTGGTGCTCCAATCATGCTTTTGCGCAATCTAAATCCACCCAAACTCTGTAACGGCACTAGGCTTCAGGTAAAAAATCTGTACAAGCACGTGATTGAAGCCCAGATTTTCACAGGCGTCAGTCAGGGAGAAACTGTCTTCATCCCCCGAATTCCAATGATCCCATCGGATTACCATTTTGAGTTTAAACGTCTGCAATTCCCGGTTAAAGTTTGTTACTCTATGACGATTAATAAGGCGCAGGGACAGAGTTTAAAAGTGGCTGGTGTGGATCTCAGGAGTGACTGTTTCTCCCATGGCCAGTTGTACGTGGCGTGCTCGAGAGTCAGTTCATCTGATAGCTTGGTCATCCTCCAGCCAGAAAGGAAAACCAGGAATGTTGTTTACAGAGAGGTCTTGGAAAGATAGCAACTGAAAATCATAGCAGTAGAATTAAGGAACTGAAAATCTTCTAACTTACTTTTTAAGTTTCTTGAAATACGCGGAAGGACATAGGTACTTTAGACAAAAATTTTCTTCGACGCGGACGAAGTCGCGGGCAACAGCTATAGCTAATATACACAGAGAGTATACGAGTACACCGAGAGATACATTAATGTTTATAATTTTCATGAAAACTGAATGATTTTTTATAATTATGTTATCAAAAATTATGTTATATTGGGATTATGTATCAAACTATGAGAACCTTTGTACTCTAAAAACACTGTAACCATAGAAAACAATACTAAGTGTAATTATAAAAGTGCAGTGTACAAAGTGGAACATAGTATGTTATGTGAAAGAGTTAAAAAACATTGCATTTCACAAATTTGTGAAACAAATACAATTCACAATATGTTATATAAAACTATAATATTAATGATAAGTTGTAGTAATTTTGTTTTGTTTAGGCCACAAATGCAATATAATTGTAATTTCTATGTTATTTTAATTTATGTTCAAAGGAATCCAGGGTTATATGTATAAAATAATAATAACATCCAGATCAAACTATGTCAGAGATATAGCAAGTAATCACGTAAATTTATTGTATTAAACTACAAATAATGTATGGTATTGATGAGGAAGTTGTTATTTAATCAGTCTGTACTCTTTTTGCGGGCGAAGCCGCGACGGGTAGTAGTGCTAGTTACCTATACTACAAAAACTAATCAAGATTTTGATTTATAAATAAAATGTTTTTTAACTTTTCCGACGAGAGCCGGTTTCTTTTTCGGAACATACTTGGCCCGCTTTGGAGAAGATCCGTTCACATGGCACTGAAGTAGCAGGAACGCATAAACTTTTTAAAATAAGTTGATACAATGTGGGATATATAAGTTTTCGGGATTCCCACCACATTAAAGGGTCACTATTCCTGGGCAAATATTCCTCAGCTAAATATTTATCAAGTTCCACTATTGCTGCAGATCCCGGGTCATATGCTCCTTGAAGCTTGTTGATTGTCTTGTCGAACTCCTCCCAAATGGAAGAACTCCCACTCGACGTAGTTGGACCTGCTTGCTGTGCCTGTGTTTGGGACGTTTGAAGTTGTACTTGTTGTACACCCAAGGCTTTGATTTTTGACACAACGTTATTGTAACATTCCCTGAACTTTGTGTCATCTGCAAAACCTTGTTTCTTGAAACGAGGATAGAACAGAGTTGACTGCGTAACTAGTTCGTTTTGGGAGATAATCCCAAACAGCTCCGACAATCCTTTCAGTATGTCATCGACTAATAAATTTATTTCAAGACAATAACCTTTATTTTTATCTTTGTAAGTTTTCATTTGACGCGCCATTAACCTTCTCAAAATTCCCATTTTAGAAAGAGAAACAGTTCGTTCTGATGACACTTCTTTTGTTACCTCATCGAAAACTTTTAAAACCTCTATTGCCTGTTTTATAATATCCCAGTCTTTATCAGTCAGATTAAATGATTTTACGCCTAATATAGCAAGGGAAGAAATAATTGCTTCTTTATTAAAAAAAAATCTTTGTATCATGTCAAATGTGGAATTCCTGGCCGGAAAGTCTTGTTTCAATTTCAGTTTATCTTTTTTTAAATTCGTCTGCATTTCGGCAAGTTTACTTTGAGCAAATGAACTTTTTTTGAAATACATAACTGTCTGTTTGACTTCGTCAACAGTTTTCTGAATCGACGACCCAATAGCGTGTTGCACAATAAGATTCAATGAGTGTGCAAAGCATGGTAGGTGTCGCAGTTTTAATATGGCGGCAGCTGATTTCATGTTTGCCGCATTGTCAGTAACTATTGCGACAATTTTAAAATGAATGTCAAATTTTCTTGCAACAGCGTTGACCCAATTGGAAATGTTCTGCGCGGTATGCCTATCTTCAAATTCTGAGCATTCTAATAAATACGACTTTAATTTTGTATTATCATCTATAAAGTGCGCCGTAAGCGCATAAAAACTAACATTGTTAATATTAGTCCACCCGTCCGAAGTCAGGTAAATTGCTTTTACAATGGACAATTCATTTATAATTTTCAGTATTAAGTCATTGAAAAGGCTAGGCAATAAGGAATTAGACAAAGTTTTGCGACTGGGCATATTATAATTCGGGCAAAGCATATGTACAAACTTTCTAAATTCCTCGTCTTCGACTGTCGAAAAGGGATAAAACTCTTTGCAAATCATCTTTAAAAGTTGAGTATCTAACAATCTGCTTTTATTTAATGTTATCGGCTTTATGATATTTATGAACTTACTCAAAGGTTGTTGCAAAGTGGTTGGGGGCGATGGCGTCGCAAAAGATAAACTGGGCCCAGATTCAGGTCGAAAGTCAGTTCCTGGGGGGAGGTCTTCAACCGAGGTGGATGTACAAGAAGCCGATGCAGGAGATTCGAGCGAAAGGATTTCCCGCACTTCTGCTGCGGTCTCATTGCTAGTTGACGGCGATCTTGAGCGGCTTCCCGAGCGTTCAAAAGGCACTGTCGGGTGTTTTGCTTTCAAATGCCTTTTAAGGTTTGGGGAAGATCCCGAAGAACAGGAAATTACCTGCTGGCAATATCAGCATTTCGCTTTTTCGTCAAATTTGGTAAAATGATACCAAATATCGCTTGAAGTCCTTCTAAACAATGGGCTCGACATTTGTTCTGCATCATTGAAAAATACATTAGATGGAAACATTTATAAATTTATAATCAATAAATGTAAATATTATTCTTATCCTCCAAAATAATTATTCAAAATGTTAGGTTACATTCAAAATACAGTTCCAATCTCTAATTTCATTAACATTTTGTCATAAAATTAATTTATATATTCAGGAGCTTGGAGGATCAAGGGCGAATATAAAAAAATTTATTTTATTTTTTTTAAGAAATCCTATTGTCTGACATGTTAAGAACACGGTAATACTACTATCACATCTATATTCGCCCTTAGTATTTTGTAAATAGTATTGAAATATATGGACTGCATAAAACCAGCCGAAAGCTTAGTGCTGTAATATTGGAGGAGTAAGGGCGAATATACTGCATGGTGCCACACGTCTGCATGATCTTTTGCTTAGGTTCGCCCTTTCTCCACCGCGCTTAGTCATACTTATACAAGTCTATGAAAAGTTTGGTCATTAATTTTGATGTGATTAGTTTGTTCTTTCTTATACTGCACACGTTATTTTTTTGTTAGTCCATTAATGTCTTATTATAATAGTACCATTACAACAGTGAGTGTAAGTGTGGTTTTTTGTAAAATGGAAAGTAAAAATACGAAGGAAACGGCAGAAACATACAGAAAATTGGATTGTTAATCCAAGACAACAAAATGGATTTTTGCAAGATACAACAAAATTCTGGCGCGAGTTATGTTTCAAGAAAGACAAAACGTGTACTTCCTGCTCATTCAATCGGACAGCCGTGTAAGTGTAGTCAGAAATGTTTCGAAAAAAAAGGAATGAACTTAGTTGAAGTTATTTTCTCCAATTTTTGGAGTCTTACGGATTATAATTTACAGAACAGTTATCTCTCAAATCTACTAAAATGGGATGACTGTAGTAAGGTTTCGACAGTTTCAAACAGACCAAGCAGGAAACTAAGAACGATTTCATATTTTGTTACAGTCAATGGGGAAGCAACAACTGTATGCCGTCAAGCATTTCTTAACATACATGATACAAAAGAAAAGAGAGTACGTGTAGTACTATCAAAACAATCTGTGTCAGGTACAGTTGAGAGTGATAATAGAGGAAAATCAACTCCAATAAACAAGATTTCTGAAGATAGAAAAATGCTATTAAAGCAACATATTGAGTCCCTCGCTACTGTCTCTAGCCACTACAGTCGTGCGAAGAGTCCCTTCAGAAAGTATATGCCCTCAGGTTCATCGATTAAGGGTGCCTTCAACGCATACAAAGAGTGGTTAGATGAAAACAACCCTGAAGAAGAACCAGTTACTGAGGTTTATTACCGACAGATATTTGTCAATAAATACAACATCGGGATCCAGCCTCCAGCCATTGATGACTGCAACACTTGCTCAAAGCTAAAAATGGAAATCAGTGAACTAAAGAAAACTGATCCTGTGTCAACAAACATTCAAAAACGGAATATAGAACTACAGCTTCACCTGAAGAGACAGCAAGTGGCCCAAGACTTAATGAAAAGCTATAAAAAAAATACAGATAAGTGTCGCCGTTGTTGCTATAGATCTTCAGCAAGCTTTACCAAAACCTAAACTTACATGCAATGCTCAATACTACAAGAGAAAAATTTGGACATATAACTTTGCCGTACACAATGTCAGAATTGGAGCATCAACTATGTATGTATGGGATGAAACTGTTGGCAAACGTGAATCTTGTGAGATAGCAAGTTTCATCTCTCACTACCTTGAAAATTATGTCAAAGCTAAGGTCAGATCAGTAATAATTATTTTTAGCGATAATTGCACTGGGAAAATAAAAATTTAAATGTTGTTCTGGGGTACTTGCGTCTAATTCATAAAAATAAGTTTGAAAATATCTGTCACTAGTTTTTGGTACCAGGACATTCGATGATGGGTTGTGATAGGGAATTTGGACACATAAAAATTAAAATTCTGCATTGTGAAGTGTTTACAAAGGATCACTACATCCATTTTATCAAAATTAAAAGACAGCAAAACCAGTTTCAAGTAGTTCGTGTCTCCAGAGATATGATAAAAGACTTCAACGTACTTCTTCAGAATGTAACAAAGAGGCAGCTGCTAAATTCAAAATTCAAGGATGGAAAAATATTTGAATTTTCAAGTGAGTTAAGGACTGGATTTAAAATACACCCTTTGTATAAAACGTCTATTCCAACATTTGTCCAATTACAGAAAGGAAAGAGGACAAGATACAATCAAGATACCTTCGACCTTAGTTCTATTGTTCTGCCAACTAAATACCCTGCATCAATCTTACTCTCAGAATCAAAACAGGAGGATCTAAGAGACTTGCTGCCTTATGTTCCTATGCCATATAAATCAGTACTTTAGCGAGCGATAATAGGCAAATGTCTTGAGGTTGCACAAATCGAAGATCCAGATGAAGACGACATCATTGACTTTGATTAAACTTGTCTACGGTAAGTTTTGATTCAATTATTTTTTAAATTTCTTAAATAATGTATAACAAATAATTTAAAATAATAAATAAATTATGTACGTACAAACAATAAATGTATGTTAATCATAAATGTACATTGTTTCTATTTTTGTGTTTTAGTTTTCTTTCATTTTTTTTAAAACATACTTTCAATAATGCATAGTATTCATTATTTAATTTTAATTTCAAGGAATATGTTAGATTCTACATTTTTTACACAGTAGTATGTAATTTGCTAAGAATTTGATATTAATTCATAGTGGTACTGCTAACTATAGCCTACCGGTAGTAGTTATTAACATTTCGAATTTTCATTCGATTAATTTAAATTTTAGAATAATCTTAAAATTTTGTTGTTTTTACATTATTATTTGTAATTAGTTGTATTATTATTTGATGAGTTTTACTTAACCTTTAACCAAATGATTTGTAATTTTAATTATCGTTAATTATTTATAAATAAAAGTGTGAAATAATCGGAATCTATGTTCTATAATACTGAAATACATATTCGCCCTTTCTGTCCTGAGAGTATTCACAAACTTGAAACACGATTTCCCAACGCCATGATTTTCATATTCGCCCTTGCTCCTCCAAGCTCCTGATATATAATTAAATAAAAAAGATAATACGTAATGTACGTACCTATAATAAGTACAGTATAACAACTTGAAGGCAGAGCGAAAAGTCAAAATCAAAAACGTAAACGTTAAATGGCGAACTAAACTGAGCTGAGCGCAAAGAGCAGAGCGAATGATTCAATTAACCAGGGACCACTAGAGTCAGTGAGCGGTGAGTGGTGGTAGTGGGAGTACCGACTGCCGAGTGGAGTGGGAAAGGAACAAACAAGGTCGAGAATGGCGATCGCCGAGAGAGGTGCTCCGAGCAAGACCAACTAAAATACTCAGACCTTAAGGCAGGTTTCGATTAGTGGCAATATGGCAGTAAGCGCGGGCCAAGCATGAATTCAATGTGATCGTGAATGCCAGTTTTAAGTAATCGTTGTGAAAGTAGTATTTTGAGTCTGTTTGTGCTCGTTCTTTGTATTTTTTAATAGTATTTGAGTCGTTCGGTTCGTTTGCTTAGAAGTTTAATATATTAAGTAAGTTATTTCCTATTTGCACGTGTTCCAGTATAGGTTAAGTGTTTGTTTATCTTTGTGTTTGAGTGTTTTTGTTATTATTATTAGTGCCGTTTCAGAATGTCATGTACATATATTAGATTAATATGGGTCGATCGTGTTGTGTACCCCTTTGTAAGTCAAATTACGGCAATTCTTCTGGAATTTCTGCTTTCACATTTCCGAAGGACAAAGTATTACGAGAGAAATGGATTCGGTGCATTCATCGCGACAATTTCAGTGTAAATAATAAAACTGTCGTGTGCATCAAACATTTTGATCCTAAGTTTATTGGGCGCGAAGACATTTTTCCCGTTGAGAATGGTGAACCAATTCACATCCCTAGGAAAAATCCTAAATTGACACCTGATGTCTATCCAACCATATTCGACAATCAACCTTCGTACAACAACATAAGTTTACCTCAAGAAAGAAAGGACCCTGAAGAACGTAAACAGCAATTGCTACAGAGAGACGAAGGAGCATTTAAACGTTGGTGTGAAGAAGACAAGATCAATAATTTTCAGGTTTTCACGACAGAAATGAAGAAGAAAAATATGCGCCCATTCAGTGTGATTGTGAATGATGATAGTGTTTTATTTTTAAAACTTCAAGACCAAGACATTCCATCAATACTAGTGAGTTTTAGAGTGATGAGTGACCTAGAAGTGCAAGCATATTATAAAAACATTCCTTTACCTGCAGAAAAATTAAAGTTTATATTAGGATGTGAAGGACAGGATGGCCTGAAGTGTGACAGATGGAGCAAGTTTGAAACTCTGGTAAGTCATCTTAGTAGTTATGAAGAGAGTAATATTGAACTGAGTGACAGGGTCCTTATTTTGGTGAATTTTCTTAAAGAAGCCCTTGCTTTAGATTGTGAAAAAGAAAAACTGAAACACAATGAAATTAAGTTTGCAGTAGAACAGTTGGAACTTAGTTTACTGAAGCAATTGAGGTATTCTTCTGAGTTGCTAATATGGGCAGCAACATTTTATTATTCTTTTCCTGGGGCTTATCGCATGTTGAGGAATACACATGTAGTGACTTTACCGCATCCTGTCTATTTAGGACAGTTTTTGACAAAAATAGGTCCAAATAGCACTGGTATTGGGCATTCTCAATGAGCATTTTTCAAGGAGAAGGCTAAACTTCTTCAACACAATGACAAAGTTGTGACATTAATGTTGGATGAATTTTTTGTCAGTTCAAAACTGACATATAAAGCTGGAAAGATTTTAGGAGTGGCAGAAAATAGTTCTGAGCTGGATCCAGCTACTACCATCCAGGTTTTTATGTCTTCTTTAATACTTTCTGACCACAAAGATGTTATTGCTCTCTTCCCAGTAACAAAACTAAATGCAGAAACACTTTTGAATCTTACAATGGAAGTTCTAAAACTTATGAATGAATTAGCGTTTGAAGTTGTTTGCATGATTTCTGACAATCATAGTACAAACAGAAGAATGTTTGAACTGTTGTGTGGTGGTTCTCTAAAACCTTTTATTCCAGATCCATTTAATTCATCGCGTCTCATTTATCTTCTTTTTGATAATGTACACATACTCAAGTGTATCAGAAATAACTGGCTCAATAGGTCTAATCAAACATTTACCATTCCAAATGTTGAAGAAACTTTTCCAGTAATTGGTAACATGCTTAGTATTCCTGATGGCACTGCTACATGTCAGTATTCTACAGCTGAAGCGAGGTTTTCAGACTTGAAGGATGTCTTCCATTCAGAAAAAAACATGCTTTTGAAACTCGCACCAAATTTATCAAGAAAAGCCCTTTATCCTACTTCAGTAGAACGACAGAATGTTTCCTTGGCAGTGAATATTTTTGATCCAAAGAATGTTGCAGCTCTAGAAGTGTTGAAAAGTGAAGGTGTTGATATTTGTATTGGAACAATCCAGTTTTTGAAGCTGATTGGTAGATGGTGGGCAATCTCCAATGTTCAGCACCCAATGAAGGGAAAATACACCCGAAATGATGACTCCAATCCCATTACTGGTCCTGATGATTCAAAACTTACTTTCATAGAAAGTTTGAAAGTTTACGTTGACATTTGGCACATGTCGCATGCTGCAGGGAAACTTAGTAATGAAACTCACCTTGCTTTTACCCATACTTTGACAGCGTTAGTTCAGTTGTGTAGGTACATTTTTAGTCATTATAACTGGTCATATGTACTTACAGCGAAGTTTCAGACCGACAGTTTGGAAGGGAGGTTTGGTGCCTATAGAAGGTTGAGTGGGTGTACTTATAATGTTTCAGTTGAACAGATTCTGGAGTCTGAGAGGAAATTGAAAGTGCTGAGTGTACTAAAAATGCAATCTGGAAAACATGGTGAATTTACACTCGATGACTTTTCAACTGAACTAAAAATGTCCAGGAGAAACAAGTTCAGAATTTAGACAGGATAGAGCTGGCATTAGGAGACATAGAGTGTGAAACAATTCCACCCCACTCACAGAGGATTCTCATTTGTATTGCCAGCTATTCTAGTATGAAGGTCATTGAAAAGCTTAGGAAGTACAATAACTGTGCTGACTGTGTAGAGATGCTACAGTCAGAAAAAATGGTGATACAATGCGATGCTGATGAAATGTCATATTTTAGGCTGTTAAACAGAGGTGGCTTGAAGTGCCCGTCACCGATCATGGTTTCTATGTGTTGCAAAATATTTATGCTCTTTCAGGTCCTCATAAGTAGTGCTTATGAAGCAGAATTTTTAAAATTAGAAAACCAAAGGGATGCAGTAGTTGCTTTAGGAGTTGAAGCCCTTGAAAGTAGTGTTGATAATTTAAGTGATGTTTGCAAGTGTGGTGTTCCTTTAACAAAAATTATAAAGAAGTGTGTAAAAATTCTGGCCAATATTTTTATTAACAATTATACGAAGGTCTCAAATGAAAAGAAAATCTCCAAAGAAATTGCCAAGAAACTTCAAAAGCAGGGTATCAAGAGGAAGACTGATGACAGAAATTGTGGGCAGAAACAGCACATTAGGAAAGAATTGAAGCTCAGCAGCAAGTAAACCTCATTATTAAGGTAAAAATTTTAATTATTTTTATTTCATTAACTAATGTTTATTTTCTGGAGTAGATACGTTATTTAAAATTGTTTGTTGGATCTGTGCAGTGCTAGTTTTGGTTGACTTCAATATTTTGGTGAGGGGTGCACAATGGGCTAATGGGCAGGTTGTCCTAATGTTAATAAGAGGAAAAAGGATTTTTTAATTTTTTGTTTGGTGTTGTGTTGCTTAGTGTGTGTATTTGTATTTTAAATGAAGTGAATTTTGTTAGGTACTGATAACTTGCTGTTTGTTAAAAGCTTTTAAAATTTGCTCTATGTATCATACTCTCCTAGATGAAGTGCACTTTAAATTAGCATTGCTATTTTAAGCATCAAATATTGCGTTTATGAAAACCATCGATAAAAATTTTCGTAATATAAATTTCTCACGACTATTATTAGGTTATTCGGCGTCATGTCAGCTTTGGCCTGGTACGGCAGCCATGTTTTTCCTGTATTATGGTCTGAGTATTGTAGTTGGTCTTGCTCCGAGTGAGCAAGTGAATCAGTGATCATTCCCTATTTGTGTTCCGTGGAGCAAAGAGCTACCGCTCTTTTTTTTCGAGTCACCGGTCTCTCACTCAGTAAAGCGAACCAGTTCTTTGAATCAGTTCACGAGCGGATCGCCCATCCTGTTGTGTCTGACGCTTTTTTCGTCTTAAAAAATGTCCACGTTTACTGTCTGGTCGTGTCGTAATCGAAATCAAAACTTACCTACAACCAAATTTTTAGTATTTAGTAACTTAGTAAAAAAGTAGTGAATTAAATATAAAACGTACTAAACTGTAAAAACCTTAAAAACAATTAAAAATATAACAAAACAATTTGAAAATTATAAGAATAATTGGTTAGTAAAAAGTTAGGTAAGTTAGTAAAAAGTAAGTTACATATATGTGTGTTTGTGTGTGTGTGTGTGGTGTTGGTAGGGCTATAAAATTTAGTTGGGTGAATTTGGCAATATAGTTAAAATTTTGCTAATGAAATGTAGATAACCATAAACCCATAAAAACGTTACAAATTAAAAATAAACAATTGAAAGCATTATAAGAATGCATAGACAATACAAAATTAAGTAAATAAAGTTATAAAATTAATAAAAAGTAAATTATTGTGAATCTAAAGGCAGTATAACTGCTTTATTTCAGCTGTCATTATAAGCGATATCAGTTTTTAAATTTTAGTACTTTTACAGGGAAAAACGTAAATTTTACTTTAATAATTAAAGATGAAACTTCGGCACAATATGTAGGGTAATTCAAGGTGAGATGCCTCACCAGGAGAGATGCCCCAGTAGGGGTAATTCGTCCGTAAAGCTGCAGAGTGCACCACAAGTCCTACAGTAGCTTCATTTGGAGGGAAGACATCTGTGCGTGAGGTTGCCGATTCGAATTTGTGTGTTTTTTCTAGGAATATTCTGTGACTAAGTTAAGTCTCGTCAGTTTTGCAACTCAAAGTTAATGTAGCACAATACAATTTCTTATTTACTTTGCACTTTCTCTTTGGTTTCCACTAATTTCTGTATTAATACGAACAGAAAACATAACAAAGGATAATATCGTCTGACATTCTCGCCATTTTCTTTCTTTTTGCGCTGGTCAGAAGCCGGGGCATCTCTCCTTGACGTAAAGGAGAGATGCCCCATGGCGTCTCTCCTTCAAATAAAGGAGAGATGCCCCATACCATCTCTCCTCTGTTTGAAGGATTGTTTATTTTTTATAAAATTGAATCGCCTAAGGTAAGGTAAGGTATGTTTATCAAGACTTTAGTCGTAATTGTTTTATTTTAAATTACATATAGTGTCCAGTTATTACAAATAATCTACTGTTGCTGGGGTTAGTGCAAAAGTACATTTTGTGGTAGTCAAGCGCAAAAAGAAACAAAATGGCGAGAACGCAAAGGAAACCAAAGAGAAAGTACAAAGTAAATAAGATATTGTATTGCAAAACTGACGAGACTTACCTTAGTCACAGAATACTCCTAGAAAAACACACAAATTCGAATCGGCAACCTCACGCACAGATGTCTTCCCAACAAATGAAGCTACTTTTTTTCGAAGGCTATGTTTTTCGAATGTTTATACATTTTCCTTGTCATGTTCATATTTGAACAATTATTTTAGGTCAAGTTAAGGTAAAGGTTAGGTTAAGGTTCCTATGAAGATTCAACATTTTAAGTGATACCAGGCTAATGGTTGTAATAATTTACAATGTTTCATATTATTTTAAGGATATTAGGATTTATTAAATAACTAAAATTTTACATTGAAATGTTAAACTGTTAAATGTAAGTTTCAATTTCATTTGTTAACCTTCAGAAGGCTTAATAATATTAGACTTTAGTATTACCACTGTATTAAGTAAAGTTAAAAAAAACAACTTAAATTAATTTTAGATAAATGATACAGTAATTTTGTAAATTTTATTTAATTACGTTGTGATATATTGTATTCTTTATAATAACAGAAATCAGTAATTGTTTTCAGTAATGAATTTGCATAACAAAACTTTTTTCAAGAAAATAATGTCACTAGAACATGATTAATTATGTTCCTTTAATTAAAAATAAAAAATGAGCTAATAAAAATACTTTTCTGTGTTCTTTCTTATTTATTTTACATTTACTGGTGTGGGGCATCTATCCTGTTCCACCGGGGCGTCTCACCTTGACACTCAGGAAGGATGGCCAAATGCACCAGTTAGGAAATATTTGTAATTTTCAGCTAAGATATTACTTATAGTAAAAGATAATTTAATATATGAAACAACAATAATTAAACATTGTATTTTAGGTTTCACAATTATAATACAAATAAATAGGTGCAGTTTATATGAGATTTAAATTTGCTGGGGCATCTCTCTTTGACTTCCCCTATAAAAAGTTAATCCGTCTCAACATAGATTACTCATCTCACACATGCGTCTCATTCACAATTGAGAGAGTAGGCCGATATTTTCAACTGCGTTAGTAGATATTTTCCTCTCTCGTGGCTTCCACCGCTCCTGACTTCTCCCCACTACAACATGCGCGTTGCTTCATGTCTATTTAATATTACTGTACATGGGGTGAGGGAAAAAAGGTCTCACGCTCAGCCGATGGATACCTGCTCGTATTTTTCCTCTCAGTGTTGTTTTGTTAAACGCCGAGACGTGGGGGAAGGCAGAAGGAAGTGTAGGTCCCTTCCTGAACAAGGTCAGCCTCCAACATGCTATGACTCCCTGCGGTGCTAGTTCAGTAGTACTCTCCTACTCGGTGCAGTTAGCAAGTCACGGCACACCACCACTTCCTTTGTGATATTCAGATTGGCGTGGGGACTCACTTCAGCTTCTATCTCGCCGATCTTTTTCAATTTGAGTAGTCATGCCCCTTGTTGGTTGGTTACGGTCTCTATCTACACCCCACCAGCCGGTTTCGTAATGTCCGTGTTAGACGATCTAGCTCAAGCAGTAACAGATTTGTCAATTAAATCTCTTCAATGACGAACTCCTTGGTTCCCTTTCGTGAAGTCTCCGTCATCCCTTTTAACTATCAAATACTAAGGCACCGGCGGTATACTAGTTGAAAACTTCTAAACTAAAACTTCTCCGCGTCTTCAGTATTGTCGTGCCTCATTCTCTTCACATTCCGAGGTGGGATTTTTCTGGACGAGGGGTCTTAAGGAATCTTTTAACCCCAGGCTTGCTTTCGGAACCTGACATTTGAGTTCTATGAGTACCGCGGGAATTAATAGATCAACGTGGCAGAACCGTCGGGAACCACGGCTAGGACTAAATGGCTTACAGCAGGCTACGTTCTGGTTCCCTGAAGGCATCGTTCGCAACTCACTAACGTTGTACGATCCACCGATTTTCATGATCGGCCTCACTGCGCGTTTCGTTTTGTTTTCAAGCGTAAACAGAACCTAGGCAAACACACCTACAAATGCCTTGTTAACCAGCTAAAGAATAACAGCTGTTGCCTGCTCCCCTTCGGGCCAAGTTGTTTTAGGCGTGGGCGTAGGGTTGGATTTCTGGGGGGGGGGGATATATCGTGTTGTTTTACAGCCAGTGATTATTACTACAAAAATACAGCATACTACTGAATTTTACAGCAATATTACAATTCGACGTTTATTATTTGGAAATTTGTATTACTCGCATTTCGAATAATTTTCTTCTTTCACTGATGTCATAATTTTCATATTGTTGCATTATTCATCTTATCTTCTTAAGGATTGTGTACTAGTGACTAAAACAGGAAGATGGTATTTTACAGGAAGATATTTTTAATGGTGTAACTAATTTCTTAATTTCTACTTCTGTGTTTGTTAAGAATAGTAAAATTTATTATGTTCAATTAATTTTCATTTCTTGTGAGTTTTGCCATTCTATGACTTATATGATGTGATTAGTTTACAGTTTCTCCAACTAGTATGTCTAGTCTATATGTGTGATACATGAACCTTAACTTGTAAGTATAAGTTGTCTCAGGGAAATAGGCCTATTAGTATAAGTAAATGTGCGATTAAACAAATAACCCTTCCAGTTCTTACTTAGTTTTGCTTCAGCCTATTTCTTGCTCCTATTAATACATTTTTGTTTTTTTATAATTAAAAATTTATTATAAGCTTGTACCTTTAGTTCAAGTGCTACTGAGAACTAGTGTAAGAGAATCTCCATACGCCGTATAAACTGGAGTCCTAATAAGGGATGTAAATTGTACAAGGCAATGGTGTTTAAAGCGCTTTGGGTAGTAGTAGTAGTAGTAGTAGTAGTGGTAGTAGTAGTAGTAGACTAGTAGTAGTAGTAGTAGTAGTAGTAGTAGTAGTAGTAGTAGTAGTAGTAGTAGTAGTAATAGTAGTAGAGTGCACTAGTTCTCCTCGATCGTTAATGTCAAGATTAATACTAGTGTACAACAGCCAGAAGCTGTAGTTAGAATTATGAGTATGTGTGTGTTGCTGTCGTTGTATGGGAACAGCAAACTTAATAGTTTGTGGAGTGTGTCACCTTAATGGTAGTAATAATTAATAATGGCGAAGTGCGAGGTAACAATTAAAATTTGAAAATAAACTCACAGCTACACGTTGTGTATTAACGTTGGTTAACGACCCGTAAACTTATTTTTAGATTTTCGAATGCAGTTTCTAAATACGTATATGTGAACATAGTTCAAATAACTACGATACAACAAATATGCGAATGGTATAGTGTCGCTAGTGAAGAAGAATTATGAAACTTTCCAAGTCATGGTGGAAAAACTGGTGGAAGAAATTGTGAAACGGAAATGGAAAGAGAAAAGTAAAAATAGATGAAAATTTTAAGGAAGAAAGAACGGCTGTGAATCGCTGTGGGTGTGAATAATAAACAAGTAGAAAACGTTGGTCAGTTTAAACATGTAGGAAATCGGTTGATAAAACACGAAAACTTCACAAAATCAGATCAGGTTGACATGACCAAGACTGCATCCTCTTTGAAAGAAATCACTATTGCACAGCAATTTCAGCCCAGGTTTTCAGAAGAAATTATGTACTGTTACATTTGAGCATTGAACTATATGGATCAGAGACAGAAATTAAGGAAAATGTAGAAGAAATACGTTGAAAGCTTTAAAGTATGTTGCTGGAGGAGAACGGAAAAGTGAAACAGTCAGGAAAGTTGACAAATGAAGAGGTTTTAAGTAGAGCGGACGAGAAGAAATCAGTCCTGAATACAGTTCATCATACGAAAGCAAACTGGACCGGACTCATCATTAAAAGAAGTTAACGGCTCTATGACGTCGTCGAAGGAAAGTTGTAAAGTACTGTTAAGGCTTGAAAAGGATTAAAGTATTACAGGAAATAATAGGGATGTGGAAGAGGAACCAAGGACTGAGCACAAAACGACTGAGGAAAACGAAATTGACACAAATCAGTACACATACCGTCAGGCAGAACACACTTAATACAGTAATATTAAGCGTTATAAAAATAATAATATTAACAATAATAATAACCTAAATTTTATAGACATGGAAGATAATTCCTCTTGCCGTACTCAGTTGCTGCTAAAACTGGGTATCGTAATTCGCAATTAGGCCTATAGTGAAGGTTGGAGTTACTTTTGCTGTTACTTTTGCATTGTGTTTTCTATGCCAAAACACAAGAGAATACATGCTTGTAAATGGAAAAAAATCATCTAGTATTTTGTATCTTATTGCCATATCTCTTACGTATTACGCTTAACACACAATGCCAGGGTAACAGATTGAACGAAAAGTAAAAGGCTTCTTCATCACCCCACGTATTCAGTTACACCGTAACCACCCTAATAACTTCTTTTTATCATTTTAAGCGACTTTACTTATTAGTTGGTGAACCCCATATGAGTGAGTAATACTACTAATAATAAAAATAACATTTATCAACTTGACAGTGAGATCTAGAATCTAGAAACGTGTCGTTTTTATAAAACAGAAATTTCGAAAAAAGAAAAAAAATTTGCAAGAATTACGTACGGTAATAAAAATCACTTTTGTTAAGTTGTTTAAAGTTTGTCGTACGTGAACGTAAAGCAACAATAAATGATGTATATGCCTAATGACAACAAATGGTTAGATTATAATGGAATATGCAACCGTCTGCTCTAATGAATTGTGCACTTCCTGATATTTTTATGTTATTAAATTAAAATCTACACTTTACACACACTCACACTCACATTCACTCACGTCATAACGGCTATCCTAAGATGTAATATTAAATATAAATAAAATAATCTTTTTTTTGTTTTTGTTTTTCCGATCGAGTTCGCATGATGATATTGTAATGTTCGCACGTTTATCGTTTACACATTGGAATTTAATTTTTGTTGTGTCTTTGTTGGCCACTTTCAGATCTGATACAGTCGTAACGCCTACGCGCTACCGACATGAAACATTAATCACTACCAGTTCCCCGCATACTTCAAAACCATAACCCCATTTGCAATCGTATCAGCCGCCCGTTTGATTTGTGCTCAAAAGGTGAGATTTGTAGTAACCATTGTCCCCAGATACTATGTCTTTTTGTCTGCTCATTTCCTACCGAACCTGTACGAACAAGATTTTGGGAAATGCCTCTTTGTAAGTAGGTTGATTTCAATAATAATAATAATATTTTTTAAGCTTGACTATGAGATCTAAGATCTACATGTGGATCATTTTTGTAAATAAAAACATAGATATATGCGTTGTTTATAAACAACGTTTGTATTCTTCCTACTTATTTTCATGTTATATTCATTTTGATTTGTAATATCTGATCCACTTCTTGAGTAACTCTTACATATTGTCTTCACTTTCCGCAAGTACATAGATATACGCGTATTACCATGAAAGTTTAAGATCTTTACAATTTCTCCCCCAGTTTGATTCTTTTCTTTACTATTTTTACGTTTAACCATTGCTTCCTCTACCCATGCATCGGAAATCAATGGAGACGGATTGCTTTCGTGTTTCACCACTTTTCGTATCTTAGCTTCCACTTTTGCAGTTCCAACTTCAATCGCAGCTGTCTTGATCTTCTAGAGAATGGGGATCATTCTCCTGTTATTGTATTTGATTAGACTTTTAATCACTTTTGACCACTCAAGTTTGTTTAATGCTTTTCCAGTATCTACAAATGCAATGTAAGTGTGTTTTTTATTTGTTTTTTAAAAGTAATACTCAAATACCAAAATCGCATTCCTACTTACTCTATTTAATCTAAAACCATATTTATTTGCTAAATTCCATTCTGTTTTTATTCTTTGATGCATGTGACGCAAGATATCCAGCCCAGGTTTCATAGGCAACAATCTACCACTACCTCTCAGAATGATTTACTTATGCCTTGTCACTTTTTCCTTTTCATTGCAGGTCTTTTTTTTATCATCATTAGTACAGTGACTTTTGCACGTTCTCTTTACAACAGTATATTAGTTCCTCCGCTATGTTGTGTATACCTCTTGCCTAATATATATATATATATATATATATATATATATATATATATATTGTAGCATGACAGATATTCCACCAATAATTAATTCATTTAAGATCAAAAAAATAATTAAATTACATATACTCAAAGAATGTCAAATGAAATTCAATTAAAAACTTCAAAGGAAAACACCACAATAAAAGGAAAACCATAATTAAATAATAAAAAATACAACCATAAAAGTCAAAGCCATAAATTAAGGAAAACTCATATTAAAAAATCAGGAGATTACCCAGGAGGTTAGGAGCAGGAGATAAACAAGATATCCCAAAATCAAGAAAAAAGAATAAGATTAGGAGTAGGTGATAATCAAAATACCCCAAAAACAAGAAAAAAGAAGAGTAAGGTTTAATATCAGGTAATAAACAAGATACCCTGAAACTAAGAAAGAAGAGTAAAGTCAGTATCAGATAATAAAGAAGATACTCCGAACCAACCATCAGTCAAGATAACACTGAGTACCTTGGTTTACCCAAGAATGAACAAAGAAGGAGGACGAGAAGAAAGGAAGAAATAGGTTGGAAGAAACACCAGAAAAACCTATTATTAACTACCATTAAACCCCAAACCAATTGATACCATTAAAGAAAGTATAACATCCCAAAACCTTATGAAAATGTAATTATTTATAAACAAAAGTGTTGTGTAGTATGATAAGAAGTGCACCAACTAAAGTTATTATATGATGAAAAATAAACAAATCTTCACAGTCCATTATGACTAAAGGTCTGGTCTGCGAATAATAAGACTCAATTATAAGTCAGAACCACCACTGAAAGTGTACTAGTGTGAGTGTTTTGAAATATAATAAACTTCAAGTTGTAGTGTTACTCTAACTTAAACTATATGCTATAAAACAACTTTTATATTTGATAATTAACAAATAATGAAATATTAAAATGGAAGGTATTTCCAATATTTCATTAAATAAGATCACTTTGTTATCTCAAGACCTTCGTAGGAATGACAATAACAAAGAAAGTGTGGGTGGAAATGTTTACTGTATAAGGGGATGTTAAATAATAGTAGTAAAATCAGAAAGGACTGGTAATAGATTAAGTATTAATAGAATTAAGAAGTTTAAATGGCTGTTTTTGTTTAAAGCCATGAACTCCATAATTTTAAAAGAGTTCTTATACAATAAGGTTTATATGTTTAGAATAAGTTGCATTAGTTATATCACAGCATACATCCAAATTAAAATGTTTCATTATGGATGCTGTATTAATTTACAAATTAGTTAAATGTATGTTAAAAACAGTTTCAGCAAACATGTCCAACTTTAATAGACTGCTGATTAATGTTAATTATTATTTTATAACAGTAGCATGAATTAGATGCTACACATCTCAATAAGTTTGTAAACAATTTTATTTTATGTCATGTTAGTTATTAAGAGTCAGAGGAGTAGAAGTAAATTTATTTGAAAAAAACATACAGGTAAAATACTAAACTCTAGGCCAAATAATGAATTCACAAAAATTAATATAAACCAATTAATTCACCAATGAACCATGTAAACTGACAAGATTTAGGTAAGGTAGTGCAATTAACAACTACTGTAAATCAACCTATGAGTTAAAAGAGTAATATAGAAAAATATCTTAAATTATTGAAATTTTCTGAAATGTATAAAATAACTATTTTTAAAGAGGAATGTTAAATTCAGAAATTATCACTAAAAAACAGTTCAAATGTTAAATGTATAAGTAATTAAGGAAAGAAAGCATTTATGACCATTTGAAATTTATTATAATTATATTAATAACACTTAAAATGGAAGTAAAAGTGTGAAAAGGCGGAAACAGTTGTTTTGGGCCTAGATTTCCAAAAAGGCAGAAATTTGGTAATTTTAACAAAAATCTCAACAAATATGGACTATGACATATCAAATTAAACAGAATGAGATAAATAAACCAATTATATGGTTAATAGTTCATGAAAGCGAACAATAAACTAAATTTATTCCATGTATAATGTACTTTGTAATTATGTACATGGGAAGTGGGAATTGTTTTAACAATAATTTTCCAATATTAACTTGGCAAGATATTTACTAAAGTGGAGGAAGTTAGTTAGTTCTTTGTTAACGTTCAAACTGAACAGTCGATGCGGAATTGCGTTCTTTAAAACCGTATAATGATGTGCTAAGGTTAAAGCCGAAAATCTGTGAGAAACGAGAGTTACACCAATTAACACTTTTCAAGTCAAAACATAAAAAAACTCCACGACAACAGTGAAAACGAACACCACACTACATAATACAAGTGTTTTAAAACATCAAAACTATATAATATTAATAATTCAATCTACCACAGAATAACAATTTTTCGTAACGAACAGACATAAGTGAACACTTCTAATAGAAAATAATTAACACCAGTGGACACTGAACACTCATCCAGACTACCCCAAACAACATACTAGACAGTTTACACAATTTCGGGGATCTTTAAAACAATTATAAAGGTGATTTTATTGTGAGATTTTCTCCCGACGAATATTACAAATAACCTCTTCAATTCAGCTAGCTGACATGATGGAAACACGATGGACTGCCACCAACTTCGACTGTCTTCATAGCCTACAATTGGTTTGAAACTCAACTATATTAAACATTTTATATATATTATTCACAATTGTTAGATATTAATTATTTAAAATTATTTCTTGTAAATGTTATACTTTCTCGTCCTGCCCTTCTCTGACTATTATAAAATAATCGCTTCAAGAACCTTTTTTAATAGTTATATGAATTTTTAGCCTGTTTTCAAATATCGATTTATCCCTGAGACGGAGTCGAACAATTGCTTTCAATCGATTTAATATCGATTATTGTTAATATTTATCAATAAATCAATTCATTTCAACTGTGTGGATTAGAAAATTATTTCACACTTTACTGTAAGGTTTTAATTAAGCACGAGACTTCCTGGAAGACGAAAAATATTAACGAAAGGTGAGATACTGGAGCAGCACGGAAAATCATTAATCGATTGCTGAAAGGAGACAATATGATTAACTCCGGATTTTGTTAATCTCTACCAGGAGTGCAAATTAAACAGAAAATACCTTTCATAATTCTAGAAACTTGAATAAAACAATAAACCAGGATTAATTCTAAATTATATACAACAAACAAACATACATTTTTTTTTTCTTTGAGAAAATGTTTTTTTAATCAAATGTTTTCTTCCTTTTATTTGTAACTACAGTTTACAGGTATTGTTACAATATATATATAATTTGTGATGTTTTCAATTTGTGTCTTCTGCAAGTAGATAATATTGTATATTCTTTTTTTAAAAAAAAAAAAAAAAGATTATACAATATTATCTACTTGCAGAAGAAACAAATTGAAAACATCACGAATTATATAATTACTGCAAGAAACATCGAGTTATTTATATAGAAAATGATATATATATATATATATATATATATATATATATATAGGTTCCTCTTTTAGCCTTTTCTTAATCTTCAGTAATTATTCTTCCATCTCCGTCTACCAATCCGATTTTTTATTTCAGACCTAAAAATCTTTCTTTACTAGTTTTTAAGACACGTCTGTTTCCCTTATGTATCATTTAAAACTGTATATTGGCATTCTTTTTCCTATCATTTCCTTTAAGCTAATTTACATTTTTGTTAAATCTATCTTTGGTAGCTTTTGATTTTTACGCCATTTTCTCTTCTAGCATTTCTTACATACTCCTCCAAGAAATGATTGTGTTATCTCTGTACTTAAAGCCGAAGAAAACTGTAGTAAGCCATTGCCATAGTACTGTAGTGTTACTGACGGACATCTTGTCAGTACGAATTTAAATCATTTTAGGCACTGAAGATGGCCTCTGGTGGAGAAGTTAAAACGTTTGTTTTGAATAATGTGAGACCACGACCACATAGCCTGGACAGTAGTTTTTACAAAACTGTAGTAATTTTCCGTCCATCGTAATACAAGACTCTACTAAATGAATGTAACATAAATTGACACTCCTTCATGTACGTTTAAAATTCTCTAATCTCAATTCACACAGAAAGTATAATTTTAACTAAATTATTCACTCACTAGTAAAGTTACAAGTAAGTTAATGAGTAAATAATCATGAAAAAATATTATTTTGCTTGCAGTATTTACGGAACATGAGATCATAAGAAAGGCCTTTAATTGTTAGGTGACTAATTAATTTTGCAAGAAAATTAGTTTTAGCAAGATTTAATCAAAAGTAAGAGTAGGGTTTCAACAAAAATGATCTTTAACAGATAATCATATCGCGCATGCACAATAACTGTTCCGTAAAGAACATCATACATTTTTGTCAGCAGTTTGTTGTTTATTGTTTTCAACGACAGATACTAATGATTTAATTAATATTAACGAATCTGGTCAGTGGTGAACGGTGGCCTACGATTTAATAAATTAATGCTAAATCACTAAGTGTTATACTAATATTGACAGTGACGTTTGTGTAGTGCTGAGAAAAGGGATGCTAAGTTAAGTTGTGCCTTTAACAAACGCTGAACAATTGCTTATGGATAGGAGTGGTGTTCAGATAATGCTGAAGTGATAAAGAAAGAAGCGACACATCACAATAGATTTTATTAATATAAAATTTTCAGATGTTTCAGAAGGTATACAACTTTTACGAGTAACAAACTTTTCAGTTTGCACTTGTAATTTTTTTAACTATAAAACTTCTAATACGTCAAGTGTTTAAAAAAACATAAAACTTTTAATTTTAATGGAACTGAAACCTTCTAATCGAGACTGTTGACAGATGATTACAGCTATGGTTAAAGTTCTCTTGGGCCAAACGTGTTAAACCAAATCGTTGGACCAAGTTGAGACAAAACAAATGTGAACAGTGAACTTTTTCACAACTGATGAGTGCCATTCAGACAGAGGACGTGCTTAAACACCCCTGCCCAACTTATAAAAAATTCAACAACTCCAACAGCTAATTTTGAGCCGTTTTGTAGCCCATACCTTACAACTAGTGATTACCTATTCTTCATTTACCTTAAGAAATGGCCTTGCCAACAATTGTAGGAATGTAAGGAGTTTGAAACGATAACACCGAAGAGGCTAAAGTCCCAGACAAAGGTTAAATGCAGTCTTTTCACAACCTTGATTTAGCAGTTTTTTCTTGATGTAAAATTATCAGAAAAAAATAATGACTGTATGGGAAACTAAGTATATATTTCGATATTTTCCTAAGGAAAATATTGAGTTACTAATAGCGTGTTCCCTCTTAACTCTTCTTTCAAAACAATCTGGTTTAAAAAAACTCTAGTTATTGAAAATTGTTCATTGTAGTAGAACCGGGCATGTCTCATAATGCCTATTTTACATTTACTCAGTGCAAACACAACTTTACTGTGCGATAAAATTTATTCATATTTATGTAACAATATACTTCTACTCAACGTTTATTCAATATGTATTAAGATGAAAAAATAGTTTTAAGTAGCTTTTAGTTTTGAATAAGTGGTTAACTATTTTAAGTATAACTACTTGTTTAACTACTTCAAAAATACTTTACGTCACCTAAAAATTAAATAGAAGGAGAATTAATTAAAGTAAAATTTATCAAAATCTCTAATAATAGAAGCCTTCAGTTTTTAATAGTTTCTGGCGCATGCTGTCATTAACACTTGATCGTGTATTCTTGATAAAAATAAATTCCTATATAATGTTAACGCTGTAACAGAGATTACAGCAGGCTTCTCCGTGATTCCATTATGGGACGCCAGCTGCCGTTGCTAGGCAACAGTTCTTGCTTGTTAGCGATACTTAATCGCTCATCGTCCTCTTGATCGTAATATGTTCACCAATGTGTATCGTTCATAAGAAACTCAACTCAATTCAAGTCAATATTACATCTAAAATATATTTTCAAGAATTTATTGAAGCATTTAGCAGAAAATCGGTATTATCACAAGTAGGTAAACATAATTGTATTTATTTATAAACTAACAGTTTTTAATATTGTTACAGAAAAGCACACTTTATTTCTCAAATTCTGTTGAATCTCCGCCGCTATTTCTTTTAAGAATAACTTTTGGTAAACGACATTTGAACGTACATGTGTCTGCCTAAAGTATATGTAACGTGAACAAACGAAAGAACTCCTTAATTATAATAAAATATATTGGCTCCTGCCCATTTTTGTCTTAGATAGTAGTAATGTACTACGCAGTAAACGTTTATGCTAACAATAAATTATATTCATAAAAATAAAGGATTAGTAAAAACAAAACAAACAATCATATACTAAATGGAAAAGACAATAACACGCCATAACTGGTCAGTTGTCGTGCAAGAAAACCTACAAAACAAAGTTTTATAACCATATTTTACTTTCAAAGATGAAATAACATATACGAGGAATCCCAGAAAAACTCTACAATTAATGTAAATAGACAGTGTGCATCAAAAAGTATATAATAAAAAGTCGTCTTAGTTAGATAACAAGAAAATAGAAAACGGTTTATCGTAACTATATCAAAGAAAATGGTAGAAAACAATTGGTATGCTATTGTATACTGAAAAATATCCTTTATTAATTGATGACAGACATCGGTTTGTGCTATTAACACTTTATCAAGTTGGTCTTCTAACACACTTTCATATGTGTTCATCTACATTGTATCTGAAAAGTCTTATGTTGTAACTTACACATTTATGTAAGTTTACGTTTCATCTCAAAATGTAACGGGTATTATATTACTATTGTTCAATGAACGGTGCATATAGTGTAGTAGCTTTCGTTAGCTAAGAATTAGACATTACGTTAACAGTCAGTAGACAGACTCACTTGATAAATCTTCATCTCGAACAGATTGTAAAATTTCTGTTCCGGATGTGGTGCACATAGCTGCTTCTATTTCTTCTTCTACCAGGGACTAGGTGAATCACTTGTTCCGGTCCCACAAGAATACATACACTTCACCAACGCTTCCTAGCCTTTCCTGTACTTCGCGTCAAACAGGTCGCTATTGCCAAACTACCTTAGGCATTCTGCCATCTGCCAACCTATTCAGATGAACAATCCATCTCCCTTTCTTCTGTGCAATAGGATTTGGATAATAAAAATATTCACATCTTTAGGAATTTCATCATTGTAGTCTATCCCTTCGTGTGCAGCCTTTAATAGACGTCAAGAATCTCATCCCCGGTGCCTGTATTCTACTGGGATGTTTTGTCAGATTCACCTAGCTTTTAACTATTATTAATTCTCTGTCTGTTTATATTTTTTCTTTTTACCTATTGTAAGCATTCCTGAATCTTGATGTGTTTGTATGATTTGCGCCTATGAATCAATAAATTATATTCATTCATTAATATCACTGACAATCACTCCCTAATTTTGTAAAACAAACATGAAATTTTTAAAAATAAGCTCAAAAATATTTTTACGGACTTTGAGAATGGTACAAGACAGAACTTACAAGGAAAGAAAACTATTTAATTATTGATAAGTGCTGACGTATAAATCTCCATTCCTGTGCAGCCACTTTCATAAGAATTTAATACTGACAACTCTACTGCTGTAAATCTCGGAACGTCTTCAGACAGTACCTGAAACCGTACATAATTAAGGTATAGGCTACCAGATGTAAAATCACCTCCTCTTGTTTACGTTTTCTTGTCTCAGGTGTATTGTGCAGACTGTCCATGTTTATAAATGTATAACGTCAGTATAATAGTTTACTTACCAGGATGACCACAATTAGAGATTTCCTTAAAATGTTTTATCATCTATTACTTTAAAATATTTTGCTCCAGTTTGGTGCAGATATGCGTGCGCATATTACACCAATGAAGCTCAGAATATAATTGGAAATTATCTAATGGTTGAAGTTCTACTGCTTGAATCCATTATACATGACGCATATATCTCTAAATCTAGCTGAATCTATGTTATTGTAGATACAGAAAATACGTCTCAATTTAATAGTCTAATATCTTAGAGACTAGTGAGACATCTAATTACCGTATTTCATTGACAGACAATCAGAGGTTTTTGTTCCTTGTATTTCAGTATTAAGAAAGCAACATACTTGTTGTAACAAGACTGTTTTCTGTGTAACACACGTCGTTTTGTTTGGTGTTGGTCAACGCTAGGCCAACGTCACTGTTCAGACACAGTTAAACCGGAAACCAATGTTATTATTAACGAAAACCACTAAAGTTTACGAACGAGATAACATATATTTTGCTTAATTTGTAAGTCACGGGATACAAGGAACACTCTCTGCAACATCGTATAAAGTATTTATTTCTGACCCAATCATCTTAGTAAAACTACTAACGAATTAAAATTAATTTCCGGTTTCTGGTAGTCCACAGATTCCTGTAATCCGTTGCGCAGACATATGGCACTGAGAACATCGTTTATCACTCAGCATATTTTACGGATTAAAAATTGTTGTAACATAGAAAAAGAGGATAAACCAGTAAGATAATTTATTAAGTAACAGTAGTAAAACTACTTTACTACTGGAATGAAACAGCCTTACTTTGGCGGACATTAATATTGCTACGACAATTACGTAACACTTATACACTATTACACCACAGTCTCCATAGGCTGGCCTAGCGTGCGGCGTCTGTGTCATGGCCAGTCACTCACGTAGCTCTCTAGACTGTACTTGTAACTACGAGGATTTTGCTGGCACGCCGCCAAAAGAATGAAAAATTATTCTGGAACATCTGGGAGACCTATATAAGCAACAGCGGCCGGCTTAAAAGTATGTACACCTATCGTTATTATAGAGTGGGGATCAGGTGATTGCTGCGGATTAGTGGAAAGTGATTATTGTATTATAATTAGTGCCTAAGTTTAATAGCTGACATTATTATTTGCGTATAAACAAATTTAACTTGAATTATTTTATGAGAGTACCCTGTTGACTTCAAAATGTTACTTGTGACTAATTATAGCTGGGAGTGATTTCTTTGAAGTGTGTATTTTGTTTCCACTGTACAATACGACGACCCGTGGATGAATCATACAATAATATAAATATAAAATATTTCCAATACAACCGTCAAAACAGCTGATTAAGTAAATAAACATTAAAACAATAAATCAAGTTAAATCAAATTAATTCGACAATTTCTTTAATATTAAAGTCTATTATTCGCTAATTTTTTCATTAAAATCGAATCAATTTGATTATTTGTTAATTAATTTATAAACCTCTGATAATACTGATATAATCAGCGAAACGTTCGTCAGGTGAAAGTACAAGAAATAATTTTACTTGCAGAAGAATTTAATGTTTGAAGAACTGTTCATAATATAAAATAATTTTGTAAGAGAAAAGATAGAAGCGTATATGCAGGTCGGTAAAATACTCATAAACGTTGTGTAGGTACCAGACTAAGCTAGACGTTTTCCATTCAGTATCCTCCACAGACTTGTTCAACTAGTTCTTTTTACATTATTTTAGACGGACGAAAAATAATACGACAAAACGTTTTATTACTACGTTTGTCAGTGCCTCTACAAGGTTTTCAACTAACTCAGCTAACGAGAGTAGGCACTCACTGGAGAACAGGCACTGCAGCATGTTGTGATAAACAATCAAAACAGAGACAGATTTAAACTTAGGAAGCAAGTATGTTGACATTGTACAACGCGGATTAGCTAAACCTAACCTAAACAAAATGTCTTTTAAATAATTTCGAATTTAAGTAATTGCTGCTTAGGATAATCGTATTTTGTGAAAAATTATAAACAGATGTAGATGATGGGATCAGCAATAAGCATTTCGATCAGTGGTGGAAGCTGGCCTATAAATAAATAAATAATTCCTAAGTTACTAAATTACCAGAATTGACAGTGCATTTTATGCAGTATTGAGTATAAGAAAGATAAACTGAGTTAAGCTATAAGTTTAATGAACGCTGAAGAAATACTCACGCAGAAAGGTATTGTTCAAATAGACGAGCTAATGCTGAGGTTTTACACTTCACATTCCGTGTTACTGATAAACAATTTTCAGATATTTCACGCAGTATACAGCTTTTTGTTGGGAAAAAATTTCCAGTATATATTTAAAAATTGTATTTATATTACAACACAATTTTACTAACTTATTAATGTAAAACGTTATATTCGATTTTAGAAAAGCACTGGTGAGCTGGCTAGTATAAAAAAAATAACACAAGTTTATGAACATTAAAAATTTAATTTTATGTGTCAACGGTTTAATCGTGTAAGTTCGTTTTTTATGACACTGTGCACACATATCTGGATCGACGCCAACAATCACGCGCACTATTATACATCAGACATTATGTAGTATTTTCTGAGTTAACAAATTTATTTTTCTCCGTCATCAGACAGTTATTTACTTTCGGAAGGCGTAACAACAGTTTATAAGATTGCTTACAAAACTATGCTGCGGTCGTTTTTCATGTGATTCGCATAAATGGCAAGAAAGTAAAGGTGTTTCATCCATACGATGTGCTTGTAACACGAGTAAAGCGCGTATCACGAAACGAAACATCAAGTTATAAGCTACTACAGAAGTTGGTGGCGTCTTGCTTAAACAGAAATATAGACAACTTGCTTAAACCGTATACGAAACGCACCAGCAAACAAGATGAACAAAGAAATAAGAGAAAACCGCGGGGCGTCTGTGTAAAAGCGAAGGCGTTATTATTTCCTTTTGTTTACACACACGCACACGCACAGTTATTAAGCGGGTATTGCATTGCTGTCAATACAGTGGCGTCGCAATCCATTGTAACTTCTTTACCTACACTACTATTGTTAAACTTTCACTTAGCAGCGTTTATCCCTTTGTATCTCTACCAACGTTTCTGGGTTGTGTATGATGTGATAATGGACTGTCTTTGATTGACTTTGGGGAGTAATATTTCGCTCCAGTTTTTTAGGATTTAATTTTCTTGTTGTAATCTAGAATCCCCCTTTCAATTCAAAGTGCGGTTGACTCAGCCATCTCAAAACTGACTTCCACTATGCTTATCTTATGTTCCGACAATAGCCTACATGTTTGTAAATATTAATTAACAGGTGGCATTGTCAAGTGATCTCTAAGTAGTGTCTACCATATTACTTTCAAAATTCAACCATGTACATACATAATACATAAATCAAAAGTCCAATATTTTTTAAATGCTTGAGATATTTTTAAAGCTTTTCCTCAATTTATATTCTTGGCTTTCATACATATATTGTACGACAATGAACTATATCCGGTTTTTACTTGTAATATCTACAAGTATGTCACCTCTAATGAGGTGAGTCAAATTTCTGTTGTAATAGTACCAGGTATTTTGCATTTTGTTTCACTATTATTAGTCTTTTTCCCCACTTGTTCTAATCATGTAGGTACTTTCGTCATTCTGTATCGTTGCTAATCAAGCAAAATAAGACGTTAGAGTGGTTTTCTTAATTATACAACCTAACCTGTTATGTTATTATAATAGTGTTATTCTTAAATTATATTATTTTATAATAATTTGTGCAATTCAGAATACAATGCTTCTGTAATACAAATACATCATTGTGGCGCCAATTATTACAATTCATATAGTTTTCATATAATAAAATGGTTATTTTATATTGTTGACACTAATAGAAAGTATACAATTACAATAAGACAGTAAACATATGAGATTTTCATTATACACCATTAAGCATTACTGTAAATCTTCTTTACTTGGTAAAAGTATTTCTAGACAGAACTTGTAGACACAACAATTTTTATATATCATGTTTCAGTTTTAGTAATGATAACATTGAATTGGTTACTTTTTGAAGTGGCTACGAAAAGGTTAAACGACAATACTGTGTAGGTGATTACGTCAACTTGTGGTAGGTGCAGGCATTTTTGGCGTTAGCCAATGTAGGTGCGGGCATTCCTGATTTTAATCGTGGACTGATCGACTAGGCTGCTGCGTATTTGAAAGACAGGAATCTTAGGTTTTTCAAATCTAGTACCACATTTTGGCTGTGAAAATGTGAGAAAATTATGAGAATTTTTTAAAGTAAGCTATAATTTTCTATAACAATACATGATTCTACATGAGAAAAAAAGGACATGAATGACAAGTATCAACAATGATGACAATTATGAACCTCCGCTTAAGAGATTTGTTTGGTTTGTAACTCACAGTGTTGTTCCAGCACGGAATCGATTGTCTGGATGAACGACCACCGGTGGGCGGGTTACGCTGCGTAGCTGATGAGGTGAAAGCAGCTGTAAAACTGTGCACGTATTACTCTGTATTTCCAGAGACATTCGTTGTTCGTTCTTAAGCAATAGATCCTCAGTTTTTAATCCAGCGCTGTTCGTCTTACGATAACCCGAAGTGGTACTATGGGCGATAAGGAGCAACGCAGATGGTAGGTGATCGACGAAATCCTACAGATCTTCTGCTCGCCACTCAGAATTTGGTAAGTATAAGCACCAGATCGCCATCTTCACTGGCTTTAATTAACTGATTGCTCCTGCTTGTAGAGGCGTAGCGAGCGGAACTAGTTAGGGGAGATTTTTGTTGCTAAGAAATACAGCAACGCCTCCCCTAGCTTCCCCTTGGTATCACTTCACTGTGAAAGGACTCATATTAAATAGTTATTGAGGCCTCAAATGTGTTTCCTGCAGGCACACAGATATCGGTGTATGCCTAATCAGTAGCATTCTCAGTTCGCAATAATATGAAATGCAAGCCGCGATATTCGATTGAAGAATGTTTTCCATGGTGGATGTTGAAGAATGAGTCGCTACCGTCCGTGCTTACTTTTTTGGTTTCCCTTTTGCCCAGCCTTTTTCCTTCTTTCGGTCGGTTTGGGCTTCTAGACCCCCCAGCCAGTTTTGTGACGTCTATAACATACGATCCACTACAAGATTTTTCTATTAAAAAGTGCTCACTTTCGTGAAGTCCCCTTCTTTTCGTTTGACAATCAGATAACTTGAGCACCGCCGGCGTACCGGCCGACGGCCCCAAAAACGTCTCCGCATTACAGTAGTGAACTACCTCCTTCTCTTCACCCTCCGAGGAGGGATTCTTTTTTGGATGAGTGTTTCTAAGGATCTCTCAACGCCAGAATGAATTTTTAAACCTAACATTTGAGTCCTACGAGTAACGGAGGACACCACCGACACCACCGCGGAAGAGCCCACGAGTACCACGTCAAGGACTCAATAAAACATGGTTCGTCCTGGTGCAGTGAGGCTATCGCTCACCAATCACTAACGTCTGTCCATTGGCACGATCGGTTTCACTGTGGGTTAATGTTTGTTTTCGAGCGGTACACATAATCTTATCTAACTCATCTACCATTGCCCTGTTAACCAGCACTAACAGCAGTAAAGAGTAACAGCTCCCCCCCCCCACACGAAACCATAATGTTGTAGGCTGGGTGTACTGTTGGATTTCTGGGATTTGTTGTTATTGGTGTTATTATTATTATTATTATTATTTTTCTTTTTAGTAGTAGTAGTAGTAGTAGTAGTAGTAGTAGTAGTAGTAGTAGTAGTAGTAGTAGTAGTAGTAGTAGTAGTAATAGTAGTACTAGTAATAGCAGTAGTGTGATTATTGCTTTATTGCTGTAGCATTAGTACAGTATTAAGGAAGTAATATAATATAAGGAAATAAATAATAACAGGCTTACCTCATAATAATAAGGCTGGATGTAGAAATTTTACTCTCTTTCCTTGTACATAAATACTTAATAAAGTAGTATCATTCTCGATATTAAATCTTGTCTTCCTTTATGCTAGCACTGGTCTGCTAAATATCTGTAATATATACGGTACTGAAAACAGAAGCTTAAGAATATTTCAGTAGGCGAACAATAATACGAAGAACTGAAAACTGGAGTGAGACTGTAAAATCAGACAGCTTATTGTTTGTTTTGCTTTGAAAAAAACGCAGACACAGATTCAGTCAGATTACTGAATCGTTTACTTCTATGCAAAACAAGTAGTTTTGCCATTTTGTGAAAATCTATATCAATACACCTCTTGTCACTCTTTGAAAATTGTGTATTCAAATTTTATTAAGTGCTGTAACGGCCTGTAAAGTTATGGCCGTTACGTAAAATTTGAAACTAGACGGAGCGAAAATGCCCTTGATGGAGCGAAAATGTTCTGGAACACAGAGTGACAGGACTTGCGATAAAACACTCATTTAAACCGTAACAACCTTTTATTAGTGCTTCCTCATTTCATAATCAAAACATATTTTACTCGAACGATTGAATATGAGCAATAAATATAATAAGTAAGTAATAAGTTTCAGGTTACAGGCAATAACCATGTATTGAGTACAACTACAATAACAGTGTTCAAACGATTTAATTCTTGTGTAATTAATAGCAGTTCTTAGTTTTCATTTTATCAACAAATATATATGTATTCAATCTGTCCTAATCACAATTACCAATACTATTAACAATAAAAATCAATCAAGCAGTATAGCAAGTGGATCCTTTAACACAGTTAAGAATATAATTTTAATACACAGTTCTAACAAACTTTTAATCATTACAAATATGAAAATACGATTTACCTGTAGGCTTTTTATATCAATAAATATATATTGTAACGTGACCTACGGTAGCACAAGGTTTACAAGTATAAATAATTGAAGAATTATTGTTCACAATATAACAATACCCAAGTGTTAAAGAATCATATATATATATATATATATATATATATATATATATATATATATATAAAAGTACAAAATTAAGTAGGAAAATAAATAGTATGTAAACTGTAGGAATTGTAAAAAGGAAAATGAAATGTAAGAACAAATATACTGATAATATATTGAAAGAGTGGTAATAAGTAAACTCTCAAAAGACAATATTATAAAATAAACTTAAATTGTAATAATTAAGTAGTAAAGTGGTAATAATTAATAAACCTTGATATGACCCAGTGATAATAAATACATCAAATATAAAATACAATGTTAGAAGGTGAACAAAAAAGTGATAAGTAAGTAAGAAAGATAATAATAAATAATGAACCATGATAGGACCCAGTGTTAATCAATGAACTACATAAAAACATTAGGTAATAGAGTGAAATGTAGTCAGCAATAAAGAAAGAACTTGTGATAATAGTCTATAAGTAATAACTGGACCCAACTATAGTAAATAAACAGAATAAATTATAAGGAATAGTTATAAGTAGACATGGGCATAGTTTTAATGAAATAAGAAAATGTTTGTATATGATATAACTATGTTTGTTGGAAGCAAACCACTAATAATTGTTTTCCATTATGTTAAGGACGTTTTTTAGTACATAATAAGGATGATAAGGAATCCATTGTTTTATTTTAATGAATAAAGTTTATAAATTTATATTAACCACTGTTAAAAATAATGATAAAAGACTAATATGTTGTGCTGAAAACAGGTAAAGGGAGTTAGACACTATATTCTATAAGTGAGATTATAAGGGAATACTAGCACACATCTAATGTTCATTTGTATTATATTTTGTTTTGGTTGTAATTAACCCAAATATTATTATGTTGAGTATTACAATTAACAGAACCGTTTAAAAAAAACATGTAAAACTTTAGATTTGCCTAAAAGATTTGTTAAGTAATTATGTTATGTTATATGATGATTAAAAATAATCAAATGTTATAATTTAGTAGGTTATTACAGTAATTATGTTTAAAAGTATTTAAAATTAACAAAAATGGCAATGAACAGTTGTAATCAGTATAGGGGAGGTGAATTATGAAGTCTAGGCAATTAGGCCTATAACTGGTAACCAGAAATTTGTGAAATTTATGACAAAACAATAACCGTTGATAAAATAAAGTATATAATCTGTTTAGGTTTTATAATAATAGTGTAGGACACAAAACTGGATAGAAAATAATTAGTTTAAAGGTAATTTACAACAGAAAACCAAATGAAAAATGTATGAATCTGTTATAATTTAAAAAAAGGTAACCTTGTGAGATATCAAAATAATTTGTAAACAAAAAGCAAACTAATAGTGTTATTATGTTTACGATTACAGGTAGTATAAGGGAGTTACAATAGTTTAAAGATTTTTAATAATTTTGTATAGAAAAATGTTAGTTTTACATAAGAATGTTGTAAATTATCAACCAATGGGAGTTAGTGTTTGGAAGAGAGAAACCATAGTAACGAGTAAATAAATTGTATTATTCCATTATTAGCTCTTTATGAGTGCAGACGTACTAAACCGCAATGAGTAAAGAAAAGAATTAATTAAACAAAATTTGTCAGAATTAATGATGAAAATAGTAAAGTAAATTATAGAAGTAACACTAACACTAACATGAATTAAAAATTTACCATAAGAAATTAAATTATCCATGAGGAATTGCTGAGGAATCCCAAGTGACGGAATACGAACCATTGGAAGAAAGAAACTATCTCAAACCCATAAATGAATGACGAAATTTTCAATAACAAGGATGACTGATGAAAAATAAACACCTTAACCAAATAACTAAGAAAAAAGAAGCATTGAATTAACGAAAAAAGACATTCAGCAGTATTCGTGAGAAATATTACTCGGATAGAAGCGACAGAGGATTGTTAAGTATATTTTAAAATACGACTTAACAGTAACACACTAGAACACCAAACAATAAGTGGAAATACGCTTTCAACATCATTTATCACTTTTCAACAAACACTTGAACTTCCTTTGATTAAATGAACACCTCAAATTGGAGAACTATCTCAATCTAACATTGATTCTTTAAGTGAAAATATTTTAAACGTAAAATTTACTAAACTCAGATAACCTCCAAACGCTAAATCCAGTAGCTATAGTTTACCACTGTAATTATAAGTGTATCACATTTTCTATGTTATTTAAAAGGTATTTGTAAAATTAGGTACTTTTATTAGTCCATTTGACAACATTTTCTGTAGTCCCAAGAACTTCGACCTGAGATTATAAATCAACGAAAAAATCAACTCCATAACCCTAGTCTCGATATACTGCTGGACAGAATAGCCAACCGCTAATAATTAAACATGCCGGCGCAAAACAAGATATATAATTTGGATGAAATTGTAATAAGAAAAACCAATTGATAATTGTTAATAAACATAATAGAAGCATTGAACTGTATGTTTGATTTTATTTTACTATTCTTTAAAAATTGAGTACTCACTTATCAAAACATTAAAGTTTACAATTTTGGTTTACTAAGAAGAGTTGGCCAACCGGAAGTTGAGGCAGAAAATACGAATTTGAACGTCCGAGCTGGTGAGTAGACACTCTCCACTTGTAAGTATTATAACGAGCAAGGTCTCGTGTAGTTACAAAATATATATATCCAATCTGGATTAATCACAATTTCCAATACTAGTAACAATAAAAATTAATCAAGCATTATAACAAGTGGATCCTTTTTAGGACAGTTAATAATATAAATTACAAATATATATATTACATTTAATATTTATAATTAAATTTACCTCAAGATGTTATTTTTCTATTTGGTACATGTTTCGAGAGTTCCTGTTCTCTCATCTTCAGCCTTCGCGATGTTGTTTCTGGTGAAGTATTTGTGTGTTGGCTACTGGGTGCAATTAAGGATGTTTGTTGGTCTTTGGTATTTTAAAGTTGTATTATTGTGTGTGATTGTGGTATATGTTTTTGTATTTTGTGTATTTTCGATGTTGAGTGCTTTGAATATTGTGTCATGTTCAAAGCACCCAACATCAAAAATACACAAAATACAAAAACATATACCACAATCACAACCAATAATACAACTTTAAAATACCAAAGACCAACAAACATCCTTAATTGCATCCAGCAGCCAACACACAAATACTTCACCAGAAACAACATCGCGAAGGCTGAAGATGAGAGAACAGGAATTCTCGAAACCTGTACCAAAAGAAAAGTAACATCTTGTGGTAAATTTAATTATAAATATTAAATGTATTATATACATCAAGAAACGGACTGTAGCAGAAAGTGATTGAGTATATATATATATATATATATATATATATTGTAAAATTCTCGACATGTTTACACTGGTTACAAATAAATAATTTCTTTGTGTAGGTTCAAATAAAAGATAAAAAAAAATTTATTTAAAAAAAAACTTTTGTTAAAAAAAAATTTGTATGTTTGTTTGTTATTGTAATAATTTAGAAATAATCCTGGTTCTGCGTTTTGGTTAAAATTTTAAAATTCTTTGAGTTTATTTTGGTTAAATTTTACACTTCTGGTTGACCTTAACTAAATCTAGAGTTAATCAGATTATCTTCTGACAGTAATCGATTGGTGATTTTCAGTGCTGCTCCAGTATATCACTTTCAGTTAAGATTTATCGTCTTCCAGTAAGTCCTGTAGTTAGTTAAACTCTTAATTTAATATGTGAAATAATTGTAAAATCCAGATAATTGAAATAATTTAATTTTCTAATAATGATTCTTAAAGATCGATTTAAAATCAATGTTGAGCAAATATTCGACTCTTTCACAGGGATATATCGATTTGCCATTACAGGTTATTTTTATATAAATATCAAAAAAGGTTCTTTCAACGATTATAATTATATAGTCAGAGAAGGGAGCAGACATAGAAAGTATAACATGTACAAAAATAATTCTTAAAAGTAATAAATGACAATTTGTTAATAATATATAATGTTTGTAGTATATACTTTATACCCAATCGTTGACTAGACGACTTCGTTGTTGGTTGATACAAACATCACGGGAAGATCAAAATGGCGGCACGTCTCGCTGTAGAATATTAATGTGAATTGATGGTTGGAAATTCTGAGAATAAAATCACCTTCACAACTGTTTTATTGGTCTCCGTGATAGTGTATATTGTCTATTGTGTTGTTCTGGTATCCTGGATAAGTGTTCAGCGTTCGCTGGTCTTAATTGTCTTATTTTAGATGTATTGAATGTTTGCTGGTTATGGCGAAAAAATCGAGAAGTTGTTACGAAGTGAATTATTAATGTTAGTTTGTTTGACCGGTTTAATTCACTTGTATTATGTTGTGTATTGTTTGTTTTCACTGTTGTGGTAGTGTATTTCACTGAATTTAAGTCAAAAAGTGTCAATTTAGTTAACTCTCGTTTTCACTGATTTTCGCTTTATACTCCATTACAATTCGTTATACGGTTTTAGAACGCGATCGAGCATCAACCGTTCCCGTTAAATGTTAATAATGAACTGTTTTACTTCCTTCGTCTTAGGAAATATCTTGCCAAGTTAATATTGGAAAAGTATTGTTAAAATAATTATCACTTCCTATTTAGGTAATTATAAAGTACATTATATATGGAATATTTTTAGTTTATTGATTGCTTTCTTGAACTATTAACCACATAATTGGTTTATTTATCTCATTCTGTTTAATTTGATATGTCATAGTCCATATTTATTGAGATTTTTTTAAAATAGATATATTTCTGTCTTTTTGGAAATCTAGGCCCAAAACTCTGTTTCCTGTTCTTGTACACAATTACTGCCATTTTAGGTGTTATAAATATAATTATAATAAATTTCAAATGGTTACAAATCTTTCCCTTGCCTTAAATCCCTCATAAATTTAACATTTGAACAGTCTTTTAGTGATAATTCATTAATTTACTATTTCTCCTCTGAAATAGTTAGTTTTTACATTTCGAAAATTTTTAATAATTTAAGACATTTTTCTATATTACTCTTTTAAAACATAGGATCATTTACAGTAGTTAGTTATCGATCCACCTTACATAAATCTTGTTAGTTTACATGGTTTATTGGTTAATTAATTAGTTTACATTAATTTTTGGGAATTCATTATTTGGCCTAGAGTTTAGTATTTTACATATATGGTTTTTTCAAATAAAGTTAATTCTACACCTCCTCTGACTTTTAAAAGTTAACATAACATGAAATAAAATTGTTTACATAACTATTGATACCAGTAGCATATAATTCATGCTACTAATACAAAAAATAATATTTGACATGAATTAGCAGTCTTCAAAGTTAGACATGTTTGTTGGAACTATGTTGAACATACTGGACGGTAGCGCGATGATTTTATTTTACTAGGTTGGCTAATCTGATTTATATCTCATCAACGTTCGCGTAATCGTACTTGACCAGTGCGCATTCAGTAATCTCGGCGTTCGGTTCGCCGGACCTTTCCGTCAATTTAGTGTCGACATTAGATGTAGGCCTTAGGCCTTACTATTTTCTATCTTGGCCAACTAGCGCCACAACTTCATTCTTAACTAAATTTGTTAATTATTAATTCAATATGCAGCATTAGCCAGCCTTCTTTCAATTTATTACCGCTGTAATGTGATCATTCAAATTATTAAAACTATTCGTATACAGTCCACTTCTCTTATTTCTTAATGTAATTTAATACATCCTACACAACATCTTCAATCATAATGGAAGACCAGCAGACAAATATTTAATGCAAGATACATAATTTTCGCCCGCTTGGGCTGAACAAATTAACTCTTCCGGTCCGCACTTGCGGAACGTTACTTTTCTTGAACTGTTTCGGCCCACTTGGGCCGGGATCAGCCATATTTTTGGTCACTCCGGACCTGGATTTCCACTTAATGTCTTTTGTATCTTTTTATGGCCATCACGGGCGGGTTAGCACGTGAGCTAATGCGACCGTGGCGTGATTTGCGTAGCCATTTCGCTCGTCGTCTTCAGGCAACGTGATAGCAAGTTCCTGCCGGCTGCAGTGCCTCAAGGTGGTCATCTTGCCAGCTGTTCACCATCATCATCAAGGAGCCGACGCTGAGGGACGTCGCTGACCAGGTACCACCAGCAACAGTAATAAGGTGCGTAAAAGAATGTCTGAGGAAGGCCTCAAGGTGCTGACCAGAAAGAGAGGCGGATTAAAGTCCGCGATAGTGCGGATACAATCCGCGGTAAATTCATTTGACATTAATTTAACCACAAAACATTTTTTGACTGTGAGATTAGAAAGTCTTAAGAGCTTAGCCTCGAAGTACGACGAAGTACAGTCTGAGATAGAGCTTATAAGTAAAGACGTGAGCACTGCTCAGGCAGACCGAGTCGAGGTTGAGGAAATGATATACTCAACTGAGGCAAACATTTTACAACTTCTTGACACTGTTAATACTCAGACTGTGCCTCCTGTACTATCGACGCCTGTGCATTTAAAACCGATAAGTTTGCCCTGCTTCTCAGGCAACATACTTGAGTGGCAACATTTCTATTCAATTTTTAATGATCTGGTGCATTCAAGATCAGATTTAACACCAGTACAGAAACTGCATTACTTGCATTCATCGGTGAAGTGTGAACCATTAGACTTAATTAAATCATTACCAATTTGTCAAGAGAATTATGTAATAGCGTTGAACTTGCTGTCCGATAGGTACAATAATCCATTTATATTAGCAAAATATTATGTACAGAACCTACTTCAGGTTAAGTCCACAATAAAGGACTCCGTCCAAAGCTTGGCTGAGTTTACGAATACTATAACGTCTTCTGTTAATTCGCTGGCGGCAATGAAGCTGTCTGTAAACCTATTTGAGTTTATTACTATACAATTGCTTTCCACTAAACTTGACCCTATCACTTTAAAACGTTGGAAGGAGTCTATAGACCCTGACAACTTGCCTAGTTTTCAAGACTTTACTCATTTTTTGAATTTGCGCCGACAGTTTTTAGAAAATACTATGCCAATTGAACCCAGACAGCAATTCAATAAACCTAGTGTAAAACCAAACAATAAGTTTGAGAAATGTAGTTTAAGAAATACTGCTGGCAGCAGTACCTTTAAGAGTTATCATGCTACGGGAAGGCATCATTCATGTGTGTGCTGTAAATCTGATCACCCGCTTTACATGTGTAATAATTTTCGCATATTAAGTGCCGCTGAGCGGGGGCAATTGGTGGCAAACCATAAATGTTGTATTAACTGCCTTAGAGCAGGTCATTTGATAACAAATTTTAAAAGTAAACAGGTTTGTAAAATTTGTTCAAAGGGTCACCACACCTTGCTGCACGCTAATTACGTGCCGAAATCAGCAGCTGCCAGCAGTAACTACTGCTCATTTAAATTACAGTGTAAAAACAATGTACTTTTATCCAATGCAGTTGTATATGTCATTGATCAGGCTGGCAATAGGCATAAGGCGCGCGCACTTCTTGACGCCGGGTCTCAGATCAATTTTTGTACGAAATCATTTGCGAAAAGATTGCACCTCAAACTAACCCGATCTAATATTCCGATTACAGGAATAAGCAACACAGCGTGTTGCGCTACTGACATTGTTTCTATGCGTATTATGTCTCGCTATCAGAGACATAGTTTCGAGGCCAAATTTGCCGTCTTATCTAACTTAACTCATAATCTGCCTTCAATATCGTTTGACATCAACCGGTTCCACATTCCAAATAAAATTTTTCTCGCCGACCCAGATTTTAATATATCTTCACAGATCGACATACTATTGGGGGCTCAATTTTATCTAGATTTAATATTAGCTAATAAGTACACACGCGGACCCAACTTCCCTATCATTCAGGAGACAAAACTGGGTTACATTTTGGCCGGCAATCTGCCCAAGCACTGCCACACCCAGGGTCCTGCTGTTTCGTTCTTGGCAAGGAACAATGACAGCCAAATCCTGCAATCTCTTGAGAGATTTTGGGAGGCAGAAACGATCCCCAGCGATACCCCTAATGGCGAGTCGGCTTGCGAAGAGCATTTTATGCGCTACACTCAGCGCAACCACGAGGGTAGACTTATAGTGTCGCTCCCATTCAAGTCTGATAATCCTCACTTAGGGGAATCCTACACAAGTGCCGAATCAAGGTTTTTAAACTTGGAGCGTCGATTCAGGCGCGATCCCAAGCTCGCTCGCGACTACGCAGACTTTATCGGGGAATACATGAAGCTTGGGCACATGACACCCATTGATCATGGCGCTATCAATTTAGGATCGTCAAATATTTATTACTTGCCTCACCATGCTGTGTTTAAACATTCTAGCTTGACCACAAAATTGCGCGTTGTCTTTGATGGTTCCTCCAAGACTACAAATGGCCTTTCGTTAAATTACCTATTATTGGTAGGCCCCAATGTTCAGCAAGATCTCTTCTCTATTCTGTTGCGGTTTCGCACACATAAGTATGTCCTGATTGCTGACATCGAAAAAATGTATCGTCAGATTCGCGTTGCTGAAGAGGACTGTCACTATCAGCGTATTTTGTGGCGTGACTCCCCCCTCGAACCACTTAAGCATTTCGCGCTGCGAACAGTAACTTACGGCACGGCTAGCGCCTCCTTTTTGGCCACACGGTGCCTTTTACAAATTGCTAGAGACAATCAAACTTCCTTTCCCCAAGCGGCTTTAGCCATCACTAACGATTTTTATGTAGACGATCTACTTACCGGTTCTGACACTATCACCGATCTGACTAATCTGAAATCCGACCTAGGTGCGTTACTTGCTCAATATGGTTTCACGTTGCACAAATGGGCATCAAATGAACCCACAGCGGTCGCAAGTCATCACAACCTTTCACGACCCCTAAATAAACAGGACAATGTGCGTACCCTGGGCATTCTTTGGAACAACACTGCTGATTCATTTTTGTTTGATGTCAACATATCTCCGGTTCTTCATAGCATATCCAAGAGGCAAATTCTTTCAATAATCGCCGGAATATATGATCCGCTGGGTTTAATCGGACCAGTTGTCTTTTTGTATAAACACTTCATGCAGCGACTCTGGCTTTGTAAGCTTAGTTGGGATGAACCGCTTTCCGGTCAGTCACTGTCGGATTGGCATTCTTTGTGTAACAAATTAAGTCTGATTGGTAAAATAGTGGTCCCGCGATCTATTCGTTGCAACCATCAGGCGGTTACAGTTCAGTTGCATGGTTTTTCGGATGCTTCCGAGAGAGGGTTCGGCTGTTGTGTGTATGTCCGAGTCATTTATCAAGATGCTACTGCTTCCTGTCGTCTTTTGTGTTCAAAATCTCGCGTGGCTCCCTTGCGCCAAGTGTCATTACCTCGTATCGAGCTCTGCGCTTGTTTGTTATTATCGCGACTTGTGTCTAAAATTATTCCTGCTCTTCATTCATTCATTGAGGATGTACATTTGTATTCCGATTCTATGGTGGCTCTTTACTGGATTCATGCGCAGTCTTCGCGTTGGAAAACATACGTCGCTAATAGGGTTGCTGAAATTCAGCGTCGCACGCAAACTTGTACCTGGCATCACATTGATTCGCGACGCAATCCTGCTGATATTATTTCTAGGGGGTGTCTCCCGGACGTTTTGCGCGATTGCTCGCTTTGGTGGCACGGTCCTGGCTGTCTGTCTCAATCGTCAGAGTCTAATCCTTTCCCATCTTTCGTACCGGCCACTCCATCATCTTCGGAAGTCATCGCGGAAGAGAAAACTACACATAACCGTTCGCTAATGTCTACCCTGGCTGTTGACTTATCGTTGGACTTTTCCTCGTTACACCGGCTGACACGTGTATACGCTTACTGTTTTCGTTTCATCAGAAATATTAGGCACTCATCTGCGGACAGGCTTTCGGGCGATATGACCCCTGCGGAAATTCATCAGTCTCTTAATTTCTTTATAAGGCAATCTCAATCGACCCACTTCCCAGGCGAAATTAGTTGTCTTCGGAACGGATCTTCTGTTTCCATCAGAAGCAAGTTAGCCTCTCTCGACCCGTTTCTTGACGACACTGGAGTGATGCGCGTGGGCGGACGATTGCAGCATTCTCAGTTATCTTACGACTCGAAACATCCTATCGTACTACCGTCATCCGCGCATGTCACACGCCTTATCATCGAACGCGAACACATTCGTTTGCTTCATGCTGGTGCGCAGCTCGTGCATCATTCACTGCGTCAACGTTGGTGGATTGTTAATGCCCGGCTAGTCATCCGTTCCATTATTCGTAAGTGTCTCAAGTGCATCAGGTTTAGCGCCACACAGCAGGTTCAGAGGCTTGGCATCTTGCCATCCCCTAGAGTCACTCCTTCAAGGCCGTTTCTATTTTGCGCGGTTGATTATGGTGGTCCCTTCATGATTCGTCATGGCGGGCAGAAGTCTATAACTCTTAGTAAGGCGTACGTGTCTCTGTTTGTTTGCTTAGCAACTAGGGCTATTCACCTGGAATTGGTGTCCGACCTTACTGCCAGCGCATTTATAGCTGCTTTACGTCGTTTTATGGCACGTCGGGGTATACCTAGTCAACTGTACTCCGACAACGGCACGAAGTTCAGGAAGGCCCGCACCATCTTACATGACATTTACAACTTTTGGCACGATAAGGATGCCATCACCTCGATCAAGTCATTCACATCCTCTCAGGGGATATCATGGTCATTTATTCCGGCCTCCTCACCTCATTTCGGTGGCCTTTGGGAGAGCGGCATCAAGAGTTTGAAATTTCATTTGCGGCGCGTGGTAGGCAAATCTATACTAAACTTCGAAGAGTTCACAACCGTTTTGTCTCAGATAGAGGCATGTCTGAACTCTCGACCTTTATTTGCTATTTCTTCGGATGTTAATGACCCGGTGCCACTTACACCTGGCCATTTTTTGATCTGCGCGCCCCTAACTGCAATTCCTGACCCAGACCTTTCTCACGTTCCTGTTTCTCGCCTTGGTCGTTGGCAATTACTTCAGAGGTTTGTCCAGGGCATCTGGAAGGCGTGGTCTCGCGATTATTTGCACCAGCTGCAACAGCGTCACAAGTGGAAGTTTGCCAAAGATAATGTTTCCATTGGTGACTTAGCCTTGCTCATTGAGGACAACTTGCCTCCATTAGCCTGGAAATTTGGCGTGATCATCGCCACATTTCCCGGCCCAGATAATTTGGTTCGCGTCGTGGACATTCGCACGCCTACGGGTGTTTTGCGGAGACCAATACATAAATTATGTCTATTGCCAGCGCGAGACGAGATGTGACACTATGGTTACAGCACAATGCGGCTTTATTCCGCCATTGACTTATTATTTATTACGACCATTTGGTCAACATGATTGTGATGGATTGTCACAATATTTTTGTCAATTTTGCGTCATGGCACGCTTCTGAGTATCACAGTTCTGGTGATATCTTAATATTTGTATTGTATGTTAATTTTTGTGGCATACTATGTCACACTTTCATTGATGTCATGGGGTGTACTGCATGTCTTTGGGTGGTCTTATTTATGAATGTTATTACATAATATTCGCATGTTTGCTGTCAAGTAACCATGCATTTATTTCTTTATATTGTTGCTGATAAATATGTACTATTTTGTGAATGTCTTAAATTGTTAAATTGTTTCTGTAATTTCAGTATTGTATTTTTGGCTGACATTACAATTATTTATCTTGTAATTATGCAAATTATTATTGTTGTATTCACATAAATTGTGTCAATGTAAACTATTGTAAGCGTCTACCGTGTGTAACTGCCTTGTCTAATTTATTTATACTGTACTTTTTTTTATTCATTTTTGTAAGTAAGCATGCACAATTCTTTATTTAAATTATGACATACACGTCATATCTGGGCTACATTCAGCATCTAGCTTGCTCACACGTTGGCATACATTGTAAATTCCTGAAACTTCAGGAATAGCGTATTTAGGTCGATACATGTCGCCCTCCTGAATATGCAATGAAACATGCAACTGTAACATGTTCAACAACAATTTTATTCATGTAATGAAATTTCTGTACAGGTCTACGGACCTTAGCTAGCATTAAGCTAACTCTATGACTTGCATATTATGTATTTTTCGTTCATGTTTTGTAATGTTACATACTGCGCACTTGTGTCAGTAATATTGGTTAACCAGACTTAGTGGTACATGAAACAGCTGTTTGCCAAACCTTGGCCTACAGTCGCCTATCTGCATGCTTATCTCAAATTAGCGGCCGATTGCCGTTATCTAATCTCAACTCAAGGTTCAACTCAGCCTTGAAGCTGATTCTAATTATTAAAACTCCACTATTTCAAATTGACTTGTAAATGTATTATAATTTATTAAAGAATGTATTAAAAATCTTTTTGATTTTTGACGGGCAGCTTATGGACGGTAGCGCGATGATTTTATTTTACTAGGTTGGCTAATCTGATTTATATCTCATCAACGTTCGCGTAATCGTACTTGACCAGTGCACATTCAGTAATCTCGGCGTTCGGTTCGCCGGACCTTTCCGTCAATTTAGTGTCGACATTAGATGTAGGCCTTAGGCCTTACTATTTTCTATCTTGGCCAACTAGCGCCACAACTTCATTCTTAACTAAATTTATTAATTATTAATTCAATATGCAGCATTAGCCAGCCTTCTTTCAATTTATTACCGCTGTAATGTGATCATTCAAATTATTAAAACTATTCGTATACAGTCCACTTCTCTTATTTCTTAATGTAATTTAATACATCCTACACAACATCTTCAATCATAATGGAAGACCAGCAGACAAATATTTAATGCAAGATAAATAATTTTCGCCCGCTTGGGCTGAACAAATTAACTCTTCCGGTCCGCACATGCGGAACGTTACTTTTCTTAAACTGTTTCGGCTCACTTGGGCCGGGATCAGCCACATACAGTTTAAACATTTTATAAACTGATACAGCATCCATACCTAAACATTTTAATCTTTATGCATGCTGTTATGTAACTAAAGCATCTTACACTAAATATACACCTTATTCTATAGGAACTCTTTGAAAGTTGGAGTTCCTAGGCTCCAAACGTTATTACTCCAAACATTATTAGCCATTTAAATTTCTTAAACTTTATTTAACTTGAGTTACTTTCAGTCTTTTCTGAATATACTATATTATTATCTTTAATCCCCTTGTACAGTAAACATTCCCCCACATACTTTCTTTATTGTTGACATTACTATGAATGTTTTGATATAAAAAAGTGACCCTATTTATGAAATATAGGAAATATTTGTCATTTCAATATTTCATCACCTGTTAATTATAAAATATAAAAGTTATTTAATAGCACCTTGTTTAAGTTATAGTTACACATTAACTTGAAGTATATTATACTTAAAACCACTTCCACTGGTACACATTCACTGTTGGTTCTGACTTATATTTGAGTTTTATTATATTCTCAGACCAAACCTTTTGACATAATGGACTGTGAAGATTTGTTATTTTACCATATAATAACTTTAGTTGGTTCACTTCTTATCATACTACTAAATACTTTTGTCTATAATTAAGTTACAATTTCATAAGGTTTTGGGGTGTTATACTTTCTTTTGTGGTGGTATTAATATTTGGTTTGGGGTTCATGGTCGTTAATAATAGGTTTTTATAGTGGTTGTTCCATCCTATATCTTCCTTTCTTCTCTTCTTCCTTCTTGGGTTTGGGGTATCTTCTTTATCATGCTACTAAACTTCCTCTTCTCTCTTGGGTTCGGAGTATCTTCTGTATCATGCTACTAAACTTCCTCTTCTCTCTTGGGTTCGGAGTATCTTCTTTATCATGCTACTAACTTTACTCTTCTTTCTTGATTTCGGGATATCTTGTTTATCACCTGCTACTAAACTTCCTCTTCTTTCTTGGGTTCGGAGTATCTTATTTATTGCATACTCCTAATCTCCTGGGTAATGTCCTGATTTTTTAATATGAGTTTCCTTTAATTTATTTTCTTGAATTTTATTGTTGCATTTTTATTACTTAATTACTTTTTTCTTTTATAGTGGTGTTTTTCTTTGAAGTGTAATTTTATTTTCATTTGAAATTCTTGGATATATGTAATTTAATTATCTTTTATGATCTTAATGGAATTAATTTTTAGTGGATTATCTGTCATGCTACAGATTGCCCTCCTCCAGAAGTGATTTTTCAGACTATACTTGGTTTGTCTGAAATAATTGCTTATGATAATTATTATAGTTTTTTAGTATTCTTGACTTCCTTCCATTTCAAAATTTTTCTTATATATATTTGAGCTTACATCTTTTTCCTTCTTACTTGATCTTCCTTGATAGTAATAGTCATCTGAGTTTCATATTTATTATTTTATTTTAATTTTTCTTCTTAGTATTTTATCCTTGGGATATTTATTCCCTATCATATCCTAACGTGTGAGCTGGTGCAGTTCAGAGAGGCACTGTACGCTACTTCCTCTGCTGTCCAATACTTCACTTCTATTTGAGTACAGAGGCAAATCATCTCTGCTCAAAAAACATATTAATACTGCTGGAATTATCTACAGACAGTTATTAAAAAAAAATTACATCAGAATAGTACACTTTTGTTACTATTTAAAAAATATCTTTGGATACTTCACTTCTTATATTGCTCAGAGATTTTAATATTCCTATCTCAGTTGTTCTTCTGACTTGTTAACTTGATGGTTATTTCATTTGGTATCATGGTGGGAAGCTCTTTTCTTAATATAATTATCAATGTTTATTATCATATAAAGTTTTTGGTTATTAATGCTTTCTTCTTTTCTGGTTTTTATTACAATCTGCTTATGTTTTTTGTAGCATATAATTCTGATATATTTGTTTGTTTCTCAGTTTTTATTTGTTCCACTTGTTCCATGTTCTAGAACTTTCTTATAATTGTCTTTATTATATTTGACACTTAATTCATGATCATTTCATTATTGATTTATTTAATTACATTTATAACTTTGATTCTTTTCCTGAATTACTCCTCTCTGGTTTGTTATTCAAATGAATGTTTTAATTATTTGTTAATGAGGTCATTGTTTCTCTTTATACCACTTCAAAGTTTTATTATTTTTATTTCCACATAAGTTTATTCAGTTAATCGTATCACTGGTTTTTATTTCTTTTTATATCATTTCGTAGAAGGCTTTTACCATTTATTGGTTGAAATTAGATATTATTGTATTCTTTTAAAATTGAATGGTTTAATTCTAAATTCTTTTTCTTTCATATATCTCATAATGATTTTCTATAAATATGGTAAATACATGGTATTAGTACCATAAATATGGTATGAATTCTCTTCTTTTTATTTCACCATAGTTTTTTCAATTGTAGATTGTAGTAAGGTGCTCTTACTTAATTTTTTAATTTTGTAGGTGTTAAACCTTTCAAAATTCTTGTCTTTTTATTTTCTCAAATGGTTTCTTTCAAATAATTGTAGTAAGGTGGTCTCACTAGGTTTTTGGAATTTTTAGGGTTTTTCAATATTCAAAATTCTTTTTATTTGTTTTTCCAAATAGTTTTCATAATAATCTGTAGTAAGGTGTACTTACTTTGTTTTTGAATTTTTATTATTTTTTAATTCAAATTTATTTTCTTTGTATATTATATTTTCAAATTGTTTTTTCCATATTAATGGTAGTAAGGTGATCTTACAATGTTTTGGAATTTTTTGTTTTTTTTTAATTCTTCAAAATTCCTTCCTTTTTATTATTCCAAAATGTTCCTTTCAAGATTGTTGTAGTAAGATGTACTTACTTTGTTTCGGAATTTTTATGTTTTAATTCAAAATTCTTTTCTTTTTGTTCCATAAAGTTTTTATAAATAATTGTTTTGTAAGGTGTGCTTACAATATTTTTGAATTTTCACTCTTCATGATACTTCTTCATGGATGCCTGGTTACGTACACCCTTAATTTTACCAGAACCCATCTCCTTGATTTCATAGGTGTTATTATTTTTGTCTTTGGAGACTATATAGGGTCCAGTGTATAAGAGTAATAATTTCTTAGTTATCCCTTCCACTGAACTTGGTAACTCCCTATTTTTTAATAATACTTTTTCACCAATGGTATAGGTAATTGTTTTACCCATACCTTTATGATATTTAATTCGCCGTTTCTCCTGGTCTTCGGCCACCTTGTTATAAAACTTAATTCTATCAAAAATATAGTTATTTTCCCTCGAGAACTCCAATACTTCTTCGATCACCCTTGGGGGTTGTCTTTCGTACATGGCGGAGTATGGGGTAATTCCTATGGCTGGGTGGTATGCCAGGTTGAGGAATTCTTCTGTGGCCTCTAGATATTCTTGCCATCTCCTCTGTTGATCGTGGCAATAACTTCGTAATATTCGCCGCACCTCTCTCACAATACTCTCTCCGCCGGGTTACTGCTCGGGTGATATACCGAGGTTTTATAAGTATGAACACCCATTGACAGTAGGGTATCCCGCCATTTTTTCTCCTTGAATTGGGTTCCGTGGTCGGTGATGATCGAAACTGGTTTTCCGACGTTTGGGAAGTACTGGTTGGTTAATATGTCGAGAATTTTATTTGTAGTCGCCCGATTTGCTGGGTATAGCTTGATGAACTTCGTGAAATGGTCCATCACGATGACTAGATACTTGTATCTGTGACGACCCCCACTGCGGGGAAATGGCCCACAGATGTCCAAAAATACTTTTTCCATCTTCACCTGAGATGTTATTGGAATCATTTGCCCTTCCTTTTTCTCGTTATTCGATTTCACGAGTTGGCAAATGCGGCAACTCTTTATATATTTTCGGACTTTCCGGTTAATATCTTTAAGGTGGCAGCTCTCTTCCAGGGCCTTTATCACCTTTAAGGCGCCCATATGCCCAAATCGAACATGATAGTTATTTAATATCTCTTTTTCGATATGGGATGGAATGATAACCTTCCATTTCTCCTGCCTCAAAGATGGTAGTATGAACAGTACATTATTATGTATTTTATAATATCGGGCGATAGTCTCGTCCCCTTCTTCCAATCTCGTCATAATGGATTGTAATTTCGGGTCTGCTTGTTGGTGGGTGCTCAGGTTTTCCAATAATGATTCTAGATCGGCTCTGTTACTAAGAATGTGGTATACCTTAAGTACACTCTCTTTCTCCCCCTCGAAACTTTGCTTATCAATGTCGATTCGTGGTTTTCATCTATTTTCTTATTCATATCCTTTACCATCTTATACCGCTCATCTAGCATTTTATGCTGACTACCTAAGCTTTTCATTATTTGTCGGAACATTTCCGTTATCTTGTCCATCTTACTATCTTCAGTGGTCTTGGATTTCTCTATTTCCTTGTCTGGGACATTAACGTCCCCTGTCTGCGTTGGTACTTCAGGTTGTTCCTCTGGTGGTGCAGGTTGTTTATGTTCCACCGGGGTTACTAACACTTCTGGATCCTCCACAGGTGTTGCCTCCTTATCCCCCATATCAACCTCCTTTTCGGTCTCTGCCGCCCTCTTCTTAGAAGTAGCTCGTTGTTGCATTTTGCCTCCTTCTCTACGGTATAATCGATGCCAAGTTTAATTAATTAAGCCCTCTAGTTGGAAGCCAATTTGTATCACTCTAGACCTGTCTACACTGGTTGCAAATAAATAATTTCTTTGTGTAGGTTCAAAGAAAAGATAAAAAAAAAATTTATTAAAAAAAAAATTTTGTTCAAAAAAAAATGGTATGTTTGTTTGTTATTGTAATAATTTAGAAATAATCCTGGTTCTGCGTTTTGGTTAAAATTTTAAAATTCTTTGAGTTTATTTTGGTTAAATTTTACACTTCTGGTTGACCTTAACTAAATCTAGAGTTAATCAGATTATCTTCTGACAGTAATCGATTGGTGATTTTCAGCGCTGCTCCAGTATATCACTTTCAGTTAAGATTTATCGTCTTCCAGTAAGTCCTGTAGTTAGTTAAACTCTTAATTTAAGATGTGAAATAATTGTAAAATCCAGATAATTGAAATAATTTAATTTATTAATAATAATTCTTAAAGATCGATTTAAAATCGATGTTGAGCGAATATTCGACTCTTTCACAGGGATATATCGATTTGCAATTACAGGTTATTTTTATATAAATATCAAAAAAGGTTTCTTTCAAAGATTATAATTATATAGTCAGAGAAGGGAGCAAACATAGGAAGTATAACATGTACAAAAATAATTCTTAAAAGTAATAAATGACAATTTATTAATAATATATAATGTTTGTAGTATACACTTTATACCCAATCGTTGACTAGACGACTTCGTTGTTGGTTGATACAAACATCACGGGAAGATCAAAATGGCGGCACGTCTCGCTGTAGAATATTAATGTGAATTGATGGTTGGAAATTCTGAGAATAAAATCACCTTCACAACTGTTTTATTGGTCTCCGTGATAGTGTATATTGTCTATTGTGTTGTTCTGGTATCCTGGATAAGTGTTCAGTGTTCACTGGTGTTAATTGTCTTATTTTAGATGTATTGAATGTTTGCTGGTTATGGCGAAAAAATCGAGAAGTTGTTACGAAGTGAATTATTAATGTTAGTTTGTTTGACTGGTTTAATTCACTTGTATTATGTTGTGTATTGTTTGTTTTCACTGTTGTGGTAGTGTATTTCACTGAATTTAAGTCATAAAGTGTCAATTTAGTTAACTCTCGTTTTCACTGATTTTCGCTTTATACTCCATTACAATTCGTTATACGGTTTTAGAACGCGATCGAGCATCAACCGTTCCCGTTTAATGTTAATAATGAACTGTTTTACTTCCTTCGTCTTAGGAAATATCTTGCCAAGTTAATATTGGAAAAGTATTGTTAAAATAATTATCACTTCCTATTTAGGTAATTATAAAGTACATTATATATGGAATTTTTTAGTTTATTGATTGCTTTCTTGAACTATTAACCACATAATTGGTTTATTTATCTCATTCTGTTTAATTTGATATGTCATAGTCCATATTTATTGAGATTTTTGTTAAAATAGATATATTTCTGTCTTTTTGGAAATCTAGGCCCAAAACTCTGTTTCCTGTTCTTGTACACAATTACTGCCATTTTAGGTGTTATAGATATAATTATAATAAATTTCAAATGGTTACAAATCTTTCCCTTGCCTTAAATCCCTTATAAATTTAACATTTGAACAGTCTTTTAGTGATAATTCATTAATTTACTATTTCTCCTCTGAAATAGTTAGTTTTTACATTTCGAAAACTTTTAATAATTTAAGACATTTTTCTATGTTACTCTTTTAAAGCATAGGATCATTTATAGTAGTTAGTTATCGATCCACCTTACATAAATCTTGTTAGTTTACATGGTTCATTGGTTAATTAATTAGTTTACATTAATTTTTGGGAATTCATTATTTGGCCTAGAGTTTAGTATTTTAAATATATGGTTTTTTCAAATAAAGTTAATTCTACACCTCCTCTGACTTTTAAAAGTTAACATAACATGAAATAAAATTGTTTACATAACTATTGATACCAGTAGCATATAATTCATGCTACTAATACAAAAAATAATATTTGACATGAATTAGCAGTCTTCAAAGTTAGACATGTTTGTTGGAACTATTTTGAACATTCATTTTAAACATTGTATAAACTGATACAGCATCATACCTAAACATTTTAATCTTTATGCATGCTGTTATGTAACTTAAACATCTTACAGTAAATATACACCTTATTCTATAGGAACTCTTTGAAAGTTGGAGTTCCTAGGCTCCAAACATTATTAGCCATTTAAATTTCTTAAACTTTATTTAACTTAAGTTACTTTCAGTCTTTTCTGATTATACTATATTATTATCTTTAATCCCCTTGTACAGTAAACATTCCCCCACATACTTTCATTATTATTGGCATTATTATGAATGTTTTGATATAAAAAAGTGACCTTATTTATGAAATATAGGAAATATTTGTCATTTCAATATTTCATCACCTGTTAATTATAAAATATAAAAGTTATTTAATAGCACCTTGCTTAAGTTATAGTTACACATTAACTTGAAGTATATTATACTTAAAACCACTTCCACTGGTACACATTCACTGTTGGTTCTGACTTATATTTGAGTTTTATTATATTCTCAGACCAAACCTTTTGTCATAATGAACTGTGAAGATTTGTTTTTTTGACCATATAATAACCTTAGTTGGTTCACTTCTTATCATACTACTAAATACTTTTGTCTATAATTAAGTTACAATTTCATAAGGTTTTGGGGTGTTATACTTTCTTTTGTGGTGGTATTAATATTTGGTTTGGGGTTCATGGTCGTTAATAATAGGTTTTTATTGTGGTTGTTCCATCCTATATCTTCCTTTCTTCTCTTCTTCCTTCTTGGGTTTGGGGTATCTTCTTTATCATGCTACTAAACTTCCTCTTCTCTCTTGGGTTCAGAGTATCTTCTTTATCATGCTACTAAACTTCCTCTTCTCCCTTGGGTTCGGAGTATCTTCTTTATCATGCTATTAACTTTACTCTTCTTTCTTGATTTCGGGATATCTTGTTTATCACCTGCTACTAAACTTCCTCTTCTTTCTTGGGTTCGGAATATCTTATTTATTGGATACTCCTAATCTCCTGGGTAATCTCCTGATTTTTTTAATATGAGTTTCTTTTAATTTATTTTCTTGAATTTTATTGTTGCATTTTTATTACTTAATTACTTTTTTCTTTTATAGTGGTGTTTTTCTTTGAAGTGTAATTTTATTTTCATTTGAAATTCTTGGTTATATGTAATTTAATTATGTTTATGATCTTAATGGAACTAATTTTTAGTGGATTACCTGTCATGCTACAATATATATATATATATTGCAACTATACAACTATATGCTGTATTGAGCATTGATATAAATAAATGTAAAATTTGTAAAATTATTATAAATTTAGGGTAAATGGACATGTCTGGGATTGTAAAAATGTTTCATTCTAGTCATTTTATTCTAGGGGAGAAATTAACCTGTTCCAACAGGCAAGGAACACCTGCTCAATTGTGTGTGTGTTACTCGTGTATCTTGTGTGTGTTAGTGATGCATGTACAGACAGGAATCCCAGCAACTCTCCCCAATTTATTACTAAAATAATTATTTTAATTCACTGTGTGAAAACTAATTAGTATAAAACAAACAAAAGGCATCAAAGTGTGTGTAAATTTTATAGTTATCCACAGTAAGAAAATGACGTTAGTAAGACACACTACGCGAAGTCAGTGAGAAATAAGTGTGCCAAAAATACGCAGATTACACTAAGACGCTCAAATTAATACAGTGAGTGCTTAATCAAATTATCTATGATTTGTGCTATCTCAATTCCGTACAAAAAATTGCAAATATATGAAAAGGTTCGGGAGTGGGGGCTATCATGTGATCTGAAAGTCTCGACAGGACAATTTCGGAACCAACAGGTGCGGAATCTCGAGAGGGTATAAATTAAGGGGTCGACTGAAACCCCTTCTCTTCATTTCAAGACACAGTTGCAGTCGGACACGCTGTCCGTCGGCAGAACAGTTTTATTTTTTTATAAGTCTCATCTACAAACGAATAAAGACGTTTTCAGTAATTATGTTTACACTAATACGGGAAACGTAGAGTACCGGGACCGTTTAAGTCAGCAAGAGTATCTACAGAGAAGCTACAAAGAGCGACGCGAGATGCTGGACGTTAGGAGATGCTTTTTAGACGCCTAACAGCCGAACGAGATCCACTTCGCAGCCGATATTAATTCTCTGGGACGGACCACACACTGCTGGAGAACGACGCTGGCCTCTGGACATATCGAGGACCACGCCAGGCCAGGAGTAACGGAAACCCAACTCTGGACAACGCTGGACCCCGTCAATAAGTCATAAGGTCATCAAAACTCGAGGTGACATGCATAATGCAATTATAAATGATTTTTGTTTAAAGAGCTCATAAAGACTATATAAAGAGACAATGAATTAAAACAAACAAGTTTATAATTATGTAAATAATGTAATAGTCTTAAGTAAATGTTTTAGTCGTAATAATGAGCGATCGCATATAGATAAATATAGAAGAAAGGGAGTTTAATTTTGAGATAGTATTATTTTTACTTCCATGTTCCTTAAGGAAATGGAAGTATGGTGATGGCAAAAAAAATCGTGTTCGACGATTGCAGATTGCAGTTATTGCAGATTCTGATTGTAATACACTCAAAACATGAAAAAAGTCGTTTTTAGAAAAGTGTCTGTGTGTGTGTGTGTCTGTCTGTCTATGTGTCTGTCTGTAGATTTTTTTCTGTGGCAAACGATAACAGCCGCAAATTCAAACAGAATCAAATAATTTTTTGCATACAGGCCTGATTTCTAGAGTACTCACGATTGTTTTTGGTGAAGATCGGTTGAGGGAAAGGGGTAGTTTACCAGCAACGGTTTTTTTTTAATCAAGGGTAATTTTTTTTTATTTGGCAAACGATAACAGCCGCAAATTCAAACAGAATCAAATAATGTTTCGCATAAAGCCCTGAATTTTAGAGTTCTCAAGACCTATTGTGTTGGTGAAGATCGGTTAAGGGAATAGGGTAGTTTACCGGCAACATTTTATGTTTTAACAAGGGTAATTTTTTCTATGACGAACGGTAACTGCCGCATATTCAAACAGAAACAAATAATTTTTTGCATACGTCCCTGAATTGTAGTGATCTCAAGGCCTTTCGATTTTGGTAAAGATCGGTTACGGGGAAGGGGTAGTTTACCGGCAACCTTTTATGTTTTAACAACAGTAAAGTACTTGAAATTGGTAATTGTTAAAAATAAAATAATTTTGTTGCCAGGCAATAAAATTATAATTTATTCATTTTAATGTAAATCATGTATGAGAGAAAATATATCGTTCGTGGCAGGCAAGCATATCTCAATTATGTAATGTTTACGTTTCCATTTTATTATTATGATTACTGGAATAAAAAGGCAGGGAACACACGCACACACACACACACACACACACACACACACACACACACAAAATTCGCGTTATTTCTGGCTTCATTCATGTTTATTTTCTTACATTTGCACGCTTTTTAAATGGAAAGTGCCGAAACCCACACCAACATAACGCGTGCAAGCCGAAAAATTTCCAGCGTGGATAGCGATTTGCTTCCTGTGGATCGCTGGGCAGTGTAACTGCACGTGTTTACAAAGGAACGATTCATACATAGAATTTTCGTCTTTAGGGAACAAACCCTCTGCAAGATGCTGAGGGTCCATGAGTGATTTCGGAGCGCTTCTTCTTTTCCGCGTGTTTGTTCTGTGAAACGTACACTGTAGATTCGCCGTTTTTCTCTAAGCAACGCTCAATAAGAAATGTTGAAAATTTTTGTCCACGGTATACCCTCATACACACTAAACCTGCTGTGATGTTTTAATTACGGACATCATAATATTAAAACTTTGGAAACTTGAGCACTACTTAATGGAGTTCAATCATTAACTTATACAAGCCATTAATTTTATGCATATTTTTTATATATATGTGTACAACGTTATCGGCAACAAAGAAGTAGTTTTTGCTAAAATTCCTTCCCGGGGGTGTTTGGCCGTAGTCCAATGTTTTCTACAAAACCAGACGTTTCGGCAATGCCATCGACATCCATCATCAGTGAAAATCGAGTGCGATAACGTGAGGTGGTATATGTTAATGACCACAGTACTGTGGTTAAGGCTGAAGCAGTAAGTAAAAAGAAGTAGTTTCTATGGTAATATTTCGTTTCGAAAATGATTTTAAATATAAATCTTAGAACATGGAAGTTATGTATGGATCTCCATACCGACTTTTTTTATCAAAGAAAATAATTGAAATGATTTGATATTTTCATTATGTAGAAAAGAATAATTTGAATTTTCAATACGAAACAAAGGCGAGTATAAGAGTAATTAATATCATTTTAAATTTATTTTAAAAACATTGGTATAGACTGAACAAGCTGAGGTCAGATCTGAGTTAAATGAATTAAATTAAAATAAAACTTAATTACATTTAAATTTGATTTCTTTTATTAAATCAATTTGAATAAATGTCTAGATTAGGATTATTAACATGTCTAGATGTAAGAGTGTTTTAAATGTGTTTAACACCGTATAGCATAAGAGATAAACACTTAATAATGAGTGATATCTTGATCGGAGATTATTAACAATGTTTTATTATTTATAATCCTTTTTAAACAATAAACATGAAATTTTAACTACTCATAAATTTACTACTCTTGTTACAGTTACACGTGGTGTCGTTATATACGTTTAAACACCTGATATAATTATAACTGTTTACACCTGGTATCGTTGTAACTGTTTAAATACAAGGTATCGTTATATAAAATTGGTGTCCCAAGAACGTGGGGCTCCACAAATTTAAATACAACAATATGTATTGTTATTATATATATATATATATATATATTACAACGATACATATACATAAATGTAGGCGTGTTGGGCCCCACGTTCAAGGGCGAAATTCTTATACAACGAATTTATATATGCAGGTTGTATAATGATACCAGGTGTAACTATAATAAGAGTATTTTATTTATCAGTATTTAAAACTCATATTTATTATTTACTCAATATTATAAATATTCATAATCCTCATTAAGAATTGTCGGTCACGTAATTGCTCATTATTATATGTTTATATCTTATGATATGCAACATTACACATATTTAAAAAAAATCTCTTATATCCAAGCCCATGGATATGAGATCCATTTACCCGTAACTTATACAAATTCTACAAATTTTATATTTATTTAAATTAATGCCTGTTACAGCGTATGGCTGTAGCGTTGCAATATATATATATATATATATATATATATATATATATAATGGACAGGTCTGAGATTGTAAAAATATTTCATTGTTAGATTAGGGGAGCAATTAACCTGTTCCTACACGCGGTGAACACCTGCTCAATTGTATGAGTGTTACACGTGTATCTTGTGTGTGTTAGTGATGCATACAAAAACAGGAATCTCAGCAACCCGCCCCAAGTAATTAATAAAATAACTATTTTAATTCACTGTGCGAAAACTAATTAGTGTATGATCAAACCAAAAGCACCAAAGTGTGTGTAAAATTTATAGTTATCCCCAGTGAAAAGATGACGTTAATAGAACACGTTATGTGAAGTCAGTGCAAAATAAACGTGCTAAAAAATACGCAAATGACCGTAAGACGCTCAAATTAATATAGTGAGTGCTTAAACGAAATAGCTATGATTTGTGCTATCTCGATTCAGACTTGTTCTAACCAAAGTTTAATCATTCTAAATTTGAAAATACTGTTTATATGTATGCTTTCTTCTATGATTTGAAAACCGGTGGAGTGTGGTTGTCGAGGTTTAATAAATGGAATCGAATCCTCTCACCTGTACTTTTGAAGAATTGGTGATACCCGTTAGAGCCTGTGAGGAAGAGTGTGGTAATGGTGCTGGTGAATTCCGAACTCCTGCACGTCTACTTCTAGGCAGCTGTCTTTTTGGTGTTGTGGAGCATCTCTAAGTCTGACGGCGATGGGGAGTGTTCTAGTGTACCGCTCTGCCGATGGTGACGGATGTTGTCATCATCTCTGCATTTCCCTTTTTCTCGGCTGGGCAAGGACCCTGAGGCTATTTATAAAATTACGAACTCATAGTAGTAGAACAAATTGTTTGCCACACCGTCAGAGCAGCTTTTGTTGCTAACCCACCAAGATACAGAAAAGAGACTTGTTACAGATTGTTTAACCTAACTTCGGCCAGCGAGGAATCAGCTGTTCAGACGGCTGACTAACTATATCGCGTCGTCGTTCAAGGTCACGTCCTGCTGATTAAGTCAGCGTTGCCTCTCCCGGCGTTGTACCGGCGGGACGACCTTTCAAAACTCACCGAGAAAATTCAAATCCCGGCACAGTGCTAATTTAATATATACGTTGCATTAAAGAACAAAATCTTATTCTATGAGAAAATATGCCGTGGTAAAAACAATGCTTCAAAGAAGATGTTACAATTTGTATTAAAAGCAATAGTGACTACTGAATAAAAAACATGAAACTGAACAAATTAATGAAAGAAAATCATGATTGTTTCCAGCTAAATAGAGGCAGCATAGTTGTGCAGTAGCGCGATAATTTTACTTTATAGGTTGGCTAATCTGCTTCTTACTTTTTGTTCTAATCTGATTGCTCATGTCGAAGCTCTGTACAGTTCGTCTCAAACGTTACGTCGTCGTCGTCGTTACGTTCGTCGGCACGCCCGCTGCCTCACTGTCATATTTTCTTGTCGCGACATTTAATGTAGGCCTTAGGCCAACACATTTCACTTATGGCCATTTAGGCCCGTTATTAATGTAACTTAAAAATTTGTTGATACTTTCTACATACGACATGCTCATTAGCCAAACTGTCATTCAAACAACTGCTAACTACATATTTAATGTAATTTTGAAATTCAAATAAATGAATTAGATACAGTCCACACTCTTCATCATTTCTGCTTCCTGGTGATTCATCTATGAACGAATTTACACAAGCTACAGTCTTTTACTAAACATTTTTGGTCCACGCGGACCGGATTCTGTACATTTTTTGGTCATTCCGGACCTGGATTTTCGATGTATCATTATTATTTAATATTTTTTTGCCACTATTTCTGGCCATCACGGGCGAATTAGCATATCCGCTGATACGACCGTGGCGTGATTTCCATCAGCATTTCGCTCGTCACCTTTGAGCCTCCTGATAACATCTTCGCAAGAGCCTGCTATCTACAGTGCTTCAAACAAGGCGGTCATCTCTCCGAGCTGTGTTTGCCATCTTCTCCAAGGCGTCGACGCTGCAGGACATCGCCTACAAGGTATCACCTCAATAACAGCGTAACAAGGTGCGTACAATGGCTGAAGAAGGCCTCAAAGTGTTAACCAGAAAGAGAGGCGGCTTAAATTCCGCAATAGTGCGAATACAATCTGCCGTAAATAACTTTGAGGCAACTTCAAACACAAAACATTTTTTAACGGTAAGGCTAGAAAGTCTGAAAAGCTTGGCGTCGAAGTACGACGAGGTGCAGTCTGAAATAGAACTTATTAGTAAAGACACGAGCGCGGCTCACGAAGACCGAGTTGAGGTCGAAGAAATGCTATATTCGACTGAAGCAAATATTTTGCAATTACTTGATACATTTAATGTTCAGACTGTACCTCCCGTATTATCGACGCACATGCAATTAAAACCAATAAGTTTGCCCTGCTTCTCAGGCAACATATTGGAATGGCAGCATTTTCATTCAATTTTTACGGACTTAGTGCATACAAGATCCGATTTAACGCCAGTGCAGAAGTTACATTATTTACATTCTTCTTTAAAAACTGAACCTTCAGATTTAATTAAGTTACTACCCATCTGTAAGGAAAATTATTCAATAGCGTTGAGTTTGCTGTCCCAAAGGTATGACAAGTTCATGCTAGCAAAATACTATGTTCAAAACTTGCTTCAAGTCAAGTCGACAATTAAGGACTCTGTAAAATGTTTGGCAGAATTCACAAACACAATAACGTCTTCCGTTAATTCACTGGCGGCAATGCAGCTGTCAGTGAATTCATTTGAATTTATTATTATACAATTACTATCAACTAAACTCGACCCTATTACTTTTAAACTATGGAAGGAGTCAATAGACCCTGACAATTTACCTAGCTTTCAAGATTTCACTCATTTTTTAAACTCACGTAGACAGCTGTTAGGAAATACATTGCCTATCGAACCCGGACAGCAACTCAACAAACCTAATGTAAGAATTAACAATAAATATGATAAATATAAATCAAGAAATACTGCTGGCAGTATTACATTTAAGAGTTATCACTCAGCGGCAAGCCATTATTCATGTTTGTGTTGTAAATCTAATCACCCGCTTTACATATGTGATAAATTTCGTACATTAAGCACCGATGAGCGGGGACAATTTGTTTCAAGTCATAAATGTTGTAGCAATTGTCTTAGATCAGATCATCTTGTATCTAGCTGTAAAAATAAGCAGGTGTGTAAAATCTGTTCAAAACGACACCACACATTGTTGCACGCTAACAACGTGCCGAAATCAATATCTGCAAGCAGTAATTATTGCTCGCTCAAATTACAATGCACGAACAATGTTCTCTTATCAACAGCAGTTGTGTTTGTCATTGACCAGGCTGGCAACAGACATAGGGCGAGAGTTCTTCTAGACGCCGGGTCACAAATAAATTATTGCACAAAATCATTTGCAAGGAAATTACAGCTTAATTTAACTAAATCCAACATACCAATTACGGGCATAAATAATACAGCGTGTTACGCAACTGATCTTGCGTCTATACGCATTATTTCTCGTCATCAGAGATATAGCTTCGAGGCGAAATGTGCTATCTTATCTACGTTAACTCACAATCTGCCTGCAAATTCGTTTGACATAAATCAATTCCACATTCCGAGCAACATTTTCTGGCTGACCCAGATTTTAACATATCGTCGCAAATCGACATACTCTTAGGGGCACAATTTTACCTGGACTTGATCTTAACTAATAAATACATACGCGGCCCTAATTTTCCCATCATTCAGGAAGCAAGGCTAGGCTACATTTTGGCTGGCAACTTGCCCAAACACTGCCGCAACGAGGGTCCTGCTGTTTCGTTCCTAGCTAGGAACAACGACAGTCAAATTCTGCAGTCTCTCGAAAGATTTTGGGAAGCAGAAACTATCCCTGACAACACCCCTGATAACGAGTCAGCCTGTGAAGAGCATTTCGTGCGCTCTACCCAGCGCAACCACGAGGGTAGATTCGTGGTTTCACTTCCATTTAAGCCCGATAATCTCCACTTGGGGGAATCTTACACTGATGCTGAAGCAAGATTCTTAAACTTAGAGCGTCGATTTAGGCGAGATGCTAAGCTCGCGCCCGACTACGCAGACTTTATTAAAGAATATAAGGATCTTGGGCACATGACGCTTATCGATGATGGCGCTATCAACTCAGGAGCGTCAAATACTTACTACCTGCCTCACCACGCCGTATTTAAACAGTCTAGCTTGACCACAAAACTGCGCTTCGTTTTTGATGGTTCATCCAAGACTACCAACGGCCTTTCTCTAAATGACATATTGTTGGTAGGCCCGAATGTTCAACAAGACCTTTTTTCCATTCTTTTGCGTTTTTGCATGCATAAATATGTTCTCATCGCCGACATCGAGAAGATGTATCGACAAATTCGCGTAGCTGAAGGGGATTGTCACTATCAACGCATTCTGTGGCGTGATTCTCCTCTCGAACCATTTAAACATTTTGCATTGCGAACGGTAACCTACGGCACGGCTAGTGCTTCGTTTTTGGCCACTCGCTGTCTTGTACAAATTGGTAGGGACCATCAAGCTTCCTTTCCTGAAGCGGCGTTAGCTATAACGAACGATTTCTATGTTCACGATCTGCTTACCGGTTCGGACACCATCTCTGATCTGACCAAGCTGAAATCTGATCTAGGTGCGTTATTAAGTCAATATGGTTTCACGTTGCATAAATGGGCATCAAATGAACCCACAGCGGTCGCAAATCATGACAATTTTTCACGCCCCCTAAACAAACAGGACAATGTGCGTAACCTAGGCATTCTTTGGAATAATAGTGCCGATTCATTTCTGTTCGACACCAAATCATTCCCAGTTGATTCAAGCATTGCCAAGAAAAAAGTTCTTTCGATTATTGCTGGCATATACGATCCTCTTGGACTAATCGGTCCCGTTGTCTTTTTGTACAAACATTTTATGCAGCGACATTGGCTTTGCAAGCTTGGTTGGGATGAACCGATCTCCGACCAATCACGTTCGGATTGGCATTCTTTGTGCGACTAATTGGGTCTGATTAGCAAAATTGTGGTCCCACGGTCTATTCGTTGCAAGCGTGAGGCAAGTACAGTTGAATTGCATGGTTTTTCGGATGCTTCGGAAAGGGGGTTTGGCTGTTGTATTTATGTCAGAGTCATTTATCAAGATTCTTCTGCCTCCTGTCATCTCCTGTGTTCCAAATCTCGCGTAGCTCCCTTACGACAGGTGTCATTACCTCTCATCGAACTCTGCGCTTGCTTGTTGTTATCGCGACTCGTATTTAAGGTCATTCCTGCTCTTTACTCGTTTATTGATAGTGTTCATTTGTATTCTGACTCTATGGTGTATCTTTACTGGATTCATGCCCAGTCTACGCTGTGGAAAACATACGTCGCTAATCGTGTTGCTGAAATTCAGCGTCTTACGCAAACTTATACTTGGCATCACATCAATTCTAGACACAATCCTGCTGATATTATCTCCAGGGGGTGTCTCCCTGACGTTTTGCGCGATTGCTCGCTTTGGTGGCACGGTCCCAGCTGTTTGTCTCAATCGTCAGAGTCCAATCCTTTTCCACCCTTCGTACCTTCTACTCCGTCGTCTTCTGAAGTCACTGCGGAAGAGAAACATACCCATAACCTTTCTCTAATGTCTACCCTGGCTATTGACCTTTCTTTGGACATTTCCTCGTTGCATCGTCTAACGCGCGTATACGCTTACTGTTTTCGGTTCATCAGAAATATTAGACTCTCAAGTGCTGACAAATGTACGGGCGATCTTACCCCTGTCGAAATTCATCATGCTCTCAATTTCTTCATAAAACAATCTCAGTCGATCCACTTCGCAGCCGAAATTAATTGTCTTCGTAACGGATCTTCTGTTTCCATTAGGAGTAAGTTGGCTTCTCTCGACCCGTTTCTTGATGATTCTGGAGTGATACGCGTAGGCGGGCGATTACAGCAGTCTCAATTACCTTACGACGCTAAACATCCTATTGTCTTACCCCCATTGGCGCATATTACTCGCCTTATCATTGAACGCGAACACATTCGTTACTTCACGCTGGTGCTCAACTCGTGCATCATTCACTGTGTCAACGTTGGTGGATTGTTAGTGCCAGGTTAGTCATTCGCTCCATCATTCGAAATTTGTCAAGTGTCTCAGGTTTAGTGCCAAACAGCAGGTTCAGAGGCTTGGTATTTTACCATCTCCTAGAGTCACTCCTTCAAGGCCGTTTCTATTCTGCGCGGTTGATTATGGTGGTCCCTTCATGATCCGTCATGGCGGGCAGAAATCCAGAACTCTTTCTAAGGCATACGTGTCTTTGTTTATTTGCTTAGCGACTAGGGCCATTCACATGGAATTGGTTTCCGACCTTACTGCCAGTGCGTTTATAGCTGCATTACGTCGTTTCATGGCCCGTAGGGGCATACCCAGTCAATTATACTCCGATAATGGCACAAACTTTAGGAAGGCCCGCAATATCTTACATGATCTCTACAACTTTTGGCATAATAAGGATGCCATCTCATCGATCAAGTCATTCACGTCCTCTCAGGGGATATCATGGTCATTTATTCCGTCCTCCTCACCTCATTTCGGTGGCCTCTGGGAGAGCGGCATAAAGAGTTTCAAGTTTCATCTGCGCCGCGTGGTAGGCAAATCTATACTCACCTTCGAGGAGTTCACGACAGTTTTGTCTCAGATAGAGGCATGTCTGAACTCTCGACCTTTATTTGCCATCTCTTCAGATGTAAATGATCCGGTGCCACTCACACCTGGCCATTTTTTGATTTGCGCACCCTTAACGGCGATACCGGACCCAGACTTATATCACATTCCTATTTATCGTCTTGGGCGTTGGCAACTTCTACAAAGGTTTGTCCAAGGCATTTGGAAGGCATGGTCTCGCGACTATTTGCACCAGTTGCAGCAGCGCCACAAATGGAAATTCGCTAAGGATAATGTTTCCATTGGTGACCTAGTTTTGCTTATTGAGGATAATGTACCTCCATTAGCCTGGAAATTTGGTATAATTAAAGCACATTTCCCGGCCCAGATAACTTAATTCGTGTCGTAGACATTCGCACACCTACGGGTGTTTTGCGGAGACCAGTACATAAGTTATGTCTGTTGCCAGCGCGGGACGAGATTTGACGAGTTTATTATGATCACTTAGCACAATGCTATTTTACTTAGCCATTGGCTTATTACTTATGACCATTTGGTCAACTTAATTGTGATGCATTATCACAACATTTTCATATCAATTTTGCGCCATTGCGTGCTTCTATAATCATCATAGCTTTTTGGTGGTATATTACTATTTTGTATTTGTATGTTAATTTGTGTGGCATACTATGTCTTACACATTTACATTTTGATGTTTTGGGTAAGTGTCATGTTTTTTGGTGGTCTTATTTTATAAAAATTTGCTATATAATATTTGCATGTTTTGCAGCTGCGCAACCATGCATGCATTTCTTTATACAGTTGCTAATATATGTGATTTATTGTTCTGTGAATATCTTTTAAATTGTTCAACTCATGTACTACGTTTGTAATCACAGTATCGTATTTGCTACTTATGCCATTGTAATTATTCATATTGTAATTATCTAAATTGTTGTTATTGTATTCATTATATAACTTGCGTTTAGGTAAAACCTATCGTTTTTTGCGTCTACTGCATGTAACCATGCCACGTCTAGATTTATTTTATATTGTATTGTTATATTGTATTTATATTTTGTGATTAAGCATTGCACAATTACTATTTCTGTTTAAATTATGACATACATGTCATCATATTTGCGCTTGCATTCAGTCAGCTATCTAGCTTGTTCATACATTATTACATATTGTAAGCTCCTGAAACATCAGGAACAGCATGACTTGGTCAATATATGACACCATGCTAAATCTACGCTTAAACATGTAATTGTGGCAATTTTATTCATGTAAATAATTCTCTGTACAGGTCTACTGGCCTCAACTATTTCACGGTAACCATCTATGACATGCATAGGGTTACAAGCTATCGGGCCATCATGTGATGAGCTTCCGATCATACACTACTATTAAGCATTGTCTAATTATATATTTTTTCATGTTTTATAATGTTCTATACTGTACACATACATTATGTGACGTCAACACTTGCCAACGCAGACATTCCCGTTCATATTTGAAATCAGCTGTTCGCCAACCTTGGCTTACAAACGCTTATCTTTAGGCTTATCTTATTCATGCTTATCACTAATCCATTAACGTACAGCTGTTATCTAATCTCAAAACTTAAGGTTCAACTTAGCCTAAAAACTAACTCTCATTATTAAGAACACTGTATGTTTTAAATTAAGTTACAAAATATATAATAATTTACTAAAAAGATGGTAAAAAATCGATTGATTTTGACGGGCAGCTTATGTGCAGTAGCGCGATAATTTTACTTTATAGGTTGGCTAATCTGCTTCTTACTTTTTGTTCTAATCTGACTGCTCATGTCGAAGCTCTGTACAGTTCGTCTCAAACGCTAGCTTGCGGCGGTCGGCACGCCCGCTGCCTCACTGTCATATTTTCTTGTCGCGACATTTAATGTAGGCCTTAGGCCAACACATTTCACTTATGGCCATTTAGGCCCGTTATTAATGTAACTTAAAAATTTTTTGATACTTTCTACATACGACATGCTCATTAGCCAACCTGTCATTCAAATAACTGCTAACTACATATTTAATGTAATTTTGAACTTCAAATAAATGAATTAGATACAGTCCGCACTCTTCATCATTTCTGCTTCCTGGTGATTCATCTACGAACGAATTTACACAAGCTACAGTCTTTTACTAAACATTTTTGGTCCACGCGGACCGGATTCTGTACAATAGTATTAACACTTATGATATTAAAAAAGAAGGAACAAATTTAACAGATGTTTGGTTGATTTTACATGCTGTACAAATTTGGAGTTAAATTTAGTTATGGGAAACTTATTATGAAAATTGAAGCTAAATGAATCCCATGTTTCTGAGCACCAACTAGCCACGCTATCCTCTTGGTTAATACACCTTTCTCTATTTTCTTTTATGGGTTTGCCAAAAATGTTGCTGTAAAGTAGAATGGCTGTATTAAGATGTCTGTAATACGTGATCAGCAGTTGTCACCAAACATCGCCAGTTAGTTTCAACAAACTACATGGTAACTTTGATTAGCACGTGACTCAGACGTGCCACCTAGAGAAAAAAAGGTACAAACTATTCGTATAATGTGACAACCAAACTACACTTTACTTGTAAATGCTGGTAGAGGCTACAACTGCGAAGACTGAGAGATGACTCATCATATAAAATTATAACGTAAGAATCGTATAAGTAACAATAATGGAAGGCATATGATAAGGAAATAGTATGGAAGAAACACATAAAGACAATTCAGTTTACTTAAATGGCTAATAGAAAACTACACAAACTAGATAAGGGAAAACAGAGAAATAGAAACAAAGGATAGGTTAAAGTACAAAACTCAAATCTACAAGACTGATCAAAAGTCGGGTCAGTTCGGGCCCTGGCTCGTTCCGGCCTTTCATGTGGTTGTATTGACTCCAACTTGAGCGGAACCCACTGCACAGCAAGACGAATGAACGTCGTGCAAAATTACGGTCTATGTTTACACAATCCCGCGTCATCATGCAGATGTGGGAGATATGTGTATGTGTGCACATACATATGCAAGAAGCTTATTTTTATAGGCATAATAAAAAAACCTATGTTTTTATCTTAAATCGATTTTTCCTCTACCAACGATATTATTGTTCTGTCTTTATTGAGACATGTTGCATGATATGCTTCTGTTACAAAGGAGTGAGAGGACGGTAAGGCGCCACATCACGGTTGGCGCAATGCAGTGTTGTGTCGTGGTCGTAGTGCAAGTGTAAACAGTCTAGACATCGTGACACGCACCAGGCTACAACTGACCATCCTGTGTACTGCAACCGTATGTCATTGTATTAGATCTGGGCTAGGGGTTTTAATAACGCATATAATTAGATTTCCTCCAATCTAAAATCTCACGCATGTAATTAATAAAAATATTTCATAGACGGCAAACAATTATTGTATCTTATAGTTTGTTAACATAGGTTTACATAATAACTCTAGTTACGTTTTGTTAACGTGAGGCCTACGACCCGAGATGACACATGTGTTATCATTTAGCTCTATCCCAAAAGTCACTCTATAGTCGTTTTTAAACATTTTCACCTTACATATATGAACTGCCGGTTGGTAGTATGAATTAGAGGAGAGTTTGCTTCTTAGCTCTAATGTTAGATGAATTAAAACTTTAATTTCTGTTATTACACGTTGTAAACTAATCAGTTGTCTTCAAAGTAATTAATATAATTTTAGTATTATTTATAATAAACTTTATGAAAAATAACGTTTAGGTCACCCGTTTCTGTGGTAAACAGTTTTGATAAACTTCCTGAGCTCTGATTCGTCGACAATGTGGCGTACGAATTCTATAGCCTCTAAAGAAAAAGCAAGACAACCTATAGAACAGAAAGACAAGCAAAATAAAAACAATATAAATGTGATACAGCTGAATAGATAAATGTTTATTTAAATTCTTTCTCCAGCATCAACCTCCTAAAAATAATTAAAGCGTTTTATAAAGGGTACAGAGCTGTTTAGTGATAAGGATAGTAGACATTACAGACAAATAAGTGTGGCATGACTAAGAACTACAAATTTTATAACACGAGTTTTGTATGTCGTAGACGGAACATGGTAAACTTGGGAGTATTGATAACCAGAAAGGAAGATTCCCGAAAGTACGCAGGTAGTCCAGAAACTTAAAATTGTATCAATAATAATTGAATAACTAATGATACATTGTTACAGAAAATTTTTGAGGCATAAAATGTGGGCTCTTAAAAATATTTTTGTTTTGTTTCTGAAAATACTGGTAAATTTATGTTTCAGTTTGTGGTATAGTAAATTACATATATCCTTGAGTTTTTCAATAACAGTTTAAGTGTTGACTTGTTATATCCCTGAGTCTGTCAAATAATTAAATGGTTTATTATATCAATCCTCTTACCGAATGCTAAGAATTAACTCATATTCGGTATTTTAGGAAGACACAGTAACAACGGCTTCATCCGGTTGTGTGGAGGAGATGAGAACGCCCGTTAGGGTATCTTACTCAGGTAGCCAAATCTTCTTAATTATAAAACGCTTTAGTATTCTAAAAGATTCACCGTAAGAGGCTGTTAACGTTTTACTTCTCATTGTTTGTTGTGCTTATATGACTTATGTTGAATTTCTTTTAAATTCCATTTTTACTTAATGTATTTAATTTAAGTTTAGGTTGACAATAATCAGAAGGTCAATTTGATTTATTTGAAATAATAAACTAGGCTAACAAAGAATAATATATTATTCTACTCATTTTAGGCTTCTAAATAATATTACATAGAATATTTCTCCTTCTCCTCCTATGCACATAACGGACTAAGCACTTTCCCTGTTCCGTCTTCACAGAGTATCTCTCCATCTCACCCTCAATCTTTCTACATCTCTTGTACCAAAGAGTCTATATCGAAACGCAACCTTAGGTAGTCGACCATCCTCCGTTCTGTCCAGATGGTGTACAAAATTACATAAAATATAAAATTTAGTGTAATATTTAGGTTATAATGGATTTATAATTCGTTGGATTAAAATAACAATTACTGCGTTAGCTGTCATAAGCAATTTTTCCTGCTTATTCTGTGTTTTTCAGATATTGTGGAAGATTTCGATATTAATTCTTTGCTAGTTGTTGTCCCTACCAAGTAAATTAAATTAAAAAATATTGGATGGTAGTCCTGTTATTTGTTATTGACAGAAACAAAACCCAGCTTAATGTTGTATACGCGTGTGAAACAAAAAGAGAAAACAATAAAGCTTTCGTTTTCACACAGCGCCCCGCGGTATTAAATTTTTTGTTTCGTGTCACAGCTCGTTTCGTACATGGATTAAGTTAGTTGTGTTGGCGTTACAATATTCAGGCTGCGCTGGGTAAATTTAATTTGTTATGTACGTTATAATAAACCTGCAACTCCATGCTGAATATAAAAAATACTAAACCCAAGTTATGGTAAATACACAAACAGATATTACGCTATAGATTAACAGATGCTAAGTTACACCCAAAATATAATAATTTTGAAATTATTCACACTGACTGTTAAATAATGTCACAAAACGTCTACATTAATTACTTTAAATTCCTTACAGAAATAAGAAATTGTTTTCGTTGGTTGACATCATTATCACAACGATTAATCACTATATGACTAGTTGTAACTTTCGTCAATACCATGGTACATTATCAAAAGTACAAATCGTAAAAAAAAGTGTATTTAGAATGCCACAACCTATGGTTAATTAATTAATAAGTACAAGCGGTATACTTGGAATCCGAAATGTACTAGTTCTGTTAGGGAACATTGACAACAAAGAATTAATTTGTTCACCAACAGTTAATAAACGACGCTCATTTAGAGTCTGAATAGTGAAAAACATACACACTTTTTAAACTAACAACGGAGGTAATAGCGTCACTTAAACATCAATTCAAAGTTAGTGTACAAAACTTCATAAACATCCTGTCAAAATATAAGAATGGTCTTCGGCAAACAGCTGAAACAAGTAATACAGATTTACACAACTGGTAAGGTTCGTAAGGTTCTAATACCCGTTTAGAATGACTTTACAAGTAACACAGCTGTATCACACTTTGATTTATGTGCAAGACGCCTCAGTTTTTTAATACTAAACATGTTAAAATTTCTGAACATTTAACGCTTTGCGATACCGTGAATCAACACTAAAAAGACAGGAAACATGTCCAAAAACGTGTAAAAAGGAAATCAATCGTTAATGAATAAAATTAGCAATAATGTACAATATTTATATTCATACGTGTCTGGAATACTATATTATGTTATTGTTTTTGCCCCATAGTTTGTGTTATGTTTTATTCTGTAATGTTTTGTGTAATTTGACGTTGTCTTTAAACAAGTAACTTAATAGGTGCTTTTTTCTTTTGATACGTGTTTCACTCCAGTTATTCCGTTATCTGTGACCCTTTATACTTTTCTAGCCATGAAATTACAATAATTGTATTTCTTCTTCCTAATTTTTTCTTAAAAGATTTCTAGCTTCTTGCAGACCTATTACATTAAATTACGAGATTATTTTAAATTCAGCATCTCGTAGTAACTGAATAGCCTGTTGAATTCCCATGACAATTTGATGTGTCATATCACTTATAAATCACGTTGGGTTTTCTTCACTAACATTTATGCATTAATTATTATCTTTTCCTATGTATTTACCACTATCATACGAATAAGGTTTTTTTAGATCCATGCTTTTTGGTATCCAGGCCACTTAATATTGTATCCAGGCCACTTGGTATCTTGTTTTTAATATTTTAACTATTGACGAACTTCACCAAGGGATAATTCTGATGATGGGACATATGTCCCGAAACGCGTAGAGTTTCGTAAAGGACAAAGACCACCAGACGGAAAAGAAAAAGGTAAAACTGTTTTACTATTTATAAGGTTTTTTTGTACCTTAGACATCCAGATTTAATGTTAATTTAAGAGAAATTACTCATAATATAAGTCACTAACGTAATCAACATTAGCACGTTTCTCCCTAGTGTTGAATGAAGACGTCTCGAACAAGCGAAAGTCATCTATTGACTCCGATGAGGCCATTACTTCATAAGATACTTTATTTCACTGACTTTACCTAGATTCCCCATAACCTAGCAAAGAATTAATGTGTTCATTATATGAAGGGAGTTATCTGGTCTAATTAGATAAGTAGGCCAACATCCAATTCAGTTTTCCTATCTGCTTTATTGTTTGTAAAATTTCATGGCCACGCAAAAAATATTAAAATTAAAATTAAAAAACTTACCATTTAAAAACATTAAACAATAGAATGTAATTGACGAAAAGATATTCCCAGAATTAAGTAGTAATGGCAAGAATATGCTGATGGATATTATAGGCTATGTAGAATATTCCGAGACGTTATACGCGTGTATTATGTTTAGAAGGCTAGTTTAAATTTATTGTACGTTGAAACACTGATCAACAATACTCTTTTCTGGCTTGTATGACGGGATAGTTTTACAGTTCTAAGAAATACCGTCTTTGAGCTAGCATAGTAGATCCGGCTCATAATTTATGTAAACGGATTAACATTTTTGTCAAAATTCGTAACATGATATTCGTTACATAGGATGAAGAATAAGTATTAAAACATTATAGCTGACACAATATATTATACGCCACGTTGATAACGCAGATAAATTGTTAGTGTTATAGAAAGTTATTTAGCTTTAAGTAATTAGCAACAGCTGTGAGAGACAGTCATGTTGTGGAGAATTCTGAGTCGCACACTATAGACTGTGGTTTTGGAGTGAACGTTCCTCGGGTTCTCTTTTGTTCACTGCAGAGATTAATGATGGCAACTTATGTATAATGTAAGGCAAAATCTGTTTTATGGTATGTGTACAAGCACAGTTGAAAGCGCAAACACACTCACACACGTACTTTTATTTTTGTACAGTGGGCAAATATGCTTAGATTTTGCAAAACATATTTCTCACGCGATATTTCATTTTCTATAAATTTTCTTCCACACTTTAGGGAAGCGTGAGGTATTTATAAATAATACAAGTTTAGTATGATATTAATAGTGTCAAGAACAGGAACTAAATTTTAACCAAATTATGTTTAAAAATCGGCATAATTAAGGCTAACACAACAAATTCTTATCCAAAATTTCTATATTTAAACAACAATTTTCACTTTAGAAATTTAATAATCTAGCGTGAATAATTAACATACTTTTAAAACTAAGTATACAACTAAAATCCAATAAAACTCAATCTCTAACGCAAAGGTAGACTCTAACAATATTAAAAAAACGGATTACCTTTCAGAGCCAATCCAAACAAACGTTTGTACCTTTTGAACTTGCAGTTACTTCTAATGTTTCGTCTTGTCTGGTCAGTTAATGTCATTCTACATACCTGATGTTTATTTTGGAAACGGACCTTATTAGTCTAAAAATGGGATTGTAAGTTTCTTTGCAGAACAGTACCTACTTGCAACAGTTCGTATTACTTCTTGTCCGTATTTTCAACCCCTCCCCTCACTCTCCACGATCCTTCTCTCTTTCTCTCCCCCCCCTCTCTCTCTCTCTCTCCCTTTTCACACGCACACACACACTTAGATTTATATACTGTACTATGTACCTACGAAAACAATATAATATACTTCTTAGCTTAATTATTTAATTGTTTAACCACAAGTAAATTTTGATAATTTTCATTATTAACCTATTTCTATGTTAACCCAGCATATAACAAACTATTAATTTATTAACAGCTTAATTACTAAAATTATTTAATTTATATTGAACGCATAAACATATTTAATATTGTAACACAACAACGATTACGTGTAGAAGTAGATAAATATTTTGTAATTTTTCGAAGTGTGATCTTCAATCAATTCTGCCCCACGTTGGGCGCCACGTTGTAACACAACAACGATTACGTGTAGAAGTAGATAAATATTTTGTAATTCTTCAAAGTGTGATCTTCAATCAATTCTGCCCCGCGATGGAGCGCCACGTTGTAACAGTACAACGATATCAGAGATAATATGTAAGTGTGTGATTGTACGTGATTATGATTGATTGCAGATACGCTCCGGTATCCACAACACTATTGTATAGTAACATTTCCAAAAATGTAATTATTATTAGCGGTTTGATTGTTATTAATAATCGTGTGGGTATTGCCGTTTAAATCTTTTAATTTAAAAGGTATTTTCGCACTCCACTGATCACCTCCCCACTTACCATATGTGGATATTACTGTTCTGTTGGGTGACTGCTTCAGCTGTAACATACACTCTACACATACAAGGGGATATTCTATTTGAATATCATACGTGAATGCACAATAAAATAAAATAAAAACTGAATTATGATTTGAATTATAAAGAATATTCAAATTCTGCCGCCACCTTTTGATAGAACTACCTATTAAAACTAAACTATTTTAATTTTGAAATTAAACACTTTCCACTGGTAGAAAAAAAAATTGAGGTTTATTAACAGTTTTGGAATGCTATTAAATCTTTTAAAATCCACAATCAAGCACTAATAGTTTTACAGAAAAATAATTATTATGAACAATTTTAAAAAGAATCTCTTCTTAACATAAAGGCTGGTAACACTGTAGGTTAATACAATAATTTTTATTTAGAGAGGTTATGTCCTCTTTACATAGTTGAATTACCAAGTTCGTGTGATCTTTGAAGTGACATGATGCCAGATACAAGATGTTGTGTTTTATAACAATATTTAATAAAGAATTAATAGAAAACAAACAAACAAATATTAAAATTGAAAGTCGGTACCATATAATCGATAACTATCGTATTATCGTAAGCGGGATCCAGTACACAGTAGTTACTTTAATAAACACGTGCGTTGATTTGCACTGCTAAAAATTACTATTATTATTTAATAGTTGGCTATAGAAATTATTTATTGACAAGAGAAAAAGTTTATAATAAAAAAACTCTTGTGATAGCTTTCATTTGGTTTGTATTACTTGAGAACAGACTTATGACAAAAAAGGTGACAAGTTGTTGTTATTATTTCTAGGTTATCTAATAACGTAAGTAGTTATTAGGGTTAAATATATTATTCATTGATTTCTTATTAATCTAAACATATATATATACTATTCCTAATACTTCTGATGCGTAACTATCAGTTAATTTGAATGATTTTTTTATTTACATTGGTTTACACTTTAGTATATGCACAATGTTGTGTTTCATATACTAGTAGTCTTATCTAACTACCTTCTGATCTCTTTTCTTTAAATTGTCACTTTGTTTTTGTTTTTCTACATAAGGTATATAATGTTGAACATGCAAATAGTGTACCACTATAGTACCCAGATCATTTAATATATTTGTTAGCTATATGAAAACCTTTCAATTCCTAGTATTGGGTTTGTTTACATCAGGTCATGACATGGCAGTCAGTTATTTTTTAATAAATCAATAACTAAATTGTTATTATTACATTTGACATAGATTCTCAAAGTAGTATCAGATATCCTTCTGATTACTGATAACATTTTTATTTACCTTTGAACAAGTTTGGATGGTGCATTTTGTTTAAATAACTTGCTACATAGTGTTTGTTTACATTCTGATTCCACCATCATGGTCATTTAGTTTTCAATAATTTGTCTATAAAATTACTATTCTTATGCTTATGGTCTGTTCTCATAGTAGTATTAGATGTCCTTCTAACTACTGGTAACACTTTCATCAATCTCTATGTAAGTTTTAATAAGGTATTTTGCTTAACTAGTTTGTTACATTGCCTTTGCTTACATCTGGCTATTCATTCATAGTCAGTTAGTTTACAATATTTTGATCATAAAACTATTATTATTACACTTATAATCTGTTCTCATAGTAGTATTAGATGTTTTTCTAACTACTGGTAATACTTTCAGTGATGTTTGTACAAGTTTTAATAATGTATTTTGCTTAACTAATTTGTCATATTGGGTTCCCTTTCATCTAGCTTTGTGCTATCATATTTAATCTGCTTTATGTGCAGTGTATTTCAATATAAGACATTATTTATTAGCGTGCCTCATTATTTATAATGAATCTTTAATTGAAACAATTGTTGATGGTTGCTTGGTTTAATTAACATGTATGATTTTTTGTGTTTTATAGGTGCATTTCCTATGGGTTTATGTAAAAATGTACAACATATTCTTATGCAGCATTTGCTACTACTATTATGACTTCATTATGGTATTCTATTACAATGGTTTAATTGTTGATTAATACACATGTTTACACTATTTTTTCTAAACAATAATACAAATATTCTTGAACTAATGATAATACATTTCTTGTTATGGTTTGTACCTAATTTCTGTTACATTGTTGTTTGATACTTAACAAACTAGTTTGTTTGTTATTATTTTTTCTGGCCTTTCTTTATATTGTATTCTGTTTTGCCGTGGCATTCAGTTACATTTCTTTTAAAATTTACAAAGTTTTTTTTGTTATTATCAGGTTCTATGAACAATGATTTTGCTGTTCTATCTTACATTTCTTGGTGGTCTTATGATTATCTATTTGCATTACAATCTTCATTAAATTAGTCACACTAACTGTCTGTGTATTTTTGACTATTTAATCTTTGATGTTTCCACTATGAAGGTAACACATTTTCTTCTGCTATAAACCTTATCACTTGAATTGTCTGTGGGGTTTATTAGGTTAAAATTGTTTAACTGGTCACAGGTTCTCACACTTACATTAAGTATTCACTATTACTGTTTGTGATTTCTTAAATATGTTAAACACTGTTTCTTCATAGTTCACAATCGCTATTCTTCTTTCGGTTACTAGTATTGTCTCTAGTATACTTGGTGAATGGTGATTTCTTGTATCGTCTATCCATTATCTTCACTCTTCATGTCACTGTTGGAATCCTGTTGTCTTCTTTTACACTTTTATATAGTCATTTTATTGGTTTTGTTGCTTCCCCTCACGGTTGGAATCTATTGGGCCTGGTTTCTAACATTTTATATTGGCTCATGGTCATTTTCTTTCTCTATTTTTTTGTACGATGCTGCTATGTTATACTTCCTTCTCCTTTGTTGGAATTTTACACTAATATATCTGTAGATACACACTTTTTGTTCACATATTTTTGCTTACTTAGAAATATTTTCATGCCTTCCCATCACTTGAAGTAATAATTGCTTACTTTATGTAACTACCAAATTTGGTAACGTTACAATATCTAAACTAAAATGTGAACTTAGAAGTCATACGTAAGTTTCAATTAAAGTAGAGTAAGGTCGAGTAAATAAGGATAAACATATTTCTCTGCATCAAACACATTATAAGACTCAAATTCTAACAGTTCACTTCATGACAAGTTTTATGATGGTGGTACGGATTTAATTAGTGCAAAACTAAGTCAGTGTGAAATTAAGACTGAAAGATGAGTATTCACATCTTGTACGTGTGCGTATCGTCATCACTTCCTGAGTTCGTCAGATTCAGACGAACAGTTAAACTAGAAAGCAACTAAGCTCTATCTAGAATAACCTATGGTGAGGTTAGACTCCAAATTTCGCCTCTGAAATTTTAAGTTTCAGAAGAACTACAAGAGAATACATCAATGAGAAGAAGTCAATAAAAGAGGTGACTGATCTTTTGTTTAATAAAGACTTACCAGTGATTTGCAGCATTCCAGATAGATTCACTGCTTATTCGTTCTTTCTACCATTGCCGGTGACTGTAGCTTCGGATGAGCGAACATTCCTAAGCTCAAATTTATTGAAAATTATCTGCGTAGCACGATGTCTCACGAAAGGCTCAGTGTACTAAGGTTCAAAGGCCTGGAAGCCTTTTTGTTGTAAGTGTGGAAAATGAAATTGTTAGATCAATAAATTTTAATTATTGAAATAATAAATCCTACGTTTCTCACACTGCAGTAAAGTAACAGCATCTTCAAATGAAAGGCAAATAAAGTATAATTACTTGAATTTCATGCTACTATGGTTTGGATATAGTAAAGACATTGAGATATTGTTATTATATCTTGTAAATGCTAGAAATCTTCAGATTACGTTTTTATTTTACTCTGTATTAAGTTTAGATTTGGAATACAAAACTCCTACTTTTGTAAATTAAAATTTGCTTATATTAGAATATTTATTTTTAATTCCAGTGGTAGTCGTACAATAAAAATTGTACAAATAATAAAGGTATTAGCATATGACAGAAAGTTTAAAATATGAAATAGATTTTTGGTTTGTTTAAAAATATGGAATTAGTTAATAAAGTGTACGGCATATGATTTAATGTAAACTTTCACTTCTTCAAGAATTTAAATTTAATAAAATTTGTTTTTTTTTCAAGATACATGAAAAATTATAATTGGTCACTAGTGACATGGCTGATTATTAGTATTTTTTACATCGATCAAAGACATAAAATATACTAAATAACAAAACCAAACTATTAATTGAAGCGAAAGTTATATATTTTATTAATTGAATGTACTTCATACAAGAAATAACAGATATTCTGTTTACGTTATATATGTTTATTGGTTCCCACAGCTATAAGGAGAGGTTAGTAGTCAAGGAGGAAAAATGGCATGTTGGGGGGGGGGTTTCCGCAACGGATTCCTGCTGGAGAGGCCCGGGAAAATAATAACGCCTGTACATTTGGTGTCGTTTACTACTTTTTGTTAACACTTTTAGCTATTAGATCGAATTGTCAGTAGTAATAAGTAGACGTCGCAGCGTCAATTGAAAACTAAACATTCATATGCTGCTTAATCGTTGGCTATGATGTTATATCTGTTCTGTTAAATATATGTGTGCTGTATATGACCTAATATCTTATATCATACTTCTTCCAATCCTCTATACACTTTAACTTCCTTTAGCTTCTCAAAATAACTTTTGCGTAACTTTCCTTACCAGTCTATTATTAGATAGATCAATAACTCAGTGATTTTGATTTCACGGCATAATTTTCACTTTTTATTAGAGTTACGGTGTTTCTAATTTATGGAATCTCTCCTCTGCCAACAAAGTACTAAGGGCAAACACTAGTTTTTTGTGTACTTTCGTTGGCCACACTTGAGACACCTTTTACATGCGTATTGCACCTTTTAGTAATAAATATAGGACACGATATTCTAAAGCATAGTTTAAACTTAAACTTTAAACTTAGAGTTACGAACGGTAAAAGCCAGCTTGCAAAATATAACCCGTGAATTAGTATTTTCAGCACATAGGTATCCAGGACGCACTTTTTAAATCTATACCTTGGCAGACAAGAGTGTTTAGGTGAAGAAAGACTGTGTGTGAAAGTTTGCAGTAAAATCAATAGTAAACATTTTTTTTGTATTAGTTATACAACTTTACAAATAATGTGTTCTTCTTGCATAGCACATTACAGCACATCAGCATTGTGCTTACCCGTTAGTTTTCCTCTCAATTAGCTTACACGTACTCTGAACAGTCTTCAGGAGGCATGAATGATTACGTGAGAGATGTTGTCTCCGAGACATCTCCGAGAACAGGTTAATTTGACGCGCCCTCACTCGTGAATGTCTGTTTGTGACGACGCGTGTGGGCGTGTGTTTGTGTAGCCATGTTTAAAAAAACAAGCAACTTGGCAAATAATGTGGGCTTAACATCACCGATGTTACTATTGTGTATTTCAGTAGGTTCTCCTCACAAAGAACCACTTAGGAAGGCGCGTAGGCCTAATATGGAAGTTCCTAAAGCATTATTAAGATTGCAGTTTACTAAATTGTAGAAACAATAATGACAGAAGAGTCCAAAAGCCATAGAAATTGTAGTTCCATTCGGTTTTACAATTGTATGTTGAAGTTTGTTATCAGTTTCAATTTGGTGTCCTTTCCAAGAAGGGTAGTTACAATTGGATCTATTGATAGCCTTTGTAGATCTATTGCATTAAAAGGAAGGAAACGTAAGAGACAATCCAACAGCAGTAGTGAACAATACCTAATTTTACCTTTTTGTACTAATATTTTAATCACGGCTTAGTCATTACCCTGTAGATAGTGACAGATGTGTACCCTCAGATATATTCATAGGGTTATTATTTTGTCAAGTTCTAAAGTCATTAGGTTGCTTTAATGTCGCCTCGTGTTTAAAATAGTACAGAATTTCAAATCCAGTTCTTTGTTCCAAGAAACTCTTCTGTTGGCTTTTCCGTGACATTTTTACCATCTGTCTATCTAATACAATGTCTGAGTAAAAATTAAATGATATAATTACATGTAATCAATTTGTATCATCATATGAAAGGATAATGTGAACGTATATACGTGTTAGTAAATGAGTATCTTTAGATGTTTCTTATCCTCATCCTACCGACTTTACTATTGCACAGAAACTATGGCAGGTAGAAACACGTCTTATTTACCTATATAATTCAAATCTTAAAACATGTAGAACTAAATAAAGGCATGTATATTCCTAATTTATGTTTCTCTTTGCGAAAGGAAATTTAATATTTTAAGTAGTAATATTTTTCGTCCACATATAGAGTCCATAAATTCACAGTTATATACTGCGATATTATTATGGATTTCAGATTGAAAATCTGTCTGAAAGTTTGACTTAGTGGCGAGAGGTAACGTTTAGTTATTCTCTGTACTAGCATGTAAACAATTTAACACTCTTCAGTTTGAGAAAATATGTGACATGATAAACTATTGTGTTTCGTAACTAGGTAAGTACCAAGGCGGTCGTCCCCCTGACTGCCTGGGCTGAAACTTTGGTAGCCAACATCAGGTCTGCTCCAGATACAACCACGGTTCTCGCCGTGGTGTTTCAAACCTTGTCAACCCTCTTTCCTCTTCTTCCTTTGAATGGCTAGGAGTCTTAGGATCGTTGCGTGGAATGCCCATGGGATAGTCCCTCGACGATCTGAACTGATGACTTTCGTGACGGAGTACGGGCGGTAAAATGTTGGTCATGTCAGCAACTCGCGATTAACACTGAGCGAGTTTGTTTACGTCGTACCTCTTTTGTTGCATTTATTCTCTTTACTTCTACATTTTCTGCTTCACACTCAACGTTTCTCAATGTCTTTTCACTACGAAAAACGTTTGTACGTGCAGGTTATGTTACTGCGTAATATTTATCGCAACTTTTCTAAGCAAATTTCAGCAACGTTTGTCGCAGGTGTGCTGTGTTAGTTCACCAGTCTGCCGCAGTGTGGCGTTCCAGATGCTATGTAAAATGTACTGGCCTATATCTTTTTCAATTATTTGTTACACCAAAATACAGAAAAATTTCACAGCTAACTGTTTTGTTAGTGTGGTCAACTAAAAAATAACATTAATTATTGTAGCTATTGTTTTATTATAGGCTATAATAAAATTCAATACAAGAAAGAAACGTTTCAATGACCCTTAGTTAGTAACGAAGCAGCAGAATATAAATACGCCCCTTATGTAAGTTATTCCGTGGATAACATTTCTGTTATATAGAAAGCATAAGAGGCTTCATTCAAAGCAAATGCTGTACATAAACTTTCGCTAACTTAAATGTATCTGAACAGACTTCCAGAAAAACCGTAATTATATAATAAATAATACATGTAAAAATATTTTGGGAGGATGGTAATGTTTTTATAGTAAAACAAATTGTGTGCATTACGATTCTAATAATATTATTTAATTATGGCAACAAGTGTATTTAATTTTGTCGCGTTTCACAGATTGAATTTTGACAACCAAAGATATATAAAATAAACACAATCAATTTGTAACTGAATATAATTATTTAAAATAAATATATTTCTTCTTCTCCACGTCAAGGTATAGGCGTTCAGCCTATTCCCACTTCCCTGAAGCCATCTCTTACTTGGTCTACTTACATATCGTTTTCATTGAGTGAGGTCTGTATCTTATTACTTGTTTAGGTAGTCTCATATCTTCCATTCTCTTGATATGCTACCTCAGTTTTATTTGTCTTTCTCTGATTCTGCTGGCCATAGAATACATATTTATCTCGGTTCTTATATCTTCATTTTGCATTTGACCTCTAAAGGTGCAACCTTTGGTTTTTCTCAAAGAACTTCATTTCATTAGTTTGTATTCCTTGCTCATCATTTCTCGCCATCGTCCAAGTTTCACTTCCATTAGATATAAATATATTTAATAATCTCAACTATATTTAATAAACAAATTGCAAAATGAAAGTAACAAATGTTATTGCAACAAGTGGCATAGTGTAACTGCAGGAAACTTGAATAAGATTTTCCGTGCAAAGTCACACACACACACACACACACACACACACACACATTCTCTTTATTAGTGTATTTTATTTATTTATTTTTAAAGAATGTAATATTTTAAAATTTGACATTGGGGAAACCCCTCTACTTTGTTGAAGCCATTATAAAGTAATAAAACTACGATTAAGGTGTAATGAAAAATGTGAATAAACAGACAAATATAGAACACTGTTAGAATACTTCGAATTACGCCTTAACTTCAGTTTTTATATTTGAATTACTAAAGTCTGTGCAATATTAACTGACACTGTGTGAACTAAATGATTCCACATCCGTACCACTTACGAAGAAAATCCTGTATAAGGAAGCTTGCATAGTAATCGGCGAATCAAAATATGAAGTAACTGACCAACTAAAAATAAAGTAGTAAATTAGTCATGCATTTGGACACAATAAAAGTACCACACACTTTCTATTGTTTAATGGCTGCACAGTGTCAGCTGTTGTTCTGATGACGCGTTGTATCAAAATTCACGTTTAGTTGGGCCAGTGGGTTATACGGGAGAGCGCTCTCCAACATTGTCAAAGTTCGCTACAAGACCAAATGTACAGACTAATACCCAGAAAAATTAAAATGTATATTTCACGATTGTTTACAAAATACTAGTAACGCTTTAATATGAAGATAGGCCTATCTCTCAATACTACATAAACCCGATAAATAAACATAGGCCTACGCACAAATATGTATACATATAATGTTACGACGGTCTTCTTTATCGTCGTATAGTACAGTGGAAAACAAAACACAAGACACGGATAAAGTCACTAAAAACCAGTTTTATTTATAACAATTAACAAGTTAGTTAACAATTAATTAATTAACAGGTAATTAACAATTAACAAGTAATTAACTTGTAATCAACAAGTTATTAAACAAGATTATACTCGTACAATAATTCAAGTAAATCTGCAATAATAATGTAAATTCATACATAATAATGTCAACTATAAAGAATTCAACACTATAATCACCGTTTCATAATACACCGCATAAAACGCACTGTGTAATCGCCCAAAGTAAACTAAACTGGCAGTCGCTGAAGGCTTATATTTATACCCCCTGATATGCCAGTATAATCTGTCACTTTAGATGACGTATGAAACAAACAGGCGCTCTCGAGAATCCACTAGAAACAGTGTCCTTGAACACACTGCGCTGACCGGTACGGTCTGGAAGACTCGATAGTTGACGCGTTATTGTCTTTCATCTCAAAGTAGCATGAATATGTACGCACGCGCACACACACACACACACACATTACAGTTACAGCTGGGATAGCCGATATACGTGTAGAACGTTCAGTGTTAAGTAACAATGTGCGCGCGCGCGAGTGTGTGTGTGTGTGTGTGTGTAGCCTTTAATTTCTAGCAATATTCATGGGAAGAACAGCAGACAACATTTCTTAGAAGAGAAATGTTCTTAATATATCTGCAAAATTGAATAAAAACAAATTATATACTGCCAAATACTACCAAACTTTTACACGTCTCCAGTTCAAAACGCACAATATTTAAGGTTAGTTTATCTTGTCCTGCTACGTATTCAGCGTTCTCTCACTCACTCACTCTCTCTCTCTCCCTCTCTCTCTCTCACTCACTCTCTCTCTCTCTCACTCTTTCTCTCTCTCTCTCTCTCTCTCTCTCTCTCTCTCTCTCTCTCTCTCTCTCTCTCTCTCTCTCTCTCTCTCTCTCTCTATTCTCTCTATCACTCTCTCTCTCTCTCTCTCTCTCTCTCTCTCTCCCTCTCCCTCTCTTTCTTTCTCTTTTTCTCTCTCTCTCGCTGAATACGGAGTAGGAGGACAAGAGATAGTTTTTTGTGGAAATTATTTAAGAAATTCTTTAAGAAAGCTAATTTGAAGATCTAATTTGAAGATGTAAACAAACTATCATAAGTCTTCACATAAAAAATGATACATACATACGCACGCACACACTCACATCACCAACACGTTCACCCAAATATTTAATTGTTTCGTTATGTTTGATATTTCTATTGTATTTCATACACAGGTCCGGAAGATGACAATAAATATTGTCGAAACGTCGACGCAAAATAACTAAAGTTGTATTATTGACCGATCCTCACTAACCATCCACTAAAACATTCACTGATTGACGGTCACTAAAAATTTAAGGAAAGAATCAAATAATGTTTCGCATACAGTTCTGAATTATACAGTTCTCAAGACCTGTTGTTTTTGGTGAAGATCGTTTAAGGGAAAGGGGTAGTTTACCAGTAACGTTTTATGTTTTAACAAGGGTAATTTTTTCTATGACGAACGATAACTGCCGCATATTCAAACAGAATCAAATACTTTTTTGCATACGTCACTGAATTGAAGAGATCTCAAGGCCTTTTGATTTTGGTGAAGATCGGTTAAGGGGAAGGGGTAGCTTACCGGCAACCTTTTACGTTTTAACAACAGTAAAGTACTTGAAAATTCATTTAAACTTTTTCAAACAATGGTAATTGTTAAAAATAAAATAATTTTGTTGCCAGGCAATAAAATTATAATTTTTTCATTTTAATGTAAATCATGTATGAGAGAAAATATATCGTCCGTTGCAGGCAAGCATATCTCAGTTATGTAGTGTTTACGTTTCCATTTTATTATTATGACTACCGCAATAAAAAGGCAGGGAAGACACACACACACACACACACACACACACACACACACACACACACACACACACACACACACAAATTCGCGTTATTTCTGGCCTCACTCATGTTTATTTTCTTACATTTGCACGCTTTTTAAATGAAACGTGCCGAAACTCACACCAACATATAACGCGTGCAAGCCGAAAAGGTGTCCAGCGTGGATAGCGATTTGCTTCCTGTTGATCGCTGGGCAGTGTACTGCACGTGTTTACAGAGGAACGGTTCATAGACAGACTTTTCGTCTTTAGGGAATGAACCCTCTGCAAGATGCTGAGGTTCCATGGGTGACTTCGGAGCGTTCCTTCTTTTCCGCGTGTTTGTTCTGTGAAACGTACACTGTAGATTCGCAGCTTTACTCTGAGCAACGCTCAATAGGGAATGTTGAAATTTTTGTCCACGGTGTACCCTCATACACACTAAACCTGCTCTGAGGTTTTAATTACGGACATCATAATATTAAAACTTTGGAAACTTGAGCACTACTTAATGGAGATCAAACCTTAACTTATACAAGCCATTAATTTTATACATATTTTTTATATATGTGTGTGTACAACGTTATCGGCAACAAAGAAGTAGTTTTTTGTTAAAATTCCTTCCGCGCTGTTTGGCCGTAGTCCAATGTTTTCTACAAAACCAGACGTTTCGGCAATGCCATCGAATTCCATCATCAGTGAAAATTGAGTGCGATAACGTGAGGTGGTATACGTTAGTGACCACAGTACTGTGGTTAAGGCCGAAGCAGTAAGTAGAAAGAAGTAGTTTCTATGGTAATATTTCATTTCGAAAATGATTTTAAATATAAATCTTAGAACATGCAAGTCATGTATGATTCTCCATACCGATATTTTTGAAAAGTGTCTGTGTGTGTGTCTGTCGATTTTTTTTCTTTGGCAAACGATAACAGCCGCAAATTCAAACAGAATCCAATAAGTTTTGCATACAGCCCTGATTTGTAGAGTACTCACGACCTATTGTTTTTGGTGAAGATCGGTTGAGGGAAAGGGGTAGTTTACCTGTAATGTTTGTTTTTATCAAGCGTAATTTTTTTTCTATGGCAAACGATAACAGCCGCAAATTAAAAAGAATCAAATAATGTTTCCCATACAGCCCTGAATTATAGAGTTCTCAAGAACTATTGTTCTTGGTGAAGATCGGTTAAGGGAAAGGGGTAGTTTACCTGTAACGTTTTATGTTTTAACAAGGGTAATTTTCTATATGACGAACGATAACTGCCGCATATTCAAACAGAATCAACTAATTTTTTGCATACACCCCTAAATTGTAGAGACCTCAAGGTCTTTCGATTTTGGTGAAGATCAGTTAAGGGGAAGGGGTGGTTTACCTGCAACCTTTTACGTTTTAACAACAGTAAAGTACTTGAAAATTTATTTAAACTTTTTCAAACAATGATAATTGTTAAAAATAATATAATTTTGTTGCCAGGCAATAAAATTATAATTTTTTCATTTTAATGTAAATCATGTATGAGAGAAAATATATCGTCCGTGGGAGGCAAGCATATCTCAGTTATGTAATGTTTACGTTTCCATTTTATTATTATGACACCGCAATAAAAAGGCAGGGAAGACACACACACACACACACACACACACACACACACACACACACACACACACACACACACACACACAATTCGCGTTATTTCTGGCCTCACTCATGTTTATTTTCTTACATTTGCACGCTTTTTAAATGGAAAGTGCCGAAACCCATACCAACATAACGCGTGAAAGACGCTAAAGTGTCAAGCGTGGATAGCGATTTGCTTCCTGTGGATTGCTGGGCAGTGTAACTGCACGTGTTTACAGAGGAACGATTCATAGACAGACTTTTCGTCTTTAGGGAATGAACCCTCTGCAAGATGCTGAGGGTCCATGAGTGACTTCGGAGCGCTCCTTCTTTTCCGCGTGTTTGTTCTGTGAAACATGCACTCTAGATTCGCAGCTTTACTCTAAGCAACGCTCAATAGGAAATGTTGAAAATTTTTGTCCACGGTATACCCTCATACACACTAAACCTGCTCTGATGTTTTAATTACGGACATCATAATATTAAAACTTTGGAAACTTGAGCACTACTTAATGGAGATCAACATTAACTTATACAAGCCATTAATTACTGCATATTTTTTATATATATGTGTACAACGTTATCGGCAACAAATAAGTAGTTTTTGTTAAAATTCCTTCCCGGGATGTTTGGCCGTAGTCCAATGTTTTCTACAAAACCAGACATTTCGGTAATGCCGTCGACTTCCATCATCAGTGAAAATCGAGTGCGATAACGTGAGGTGGTATATGTTAGTGACCACAGTATTGTGGTTAAGGCTGAAGCAGTAAGTAGAAAGAAGTAGTTTCTATGGTAATATTTCATTTCGAATGGAATGTATGGAAGTATGGTGATGGCAAAAAAAAATCGTGTTCGAGATTATTGCAGATTCTGATTGTACTACCCTCAAAACATGAAAGAAAGTTTTTTTCGAAAAGTGTCTGTATGTCTATCTGTCTGTGTCTGTAGATTTTTTTCTATGGCGAACGATAAGAGCCGCAAATTCAAACAGAATCAAATAATGTTTTGCAAACAGCCCTGATTTGTAGAGTACTCAGGACCTATTGTTTTTGGTGAAGATCGGTTAAGGGAAAGGGGTAGTTTATCTGTAACGTTTCTTTTTTAATCAAGGGTAATTTTTTTCTATTGCAAACGATAACTGCCGTAAATTCATACAGAATCAAATAATTTGTTACATATGTGCCTGCGTTGTAGAAGGCTCAAGGTCTGTTGATTTTGGTGAAGATCGGTTACGGAGAAAGGGCAGTTTACCTGAAACATTTTTTGTTCTAACAAGAGTAAAGTACTTAATTTAGATATAAAGTATCCTGATAAGAAGATCTTAATAATCCACTGTAGAAACGTAGATGAAATATCTATAAATGAAGAGGCCAGTTGAACGGGGTGGGGGGTAATTTTCTATAAATGAAAATTATAGCTGAAGGGGGAGGGGATAATTTTTATACGTGTACTACGTTATCGGCAACAAAGTAGTAGTTTGTTGTTAAAATTCCTTCCGGGTCTGTTTGGCCGTAGTCCAATGTTTCTGCAAACCCAGACGTTTCTGCAGTGCCGTCGTCTGCCATCATCAGTGAAAATCGAGTGCGATAACGTGTGGTGGTATACGTTAGTGACTACAGTACTGTGGTTAAGGCTGAAGCAATAAGTGGAAAGAAGTAGTTTCTATGGAAACATTTCATTTCGTAAATGATTTTAAATATAAATCTTAGAACATGGAAGTCATGTATGGTTCTCCATACCGATATTTTGATTTGGTGACAGTATAACAATTTGGAACCATTGATGGTGGTAATGTGACTAACAATTACGAAGATGAAAAGTAAGGCCGAAATGGCACTCCTAAACATTTATTACTAAATGCAGATACTCTACAGTGGCCTATATAATAATTTCTGTTAAAGAATAACTAGAATTTATTTTAAAAAACATGAATAAATGTAATATTGTTTCGTTTAGGTTAATCAAACAGAACAGAGTAAAAGCCTGCTATGTGAGTAATGAGAAACATAAGTTGTTACTAAGTGTTGCATTTTTAGTTAGCGAAGTCACAACTTAGTTCAAGTGTAACACGTGCCATTCTCTTAGAAGAGTGTAATGTTTACGACTATTACAGTGGCACATGAGTTGTTGATATTTTAGAAAGTTACTTAGAATTCTGTAATTAACGCCGTACAACAGCTTTAAGAGACAGATCGTGGAGAATTTTAAGTAGAACAGCGTAGCGTGTGGTTTGAAGTGAACGTTCCCTCTTGTTTACTGCAAAATTAATGGTAGTAACTTGTGTGTGCTGTAAGGTAAAATCTGTTTTACGGTGTTCATAATAATATACGATATACTGGCACATATTCATACTTTCACGCAAACATGTGCACACCCATACGCGAGTATTTCTACGACCACGTAATAAATCCTGATGAAACACAGAGAAAATCGTGAACTCCTTGTGTGTTTTGGGGAAAATATTTTTAAAAAGCGTAGGAAATCAGTCAGTTTTATAAGCTTCTAAATTTTTGGCCATATGCTAATGAGAAATTAAAAATGACTTTAAGATTGCTACAAGCCTTGGAACTGAAAATAGCACAATTTGAAAATTTAAAATTCATATGTTTTAGTATAAGTATGTAAAAATTATATACATTAGTAAATAAACCAATGCGGTATAGTGGAGAGTAATAAATTAATTTTCATATTTTCAAGTAAGCAGTAGGCCTACTTGTCTTTGCAAAATGCAATATTCAATATAACAAAAATTCTTAAATGTCTTTTATTGACAAACAATCCATAATTGCAAGACGTCACCAATCAGAAGGTTTTAGAAAGCTAACGAAACCGATAAGGAAAATTTAAAATATTATATTGTATTTCATAAAACATATTTCAGTATTTTTAAATGTACTTACTTTCATATGTTTAATGAGTATCTACATAATTTTTATATGTATTGGTAAAATAATAAATAACTAACAGTATTGTTACGAGAAGACAAGCGAACCACCCAGAACATTCTCCACTCCCCCCCTCCAGTGTGGCAGCTGTTGTGTCATTGAATTAGGTGATTCTAGTTAGTTCCAAGAACACTTGAGATACGCAGTAAGGCCGCCGACGTGCAGTTCAGGAGGGAAAGCTGTACTGGACCTCAGCGCGGCGTATATAAAGTCATAGCAGCCAGGTTGCCTGTTCAGTTACGTGATCGATTTTTTGGTATTCCGGCTGGAGTGTTTGTCGAAGTGAAGTATTATTGTGTTAATAATTATGTGAAACTCTATAAATAGACATTGTTATTGCGTTTGGACAAATCTGACTGGAAATATTGTGCGAGTTAATTATAAACTGTTTAATTGTGATAATTAAAGCTGATGATTAGTGATTTAATTTGTGTCTTGTATTTAGTTTTCCACTGTATCATACGACGATCAGTTGACCGTCGTAACAGTATTAAAACCTGTATATAGGATAACCTGGAATCCATGTACTTTTCATTTTATTACCTCAGTTATTGCTTTTCAGCACACACTGCAAAAAGATGTTACTCCCAAATGAAAAGCAGTGAGCGTTGTAAAACTGTTTGACATAGGTTTACATTGTTCTGTATCCACACAAATTGTAACTATGGAGGAACAAAGAGAAATGTAAATAAACTATATTTACCTCTGCAACTATGTATTGTGGTACAGTGATATGGTTTTGCATGAGGTTTGTAGATCATAAATAAAGATCATAATATTACATTTAGTAAGACTCATTGTAAAGCGGAAGGATCATATACAGAATAGAAGTTGGAAGAAATGCACTGAGAAATTACTGGTATACCGGCATACGCCTCTACATGACTTTCTGACGTTTATAAAAAATGTAAATTACTATTAACGTTTTACTGTGTATTAATACAAGTCTTCATTATTATACAAAATGTACTATGGTGCTTATATTACTACATAAAAGGAGTGAAAATCGAAGAAGCTTGAAATAAATAAAAAGTAATGTTTCATGAAAGAATCAAAAATCTAATTCCCTTAAAAGTTTCTTACATTTAAAATTCAGTCAGGCCAAATAAATCTCGACTTTCCAATCTGCTTATTTCCGAAAGCTTTCTCAGTCTTACTGTACACTAACAAATATATTCAGTGACTGATCTTTCTCTAACTTATAACATCTGAGAAAGGAATCGGTTGTTTTTTTGTTCGAATTGCATATTATGATTCAAAAGGCAAGTTAAAGTGATTTCACATATTTTTATTTTTATTGTTTAATTAATCCCATGTAAGTATTTTAAAACTTTTATTAATATTGTAACTAAGTGTACACAATCCCATGCATACTAACGTGTTGTTTTTATGTTTGTAAATGACTGTGATGATATTGTATGAAGGGTACAGGTATCGTCTTGTTTCTTTCCTTCCCTAATTAATTAAGCATACGTTCAATACGTTTATGGAAATGCTTGCAATTATACGTATCTTTAAAGAAAATACTTTTTAAAAAATATAAATAATTAATTAAATATTAATTTGTATCAAAATGTTATGTCACATGTTTACCTTTAACGTTTTTTTCTTTTTTAATAACGTAGGCGTACGTATATAAAACACTTTAATTCACATACAATATACATATTTGTACACGTTGTAAAATAAATTAAAATCAACGTAAAACTAAAAGTTACTTAAATTTTTTTGCACTAATTCTTTCCAAAATCCTGTTGCCACCCAACCACAAACGCGCGCGCGCACACGCGCACACATACCAATAATAACAACATTTTTCTTTAAGTGCTATTCGTCTTATGAAACATTTGTAACAAATACGAATTTAGTTTTTTGAAAATACATCAAACAGTTTCAAACTATGCATATCAAAGTTTTTTAATGTTAATACGCTGACACAGTACGCTGTAAATTTTTTCAAGGATAGCTGTAAAACGTAGAACTCAGAACAGCGTGTGAATAACCTGGTTACTTGAAATTTAACACAATGTAATTAACACCAGTAAATTAATTTAAGAAATAAAATTGAATTAAGGTGTTGTAGAGCTCATGTAATGATAAAGGAATAATTTAGGTTGTACAAAAGCAAATTATTAGATAAGTTTCTATAAATAATTTTTAGAGGATATACAAGTAACTTTGTAAAACACGCAAAAATTAAATAACACAGAACTTCGTATACACCATTAGTGGTACCATGAATTAAAGAACACTAAAATACTTATAATACTAAAATAAATTGTTTGTAATCAACTGTAACTAATGGGTCTTAAAATTACTGAAGAAATTAATTATTTTTATGATAATTATGTGTAGCAGGAAAAACATTGGAATTTAAAGTATTGTAGTAGGTCTACATGTATTTGCACAGTGTTACATATGATTAATTACATACTGACAGAGACACTATGTTATTATCTGGGTATTAATAGACTTCTTTAGAAAATTTTCAGTCACATAAAATTTACTACGCAATAATAAACTGTAGTATATTTAAATAAAATTATTAAGCTTGAGTCTGTGCCTTGGTAAATAAAAATTATCTATGATTACTAAAACGTATAGTATATTTACGCATGTAGTTTATAATTGAACCTCTACTTTATTACATCGTTTGTGCACAGTAAAACAAATTATCAAACGTATGCAGGCTCGATTACAGTTAAATAGAATTAATGTGATTAAATTGGTAATATTCTAAATTTATTGCCACACGATAAAGGTAACGTTAGTAGGTATGTAAAATACGAGTTTGATTATCATCCAGTTTAGTTTAACACCGATATCAATGGCTTGTACAAGCCGTCCTGAACGATTACTGGATTTGTGTCTTTAATGGTAGGTTGTGGCTAGAGAGTAGGATATAACATATACTACACTCATAAAGCCTATTCTATTCTCTTTGTTTTCTACACTCACAAACTCTTTGTACGTTCTATTTCGTTATATATGAGTAAATAATCGATATTTATGTTACCGAGTAAAGGTTGTCTCTATTTTCATGTTTTACAATTTCCTCAATTAATTTTACTTATTTATTTCTCCAATTAAGTAACTTATATACATATGTATTCTAATTGATATAGAGTTCCGATCTTAACATAAACCCAGTTTCAATATTTGGTACGGGTAGTGTTGGTACGGCATAGTGATTGGTCACAAAAAATCTGATAATTGGGCACACAGACTTACATCTGCCATCCACAAAAAAGACATTGATAACAGAGTCTAAGATTTATTATTATTAAATCGATACCCACCATAAACTAATGTGTACATTATTAAAAGAAAGAAACGGACTTATAAGCAGTATAACTGAAAGGGTAATGAAATATGTTTAAATACTATTGATGTGACCGCTGACCAAAAACTGGATCTATACCCAAAGAAATGACAGAACATCTTACATTGCACAATAGCCAAGAACAAGCTATCACTACTACTACTACTACTACTACTACTACTACTACTACTACTACTACTACTACTACTACTACTACTACTACTACTACTACTAAATATCCATTATTTAAGGAAGTCTCTAAAATACTTACGAGGCCTAACAAAAACACGAAAATAGCCTACAGAAATGTCAGTACAATAAATACACTCTTCACGAATACCAAAGACAGGGATGAAATAGAAGCAAAATCCAATGTCGTTTATGAAATTCCATGTCAGGAAAAGTCCGGTCAGAAATATTATGAATGGTCGGAAAAATATTTAATCCTTAATGGATTAAGGAAAATTATACTTTGTGCGTCCGCTTCTTCTCCAGTCATGTATTCACACACTCCCAGTATGCATTATGCACATTATAAGTAAATGTAACAAATAAGTGTACACATTTATATCTTAGTGTAGTGTACGTATAGTGGTTTTTAATGTGTTTATCTGGGACTCACACAAATATGTGTAAGTTACTCTATTCCACACAGTACCATTATTAATATCATAGAACTTGTGAAAAAATCCATTACAATTATACTAATTCGTATTTTATGTTGTAAACGTGAATATGATATGAAATAAATGTTAAAACGTTGCGTAAATATGAGTATTTATTTTGACCGAAACTCGATATTAACTAGGAACCATAATTAATACGGTCAATAAATAATATTCTCCTATATATTCAAACACTTTTTGCTACAGTCTATTTCTTGATGTATGTAATATATTTAATATTTATAGTAACTTTACCTCAAGATGTTTTTCTTTATTTGAAACATGTTTCGCACATCTAGTGTTCTCATCCTCAGTCTTTTTTAATTTTTAACCTTGTAGAGTACTTGTGTGTTGTTTGGTTGTTGTTATGGTTTCCTGTTGGTTTTGGTATTTTAAATTGGTATTATTGTGCGTGATTGTGGTGTATATATTAGTATTTCGTCTATTTTCGATATTGAGTGCTTTGAAAATTGTATTGATGTTTTGTATTGATTTGGATTTGTTCTGGTATTCCTTTGTTTTGTGTTTTATGTTTGTATATTTGTAAATGTTCATTATGGTGCCTTTGTGTGGTATGTGTTTTATTAGTGTCGTGTTGGTTATGTCAGGGAATTTATGTCTAGTGTTTATTGCATGTGTCGACAAATTAGACTTATATATTTCCGGTTTTCTGTATAGTCCTACATTTAGATGTTCAAAATAACGTTTTTTGTTTGTCCTATGTAACATTAATTGCAATCTTGGCATTCAATTTTGTATATAACATAATTTTGTTGTTGTATTATCTTTGTTGTGTGGTTTATTTATCTATTGTATATTATTTTTATTAGTTTGTATGTTATTTTAATGTCTGTGTTTTTAAATAGTCAATTTATTATTTATGAATGTGATGTGACCCATTTTTTATTGTTGTTACTATTCATGTATTGTTCATTTTGATTAATTCTTAATTGTTCAGTTTTTATTTTATATGTGATTTTATTTTCTATTTTGATCACAGTGTTTTTGTTGCAACCATTTTCAGAAGCAATTTGGTATGTTATATTTCTTTCTTTGTCTGTTTCTTGTTTGTTAAGTGTATTTTGTACACTCTGTTCAATAGTGAATAGAATGCTCCAATTTTATGTTGCAGTGGGTGGTCAGAATGGTTAGGTATAACGGTGTTAGTGGAAGCTGCTTTCTGTATATTGCGTATTGTAGATGGTTATTGTTTATTGTGATAATTATGTCTAAATAGTTGATTTTGTTATGTTTTTCTTTTTCTTCTGTGAATTGTATTTTTGTTTGTTTTATTATTGATTTGTTTTAATATGTTATCAGCATTTATATTTTTGTTATTTGATACATACAGCTCATCATCTACATATCTTATCCATAATTCATATCTTATCCATATCCGTATCCATATCCATATCTTATCAATATCATATCTTATCCATCATCTACATATCATATCATTTGGATCAAACGAATTTATAATATTTTGTATTTTGGTGTCTATGTGTTGTAAGAATATTTCTGCTATTATGCTAGATAATGAAGATCCCATTGCCAGACCTTGTTGTTGCTAAATTTTGCTATTGAATTCAAAGTAATTTTGTTGTAGTATTACTTGGGGGCTATTTTTTATTTCCGTTATATATTGTGTGTCTTCATTTTGTTTTTTTAGATTTGTTTATTATTAAATTTCTTTATTCCAAATAAAGAAAAACATCTTGAGGTAAAGTTACTACAAATATTATATATATCAACACACACACACACACACACACACACACACACACACACACACACACACACACACACACACACACACACACACACACACAAATATATTGTAACGGAACGGTGCAATGAAAGCCATCATAAATGGATGTGAGTGCTATAACACATTCTCTGACGATCATATACAAATTTTAAACTGATTTTATTCATTTTTGTTAATTAGATGTAAGTTTTGAACTAAGATATGAGTAAAGAAGTGAGTTATGTCAAAATATCCATACTTTTATGATCCATCATGCCTAGTGCAATGGTAGTGCGCTTGTGCGCGTGTGAGCGTGTTATCCACGTTTTATTGAATAACTTCGTTAATAATTAACATTTCTACATGAAACTTGAACAGAGTATGCATCATATTGAGTGCTAAGTTGAATATATATTCAATCCTTGAAAATATATTCAGTGATAGTGAGAGTTTTGTTTCATAGTTAGAATTTTTGAAAGAGAATTTGTTTTATAATATTCAAATAAATTCAGCAATACTCAACGTTAGTAGATATGATGGGTATTGTCAGTCGTCCATGTAAAGTAATGGGTCGATGTAATTCTTCCTACTTCTGGTCTTGGGCTCAAAAATTGGTTGTCATCTTCTTCAAGTTGAATTACAGGTATTTTCCGGTCGTCTGGATTAATTCCCAGCTGGTCCTTGGTGTAAATTAGTTGTAATGGCCTCTCATCTGTTGCACTGCTACTCCTTCTCAAAATTGTGGGCACTTATACTGTTTTCCTAATGAAAATTTGGGCCCTTCACGGCGTGGCGTCTCTCCAGTTTAGCGTCACTACATAAAGTATTGTTCCTCTATAATATTCTTCAGATAATTATTGCGCACGATTGTAATTGTGCGTTCGCCGTTGGTTTGAGTAACGATGCGGTTTAACCCAATAGACTGGTTCAGTGAGGGTACGAGTAGGTTTTTCACTGCCGCTCCTAGTTTAACGTCATCTCGGACTGATTGTTACGATCGTCTTGCTGATTTGTTGGCGGACTTCCGCTCGTTGACGGTCGGGGTTCAGGCTGCTTGTGATCCTCTTCGTACCGGTCACGCCTGTACACTTCTTGGCTTCGACTCCGGCCCGTGTTGGTTCTGGTGTCACGTCCGTAATTACGATCACTGTATCGGTGTCCGTACGCATTCCGGTCGGCACTTCGTCGTCCTTGATAATATGATCTATTTCTACCGTCACTTTCGGCCCTCACGTAATGCACTTGACGATAGTTACGATCTGTGTTGTTGCGATTTCTATTGTCATTTGTATTGCTGTTGAAATTTGGCCGGTTGTAACTGGTGTTATTCGGCCTATAGGGTTGATGTGTATTATTTGGCCGATTGTATTGATTATTCTGATTGTTCGGCATATTATTGTTATTATAGCCGTTATTTGGTTGCCTGGTCGGATTGTTATTTGTTCTATTATGCGATTCGTTAGTTGGATTATTCGCATTGTTACGGTTGTTATAATTAGAACGGTAGTTATTGTTGTTATATTGGTAGCCGTTCTGAAAATTTTTGTTTTCGCCCCTGTCGTCCCGCTGTCGGCTCCTACGGTAATAACGCTCCCTTTCGTAATCTTCTAGTAGAGCTGCCATGGATTGGATGGTCTTAATTTGGCTACCCAGCCGCGCTCTGGAGACACCCTCTTCATAATGAAAGGCGAGTTTCGTCACTAAACTTTCTTCTGGGATTTTCGGCTCCAGATTCCTTGCTAGGCATACCTTTCCCAGGAAATATGCCGTGAAAGTCGTCCCTCTGGTGGCGTCATACCTGCCGAAACATATACTGTCTCGCACGATGTTTTGTGTTGCTTCCGACCAGTATTTCCTTTTGAACACGTCTTTAAATTCTTCGTAATTCGTGAGATCGTGTCTCGTAGCCGTCCACCAATTATCGTTTATATCACGAAAATACTCGTCCAGGTACCCTCGGATAATGGTCCATCTATTCTCCCGAGTCTTGGCCAGTTGTTCGTCCACTCTCTCCAAGAATTCCATCGGGTTTCGCCGGTATTGTTTGAAGTTAATTGCTTCCCGGTTGTCCATGTGCTGGTACTGTGTCATTACTGGCTGTCTGTTGTTAATTACTTCCAGCTCCTCCCTGATTTTGGCAATATCTCGTTGCTGTATTTCTTCAATTCTGTTTTTGTTTTGTTGACCTTGTCCACGAACTTCGTTTACGGCGGTGTCGATCTCCCGGCATTTCTCCCCAAAATCTGTCCTTGCCTGTGTTATATTTTGGTGGGTTGCGGTTTTTATAGATTCTATTCGGATCTGGCTGTCTTCTTCCATGTTGGTCATTCGTTCTCTGAAATCTTCCTACGTTTGTTGTATTTCACGGCTCGTGTCTTCCCATTTCTCGTGCATCTCGGACATTTCCTCCTCGATCTTCTTATTAATCCGCTCATTATTCTCAGCTATCTTCTCGTTTAAGACCTCCATATTTTTCTGGCTGTCTCGCTTCAGTTCGTCCATTTTTTCTTCCATGGTCTTATTATTTTCGGCCATTTGCTGGCTAAGTTTTTGGTTATCATCTTTTAACGACTCTATATTTTTATTGGTTTCTTCCCTGTTCTGGTCCAATTTTTCATTAATTTCCTCTTTATTTTTGTTCAGCTCTCCCTTGAACTCTTTCAATTCTCCCTTGAAATCTTCCTTTAATGACGTTATATTTTTGTTCACCGTTTCTTCCATTTTCTTGCGGTTATCTTCCATCAGTATTCTCATCATTTCCAGTAAACTCCCGTCCTCTGGTTGTGCGGGTTTCTCCGGTTGATTTTCTGGCTGCACAGGTTTCACTGGTTCCGTTGGAGGTAACATTTGTTCGGCGTCTTCTACCGAAGTCACTTCCTTCTCTTCCGCTCGAACTTCCTTTTCGGCCTCCTTCGTCCGCCTTAATGATGATGCTCTCTTCATCTTGTTGACCTTCTGTCGTACCTGCCGCTAGATATTCTTTCGTAATTCTAGCCTCACTAGTTGGTGCGCCACTTTGTTAAAATACAATTTTGTCGTGTGTATTTAAATATTTTTTTTTTTTGTTTAAAGTTTGTGTAGTTGTTAGTTTTTTTTTCGAACATAAATTGTCGTTCGGAAGCGTCTGGTAGCCTGCGTGTCTTACCTGTCCCTTCTCGCACTTTTAGTAATTCCGGGTAGGCGCCAAATTGTTTTTCTTGAAAACAATTAAAAGTTTTTATTTGTATAGTATGGTGATTTAACACTAATAGTCTATGTTTCTTAACTTTCCTAAAACTATGAATTGTCCCTTTGGCCTACAATATTAATTAACACACATAACTTATCACTTATAATTTAGTTTATTTACTTATAAACTTGGACACTGCTTTATCAGTGTTTTTATCACTTTTTAAAGGGGTTTTATTCTCACTTTGGGGTATTCACTAACACCTTACACTCAATCTTCTTTTAGTGTTACTGGTGGGTTAATATTACTGTATTGCTTACTAATAAATTCTCTTTCTTACATCTATTTAGAAAATGTTCACCATCATTACAATTTACTACTCTCATTTTATCGTGTTTTATTGTACCACTGATATGTTAGTATTATGCTAATGTGATTTGTCATAGTTTACTCTATCTAGTTTGGGTTATTGTGCCCTTCTATATATTAAGTACTCAATGATTAGTATCTCTAACTTGTCTGTCCTTACAATTATTAATATTATATACAATTTTCATTAGTGAGTCTACTTCTTTGGTTTAATACAAGTTTGTATCCCTTCTTAGTTCACTTTCTTTTATCATACATTATACGTCACTTCCTTAGTGTTGTGGCTGATTGTATCATTACACTTCCATGTTAATTGTCTGTTATTCACTATTCTTCTTATTTACACTTATGTTGGTGCGGTGGCTATTCCTAGTCTATTTGTAGTTCTCATCAATTATGTTATTCTTGGTCCTTTGGGGCTAGTTCTACTCTCTCACTTACCATCTATTGGGCTATTCAGGTTAAATCGTCTTATTTCTGTATTTACCATTTTGTTTTGGTTGTTTGTTATTACTTTATTAATATAAGTTACTGTTCTGACTACCTTGATATGTCTGATCGTTTTATTATTCTGATTCACCCATTCTTCTATTCTAATTCATCCCTTTTTATTCTAGTGTTAATGACTAAATAATTTGTCTGGTCATGTTTTCTTCATTATGGTTAGGTGAAGATATGTACCATTAAAATATATTTCTTTATTTTTTTTAATAAATGCAGTGGCATTATTATTTGGTAATATTATGCAGTGGCATACATAACTCATAAACCGCCGTGCAACGGATAAATTTCCTTTGTCAGTTTTTTACATCCAATAACATTGATTTACTACCAACCTTCCATATAAGGAGCAGACATTTATTTATGTAATCTCTTATAGTGCAGTTAGTGGAGTTCTGTGGCTAGGTTCCAAACCAGTAGCTATATTTAATAAATTGCACCTAAACAAAGAAATTGTATACATTTTGTAGTTACTTGTGATCTTCTACTTGTCATACCAATTTTAAATACCGACTTTCTAACTCAACGTTTTTGATTTCCATAGATTTTTAAAATAAACCAGCATTATATTTCTAAAAAGTATTTGACTTTAAACAGCTTATCATGAAGTAAACTATGAAGTAGACCTACCTTATAAATTATACGTATAGGATATTTATGTTGACATTCTTCAACTGAAACTTTTGTATTTGAATTGCAAAATCCACACACAAAAACCACATCAACATAATGAGCATGAGTGAATACGCGAAAAAGCAAAATTAAATTTTTCGTTAACACGATGTAAATTAAAATTTTAAAAACTTAAATAGATTTAAATTACATTTTAATACTCATACGGACAGATTAAATTGAACTGCAAATTGTAACAACGATTTTGTTCCAGAAGTGTTTGTATCGCGCCGTTCTACTTTTGGAACAGAAACAGGGGCAACATTTTTAATAACCCATATTATAACTCAAGAACAAAGCATTCCAAACCTATGTTTATTTGTAATTTTTCAATCGTTTTTCCTTCTTGAATTAGTGTCCTTTCCTCCCTGAACAGTCTGTATAGATTGTAATATTTTTAACGTACCTGATGCGTTAATTACTTAATTGTCTATATTAAACATATTTAATGTTTCAAGTAAGTGTAAAAATAAATGTATACGCTGTCCACGTTTCAGTAACATGTGAATCACGCCAGATGTTTATAAATGTTTTAAAACTAAAAAATAAGTCGTGTGTTGCATACATATTTTCAGAATATTTGCAAATTCTCAGTACTAAAAGAAATGTTAATGATAAATAACAACCGCGTGCAATGGTTACGTGATTAGTACCACATAACTGTTAGATACGAAAGAAAAATAAGAGAAAACAAAATCGTAAAATTGTAATAAGAATTCCAATTTAATAAATAAAAATTGTAATGAAGAATCGAATAAGTAAATATAATTGATACTTCTAGAAAAACAAATTTTACAAATTGTTAAATAAGAAACACTAATAATCATCAGAAATAGAATACGTACCATCATTACGCGTTTCATGTTACGTAAGTTATATAACACTAACAAAAAAAAAAAAAAAAAAATCATTATTTTGTTTCCTGACTGAAATTAGCTAATTTTGATTGTTTACTAGATAACAAAAAGAATATAACTGACTAAAACTTCTTTAGCTCCTGTTTTATTGATATACTGTTCTTAGTACATAGAAATTACAATCTCCAGAACAAGAAATAACATTTAAACATTTCAGTTTATACAATAAAAAAATGAATTTGCATAAACAATGTATATAAAATGTTTATATTTTTAAACCAAAGAAAATTAATTCTTTAAAAGTTAATATTGTTATTAAACTCACACTGTGTAAGTCTGTGTGGCTCACTCAAATCATTTTGTGGATCAAAGTCGGGATCTTGTGACGTAGTAGGCTCACTTACAACGTCTCTTGATCTACCTTCGCCATCATCTCGCAGCAGTTGATGGTCTTGTGGAGGGTTAATCACCGGAAAACCATCACCATGTGGGGACGAGACAAATAGCTGATGGAATGTTCGGTTATTCTACAGTCCACTTTTGTTTCTTTGAAATACCATCCTGTAAAGACGATGTCATGCAGAAATAACAGTCATTGACATGATTTGTTAGTTGTCGCCATATCATCGGTACACCAAATTTCATTGAACGTCTCTTTCCAGTTAACCAGCTACGAAGATTCTCTGAACATAAAATGTTGCAACAAAAGTGAGGCACCCATAATTTGTCTTGATCCCCTACCTTGAATTCCAAAGTACCGTAATGAAAGTAGGCGGTTTTTACTATCTGTGTTATAGGCTGTTTCTGAGCAGAAAATCTCACTTCACCACAAACATAGCAAAGTTGTCAGTACTATTAACTCATTTTCGAGGCATTTTCACAGTTTCTAGACAGAATATAAGAAAAAAAAATCACTAACACTCACTAACTTTACAATGCAGTCAGACGAAAAGTAACCACAAAAAACAGTGATCTCAGACAGATTTGCTAACCACAAAAAATGAAATTCCCAATTTAAAACAAAACTTCCCATAACTATACTTAAACTGTTGGGTCTTGAAAATAACAACTAACTAACCATTGTAAAGGTTAAATGAGTTTTTTATAAAGTAAATGGAATATAAATTTGCTACTTTCAAGCAGGAAACTTTTTTTTTAACAATGTAAGTTATAGCTTTTACATTTGTAAGAGTTTGTGTATGAAATATTGTAAATAAGTATGAAAAGTAAACACAGTAATTTGAAATTTATGTGATTAAATAAAAATTATCAAACGTATGGCTTAAGTGCGGGTGAAGTACGGTACCTGAGCAATTGAGTGACAGAATGAAGGTAACAACAAGTGTTATTGTCAAGGCATCGTTTAGTGTGAATTGCACAAATGACGTTGTTCTAACACAAAGACTAACTCTTTCATCTGATTTACATAAATGTCTGTTGTAGGTGAAGATTGTAAGTTACAAACTGTCAATTAAAAAAACAATTGTAATGCAAAAGGGGATACGAGAATTTTCACTCTTCTAAAGACCAATCTGAATTATTAACTACATCACGTAAATACATATAAATCAACACTTTTACATTTACAAATAAATTTTCCGTATGTGTTCCAGTATATTATTATGTATAAACATTTATTATTATGACTCGGGATTACAACTTAGTAAGCAGTGTAAGTACTACGTACAATGAAAACATATATACCCAATACATACACACACACGCGCGCACAGTAATTAGAGTGTCAAGAAAATAAGTAATTTTAGAATATACAAGCACACGCGAAATGTGTGTTGATTATTTTGAATGTGTTAATCCTGTCAGTAAGCCGATAGACACAACCTGCACTCAACCATACACATACATAGTAATCACTGGGAATTTGTGACGATTGGTCAATCTAATCGCCGCGTTCCAATTACTATCTAATCAGATCATCAAATAATACTGTAAAACACAAGTTATTAAATTGTTCCTGCATGACATAGTTTAATAAGTTTTGTGAAAAACCAGTGTTCACTGTAAGTCCATAACATATGGGTGAATGCGCTTGCCGTGAAGTAATTTACCATTTACTCATATTGTAGATTCGGTTTACTGTGACCAGTAACCAAAATTCCGTCTGTAAACATAAAGCATAAAAAGGTGTTAACATTATCCAGTGTGTTTCAGTGTTTAGAATGAGTAACTCACAGTAGATTTGCAGATTTGCTAAGCAGGTCGAAGGGGACTACACAAAGTATAAGAGATGATGCTAAAAACGCCTACATAATTGTCACAGGACGTGCAGAAAGAGACAATCAGAATGACATAGACAGTTTAAAAACATTTATTTGTGTGTGTGTGTGTAGCTATGTTTGTAATAGTAAACTCGTTAGTTTCTTGTAGCCTGAACAATAATTATAAGATTATTATTTTTCTTGTTTAAGTATTAAAATTTACATCGCATTACGTCATTTCACAGATTGGATATCTTCAGACAAAGTATGTTGAAGTATGTATGATGGAATCATCAAATTTTTAGTTCCACTTAAAATTCATATTCAAAACAAAAATTTAAAATACCCGAAAATTAAGCGTATATTACGTTATTACAACTGTAATAATTGTACAATATAATAAGTATACATAACAAAGTAATTGCACAATAAACCATAATTGAAATCATGAGCACTTTTTGTCCATCTCTGAGCCATTTCCTTCCTTAATGACATCTCTCTTCAACAATTATTGCCTGGTCCAATGTATACAAGTTATATTTAAATAATTTATTGTTTTTAGTTAAATAATTCCTCCGTGTTAGAACTATCGTCGCCATAGTCATATTGCTAGACTTGCCTCAGCCAAGGAAACTTCGTTACCATCAGTCATATGCAAATGTTCTATTGTTTTATTTAATTTTCTGAATTTCGCAGATTATAGTTGTGTAGTTGCGTATCATTCCAATTATTTTCCTCGTTAATCTTTGCAGACTCGTTTTCACGTTATATAAATTATCGTTTTTGTGGCATTCTTTTCTTTAGTTTTCTATTTATAAGCGCGTAAGACATCACAGCAAGCGCACCGCTGAATAAAAGCGTTTCTTGTGATCACATTGATAGTTTATTTCAGAAAGCAAACAACCCTAATATTATTAACAATTTCTAGCAGTCTACTTTTATTAGTTGTTATTATTTTACATATAGAGTATTCAGTGATTTGATTCTTATTTACAACTTTCAGAAAGCGTAATAAATTGGTTTAAACAGTATACATTTTACAATAATTTGATCTGAAACTTAAAATGTTTTGTTCGAGGTTTAAAAAGCGACAGAGTGGGTAGACGAAGGGAGAGGCAAGCATTTTAAAACAACAATTCTGGTGAAGAATGGGGATAATGGTTGTCCAGTAGAAAGGAAAAAACAAAAACAAAACAAAAATACAAATTACATATAAAGTTAAAAAAACAAATCTTTAAAGTAACAACGATTTAGATCATAAACGAATACACATTCAGACTTGAAGTGTATTCTTTACCGATTATAGATTATCTCAGTTTCCTTCACGCTAAGCAAATACAATTATTCTGTGGTTGAAGACGGGCAGTATTCATGTGTTTCAATAAAAATTATTTCACTATGAATATTTAAAAATTGAGTTTAAATTTACGTAACATAATACGTATGTAAAAAAAATACAAAAAAGCACGTCACATTATATTTTATTGTTAACAACGTGAAAGAAAAAAATCTCAAATGGTAAAATGAAAGGCCGAAATAAAATAAAATTGGTACTGTAAGAGGAGGCTGCAGACCTCGCCTACAAAGCCTCATAAATATGTTATTTTAGTTTCGTCTTTACAGTAGTCACGACATCACGTCACGTACATTGCTTTCGTGCAGTACGCAAGTGCGTAAAACTGATGTACACAGCTAATAGATGGTATTAAAAAATGTTAACAGTCAGATAATTGTGTCACTTATTTACATAATAAAAATAATTTAATTTAGCATTATTTCAAATACGTGTTGAGCAACAAATATGGTTTGGGCAATAAGTGGATTGACAATCATGCGTTTTTTGATAATTACTTCTGTATATAACCCACCCCATATTAGCTCTCCTTATATAGTATTTGCGAAAGACTCAATGTTTTAAAAACGCGTGCGCGCGCGCACACACACACACACACACGCACACACACACACACACATATATATAAAATAGTAGGATAAACGAAGCTATAATTAAAAATGACCATTTTGATAACATTTCAGTTTAGAATGTTTGTTAATGTTAAAATGACAAAATACTAAAAGAAAATATTCAATTTCAAGCTGTTTCGTTAGAGTGAAAAGCCGCTTTCGGTTAAGTAGAAATGTAAGTCGGTAAATGATAAGACAAGTAAATGGTAAACATAATTAATCAATTTTTGAAAAATCTTGCATTCATAGTAAATTTATCTGTATTACATATTATTTTATTGGTTATACGTAGTTCTTAATTGGTTACCACAGCACCTTCAGTCTCTGGTCTGTGATGCTGCACAAAGTGCATGTTATAAATTATAACAATTTTATACATTTGAAAGCAACTAACTGTGTGTGTGCGCGCGCACGAGTGTCTACTCTTCTTTAATATTCGTCGATTCAGACGATCGTCTGGAATAGAATATAGTGTACGCTTTTTCGAAAATAAACTTCTGTCTTTGGATAAGCCTACATTCTACAAATTTAAAGCTTGTCTGTAATTTTTACTTTTATTACACTATTAATTTCGTTCTTGTGATATGAAACGTCCCCCAAATTTTTACAGTTTTTTGTAACAGTTTTTTTTTGGGGGTCGTTACGTAAATTTGTTAAAACTAGACGCGTGGCCTAGATGGAAAAAGATGCGCTGAGCCCATCGTGACAGGACTTGCAATGAAACACTTGTTTAACAGCAACAACATTTTTATTAGTGCCTTCGTTATTTCCAGTTATTGACATAAACATTCGACACCATACAATGTAACACTGAAATAAATAAGATCCATTAAAACATATATATATATATATATATATATATATATAAGTCTGTTGCTAAAGCAACTTTCATCGTAGAGAATTCAAGAAAATACATCAAACTTCAAAAAAGACAATTTTTTTTCTTTTTTCTTATGTAACATTTTTTACAAAATTTCACACAACTGTACAAAAAAAATTCAAACATTTTGAACTTTTGGGCTCCTGAATAAGACACTAATAAATATATTCCAATTTTATTTGGTTCACCATATAAAGTAAGGAATGAATATAAAGTGTGTAAAATTTCATTTTGATATCTTACATATGAGAAATGTGTACAGAAAGACAAGAAAATGAGATTTACGGTAATTCGCGAAAAACGAGTAAACCAAACAATAAACTAAAAATTAAGCATTGTGTGATACATAAGTTGTAACGTATCTCATTAATGAAGACCAGCACCATACTCTAGATCACTTTCATTCTTCTCTTCATCTTGCAGACTTCTTCTGTCACTTCTTTTCATTTTTCGGCTTTCTCTGGTAAAATTTTGTGCCGCACTTTCCGCCGTCATAATTCTTATTTCATCTATTGTTTTTAGCCCCACGATGGTGTTTTTTGAGTTTATACAGCCAATTTTTTTAACACTTTTACTTTATTTATATTTCCGTGATTGTAAGTTAAGACTAGATCCATTTCCCCCCATTTTTAATGTGTCACTGCTTACAAAAATACACAACTATTAAAACTCTCGTTTGGTTCTGGGTTTTGCCGTGGACACACTTTTTTAAGAAATCTAGTTTTGATAGATCACAAGTTTTTATGTACAGGTTTTATGCACTGTAAAACACATGCAGGAAGTGAATTTGTATGCTTGTACTCTTGGCCTGTAAAAAGATAAGATTTCTAAAATAAGAGCGCCATGCAAATGCTTACATTTTTTAACATTTAAGCGGCTAATATATAAGCTATATATGTTTATTATATACCAAATTAACGAGAAAATAATGGAAATTTTATATATTGAAAAACAATTTCGAATTTTTTTAGATTTTCAGACGTCCTTACCCCCTTAATTCTGTTAGCTTTCAGTGATTAGGATTGAATGACAGCTGCAGGAGACAGTTAGGTTACTATAAGTAACATAGTGAACAGTGCGGTTTGCAGTAAACTATCTCTGAGTTGTCTCTTCTTTTGTATAAAGATTAATGATACCAACTTGGAGGTGCCTAACATCTATTTAGCCGTGTCTCTACACGATTTCATGCTTACTCGCATGCACATGTACACAAGTTTGTGAATGTACACACACACATTCTTGCGCGCGCGCGTGTTTTGACATGCATATATAACGAACATAATTCTACGATTACACAAAATGTAATGTATTGCAACGTTACAAGTATTTTAAAATATTACACAAATACAATTCCATGTACTCAACGCAACTATGAAGTGTATTACACCGGCCAGGTCGCAGGATTTTTTATTCTCGTTGCGTCATGTATATGTAGTTGCACAATAATAAAATAATTTTCAAAGAGGAGTGAGATGTTGTTGACATGAAACAATTAATTAAAACCGTTTCCAAATAATCATTCCATGAATTATTAATATTAATAGAAAATATGCAAATATTAAATTTCGAATTATAAAAATAAAACAATATTCTCTTTTATAAGTTTACAAAAATACAATATAACCTTCTATGCTGTTCATGACATATAAAAATAAACAACCATATAATCTTACTAGCTAAACAGACATGTTAAACAAATTACTAACCATGTTTTATTTCAGGATGTCTGACTTTGACTCAAATTTTAAATAATAATAGCAACTCATTTACAAACAAAAATAATATTAAATCTCAGGAATAAAACTAACTGTTGCTATAAATAAATAAAAAAGTATAACATTTACTTCCAACATATTATTTATTTCTACTGACACGCCCAAATTTTAACATAAAATAGAAGATTGGTATTTTTAAATTTTCTTGTTAAATTAAATTCTTTTCTTTAACTACCATTTTAATATTATGTAAAGTGATTATATTTAAAACTTTAAGTCTTTACTGTTCATATATATATTTCTTTTTAAGAGTTGTTTTCACACAAAAAAACATAATTATTTACTCATCACCTGCGTACTGCCGACGTTACCGTTGCGTGTGTATGTGTGTGTGTGTGTGTGTGTGTGTGTGTGTGTGTGTGTGTGTCCTGAGTCCTGAGAATTTGATGACGATGATTGTGCTGATGCTGTGTTCTCTGTCTCTACAGTTTGTTGTTTGTGATGGTCCAGAGTTCCTCCAAAAGTCTTGGTGTGTGTGGTAAAGATGTTCGATCGGCAGACCAGCAGCGTGACGTTGTGTGAAGATATCTTGAGTTTGAGCTCGCCACAAAATTGCCGGTGGTATTTATACTGGACGGCGATCTGACAAGTCCGGGACTGTTTTCGACATGTTAAGTATTGTCACTTCGTGCAAAGCGTCCTTTTAATTATAAATCACTTTTTGGTTCGTTTTCGCGATTTCGTAAACATACTTGTAGCATGAGCGATATCATCGTTTGCGTAATTCTTTTCTGGTCACTCACATATAACACACTTATTAATTACTATTTAATTACACTAGTAATTAACATTAAATTACCTAGCGTCTTTATTATTGCACATTTCTGCAATACTTTTATATCACTATATTCGTTAAAAATTCCTCAATGTAATGGTGTTTTTATAATTGGGGTAAGTATTTGTTCACAGATTTGAACGTATTAATTAGTTTATTTTCATCCGGTTGAAACCTGATTACAGACAAACAAACAATTTGTACGCATCATCCCATCGTAGACTTTGCCTGTGGTAGCTTGCGTTCACACACACAAACACATCACTATTGTTGTAAGCTGTATTCACTCGAGGGCAGGTGTACGCTTTCTGACAATTTTTAGCCTGCATAGTATTCTTAAAAACTGTTCATCATATATTTTTCTATGCTAAATATTTACAAACATACCACCCTGGGCAAATATGCAAATATATGTATTGTTGCAGTATAATGTAATGCAGCATGCAGGTATTATTATAATTAAATTTGTTTGATACATGCAGACTAAATCCTATATATAAATCTTCTACGAGAAAAATTCAATTATGTAAATCCCTTACAGTAAACCTGTCATGACATACGTGTATAAGTCCCTTAAAGTACATCTGGGTTTGAATAAAAATTTTTGTTAAGTAACGATACTAATAATAAATTTTTATCAATATATGGTTTTTATAAATATCAATTTTTACCTTTAAATTTATCAATATCAATTTGTTACTCGTAAAGCACGAAATACGTTGCACGTCCCACGGATTAACGGTTTTCTGTATTTGCGTAAAGGTAAGATCATATTGCTATATCATTTTTGAGTATCAAAAAACTCACTTCTATTATGATAAACATTATGTAATTATGTGAATTCTGTTGCACGATATATATGGCATATTAAAATTCTATTATATTGTTAACCAAATAAATCTGTGAACTATGAAAAATCAAGTCTGTAAAGTAAGAGTGGTTTTTCACAGTAATTCAGTGACACTTTTCTTTAGGATTCATCTGCGTTAACAACAGTTTAAGACGCTGCAAATGTGTTCTTAAAAATGTAATAGCCAACGACATGTTAATACCAAGTTACAATATCTTCTGTTTCTCTAAAAAACCAATTACTTCAAAATGTAACAATATATATTACAAGCTTTCTTCCCTATAATTATAAATCATTATTTATTTTTTAACTATTAGAATTTCCAAACTGTTCCATTACAGAAAGCACGGGAAAACGCAAAAATTTAAATAACGTCGATTTCATTGATACCGTTCCAATAAGTTGCAAACATTCTGTATCTACAGCAGAATCCTTGAATGTCACTTTTTATCTCACCAATCATTTTATTCAAGAAGGCATAGACTTCTAAAAGGATAGATACTTGCGAGATGAAATGTTTTCAGTAGATACATGTGCATTTGAATAAATTATTTTATTATAAATCAATACAAGTATTAACCTTGTGTCCCAACACTCATCCAGTATTCACCATTTCCTCATGTTTTCTTTTCCCTGTATAGTCTTCCACAATTGTGTAACTGAAGAAATTATTAATTTTTCTTGTGGTAGAATCGTCTACTTATAATATAACAATACAAAAGCTTTATTACGATAGTTACAAGATATCAAAGGCACACGCCTGCTCCCAATTTTAAGTTATTTAGCCCATACGATTCCACATTTCCCCCTTAATTTTTTGGAGGTAACTCTTGACGGTTTCTGTTTCTTTTAGTATTTGTATTTCACATATTAGCTTATCAAAAACAAAAATCTTCTACACGTGTTTCTTTTTTAAACATATTTAATCACTATATCTACATCTTACGTACCTTGCATAGATTTGATGTCTATTGATAATCGCCTTAGTTTTTGAGTTATAACTACCAAAATAAGTTTGATAGTTTACAGTACCAGTAGTAGCTGTAATTTTGTATGTTTGTTTCTTTAGGTTTTTGATTAATGAGTTTATATTTTATTAAATACATTCATCAATTTCTTACTAGATTTATATTTTTTGTCATTTAATGGATTCTAAGCACTGGGTACATTAAAATATTCAATTCAGACACTTTATGTTAAAGTGGATGGTTATAAAATATAAATTTAAAATATATGTAAATTAATTTTTCCTAAATAAACATCACAACATCCATAATCGTTGATATGACTGAATGCTATATCTGGTAGTGTAGGTATAAAAATAAGGGAAATATAAATTCCCTGAGTCAATAATCCAAAATAAAATAGGTTTCCAAAAATAGGTCTAGGTTTCCACTCACCTGTTTAAACTAATATTGTTAAGCATTTTGATATGACTGAACTGGCTAGCATAGCGTCTTAAAGACGAACGATTTTATATTCGTGATAGTGCGCATGTGTGAAGCAAAACAAGCACAACAGTACTTTGTAACGTGATACGCAAGGAGAACACATTATTTGGCAAGTCACTTAACTAACACAGCCTCCAAGTGTTTACTATATTCTCTAACAAACGTACGAACCCATATAGCACAGAATTTGGAGAGAATATATGTCTTACTTAAACATTCTTGCGCCTCGACAAATAGGGATAATTTGTTTGAGTCTATGTTATGAGAACGCGTAAACTTTGCTAACAGACACAGTTTGTATTGTAAGTATACGCTTTCAAGTAGTTACTTAAATTTCCAGTTAAAGTAATTAAATCCCGTATCCTTTCACATTCTCCAAAATAATTACTGTCTCTATTCCTTTTTGCTTCTCTGCCTCGGTTTGGTACGTTATTATCATTGCCCGTCCTCTTTCTTCTCCTGACGATTTTATTCAGCATTGTCATTCGCGTTTTGGAAGCGACAGAAATATTTTAGAGCCTGCTTGCTGAAATTATATAGACTATAATATAACTAAGCTGTGTAACTGAGCTGTAAATGTTTACTGTGAGTAAGTAATACAACATTCCAGTAATACAACATACCTAGACTAAAGCTTTTTTTAATCAGATTATACAAATTTATGTAAGCGCGCGAGTGTAGATATTATAGGAGTAGTGCTACAGGTAACAGTGGAGGTACTTCCGATACGCAGGTTATTGTGTAAATAGCACAACAATAGCACAAGGATGACCCAACGCTCTCGTACTGTGCTAATTTCGATACAGTGCGTCGTTGAACCTTCGGAGACAGTGCCGTCGGCCTGTGCTGCAGGCAAGTGAGACACCTTCGAAAACATTATTACGCCATAGCAGTAATTTTTCCTGGATGCCACATAGATAGGTGAGTTTTCGAAATCGTGCAAAATAAATTATGTCTCATATCAGTGCGGTCGAGGAGAAGGATAATGAAAATCAGTATTTAGTAAAAAGTGTTTATTTTTTGTGTGAACAAAAAATAAGTTATTAATTATGGTGACTTTTTCTATTATTTGTGTATAACGAGTTTAAGACGTTTCAGTATGTGCTTTTGTTTCAGTACATTTTATGGCCGTGTAAATTTTAGTACTGAGTACTGATTTCTCTGGCCATTCCTAATGTATTCTACAATTTTAAGATTTATATCCATGGAGTTGTCATAATATTGTATGTGCAATCTATATACACACGGAACAAATACACACAAACATAATATCTGTTTGATAAATGTATTGGCGTCCAACGTTGGGCCTATATCATCGAGCGATGCCCAATACAGTCACGCCGACAAGCCACCAAGCCACGACACTACATGGTGCCCAACCACTACAACCAGTCGGACACAAGCTAAGAGGCAGAGCGGGTTTTGGCAAAATTTGTGGCAGCCATGCGGTTCACGCTGCCATTGGTGATCACCGTCACATTCAACGGTGTCAAGTACAGGAGACCCAGAGCACTATCTGCAACAATTGAAGTAACAGCTGCGGGACTGCAGAGTTCCACGCGTACAATGGGGAGCAACAGCTGCGAGGCTGCAGAGTTCCACGCGTACAATGGGAAGCAACAGCTCCGGGACTGCAGAGTTCCACGCGCACAATGGGGAGCAACAGCTGCGGGACAGCAGAGTTCCACGCGTACAATGGGGAGACTACGCAGTGCAACAGCACCGAGTGGAAGCCGCAGCGTAGGCAGAGATATAGCCTATAAACCGGCCTGCAGATGAATTGGCACGAGTTTTTCGATCACTTCCGGCACCACTTCTGTGGGACACAATGCGACGCAGAGCTGATGGCCGAGCTTTACAGACAGACATAGCGGCAGGAATCTGTGTATCTCTTTCTTCTGCGGAAGATCAAGTTGCTTTGCCGTCTGCGCGCATGTAGCGATGGACATATAAGCATACCCATGTTCATACAGCAACTACAGCCACACCTTTGATGTTTCCTAACGATGATACAACCTACAACTTTGGACGAACTTCTGCAAAGGGCGATTGCCATTAGGAGAAGACCTGGACCAAGACGGCCGTCTTCGGTGTCGTGATGAAACTGCTGAAGACTTCCTGGATCGAATAGGGGAGTCGAAGCAATGTCGATCGGCCAACCACTGACAACCACAGAGGAACAAAGAAGAAACAGCTAAGCTTAGGTAAATGACCCACCGTGGCGCTTCCGAGTCTCAGGAAGTCTAGCTGGCGCTCCAAGGCCTCAGAAGACAGTAACGTGCTTCAATATTGAGAGACACAGTATCAACCGCCACAGCCAGAGTGGACAAAATGATTTGGGACCTGACGACCAACACCAGCCTGCTCGATGTTCCAGGCGAGCAAGAGGAAATATTGATGGTGCATCGTTGCCTCAGTGCTAGACAATCAGTAGTGAATGACCGACGGGTATGCATTCACGCTGGCAGCGATGATCGGCAGACGGTCTTCTGGAACGACCGCGCAGAGCCTGAGGAAGAGAATCTTCTACAAACATGCCTGCGAACATCAGTTGGCGTCCAAAACCATGACCGACTACTGGATGTGCTACGCCTTATCAATGCCTATTTTCTAGAGCCTGCTGCGCACCACATCTGCGGGAAGCACGAGATCCGGCTCAAGGAGGGTAGCCAACCACTCCGGCTACCAGTGTACTGCTGCTCGGCGAGAAGATGCAGATCATCCGGAACCAAATAGAAGAGATGTTGCGACAGCGGATAATCTAACCAACTACCTCTCCACACAGTTCTCCGGTGGTGACTGTAAAGAAGGACACCGCACCTTGTTTCTGCATAGCCTTTCTAAGGCTGAAAGAGTAGACCGAGGATGTAGACTCGTCACTACCATTGATCTACGAGACAATTAAAGATCTTAGCGGGAGCAAAATCTTTATGAGGCTGGATCTGAAGAGTTGCCCTGGATAAAGCAGCAAAGAAGAACACGGCATTCTCGGTTCCAGATGGAGGTCGTTATCAGATTTGGGTCACGTGCTTTGGACTGAACAATGAACCCAGCACCTTCCAACTGATGATGCAGATTGCACTAAAGGGGCTCTTGCGGGAGTGTTGCCTCGGCTAACAGGTGAAAGCTGCATTCCGGCAATTGATAATGCTATCACCGCCTCAGCAATAAAGGGTCTCGGGGCAGTGCTCTACCATTGCACCGAAGCAATAGGGAGACACATCATCTATTACGCGGAGAAGAAATATAATTCCAACAAACTGTAGTGTTTGAGAGTGTTCTGGCGCATAAAAAATACCGTCGTATTTTGATTATCGCCACTTTACCCTCCGCAACTACAGGCACTTACTTGGCAGCAAGCGTCCGGGCAGAAAACCAAGTACGCTCGATGGCCTGTGTTAATACAGTTTCAAATTCACCGTGCGAGACTACCCGGGCAAGGAAGCGAGTTCCTGGACTTTCTCTCGAGGCAACCAGGGCTTCAGAAGAACCGATGTCTAAGAAGAACTTTGGATGCAGCCAGAAGAGAGGCGACTTTGCAGTGTCGCAGCAGCTGCCCCACTACTATAAGAAATAACGGCTGCGGCATCTATCGTGTAGTGCAGCAGGCGCAATAAAACGACGAAGAGTGACGAGTTTAAAAAACCGACCATGCGGCGGCCGCAGCAGAAGGATAACAAGTGGACTACGGCCTGGTCTGGGAAGTGAGACGCCGGCAGGTACCAGGATTGTACGTACCGCCGAACGTTCGCTAGGAGATAATCAGGCACTTTCACGATTATCATGAAGCCTGTCACCCGCGAGCAGAAGAGACGTTTCGATCCATTAAAAAAGACTTTGTTTGGACTAACGTAACGATTGACATCCGAGACTGCCGAGTACACGCCCTTTACAAGTGCGTCACAAAGCCTGAACCGGTCCAAGAGTACCCTCAAATATCCAGCGGATGCTGGAACACAGTCGCTCTTATCGTCATAGACCGATATCCGCGTACGCAAGCAGACAACAGGTAATAAATTGTGGTCACGGACATAACGTCGAGATGGGTGGAAGCGAAGGCAGTGAAGAAGGCGGACGCCGACACTAATATCCGCTGGTTAGGGAAGATGTATTGCTCGCCAATGAGAAATCGCTCACGGGCCACATGTAGACGCAGATGTGCAACAAGCTGCACATACAACCGTAGGCCACAGCCAACTACCATCCCAGGGCGAATCCGTCAGAGCGGTTCAACGACAGAATAAAGGCACTGCGTACCCAGCTCTACGGTTGTCAGTACTACAGCGACTGGGAAAAACGCTTGCCAACAGTCCTGTTCGCACTGCAAAACCGTACAAACGCCACCAGTGGAATGACACCGAGCGAACGTCTGTTGGGCAGTTACCTACAGTGACCCTGGAACTGAAGCCGGGCACATGTAGAGCAGAACGTCTGCCCGATTGAAGCGGCAGCTAGGTCTACGAGACGATTAAAGATCTTAACGGGAGCAAAATCTTTATGAGGCTGGATCTGAAGAGTGGATATTGGCAGATTGCCCTGGACAAAGCAGCAAAGAAGAACATGGCATTCTCGGTGCCAGATGGAGAATTCCGAGCAATTCCGATTTCGAGATGGGCACTCTTTAACGCATTCGCTTATGCGTTTCGTGGAGACCATTGTCGAGACCGGTTGCTCGCGAAAACAGATCGTCGCCGACTTTCTTGATGTCGAGAAATTTTCGATCGTTCCGGCATCCTGGACTTTTCTAGAAACTCACGGAGGTTTTGCTTCCCGATTGCTACAATCATTTGATTGCTACTTACTAAAGGATACCTACGGCTGGTGTACCTCAGAGAAGCGTCGTACGCTCCTGCTTTTTTCTGTAAACTCAATGACGTGCCCAAGTTACTTGCATCTAGGTTATCCATGTTCGACAACGATACGGAGGTTTATGCCGTTGATTGTCGGGCTGAAATGGCCGCTATCTGGCTCCAGGAACGGCTTGAGGATTATATTCAGTGGGCAGTGAAATGGGGGGTCGCGATTAACGCGACCAAGAGCAGAGCTGTAGTCTTCTCGAGACGCAGAAGGCACTCTGACAGGCTTTATGTAGGCTATATTCCCTGCCCTGGTCTCTCGGTATCAAGTGCTTCAGGCTTCACCTGGATCGTCGACTCACCTGGCGGACACATTCCGACGAAGTAGCCCGCAAAACTGCTAATCGTTTTACAAGCTCCGACCCGTACTTTACAGCAAATCTATGATCCGTCTCTTAGGAAAACTAATCATCACCACGTATATGGCGCCGATTGTTACCTAAGCGATCTCTGTTTAGAGTTACTTGGCAAAAATCCATAAGCGTAAGATTCAGTCTCTCCTTGACTGAGGATTGCGCTGGGCGCATAAAGCCCATTATGTAACATCAAATCCAGACCGTGTGAGAATCCCTTCGTGTCCGTTCCCTGAACGCCACTGCACGAACAATTTCAAGGAAATTCTACCTCCGCTGTGCCCACTTCCAGAGCAATCCCCTAATTACGAGGACTGTGGCACAGAGCAGAGCCACCAACAGCGAGAACAGACGCTGAACATCACACTGTAACTCACGCGGAACGCTCCCCGCCCCCGCAGCAGCAACTAGCGTCCTCGCCCAACGGCCATTGCAGGGGCCACAAATATGATACGTTGTACGATAGATGCCATTTGTCTGGTGATAGAATGTAAATCCAATTTTAGTAAATTTAATAAATAATACAAATAAAATAATATAATATGTCTTTGTACGAGTAGGCCTATATCACGTATGGCATCATATGTCCTTCCACTAATGAATGGATCTCATGTCATACTACAATGACTTTTTAATAAGAAAAATCTCTTACCCATATTATACAAAGAACATAATAAAAAATAAATTTATGTTAATGGGAAATCCAGGAGTGTAATATTGTAATGTACTTAAACCTGTTTTGTCCTGTAAGTAGACAAAGATATTAGAATTATAGTACATAAATAATTTGTTTCATTTTTCATGTGGTTAACAGTAAAAGTAATTGTAAATGTGTTTTCAAAATAATCTGTTTTTAATTAATATATGCCATTTGCGCAACATGGTGCATTCTATATTAATGCGTTACATTAAATTAATTTTAAATACTTGCATAAATGCAGTTTTCATATTACATCCATGTATTGTAAACAAAAATGTACTTCAGAACAAACGTTTGGGCTTATTGGTTATTTGATTATCTTATTTTAAATTGAACTACATACAAAATAAAATGCCAATGCTCTCGTTACTTTGAGTCTACTTAGTCTTTCATGCCAGCAATATGATTAATTGAACTAATGATTATTAATTATAATACTAATGTGGCAAATATTGTTCTGAATAAATCTTAAATTTTTCTTAAATCAGCAAATATCCTGGGAAATCATTACTTTAAATACAAAAGATATTCTTTATGCAAAGGCAGCTTATTTTCCTACGGGAAAAAGACATTGATTAACTGTGTATACTCAACATTGTGTACTCGGTTGGAAAATTTAGCTCTATGTATGTAATTAAAATTAATTACCTTATTAGTGAATACGTTAAAATATTAATTTAAAATATAAATTAATACTACAGTTATGAATGATACTACAGATATGCATTATCACTACAGTTATATATTAAGTATTTGTAATAATTATCAAAACTATTAATTAATGCCTATACTAAATATTATATATTAACTGCCGATAATGTTGCTTTGTACGTTGAAACATCATCAGTTATGTATATAATTTACCTTGTAATTTCCGTCCAGTGACGTCAAGCGTAATTTGTATGGTTACGCGTTTCAGGCCATGTGGCCCATCCTCAGACCATCACTCCGAGAGGAGCTCGTTAAACAATAAAATCCACACAAAACAAACACATAATAAATAAATACATAAAATATATTAAATAAACATATAAAAGCGTTCTATTACCCGAACACGGTGCACCGCGTGTAGCATGTCTGAACTGCGTCAATGGAACCTGTTATCTATTATTATCTGTAATCGATCGCAGCGCGGTATCATACAGTGGGTTGGACCTGAAGTTACGTTTATCATTAAGTATGTCGTCACACACACCAGGGTTATTATCACCTCTATATATCTCGAATTCCTCGAGTGCATCCATATAACGGCCTTTAGCACAATAATGTAGGGGTATGAAGTTATTGTTGAAATTTGTATAAGAATGATTACACTAAATCAGATGCCTAGTAAAGTTAGATTAATATTATCTATGGAAAAATCACCCCTGTTAAAATGGCTTTGCGGTGTGTGTTCGCGGAATCTTTTGATGAACGGTCTACCCGTTTGGCCGATATAAAATCGGTCACAATCATCACATATAAGCTTATAAATACCGGTTTTGGATTCAATGTTTGTCTGAACGACTAGGCGAACCAAGTTCCGTGGACAGGTAAAATTTACAGAAAACCTACCACCACAAACGTGATCATACATGCAGACTCACACCACACTTTCTCTCAAAAATTAGCGGCCTACAACAGTTTTATTCACAGACTTTTGATGATCCCCAAAATAATGACGATCTCGAGTGTAAACTCAACATAATTAAACACATAGCTGTGGCCAATGGATATGAGTCCCAAATGATTGACAATATTCTTAGAAAACACAAATCCCGTCGTTCCAAACAGACACATGATAATACATCTAACAACAAATACATCACAACAACATACACTGAGTTGATGCCCAGGATCCTTACATCCACTTTAAGTAAATTAGGTTATACTGTCATTTTTAAAACAAATAACCGTCTACGGAACTGGGTTCGCCCAGTCGTTCAGACAAACATTGAATCCAAAACCGGTATTTATAAGCTTATATGTGACGATTGTGACCGATTTTATATCGGCCAAACGGGTACACCGTTCATCAAAATATTCCGCGAACACACACCGCAAAGCCATTTTAACAGGGGTGATTTTTCCATAGATAATATCAAATCTAACTTTACAAGGCATTTGATTTCGTGTAATCATTCTTATACAAATTTCAACAATAACTTCATACCCCTACATTATTGTGCTAACGGACGTTATATGGATGCACTCGAGGAATTCGAGATATATAGAGGTGATAATAACCCTGGTGTGTGTGACGACATACTTAATGATAAACGTAACTTCCAACGTAACGTAACCCACTGTATGATACCGCGCTGCGATCGATTACAGATAATAATAGATAACAGGTTCCATTGACGCAGTTCAGACACGCTACACGCGGAGCGCCGTGTTCGGGTAATAGAACGCTTTTATATGTTTATTTAATATATTTTATGTATTTATTTATTATGTGTTTGTTTTGTGTGGATTTTATTGTTTAACGAGCTCCTCTCGGAGTGATGGTCTGAGGATGGGCCACATGGCCTGAAACGCGTAACCATACAAATTACGCTTGACGTCACTGGACGGAAATTACAAGGTAAATTATATATAATTATCATACAGTGACCTGGAGCGCTTTAAATATGTTTACATCAGTTATGTTTTAATAAACTGACAGGTTAGAAACACAACTACTCTTACATATTATCTGCACGCTTAAATAACTCGTGAATGTTTGTATAGGTATATGAAAATTATATTGACTAATCTACTAGTAAAAAACGCAATTACATAAACGTTAACTGTTATTAACAAGTTTTTCCAAAAAAAAAAAAACTGAAATAACTTCAGGATATGTATTATTGTTACATCACATACAAGAAAGAAATACGTTTATCCAAACAGATTTGAAAATTGTTTCTTAATTTCTCCCTGCTTTTGCTCCAACGGGAAAATAAAGCTATGCTAAAATACTTAGGACAAACATTTTGGGAACCTATCTTTACTAGGTTCACCTAAATTGTTATAAATCCAAAAAAATTGAAGTTTAAAAGTACAAATTTTAGATGTGTCGTGTTATTTTGTTAAGTTGCGAATACACAAATAAACACTTGAAGTAGGCCTAATAGTTCTGAAAAATTTTATGTAAATAAACTTATTTGAAAACAAATAAAAGTTGAGGCAACCTGAGTTAGTTTAAAATCTGAATTGTTGTAGTTAGATCAAAACAAACTAAAAATAAAATCAAATTCAAATTTCTTAGGCTTTTATTTTTGCCAATGTAATGTTAATAATGTAAATTGTCTTTCCTTACGAAGTACAATTAACCTGTAAGGATGTAGAAACCTCCGTTCCCACTTGATCACTAATCCATTACCTGCGCACATCGTAACAAACCCTACACCGTTATCTAAAGTTGTAACTATACATCTACCCAGCTAGACATCAGTGGCATACGTTCTGAATCATCTAACTTTTGTCAAAAGATATACAGATTTTTATTACTTTCTTACTCTATCAATTACAAAAACCCACAGGACTGAATAGCCCAAATGACTTTCAGGGACTAAATCACCTTAACGCAAGTTACTGTTATTATTTCATAGTTTCGACTAGATGTTAACGTGGATTAATGTTAACGTAATAACAGATGTTAAAGTAAAGAATTCAGCTTTAAAAGGTAGTTAAAATTACGAAATTCAAAAGACGAGTTAACGAAATAAAACATTTAAAAATATTGTTATTAGTTGGTTTGCTTTTACCGCTTCAACTGTACCTAATAGAAAAATTATATTAAAGTAATTTTCTTTACCTCATTGTATTTAGAGATGTCAATGTTGCAATAAGACAAAACATAATAACAAAAATTTTGATCTATATGGGCTGATACAAATAGATTAGAAGTATCGAATAAGCTTATACGTATGATCATTCTGGATACTTTCTTTATGATTGAAGATCTGCGTACCGTAATATGTAGCTTTCGAACCAGCTTTTAAAAATTACAACTTTTAAGCGTGAAGAAAGTAGCTTTATTTAAATCGGACGTTGAATTTCCTGACAGTTTATAATATTAACATGACCCTTAGTTATAAGCCGGCGAAGAAATGTTGTTTTACATACTGTTTTAAATTCTGTATTGAATTATCTTGCCTGCCATGTATAAAAGTAGCGGTCGCATTTACAAAATGAGGATACCAAACCGGAAGCAAGAACGATGTCAATATTTTTACCTCTTTGCGCCACCGTCCATCGATGTGTGAATGCTGCAATCTCCCGCATCATGCACTCCAGAGGCTTCTGTTATTCCAGTCACCGTTTTGTAAGCATCTTTTCTCTACCTCATCCTGTATGTCCTGCCACTATATCCTGGATCTACTCCGTTTCCTTCGTCTACTCCTTTTCCTTCGTTTAGTCGGAACCCAGGTTAGCAACTTTGTGGGCCATTGATCTTTTGTTCCAAAAGCCCAAACCGTACGAGGCGCTATGCATTTATTGTGTCTAAAATTGTTTTCTTAACATGAAGTTGCCTTCTGATATCTTCATTTCTAATATACTCGACTCTGTACACACCCCACAAGACCTTCTCCGGAAGTCAGTCCTTTTCCACAGCTTAGAGTCTTTAGGAGGTCCTTTGATTTATCTCCAAAATATAGCCATAGTTAACTCTACTTTCAAAGATTTAAAATTTCTAGCAGTTTAACAACGTACAGTTAAACTCTAAACCAGTTACACAATATTTGTTTCATTTATTTATTACTTACAGGCTACCAATTATTTTATGATTAGAAGTTACGATAATTATAATTCACTTGAAGTACACATGATGGAGATTAAAGGAGTTGCTGCATTAAGACGAAATAGTTGTAATTTTAAACAGAATTTTTTTAAAGTTAAATCAGCAAATATCTTACTGAGTGTTTATTATTCCTTAAATATAAAAGACATTTGTAACGCAAAGGCCACTTATTTTCCTACGAGAAAGCAATGTTCAACAACAGTAAATTACAAAAGTATTTAGTTTTGTACTATTACTTAGGGGAAAAGTGGCAGTAAAGGATCTTCAATACAACGTTAACAACACTAATAAGAAAGATAATGGCAATAACTTATAGCTTGTAGTATAGGAAAAGAAAAAAAATTAAAATATATTAACAGTAGACAATTTTGATTTAAGGGAATTAGAGTTTTATAAAATTACCAAAACTAAAAAACATAATACAACTGCAGAAGATTTTGTGTACTCACTTTCAGCAAACAAAGATACCAAGTCAAAAACGTTCTTACCTGAAACACATAAAAAATAATAAATTAATATCAGAATTAGAATTTTACTTTAAATCATAAAACCAATTTTTAGATTTACTTTTATTGTAAATATAATCTAGTATTACATATTATTAATCATATTGCTATTTATTAATGCTTTACACAAGTTTCTATAACTATCTAGGTGTACAAGTTAATGACTTACACACACGCGCGCGCGCACACAAACACTGATTGCTGGATGGTTAAAGGTGAATTAAAGGAGACAATTAATTATAAATTCCGCATTCAACATTTATGAGTTATTATACTATGAATTCAAATATCACATGTAACTCATTTTGATACTACCCTTTGTTAATTTTCTCTACCACAATTTAACCTCATTTCCAGTTTAACGGTTCCCGCACAGTTTGCAATTGGCATATTGCCACTTGGGAGGCAATGAATTTGCTATGAATTTGCTATGAATTTGAAATACTCTACGAAAATTTCGAATATACTTTGTATTATCGGATAAAATTGATAAACTAGATAACACTTTGATGTAATATTTACAAATAATAAGTCAGTGCCTCCTGATGCCTAATGACAATGGACAGTTATACCTAATATCTCCGGTGACTAGTTACATTTCATCTGCTTACAATTCTGTTTATTCAAACGACAGGGGCGTTGAAATTACGTGGTGAATATATTATATTATAAACGCATAAACATGACTACTAATATTCTTCCTGAGCTGGTATCTACCTTTGATATTAATCTACACAAAAGCGTTGTGCATCCTGTATGGTATAAACTGCAATATAAATAATACCAAATTAAAAATTATTGATCATTTTGGAAATTATATCTAACTTTCCGACATACAGATTGATAAGTTTTTTCCTATTCTGAAGACAATTATTGAATTCATAGATTTTTGTTGATTAGGATTCATGTGGATGCTTCCGTGTACGATTCGTACTCAAAATGTTTCTGTCTTCAGTTTCTATAAATGTTTTTACACAGTCGGGTAGAAGTGTAATAAAAAATATGTAGGCTACTCATATTTTTACATTATGAGGCCCGATTCTGCTCACACATAAGAAGTCTCTTAATTTGTATCTTTCTTAAAATTAGTAAGTACGATTACCAAGTATTGAGCAATACATTTTCTTTTCGAATAAAATTAACAGAGAATTCTAAAGAAGGAAGAGAAGCTTTTGCATTTATAATATTAAGTTTATCTTAGTCAGTTTTTCGCAAAATGTTTTGATAATTCTCTTCTACCTGTACGTTAGTGAAAATACATGTTATTTAATACACAAGTAAGCACGAACACTGTAATATTAAATGAAGGAAAACTCTTGCTTGTCCGAGGTTACAAAATTGGCGATACCCAAATTAATTTTGTATACCAGGTATTTCACTTAGTATTAAATAAAATGTATTTAGGGAACTAATAAAATATACGTTCTTAATGAAATTACAGACTTCCTATTCCATTATTTCAAACAGACTGCTATGATGCTATATAATAATAGAGAGTTGTGAAACATTAAACAAAGCGTAATGTCACTAAAAAGTACATTTACCACAATTCAAAGAAAGAAATTATAGCTTAATAGGTTTACTAATTAAAACCCTATAAAACTACAATTGATATAAGGACAACTGTTTATGTATAGTTTTTTCTAATACAGTAAGTAACCTTCTGACTGTTATAAGAATATTACGCACTGTCATAGAATAAGTTAAAAAATTTTAATAATAATTTTAGCCCATTATGTTTTGAGTACTTTCGAGTTTGAGTACCAACTACACGTTGCGTATGATGTTACTGAATTCATTCTTGATATGATCAATATAAACATTTATTTTTCTATTGTAAATTTTAGAATTAATGGCATGGAGATTCGCAAAGAAAAGATTACACTTCGTAAAACTGCGGAAATAGAAGTGACCTTCATCGATGTAGAGATTGTTAGATACAGGAAAACATAAACAATTCAAGAGAACACTGGCAGAGTTAATTAAGGGATACTGCTAAAAGAAATAAAATCAAAATATATAATGAGAACTATGTTGAAAGAAAGGAAACTTTTCACAAAGTAATAACGTTTGGAGTATTCCAGAACTCATTACCACTGACGAGGATTTTCTCTGTTCCTTCTAAACTCCTTAATGTTATTGTTCTAAAATGTCAGACACTGAATGTAAATTTTAACGTAACTATAGACAACAGATAAAACCATTGTAACTAGCAAAGTAGTGTACAGGTAGCTCTACCTGTCAAACTAGATGTTACAAGAGAGTGCAATAATAGTTGAAACAAGTGATTTCATTATCTTCAGAAAGAGGAAGATAAATTGTTGAGGTTTGATTTCATTAACTGACACATAACTAATAATACAGAAAATTTCGTTCAGATGTAGGCGATGATTAACTATAGAAACAATCAGTATTAAATTATTAATTTTGGCGCTTATCCGTATTATATTTAGGACAATATTGTTTCCAACTGAAAACCAACAAAAAGGAGTGAAAAAGTTAGAATGTAGTTGAAACTTCTATGATAACAAAGTTGTGTGACTTGTACCATGCAACGGGTTTTTGCAATACCATGTTTCTATATAAGCTCTTGATAGGCCTATTGGATCCACTAAATTGATAGAGCTGTAATTACAGCAAGCGTTCGGACTTTGCTTTTATCTCTTCATCAAAATGTAATAAATAACGTTAAATGATAAACAAATATAATCTTAAAAAATCTTAGATAATTAACTTTACTTTGGTTTATACAACTACGTGCTAATCTGGTGAATTAGTATTCAATTTAATAAGAATATAAAGTTTCCTTTAGCACCTTAAACAATGTAATCTAGAATATGAGGGGTAAGCTGGAGAATTGTTGTTTGGCTTTTAGGTGGTATGCAGAGGGGCGTTATAGGACTCCTGAGACTAAGTTCGCACACGACCACGGGTCTGTTGAAGGTGGCTTTGGGGAAATGGTAAGACAGAAGTGATGACGTTACTTGGACGTCAATATTAATGGAAAAGGAACGCATTAGATGAGGCGTTATGACATGACGTGTTCAAACAGTATGTGTTACAAATCAGAATTCCAATTTAGTGGAAAATGGAAAAAAAGGAAAGAAGATCCATACAACGTTTTGAAAATAAACATTGACAAAACAAAATATATTGTGACGATTTAAAATATAAATTAAAAAAAAGTTAATACTAAAAATATAAAACGGGAAGATAGTGAAAAACATTAAATCGCACTATTAAACCAAATACCCCTGAACTAACTCATAATAGTAATGGGAATTAATTAAGAAAATCTAACTGAAATAATTAATTAAAACTGTGAAAGTAAAAGTTAAAAATAATACTCTTAACCCTTTAGTAAATTTAGCATGCTATGACCTGTGTATTCCGGATCCAACTTGCATACCGACCCAGCATTAAATAAGAAATACCTGTAAACCATAATGTAAATAATTGATAATTTAAAGTCACAAGTAGTCGTTGTAATCATTCCTGTAGACAAGATAAGCCTCGATAGTTTATTTTGTCAAACTGTAAGACGGTATTATTAAAGAAGAGTTGGAACTATATTATGGCGGAGTATTCACTCGGCGTCGTTGCAACTTTCCTGTTGTAACAATGCAGGACTTATGATGCGGCTTTCAAACTGTAAACAGCTCTAAGCGAGGGCTCTTCACAAAATGTTTATTTTTTATTTTTAATTGAGTGCAGCTTCCACTAAAAGCGTGGAGAGCTAGTATAAATAACTAAGATGTAGTGAGTAATTTTGTTAAACAAAGATGTGAAAAAGGAAAACTAGTGTATAAGGTGACATCTGCTGTTAATTAAAACCAACGATCAAATATGGTTCAAGTAAAGTAATTCCAACATAATGTGAAAAGAAGATGTAAACTCCAATACTACGGTGCCATTAAATATGTGATGTGCATAACTGTGAATAGTGACGACTAAGACCTAAACAACATTTACCATTACCGCCGAGGATCAGGACGACTTCACTCTACATAACACCTATCTCCACATTAATTCATTCCGAGGACATCCACTGGAAAGATTACCCCGATGACTACCTACGACTAAGAGAGTACAGAAGATTCACGCCCCAGGACATGGACAGATAACACTTATCTAAGAGGTGACGCGGAAGCTCGTCTTCCGTGAATTATGTATATTTAAAATATAAGTATTTATAAATGACAAAGACTTTTAAAAGACAATCTCTAAGCATTAAGTTTTAGAATGATGTAACCAGTAATTTCTGAAATCATACGTTGTAACATTACTCTTGAGATATAACATTAAATCGCTTAACTAAATAAAACCATTCTTCAAATGGTATTTAAGTAACCATGTAACCGTCTAAACAAGTAAAGTAAATTCGAAACTTCTTAACTAGATTAAAAGAGACTCGGATCCGAGGTAAAATACATGATCTGTATGATAATTTGTTTTGACAGAAAACCCCTTTACAATTGCTGTATGAGTAAATTTTTATTTGTAATGTGTTACATATCATATGTTAATAAAGAGATGTCATCTTGTTACATACTAAAGTGAGTGCATAAATCAGCTAAATTCCCTCCCCTTGTTTCCTGTAATTAGAGTAATTATAATTATTCTTAGTGTTGTGTTTGATTTTTCAGTTTGTTACAACGTAGGCAGCCTGTATAATTGGCTAGAGTCAATTGTCACCGGTTCCCTGGATTATAACGTAGCCGACACGTTATAAAATGCGCCACTCTGCTATGGTGTAGACGATAATTAATCGTGTACAGAGTGACACATATAAAATGCGCCAATCTGCTGTTGTTTTGTATAAAGGGTTTGCAAGCATCGTGACGTTATAAAATGCGCTACTTTCCTTTCTTGTGAAAATAATTGTTTACAGTGTGTCACATATAAAATGCGCCACTCTGATTTTGTAAAAAAAAAAGGTTAATCGTGTACAGAGTGTCACATATAAAATGCTCCACTCTGTTTTTCGTATAAAATATTAGTCTATGTAGTGTCACATATAAAATGCGTCACTCGGCAGATCTGTGCACTCAGTTAATGTATTGTATGTAAAACAAAAGGCTAAGTAGCACAAAGAAATAGTGACAATATTAATTTACCATTGTAAATTTTGTGTGAGATTACGCACAAATTCGTATATCTCATTTACTTAATATACGTGAAAATAATTGCTTGAATTATTATTGTATGATAATTGTATTACACCAATTCAAGTACCTACATGAATTTTTGTACTTGTCAATATTTTCAGTCTCTAACACGTCTATTCAGCGACAATTCAAGACCTGTAGTTTTCCTGCATATGCCTGCATAAAAATGTAAATTGTATTTCTGTTGCCACGGTGAGTTATATAAACGATTGGCAAAAGTAAACAAGTTCAATTGCGTGTAAATAAATTGTAAGTGAAATTCTACTCCTCTCTAGTAGCAGAATTAGATAAATTAAAATTAGTACGTAAAACTAAATAATAACTAAATCTCAGCTTAATTACGGGCTGTTACTTGTTTAAAACGTATATCATTGTGTATCGCACACGCCACCCTCGTTGAAGCCAGCCGATACAAGTCTGTAAAGGAAGCAGTCAGCTGTTGTTGAATAGAACAATAACATTCTCTCACCCCAAGTGTGATTCTCTCCTTCTTACGCATACAACTATGACATTGTTTAATAGAAAACTAGTTTGACCCACATTCCAGCGTAACAGCTGATCGTTGAAAGTAAAGTTGACGTCTGTGTGAATTTTTCTCTTTCTCTGAGATGATAAGTAATTCTCTTACAACCAATGCAAATATTTTAGCCATGAATTAAATTGTGTATGTAATAATTGTATAGTGTAGTAAAATAAGTTTTAGTGTGCTACAACAACTATCTCTATTGTTAAATAAAGTGTTAAACCCCTTACCCCGAAACAAAAACTTTTAAACAAAGTAAAATTGTATCAAAGTAAGTAAACGTGTCCTAACTAAATAAAAAAAAAAAATAATACAATTTTTTAAATAAATAATAAGTCCTTTAAATTAAAAAGTTTAATAATATCTTAAATTATACTAACGTGTTATAAAAGTGTATTAGTGAAATAAGTAAAAAGGAGTTAATAATAAAAGTATATTTGAATAGTGTAAACACCCGGTTGTGGCCTGTCCCAAAATAATTCCCCAGCTGGCCAGTATAAGACAAAACTCCTTCGTGCAGGAAATAATCGTGTTAAGAATTGTAGGAAGCGACCCCAATTGTTATGAAATCCTAAAGTGGTAAACAATAGCCACCACCCCTGTGTATAATACAATGCACCTGTGTAAAGTGTTTAACCCCTCTTGCAGAGTTTGTAACTGCTGAACGTTTAAAAGTAAATAAAGATTTCCCTTCGTGAAATTCCGCTTGTCTCAGTAGAATAATAAATTAAAGTTAAGAAAGGATCTAAGGTCGAGTATGGGATCGACTTTAGATTACCTTAGTAGTATTAAGAGATAGACATAAGAAACGTAACAAAGTCACAACGGCGCCGCACTGAAAAGGGTTAAAGTAAGTCCAGAAAGCTAACTGATAGAGTTTGAGTATGCAAATGTAATCAGTCGGGCCACGATATTGTGAAGTTGCGGGAAATTAGTAGTAGAAATAAAATTAAGGTAGCCTTTAAGAAACGAGATAAAGGGAAGTTCACGGAAGAAAAAAAATTGACTACTAAGTAAATTTCATACGGTAATCCCCAAGCATACTCCCAGTACCTTACTTTCGAATTCTCATTATTAAAATTCCCCCCATGACTATTTTAAGCGGCGGAGTATGTGACGATTTAAATTGTAAATTAAAAAAAAAATTAATAATAAAAATATAAAACGGGAAGATAGTGAAAAACATTAAATCGCACTATTAAACCAAATACCCCTGAACTAACTCATAAAAGTAATGAGAATTAATTAAGAAAATCTAACTAAAATAATTAATTAAAACTGTGAAAGTAAAAGTTAAAGATAATACTCTTTACCCTTTAGTAAATTTATCATGCTATGACCTGTGTATTCCGGACCCAACTTGCATACAGACCCAGCATTAAATAAGAAATACCTGTAAACGATAATGTAAATAATTGATAATTTAAAGTCACAAGTAGTAGTTGTAATCATTCCTGTAGACAAGATAAGTCTCGATAGTTTATTTTGTCAAACTGTAAGACGGTATTATTAATGAAGAGTTGGAACTATATTATGGCGGAGTTTTCACTCCGCGTCGTTGCAACTTTCCTGTTGTAACAATGCAGGACTTATGATGCGGCTTTCAAACTGTAAACAGCTCCAAGCGAAGGCTCTTCCCAAATGTTTATTTTTAATTTTTAATTGAGTGTTAGCTTCCACTAAAAGCGTGGAGAGCTAGCATAAATAACTAAGATGTAGTGAGTAATTTTGTTAAACAAAGATGTGAAAAAGGAAAACTAGTGTATAAGGTGACATCTGCTGTTAATTAAAACCAACGATCAAAGATGGTTCAAGTAAAGTAATTCCAACATAATGTGGAAAGAAGATGTAAACTCCAATACTACGGTGCCATTAAATATGTGATGTGCATAACTGTGAATAGTGACGACTAAGACCTAAACAACATTTACCATTACCGCCGAGGATCAGGACGACTTCACTCTACATAACACCTATCTCCACATTAATTCACTCCGAGGACATTCACTGGAAAGATTACCCCGATGACTACCTACGACTAAGAGAGTACAGAAGATTCACGCCCCAGGACATGGACAGATAACACTTATCTAAGAGGTGACGCGGAAGCTCGTCTTCCGTGAATTATGTATATTTAAAATATAAGTATTTATAAATAACAAAGACTTTTAAAAGACAATCTCTAAGCATTAAGTTTTAGAATGATGTAACCAGTAATTTCTGAAATCATACGTTGTAACATTACTCTTGAGATATACCTTTAAATCGCTTAACTAAATAAAACCATTCTTCAAATGGTATTTAAGTAACAATGTAACCGTCTAAACAAGTAAAGTAAATTCGAAACTTCTTAACTAGATTAAAAGAGACTCGGATCCGAGGAAAATACATGATCTGTGTGATAATTTGTTTTGACAGAAAACCCCTTTACAATTGCTGTATGAGTAAATTTTTATTTGTAATGTGTTACATATCATATGTTAATAAAGAGATGTCATCTTGTTACATACTAAAGTGAGTGCATAAATCAGCTAAATTCCCTCCCCTTGTTTCCTGTAATTAGAGTAATTATAATTATTCTTAGTGTTGTGTTTGATTTTTCAGTTTGTTACAACGTAGGCAGCCTGTATAATTGGCTAGAATCAATTATCACTGGTTCCCTGGATTATAACGTAGCCGTCACGTTATAATATGTTACGGACGGAAATCTGAAATAACTGTGTTGAACTACACTATGAATTAAAGAAGTTTTAATTCTAGAAAACTTTGCATCAAAATATTGAAACGTTTCTCAAATTAGAGTTAAATATAGGTGTCCTTTTGAGCATAGAATGCTAAAATGTTCTTGTTCTAGCGGCTTGCGGTAAACGTGACATAAATCAAATCGGTTACACCATACAGACTTTTTGGTAAACGATGAATGCTAACAATTTGCTTATTACTACAATAATAATATTTATATTATTTTACATCTCCATGCAATGTCTTATGTTGTTTTTTACGGTAAATCTCATATTGTGCTACAATGTGGTATTCCTTTTTTTTTATCTTTTGAATTACGAGCGTGACATAATAAAATTAACAAAATAATGTGAAGGTTTACCGTACATTTACAAAAAAATAACTGACATCAAAATTCACCATCATCTACGGCGTAGGAGGCAAGAAGCAAAAAGTCCCACAGGACAAAATAAAAGGACGGAAAGTAAAATTAAATTTGTATCAGGGGAGACAGCGTTTGGGAACACGTGTTCACAACCTCATAAATATTTCCTTTTTTACTCTATATCTGTAGAAGTGTCAGTCCTATGATCAAGTTCACTATGCACATTACACTATGTTAACATATGATTTATGTTTAAGATAGGTGCCGTTAAAACGTAAATTTCGGTCCGCAATATAACCGAAGTACCTTTTCACTATTTCTACACCTATGAGTTGTAAACCTGTGTCTGCTAAAAAACCTTACTTGTGTATGGTTTTGCAGGTTCCAGGTTTCTTAAACTGTTATATTCTTATGATGTATTTTCTCTTTCATATGAATATTATAAATAACAACACAATTAATAACACCTTCATTTTTTAACATACGCCTATAACTTTGGTGTCATAACAAAATTTAAACAGTTCACAACTCATAAGCATTATGCAGCTATATGGAAATGACTACATGGTAACTTTACAAAACATAGATTATGTATTTTCCTTTTAATGTTTATTTACCTACGAAAGCTCTAAGTCTGTCAATATGGCTTACATATGGCTAATTTTCTCATGCGCCTAGTTCGAGTCACCTGACATATATATGTAGGTCCACCACCACAAACACACACATTTCAGAAACTTTAGGTGTTTCTTGCAGTGATTATGTATTATGTTTTATAATATGAAATAATAATTAAATTTATATATATATTTATTGTGAGGGTAATGTATACAGATGAGTGTGTAAATTTATAACAATCAAAAGTGGTTTATTAAACACTCTGTACGATTAAACCTACAATATCGGGCAGAAGAGAGTCACCTATGTGATGTCATGAGAGCAAAATATGTGGTTATAGAATACTCGTTTGTACGCGAGAACTCTGTACTGACTGTAAAAGTGACGCTCGGTAACTATATGTTTTCGCGACATGTGCAAAACTGAATAACACGAAGCAGAAACGAATTGCAACAACGGGTCTGCAGAATGTTGCACTGTCGTGTACTGGTTGTTCAAATTTGCGTACGTGTAAGTTCACCGAATAATTATTTAAAGTAGTTAATAATATAGAACACTGATGTAGTGCAACATTTTTTAAATCAACTAAGCTTATTGCATTTGGCGTGTCTTAATAATTGTTATAATGGCTGAAATATGTAACTATCATGAATATTGTTTAAAGTAACGCCAAACCTGTTATGGGAATCCAGGACAGAATTTGAAATGCTTAAGAAATGTTTGACAAACTTTTATACATATATTGCAACGATACAAATTTGCATATACGCCTATAATAATATATTTTAACGTACAAGCTATGCAGTAACAGAAAGTGTTGTTAAGTTTTAAATAGTGGAAAACAGGAAAGTACCCGTTTGGTGAAACAACTGTCGACATTTAAACGAAGGGTGCCATGGTTGCGTGTGTGGATAGTGTATTTGGTTGGTGTGCGTTTAGTTAGCTGAGACCTGATTGCTGCAAGGAACGAAATTGTGTGTCTGTGTATACTGATTTGTACATGTGCTTGTGACTCTATTTAGAACATCAACAGACACTAGTAAGTCTATATCATTTTTTAAAATATAAATTCACATATTTGAAAAACACTTTGCAAATCAAGCAGTGCCATTAAACGGGATTCGAAGAAAGCTGTATAAAGATACAAAATGAGTGAAAATTACGCATTAATAACTAAACTATTAAAAAATGAATGAGTTGTAAACAATTAATTTATAATAATTACTGAACGAATGAAAAGTTACGAATCATAAGCAACTAGGCCTACTACTTTTTCTTATCATCCCAGTTATATTAGTGCAAAGAGAGACGTAAAAGTGGTTTGTTAAAAATCGACGTTTATTCAGGACGAAAAAGTTCGAAAAGTCTTGAATTACGTCCAACAAAATCAGACCTGTCGACTTACACCATACTAGAATTACCACGGAAATTTTCAAGCAAGCAGAGAGACTCTGGTAATAACTACGTCACTCTGTTTCTTGACGTTGAAGATAGTCATCGTCATCAACATAATCAACCAGTCAGCAAAACACACACACACAACGATCGACGTACGAACATCAGAATCTTCACCATCATCATCCAGTGACCCCCTCCCACACACACTCAGAGTGGAAACACACTCAAAGCCACGGTAACAACAATGAAAAATGAGTAATTGCTTAACAAAAGACAGACAATAAGTAAGAAGAGGTGTGATAAAAAAAAATATATATATATATATATATATATATATAATTGTATATACTGTAAACACATAAATTTAGATAACTGTCCCATTAATATTTTTCTTTTATATTTGCTTTATAAATATTATTTTATATTATTTTATATTTGTCTTGTATTTTGTTTCCCACTGTATAATACAACGATCAAGGAGACCGTCGTAACAGTGGATCAGAAGTGCGACAGAACCGTTAACAGCGGAAACAGTAGACACTTTGAACAAGACTATTGTAATTTGTAATTAATCGGTAAACAATGGATGCCAGTCAGATGATGGAAAATTTCCAGGCTCTGGTGTTGACGACAGGATGCAGAGGAAGCAGAGAAAAGACGCCGACAGGAGGCGGAAGAAGCAGGAAAACGACAGCATGAAGAACTCAGGCAGGAAAGGAAAGAAACTCAAGAACGGCAGAAAGCACTAATCTTGGAAGCTGAAGGACGACAAGCAGATACAACGGCTCTTTTTGATGTTACGGAAAAACAATTGCAAGAACATACTACCGCAGAGTTGGCTCTCTTACGTGGTAATTTAGGCTAATTACGGAGTGATCTGAATGGTCAAAAGGTGAGATTGTCTACAGTGGAAAAATCTGTATCGAATATAGAGCAAAAGATGTCTACAAAAGTATCTGTCATAGAAGAATTCATGTCAAATAAAATATCTGCAGTAGAATACTCAATGGCAAATACAAAAGAGAAAATTAAAAACGAAGTTGAGCAGTTTACCAAAACGATCAAGAAGATCGTCGTAATAATATCAAGTAATACTCACAGCTGCATCTATATGATACTTATTTTTCATCGTTTAATTGTAATCTATTAAATCTAATATCTAATACACAATAAAAGTAAGCAAAGTTTAATTGCAGTCGTAATTGTGATTTGATTATATAACAAATTAAATCTGACAGACCATTCTCTTCTAATCATTCCAGTGAAGTGCGAGGGTCATATTTTTCGAATCGAAAACCCGTTCTGCGGAGACATCTGAATTATTTTAAAATTTGTAGTATTTATTTCATTTCACGATACTCTCTCCTCCTTGCAACATTCTATCTTATATGTGCCATAGTATTTGGACCTAAATCATATAAGCTCAGATTCTCCAATCTGCTTGGGTACATAAATAAAAGTAACATTTGTGTTATGTGCGTGTGTGTGTGTGTGTGTGTGTGTGTGTGTGTGTGTGTGTGTGTGTGTGTGAGAGAGAGATAGGCATAAAAAGTCACAAGAGTCTCGTTCAGGTAGACAGTCAGATAAAAAAAAAAAATCCCCCTTTAATGAGAGGAACGTAAATGCTCATATATCCACGTACTCATTGTACATCTTAACATAAGTTGTTACATCTCCATTAAGAGTTTATACTTCGTATAAGACAGTAACGAAATGTGAGCAGATGAACTCTTTCGCTGGTTAAAAAGTGAAACTACGGTGAGGAGTTCGGTTTCTGATACATATTATGAAATAAGTATCTAACTTTGGTTGTTAAAAGTCGTAGTTGTCTAAGAGCGCGTGAGCTGGTGGGCTCGTGAGTAAATTGGGGGAGGGGTGATAATGGATAGTACCAATTAACGACCTACCTCTGACCCAGTTTGAGCAGTTACCCAGCTGTTGAACTGCTACAAGCTTTTAGTATCTACAGGTTTTCCACCCGCATACTCCTCTGTGCCTATTAATCATTCTTGTGTAAAGAAGCTTCAGTTAAAAAGCTATTGTAATTAAAGAATTATTATTGTCGCCTAGATTTTTGTTATATTTTTTCATGTTTAAAGTTCTTCATTTAATCATACTGAACAGGAAGTGATTGAGGACTTGCCTCTTTTTTTCATCACACATTTAGTAGATACATGATGAAATAAACGTTTTGTTACTCTCTGAGTAAATTATTATTTTTTACCTATGACACAGAGCCCAGCTTTTCTTATTACAATTTTATAAGATGTGTTCTCAGATTCTGTTACTTTATTTCTCTGGTGTGTCATGTAAACTAATACTGTAAAAACCTATGACTTCTACCTCTGGAAGTATACACTCACATTTACATTTTTATAAAGGATGTTTGGAAATATTTTCATGCAATAAACTTTGAGCTCTTTTTTGGGCTATTGAACGTTAGTTTCTTAAAACTGTATTTTTGAAAAATAAAATTGTTTCTTTTTGGTTCATTATTTACAGTTATCGAAATTTTAGCTTATACCTATTCAACTACAATGAATAACGGAAATTACATTGTCAGTGAAAATTAGCCGTAACAATAAATACGCTTTTCCTCATTTCGGTAAAAAATGAAATGGAAACTGATCAATTGGAACAAAGTAGATGCATCAAATGTTAAAAAATATGTTCTATATAAAATCAATTCTGAAAATTATACTTCCCAATTATGAGCCATTGGCAAACGGGTTATCGCCCAATGACTACCACCGGATAGTACATGTCACCATCGGAATACACAAGTTAGGCTAATATACGTGCCAAGTCTTTACACTTATAGAGGAAGCAATACAATGATTACACAAATTATACTTTAAAATTTTGTACTTTGCATTTGACTTTTAGTGTTCCTGATCGCTCGTTCTTGAACTGTGATAGCCACTATGATAAATTTGCTTATTATAATCAAGCATTATTTTTGTTTGACCATTGAGGACGATTAATGGTTTAAGACATAATTTAAAATAGTTTGCCAACTGAAAATACTGTGGCCGGTACTACACTATTATTATCTCAGGATGTTGTTGCAGTTCCCCACCACCACAGGTTGTTGTGACCTGGGGCCTGACAGGGCTCCTTCAATTTATGGTGTTCACCAGAATTAAACACAGGTCTTCACAATTAATGGCCAGACACCACACCCACTGATCTATTAAATCTATTTAGATAAAAATTAAAATGTTTATCTGGTTTGCAAAACCATTATAAATAAGTTTTATGGAATAATGTAAAATGACATACACAAATTTAAGATTCGTACATAAATGATGCGTACATATACAACCTGTTATTGTCATTCTCTAACAGCTGACTTTAAAAATGATTTTGCATAAAAACATTTAGTAGTTTTGTAAAGATTTACAGCTTGAAATAATGTTTGCTCAGTTATCAACAGACGACGCCAGAATGAATTACAAATACTTTAATCGTTCTATACAAACTATAAATGTTTTAAATCTACAGAATCACAATTAATATAGCCTATACGCTAAAAGATTTTAATCTGAACGTGGTAAACAGATAATATATCTGAAGCGAGTAAAGATTATACTTTCCGTTATAACCCATTAAGGCGACCTATAATGTACTATAGGGTGTGCGTGTGTAGTAACATTAACATACACATGTACAGCTTTGATTACCGTTAGTTGTGGCAATGAATTTACGCGTAGATTACTGTTTTGTAAATAATCTGTGTACGTCGTGATAATACAGATGCGATGATGATATCACCAGTGTTTTGGTAATGCCAAACATGTTACAGCGTCGTGTCACGCACAAACTATCGTAAGCAAGCACGGAAATATACAAAGCATGGATAAGAAATTAGCGACGAATCATCAACGTTTTGCAATTTCAGTTGTTATTTTCTACCGAATCTATTGCCAGTTGCTATCGGCGTTAGAAAAACCTTCTTGCCACTTGGAAAATGTTATTCGAAATCATTAGCTTATAAGCTCTAATCTAATGGGAAATGCTGTTAACAATTTTTTGTTTTATATATCCAACTATTTTATAAGATGGAGTTCAAAAATGATAAAGATAAAGCATAATAAATTAACAAAGATGTGAATAAAAGACAAAGGAAATAAGTAAATAAGTTTGTGTGTGTGTGTGTGTGTGTGTGTGTGTGCGTGTGTTTGTGAGTGCGTGGATTTCATTTACTTATCCTACCTATAACGATGTACTTAGTTGACACAGAACTTTTGCGATATAAATACTATAACCAATATTTTTCCAATTAAAGAGCAAACTTAAATAAATAAAAATAAGATAACTTGTTTAAACTGTCAAATATTATTAAAAATAAGTAAAAATTTAAACAGTAAAAATTTTCAGTAACAGCTGGCTGCATGAACAAAGTACAAAAATCTATGTAAAATATATCTGTTCATTAATGCATATAAGTCTTTAATGATTCAGACTATTTCTTACAAACTACTTTAAATGGTACAATAAAATTTCTTGCTGGAAAATTTTTTTATTATTTTGATAATACAATGTTATTATAATTAGTGAAACGTAATAAGAATTAATTTACATTTACGTGATTTTCTTCAATATTTTATGTACATAGTTAAGTGTAGCCTACTGTTAAGTTTTGTTATTATTTCATAAGGAATAAAGAAATTTATTAAAATATCTTTACTATTCATAGGCCTATACACAAAATGCATATGGGTGCGAGTGTTTGTATGTGCATACGTACATGTGAACTTTAATTTAATCTATGCATATTATGGCGGCTGTTTCGTGGAAACATGACTATCACGCTTACAATAACTTACTTAATAATAGAAAGAGTAACTCGTGAAGGTGAACCCATAGAGTCGTTCATTCAGCGTCTATACCAAGTGGCTGACACTTTCATATCCCAAGATACCATAATGTCTATGATATGAAGATAGCAGAAATACCATATTGCAATCATTTTTGCCTTATCTCTGTTAAATTAAAGCCACGATTATTTACACTAATATAGATTCTGGCTTACGATCTGTGCCACACGATCAAAGGGTTGTGATTCCTAATCCTCCATAAAAAAGTGTTATAAAATCATTTGAGCGTTTGTTATTTCTGTTACAGAATGTAACAGACTAGGTAATGGTATGAACGTATTTCTAGCCACGTAAAACCGGTCACGTCTTCCATTATATGTAACGGTCTGTTACAAATTATGTAACTGTGTAAAACCAACACAAGCGCGCGTACACACAAAACTTGTGAAATGTTTTATACTCATAACTTATTTATCATCTTACCTCATCCCCCTGTAATGGTGGTACAGCTCACACCATACTACTGCCAGAGAATAATCGGTCAGCATTTAGTCACGTGTAATGGTTACGGGTGTTATGTGTGTTCACTTGTAGATGTCACGATATTACTAACTGAGATACACTTTCCCATCCAGTCTGCTGATCTGCCACAACAGGAGATGGGCGAGCTTGTGTTGACAGGATCTTGAGTTGAATCCACACTACAGCTGTGCTTGGTGTCCTGTGGTTTCCCTTTCAACCAAATATGTTTGCTGTGTTTGCCCCATGTGAGCTGTTTATCTAGGTGGATGCGCAGATGTCTTATGGAGTTGGCCGCCGGACATTAGGTATCGTAACACTATGGTGTAAACATGTTTATAAAACATTTCGTACCGTCTGTAGATAATAAAGATGGACACACTCTTAGCGCACTTAATAGTTGAGAAAAACTTTATACGTTTCACATATTTTTGTAAAAGGCTTAGCTGTGATAAACGACAATGATGAAATACACGAAATAAGCAGAAACTATTAGAATTATTATGGAAATAATTACTGAATATCGTGGTATCGGTCTATGATGTAAGTTAGGACTCTAGGTTGTATCTTTGAATCATGTTATAGAAGTGCAGTTACGTAAGTTGCTCGTCCTTTTCTTCATAAAAGGAGCTACTTCTTTACCTAATATAAATTAGTATGTGACACTGAATTGTAATATGTATGCCTAAATTTTTGTTATCTGTGTAAAGTAGTACATAGCCAAAACAGTTTATATATTTATTTGTGCACTGGAAAAACCTAATTTTAACAATCTGTCTTCCTTGCTTTCAACTGGTACGTATGTTACGTTACACGGCAATCCTTTCAAAAGTTGAACAGTGTTTATGTACCAAAACATTATAAAGACTTTAGTAACTTAATTTCTGCTGACTGAAGCCTGAGTTGACTTAATCATAAATTAAGTCTTAAAGTCTTATAATGGTATTTTCTTAAGGAATGTTTTTTTACGTCTTTATTGTAATGGTTTTCAAGCGATCACTGAATAGCAGAATATGTAATACTGTATTCTTATATACTTCAAAACATCATTGGCCGGGCTGTTAGGCCGTGGTCTAGGGTTAGACGTTTCAGCCATCATTAGTGTCGGTAACAATTGGCACGGTGTCCGCCAATTCATCCCAGTGATGAGGTAGAGACTTTGTACTTTGTTTAAGAAGGCCCACGTATATGTATGAAAGTTTGTTGGACTTTGATACCAGAAAGATTAAGGTGGAAAACAGCATCATCCAATCCGCATCAAGTGCTGTCTTATTGGTTTGGGAGCACAGTATGTCAAATCCTGTTTAGGAGGCTTCCTCCTCTTCTATTCATCGCGAAGGTACCGTTTTTAAAAACCTCCACGGACCCCACGTGCCACCTAGGTTAACAGGCACTCTCCGAGGATAAAGTATTGGTCTCCTCTAACGGTGACGTATCTGGAATTTGGCTTTAGGGGGGATCCCGTATCGGCCCGGTTACATACAAAATAAAACACAAGTTAAGACAAATCTAATTTTTAAAGTGGCTGAAATCAGTCCCATTAAAGTAAACGTAATAACATAATAGAAATACGTGTAATTGAAACAATTTGTACAAGATACTTACTCACTTAACTGATATTCCTGTATTACATATTTCAAACATATACGCTAATGCTGACTAATAAATCTTTTTGTACATTATAAAAGAGTTACTACTATATTATAGTACACAGCTAAAGAAATAATAAAACAGCCTAAAAACTAAGAGATTAACAAAGTTCGTCAACTCAACTTGTCGAACCTCTGGGGGTCCGATTCCTTTCGTCCCTCCCCCCTGTCATCAAAGAGAACGCGGTGATCGGCGTTGGAGTACGCACGCTCTGATACCGCAGATTTCTCCGGCTGCCTCAAACTACAACAGCGGCTGTGTTCACCAACGCGGGTGCGGACGTTGCGTGGTGACCATGTACACTTCGCCGCACGAGGAAGGCACACTGTGTACGCCTCACGACAAGAGCGGATCAGTTGCCTCCTTCTTATACATTCTTATAATTTACTCCCTCGCACCAAGACTTCCTACTTTGTTGCGTGTGATATATACGTAAAGTAAAGTAGTTAATTTTAAATCCTGCATTCAATATCATTTTAATTCATGTGTACAACATTTTACCTATTAGACTGTTTTTACTTTACTAAATTTCTCAAGAATTAATTACATTTAACTGCTTATTTTAATCGGGCTAAATTTATTAATATTGTAACATCACAAAATGTTCCATAATAAAAATAAACACCAGAAGGGTGAATGATACTAGAATAACTATAAATGAGTAACCAGGAAGAATGTAACAGTAAAAATGTTAAACAAATAAAGAATGAAAGGAAAGAAGAAATTCAAGTAAACAGTGGTAAATCCACTATCTGCATAAAACGACACTACAACATAAATAAACAGAATGACAAAGACGAAATGTCGAGACAAGTTTCCCACATTAACTGTTAAGTGCGCTCAATGAGCTCACCTTTGATGAATAAAATCAAATAAAATAAGTAAGATAAGAAATTACATGAATAATATTTGTATCATGTATTATAAAAAGAAACAGCACATTAGCTGATTCATGTCAAAGTAGTGATTTAAAAAGACAAATATAAAGAACAATACTAGGATTAATAATCACTATTAAAAGATAATAATAAAACCAATAATATGTGTTTAATAGATTAAAGATAACCATCAATGTAAACACTTAATGTATTCAGGTAACATTATAAGTAGATAAAATATGTAAAGAAATATCATAATAATCAAGGAACAAACATTGTAAAGGAATGATAACAAACCAGAATGACCTAATTAAGTAATGAAAATAAGAATCAGGTAGAGACCCTACTAAGCATAGGGAAGTAAATTAATTATAATGACCAAAAGAATGTAAAGCACTACTACATGAGTGATGTTATAAGAATAAGAGATAAGAAAAACAAGTTGAAGTAAAAATAATTAAATATGGAAATTTATGATAAAAAATCAACAAATATATACTAATAATTAATATTGTTCAGCTGGATACAGCATTTACATATAATAAGGTGTTCTTTTTAAACAAATAATCATGTTCAAATTAGAAATTAAGAATAATTAAACAAATATTAAGAAAAAGTTATTAGTCGGATCTGCAACATTTAGCAGACGACGAATGTAAACAATGCATTAGTTAGTTTAGAATCAAGAAATGTTAATGAAAACTATGACCAAACTGGCATCAAGCCATGTCAAAATCAAGACAAATAAACAAGCTTAACAACGATAGTAATAGAACCTGAATAATTGTAATTGTAATAACTGCGATATAAACGTTAGCATCATAAATTTGGTGAATTTCGAATAAATACAATGAAATAATAACAATAGCGACAATGACGCTCCGAATACAAATATGTAATGCCTATAAATAGAATTACGTCACCATGTCATCATTTTCAACCAATCACGGACTACTTTAGAAACCCGCCGACACTGCCTATCGGACTTCTAAAAGAACTATGTAAACGATCGCAATCGTAAACAAAGAAGCATTTTGTCTCTTTCTACTCAGTCGACAACAACTAATCCAGGCCGATTTATCACCCAAAATTCAATAATCAACGAGAAGGAAGAAGTATAATTAAATATCAGTGCATCGATAACAGTAGTGATACTTTTACTAGAAGTGCGTGTTAAAGAACGAGGTTAAGTATCATACATAACCAATGAAATAAGCAGTCAAGAAGAAAATAAAATCGTTCATGTGCGAAATAAAGTGAAGTGTAACCACGATCAGTGTATCAGATCGTGAGGAGTGTTAATAAATAATCATTGAGATTAATAACCAGGGAGTACGGTGCATATATTTACATTGTTTACGAGTAAGCTATTAGCAGTATAATATATTACACCTGTATACTGACGCAAGAAACAATAATAAAATAAGTGCTGAACACTGTATTAAATTTATTTAAAGGAATTATAATATTCCGAGATAAGATTTCAGGTATTAACGTTATCATAGCTAACCTAAGATTAGTACAAATTGAATGAACTTTCCGTTTGTTAATTTCAATAACTAAAGGTGTCTAACCTAATAATCTAATATTTTGTAACAGCATTGTAAAGTAAGGCAGTGGCGTTCTATTCTGTAAATTAAACGAAGTCACCCTTGAGATAGTTAATAATTATAAATAATCAAACGATTAAGACTAGAGTCTTCATTGCAAACAGGCTGAGTTAGAAAAAGTTAAAAGCCGGATGATTTGTACTCCGTTTGCAATTTAAAGTGAATGTATTTAATTGAATCAATTATAGAGTGAGCAATAAACAAATGAATTACAAAGTAACAACTATTGTCAACAAATATTTAAATAAATAATTAATCTTTATTACTAGTTCATGAGTTGCAATTTCAAAGTAAACAAACAGTTAAGTTGGCTACAATTCAGACAAGTGAACCGCCAACAGTTAGAGTCAATTGAACAGGAAAAAGGGAACTTAACTCCTGATACTGATATAATCACTCAATCAATTACTAACTTAAAATCAATCAAAATTAATCATTCGATTAATCAAAAGAATCCTTTTTATGGAACATTTCTCACGAAATCCCATATGGCGCCCAAGTAAAATTCATAAGTGCTCACTGAAACATTAACAGCACTATTATACTGTTTGATAAAAAACTTGACAGTTTATTAATCACCTGAGACCGACCGAACTTCTAGTACAACATCAAAGGTACGTGAAGGTTTAACTTATATAAAATAAAATTGTCGAAACTATACACTGACTTACACAGACGACACAAATTCAACAGGAGTGTGAACGAACGTCAAGAGGTCTACGAAACTGTTTATATTCAAACAACGGATCTACAACCAAATAATTACTCATAAGGAATACACAATAATTATTTAACAAGATAATTAATTTGTAACAATTAAATAATTAATTAATAATTAACAAACATATTTAACGAACCAGTGTTTAAACTCAGAGAGAACAACGTGTGACAAGGAAAACACACATGTGAAAAACATTACGTATTAAATTGACGCCAGCAACGTGTGGCTTGTAAAATAAAAGATACCGACAGATTAAAACAGTAGTAGTGGAAATTATAAATTTATTACTTTGCGAATTAAAGTGACGCAGCCAACGTGCGGCCAAAATAAGCCAATTGAACTTTTCGTATTAATATCTATGTTTTATAAATCCCACTTTAATGTTGGCCCATAGAAAACAAAGACTTTTATTTGTTTCCATGCTTAAGTCATTCTATTATAGGAATTATACATTTTAATCTTATGTTTCCGTCTTTTATGTTATTTGTTTACTACAAATAAAGGGAAATGCCACATCGGAGTTTTTCAAACCGTGAGGCGCAGTAAATAGCCTAGTGTCTATAACAAAAACTGTTATCAGTGAGTTTGTAAACTGCAAAAAATGCCCTTTCATGCCAAATTCGCGGGAGGTGTCACTCACCCTGACAAGACAGTATTTATGGCATATATATTACTGAATATTATATGTTGTAATAGCTTGCAAAAAATATTTCAAAGAAAAACTCTTCTTTGTTGCAAACACGTACCATATATTAACAACATGCAAAAAATAGAACTTTCAATTTCTTTTTACAAGGTGTTGGTGCATGCATCATTTGTAGTTCGATCGAGAATGTATCCATTTCCAAGCAGCACTGTGCAAACAATACCAACATCAAAAGTACATCGGCTGCGCGTCGCGGAAATAGGTCATTTCCAACGAAGATTTACCGACTTACCCTAGTTATTATTCGCTTTCGATGTTCATAGTTTTGCTAATCTGTGTGGCTTTTTAGGCTGATCTGAAGACGACAAATTGTCACGACACGCTTCCTGTTTAGTGATAATGGAAACAACAATGCTCCTTCAACCGGTGATAAGAACGAAACTGGACTTGGTGTAAAAATGAGGTGTAATAAAAATAATTTTGTATTTGGGTTTACAAAGACTGTGTTATTAATGGTAAAGAACGTCAGCACTAAGTGTTTTAGCGACATATAGTATGAAGCCATATAATTTAAAGCAGCATCTTGAGGCAGAAAATCCTGAGTTGACAAGTTAAGGAAAAGAGTTTTTTGCTAGGAAGTTTGGTAATTTGAAGAATAAACAACAAAACTTCAATGAAACAGTAAATATACCCTTATGTGCTCTTTTAGCTTTGTATCGGACTGCTCTAACAATTGCTAAATGCAAAAAATCACCGACAGGTGAAAATCTAATCTTACTGTCAGTTGTTAACATGTTATGAAAGCTGATTGGCAAGATTTTTCTTATAAGTAAATTGAAAAAATGATTTGCGACAGAGCTCTGGCTGTAAGAAGGCAACGAAGACATTGATTCCACTTGCGACCACGTGCTTACTTGAGACAGGTTTATCAGCGTTGTTAGCAATGAGAATTAAAATATCGTGCATGGGTAAATGGTTCCAACGAAACGATAGTGGCTTTATCCAAGGTTACGTACACCTTCTCCACGTTGCGATAGACCTTCTGATAAAAAAAAAGATCCCTCCTATTAAATATAAAGAATATATTTATTTTTGTATGTTTTATGGACAATATTACAAATATGTTATGTTGCTTAAATGTTTCTGTAAATAAATAGCTTTGCTTTCTTTTTAGAAGACAATATATTGAAATTACATTTTCATTCCACTTTTTGATCAAACGTTTATCGTAAAGTTGTTAATTATCATATGTCCTAAAATCGGAAATTACGTAAAAATAATTTAAATACCAAGTCAACGTAAGAAGGTTATTTGTAAACAAAACACCCAAGGGATTCATGAGAAATTGATGAAACGTAAGCTAAAGTGCAAGAAGTTGAAGAAGCACTGTGATACATACATATCTCATGTTAAAAGTGTATCTTTAATTAAACGAATTCAGTATCTAATTAACTGAATTTGTTTCTAATTTATAAATCTTTATATAACAATTCCATGTAGAAACCTAAACTTTTACAGTCGAAGTCTAGGCGATTAACATGTATATTAATAACAGATTTTACTTAATGAATAAAAAAAAATCTTAGGCAACAGTTGTATTAACACTATTTTTTATTCATAGTTATAGTGGGAAACGTTTAATCCGTATGGCTATATTTTGCTTACGAGAGTTAGCTAACTAATTTTTTTTAATTAAGAGTTTTTGTACGTCAGAAACTGAGTATTATCCCTGTACTCGACAGAAATGCCCAGTATCGTCTAAAATGGTTGGAACATACTAACCGAATGGATGAATCCCGCATCCACAAACAACTATTGAATTATAAGCCAAAAGAACTGAAAGGTGTGGAACGCACCAAAAAAGCTTTGGAGTTCAAAGTTTTTGGCAGTTCGTGCAAAGCTTTGCACGAAAACGTTTTGGGCAGTTCAAGTCTGTCTGCTTGACCTGTTTGGGACCGGAGCAAATCCTTAAGTTTAATCCTTGCTGAAGACTATGAACACGATTTTTTTGACAAAGCAGTCGCGAATTACTGAAATTTCTTTTATCATACATCCAAATCAACGGTAGAGTTTTGATAGGTGTGTTTATAACAGATTATTATTAATAATAAAATAGTATGCATACGCGATTGAATGAAAGTAGTAAACGTATAGGAAGCGATAAAAATAATGGCAACGTGAGGCAAACTTTCCCGGTGTGTGTTGTATCATATTATGTAACCGCAGAGTATTGGACTCTTGCCAGCCACTACAATAATTGCTTATCAAAACAAGCGATGTTTGCCGTTGAACAGTTATAATTTATGACTTCAAAAATTGTAACTAGGTAGTTTATTATACATATGTCAAGTAGAATATTTATGTAGTATTAAAATTGTTGTTTAGAAGACCTGTGATTACAAATATGTGTGAGCGTTATATACAACTTTTGTATTTTCCAGTACTATGTAGAGACACGTAGGCCTAATAGTAAATTAAGTAACAAACGATAACAGATATTGCTTTGTACTTAACGGTTAGGCCTATTTATTGATCAAACAGAGAGGCTTAGAAATCTCAATATTACCCTTCTAAATAATCTAACATATATGACCAGTCCGCGGTGCTAAGGACACTTGGAATTATGATTACAGTACCATGTATTAGGAATTTAACGTAACATAAATGTCCAGATACTAGCAATTAATTTAACAACTTATACCATAAATAGAGAACGGGCATTTTCTTAAAATCATAACATGACATTAATGCTACATAAACCATACAACTGTATTACAGTGAAGATTTGAGAAAACCTACAAATTTACACAATAAAATAAAAACTACATAATAACTTTAAAATTCCAGTGAATCCAAAACACAACACAATTTTGCACCACATGATTAGATTATATCTACTCATCTGAAACATAAAGCCGCAAACGACCAAACCTTATTAAAAATAATAGACACCAAATTTTAAACAAAACAAATATATTTAACAAGGACGATAACAACAGACAAATAAAACCAAATACAACAATATGGCAGGATATGAGCATAGGCTCTAATAAATAACGCTCTAATAAGAATGTACATTTTAATATTATTTGTGTGTGTGTGTGTATGTGTGTTTAATATTATATATTTACATTTATTTTGAATTTATATTGACTTTCCATTGTATGTGGAAACACAGCAATATAAAATATATAGCCTATTGCAACGGAAAATCCTGTGCATATGTTTTTATGGGACGTAGGCCTGTATATACTTGAAATAAATCATATGATGCAGAAGATACGAAATGTGTGCAGTTGCATATGGGGCTCTATATTTTTGTCTGTAAAAAATTTGTTATTTAAACATACAAATAAACAAATTTTTATATTTTAATAATAATAAAACATTTTACAAGCATATATATTTTTATTATTTCGTAAATTTACATATGTCTTGATAATAATCCAAATATCAACATCAGATATAAATTAATAAATTCAAAACTTTTTAAAATCATTTGTTTATATTTGATTAAAAATTATTAATAATAGATTTAAAACCTTCCCCTTCTAATTTAAACACTCAAATTTAATTACCCAAAGTATAAAAACTAATTAGACCCTCAATAAATTCTAAAACTACACAAAATATAAATTTTCTAAATTTATTTCAAAACTTTTAAAAGACAACTAAATTTACAATATACATACAATAAAAAAAAAAACAGCTATCATCTTACTTAAATTCTTGATAAAATTAAAATTAATAAAAACACAAAATTATTTTTATTCGATGTATCCAACATGTATACAAATATTCCAATTAAAGAAACAATTTAAATTGTTAATAATAATCACAAAAACAATAATAATAATTGTCAATATATTATACAAATCACCAAAATTTTACATATTATTGTTACGAAGGTCTAAAATCGTCGTATGGTACAGTGGAAAACAAAATACAAGACACCAATTAAGTCACTTACTTATCACCAGCTATCATAGTAAAATTTTAATAAATTTGAATACAATATATTCAGAAAACCACCTCAAACATTATTATTAATTCCAAAATTTTCAATTCATCCTCCTCAGTATATTCATCCTCAATTCATCCTACATATGCTGGCTGCACTTAATTCTATCATATATAAAATAAAAAATACTCATTTAAATAAATTTGAAATACAGAGGAAAACACAATTATATATTATATTGCTATGAAGATGAAGATAACCCCAAAATTATTTATAACGAAATTAATCAAAAAATACTAAGTAATTCTTTCAATAATAATATACAGAAAAATCAAATTATTAAATAATACACATTGGCACTATTAATCATAAAATTACAAAATTATTTAAAAAAACCAAAATACAAAAATTACCTATAACAGTAATGAGACAGATCGTAACAGAATCAAACCTACAGCACACAAATTAATTTTTATTTAAATAGAATATATAAAATTCAATGTCCTGATTGTAACAAATTTTATGTAGGCCAAACTAAAAAACGTTTAAAAGAAAAATGTATACAAAATCATAATTCATATGTAAAACCAGATATATACAAATCAAACTTAGCTACACATTCAATCAAAAACAAACACACATTTCCAGATTTAAATAAGATCACTTTATTAAAACTTATTTCCAAATGTCCAAAAATGACTTTATGGAAAAATTTATATATATTTAAACATAAAACAAGTAGTAAATTAATACCAGAACATATTCAGTTTAATACAAAAAATGATGATACAGTTACGATATTACAGGATAGTACGTTACGACACTACGTGTTTCTCTGCTATTCTAGTGGAACAAGCTGTACTGTTGTCTGCGTACGTGATTCTTAACAGGTGTTAACGAAATTGTTCCAGACACCGCTCCGCGCGCCATGTGTCCAAGGCCGCAAGCAATTACGCTCAAGTGTTGTGTTGGCGTGTATTATGGATTATTCGGGAATATCAGCGGGGTATAAATGTAGGCATTCAACGACGGTTAGTTCAGGTGAATTGGCGATTTATTCCAGTACGTATCGAAGTATTGTGGCGAAGTTTTTATGCGTTTTATAATTGTGCGGGACTCTGTTATTGCACATTTTTATTGCGTGTGAACAATTTGTATTTGATTTGTTGTAAGAGACTATCTTGTTGATTACAAACTGTTTGATTGTGATAATTAAAGCTGGTGATTAGTGACTTAATAGGTGTCTTGCATTTTGTTTTCCATTGTGCCACACGACGATCAGTGAGAGCGTCGTAACAGTGGGTCAGAAGTGCGACAGAATGGTTAACAGTGGACACAGTGGACACTTAGTACAAGACTAGTGTAATTCGTAATTAATCGGTAAACAATGGATGCCAGTCAGACGATGGAAAATTTCACGGCGCTGCTTTTGCAGACAGAGGAACGACGACTACAGGTTGCAGAGGAAGCAGAGAAAAGACGCCGACAGGAGGCAGAAGAAGCAAAAAAAACGGCCAAAACAAGAACGATGTCAGGAAAGAGAAGAGGCTGAAGAACGGCAGAAAGTACTAATGCTCGAGTCGGAAGGACGACAGGGAGAGGAACGGAAGCGCAAAACAAGACATCAATGAGTTAAAAAACAGGAGCAAAAGCAGACACAAGAACAAAACGCTTCAGAGTTGGGTCTCCTACGAGGTGAGCTTAATAAACAAGTTACTAAAATATCGGAGGTACAAGAATCAATAACATTAAAAATAGCTGAAGTAGAAAAATCTGTCTCGAGTGTTAAAGAATCAATGTCTACAAATATATCTGTCATAGAAGAATCCGTGACAAATAAAATATCTGCAGTAGAAAACTCAATGGAGAACAATTTAAAAGTGAAGTTGAACAGTTCATGAAGATACAACCGAAACAAATTTCTGAACAGACTCTACCAATGATAAAGGCAAAACAGACAATAGAGAAAGTTACCTTGCCTGAGGTTGGTACAGTTCACGTCAAGGCTTCAACCTCTGACGGAAGCACACACTGGGCAACGTACTTTAAGCAATTTGTACCCGCCGCATGTGCAAATAATTGGACAGATTAAGAAAACGCAGTTTTACTCGTTCTCACTTTAAAAAGACATGCGCCAGAGCTACTACAGAAAGTGCCACCTGACAGCTAGAACACTATGCCGAATTGGTAAGTTCTAGATTTACAGTATGGTGATAAATATTTGCTAGATGTATCCTACATTCAGTTGAGAGCAAGGCGACAGAATTCCTGGGAGAGTCTTCAAAAGTTCGAAGCAGGTATCGACAGACTAATTAGTGTGGCCTATCCTGAAGCGCTAGAAGATTTTTGAACGAGATTCGCGATGCAAACATTTACTGATGGTGTCCGAGGTAATAAACTAAAGTGTTAAGAATGGTAAGATACCAGAACAGTCAGGGATGCCCTGGCACATGCTTTGCAATTTGACGTCGCCAAGTCAATTTGTTGGACAAGTCATAAAGTGCCCGCTAAAAGATCGCGACGGCACAGACGATGAAGAAGAATAGCAAGGAACAGAGACCCAACAAGCTGCGCCACACAGTAAAGCAAGAAAGTATGAAAGACCAAAGTGCTATCAATGTGGGAAACATGGACATCTACAACGAGATAGTCGGGTTAGAGTTCAGCAGCAGGGAAACGAGCAGTAGTCAGTACAACGGGGCGTGTGCTGACTAACTGGAGGAACGAAGCGCTAGGCAGTATGCAATTTCTACACTTCAGAAAAAAAGTGGGAGATTGGTGGTTACCAGATTCGTTCAATAAAGGCCAACCACGATTACAGTTGACACAAGCCCAACAGTTTCCATTGTGCGCCCCGACGTGGTGAAAAATCTCAAGCCAATCTGATGTTCTTGTAGCTTGCGAACAGCTACTGGACGGTATTTTAAAAGTGTTTGGAAAAGTGGAGATACACCTACGCCTAGGTCGATTTGAGATTGTTTATCAATTACTTGTTGCAGACATTGTGGATGAAGCAATTCTTGGTGTGGACATTATGAACGCGTACGGTATATTTGTCGACTTCAAAATAATGTATTGAGAATCGGAAAAGAAAAGTTAATGCTCTCCACAATAAATAGATAAGATAAACCGATGGACGTGATAAATCAAGTAGCAGTAACTGTTCCGCCAACCTCCGAAAAGATCATCATGCTTAGAACCGACTAGGGGCAACCAGTGCTCTATATTCGAACCTCGGCTAGTCAGCATACCAAGTATACTAATTGCCAGATGTTTAGTAAAATCTGACGAAACCGGAAATGTATCTATTAGAGTGGCAAATATTTTGGGTCAAGCTGTCACTTTACAAAGCAATACGCTCCTAGGCAAATTGACTCCTGTAGCCTGGGTAGCCGGAATGACGCCAAAAGATGCAGTACTACGGACACTTCCGAATTACCAGAGAAACTGCCGGAATTATTGAAACACATCTTCTAACGACCTCTCAAGTGGTGAGGTAAGCAAACTCGGACAGTTTTTACTGACCAATCAGTGCCTTACAATTTCAGTCTAGAGCTGCATGATAAGATGATAAGTAGGGTCAATTCATATCAGTTACTGGAATGTAACCCACAGTTTCCTCTCTACAAACGGTAAGTTTGGGGGACACAACTACAAACGCTACAGAGTTGAATGCTACATATCTCCGAGTTAAAACCACATTAATAAATGCGTGTGCACGTCTCACTCGTGTCAAAGCATAACCAGTGCTTTTATGACGTCACTAACCAGGCTTTCACACATGACGTAATTTTTATATGAATACATTCTAGACTGTTCAAGAAAATTGACGACGAGCTGGTGGACATGAATTTCCGGTTTCTAGACCTTTCCAAACTACATGGTTTCAATTGCATAACTAATTACTTTGTCAGCGGAATAAATACTAATAAAATTTATTTAATACTAAAATAATTACTCAAATGTTCACACTAATAAAATTTATAGTGTGTCTGATAATAGCTAACTGTTAATTATATATAAACAATTCGTTATGCGCACAACACTTATTCAATTACACACTAAAGTGCAATGGTGTTTTTTATTGCTTAAAATCATCAAAACTACGTTACCATCTAGTATGTATGCTAATAACACTAGCGTCTTATCACATTCAACCCCTTTGCACAGGACACCAACTTAGTCTTATTGTAAATATGACACCATATATTGTAACATGACAAGATGATGTAATAAAAAGAACACGAAATAATCCTTTATATTAGCAGTAAGATACGCCCATATGCAAGTTTTATTTAGGTATCATGCAGAAAAGCAGAATAAAATTTTGAAAATAAGGAGAAGATATTAAATTATAATTATTTAGGAAAAAACAATAGTTCAAAGAATAGAGAATTATGAAAAGTAAACATTGTATTAGGTACATGAAACTAACTAACTGAATAAGTGACAATGACAAGACTTAACCACTATGACATACACTACGGAGTAGAAGAGATCACATAGATTTACTATGTAGATAGATTAATTGTAAATAGGAAACTTGTATAAATAACTTTTAATATGTTCGTAGTTAATAAGATAACAATTTTTAATGTAGTAATATAAAGAAATATGTAGAGGTCTGCGAACCTAAGACAGACATTGTAATTAGTTAGTGATTAGTGTTATTATAAAAATAGACTAACGTTTTTAATGTAATAATAATAAGCAACGTAACGTGAAATACATAAAATATTTATAAGATATTTATAAATTTATCTATAGAGGTATTGTATTGTTAGAATAAGTTTAGGAGACACTAATTTAACAAATGCCTTATTTCAACATTAACACAATGAATTATAAAACGACAGTTAAATACGCAGCGCGTGCAAGTACTGTAGACATTTTATTGAAAACTAATTTAGCTGTTCGCCCTCTCCCAGAGTTAGAAATCGAGCAGGAGCATCACGCGCAACAGAATTCTTCTCCAGATATAAGAATACAGTTTATGACATGTTCTTCAACAGGTGCGCTACAGAGTATTCCTCCAGTGAGAATGCGAACGTAACAATATAAGGAAGATTATACAGTATACAAGTAATATAACGTTAGAACAAGAATAGGTGCCTATGAGCCTATGAATAAATTATGAACCCGAGCAACGCTGGGTAAATCGGCTAGATATAGATATCTATATAAGCCAAATACCACTGACTGACTCACTGATCACGATATCTCTGAAACCACTGAATGGATAAAAATGAAACTTTGAATATAGCTTCATCATAGGTCTTAGGTGCTCACTAAGAAACGGTTTTAAAAACTTTCACTCCTAAGGGGCAAAAAACCAAATACTGAAATTTATAGCGGGAATTGCATACTTGGTAAATGAAGTGGTTGACATCTCAGTTTACTGGAAACCCCGAATACATTTAGTCCTGAGTTTTTAATCATTGTTTTAAATTGAAAAAACTTCGTTGTTTGCAGGTTCTTATAGTCGAGAAAATTTCGAAGTTCAATTAATTAATAAATTGTATGTCCTTTTTTTCTCGGAAACGGCTCTAACGATTTTCTCGAAATAAATAATAAGTAGCTGTTGCTATGAATGTAAATAGACAAACTAAGAGTTGAGAATTTGTACAATCTATCTAATCCTATACTATTAAGCGAGCAATAATTGTACAATTACGTACAACGTGAAACTCCGTAGCGAAGCACGGGTATTTTGCTAGTAAGTAATAAATGAAAGCTTGATGAACTAGACAGAAGTGGCATGTACTAACTCAATTGCCACTATTGTGATGAAATTGAGTTGACACGTTGGACTGACACATGCAGCTCTCCGAAAAGTTACCACAGAGGATGACAAAATTTAATTTTCATTACATATCTTTGCAGTTTTCATCGATATGCTTTTCCTTTAGGTAATCTGCGAAGCTCACTCGTATTTTTTTTTTTTTTTTTTTGGGTGACTGAATGCTTATCAAACCGAACACTTTATCCGGTTTCATGTAAGTAAGCCCGAAACAGTAGCTTAGCCATTTTTTTTTCCGAGATACCATCATCGTATGCACTGGAAGACAATTCAGACTTTTGAATCATTTTCCGAATAAGAAAGAACAAATATTGGCTTGCTAAGTTTTTAATAGTCTATGTATATAAAAGCATTTGCGACGACAGAGAATTTAGGGAAGAGAGGACGAAGTATGAACAGAGAAAGCAGTATAACTTGCCTTTCTTTATGGGCGGCGATGAGGGCTGTTTTTACATTTTTAATAGGGGCTAATTCCGATCAACTCGTCTACATGATTAGGGAATGGCGCAATAAATATGTTGAAGTTATCGTCCGTTTTCCGATTATCGACTTCAAGGTGCAACTAATTTCCTATGTCGTGCAAATAATAGTTGATATGTGCGTATCATATTTAATATTTGATAAATAATGTCTTACTTATGATACGCATTTTATATGAATACCGCAAAGACAGTATACCGCAAAAGTAGATCTTATTTATACATCTACGTCATCATATTATAGTTTAATTTTAGCCTAATGTAAATTTTAAGCAACTACAGTAAAAATTGATTATATAAGCAAATCGTTGTGATTGTGTCCGTGTGCGTGTACGTCCAAATTGTAATAGCTTATTGTTTTAAAAAATTATTGCAAAATTATAAACAAATTAATATAAAAGCGTGAACTAATGTAGGACTACTTATTTAATGTGAGTCACCAGAATAGTTAAAAACTAAATTAAAAAATTAAAGCATTTGAATAAGCCAAACAAATAGGCGTAGAAGTTAGCTACTACGTCTGTTTCTGGTACAGTTTAACATTCCGCAAATTGTCTGAGTATATTCTTCATCCGCGTATCTTTGCACACACTCACACACACACACACACACACACACACACACACACACACACACACACACTAACAGACACACACTTACTGAAACTATCATGACTGTTCTTCTTTACTTTGTTGTTTTGACGTGCATGATTTTGCGTGAGTTTAAACACCTAGTTTTTAAGAAAGGCTGAAAATGATACAACAGCATTATAAATAAGTAAGGTACAAGAAAGTTTGAAGGTTATATTTTGGCAACTTAAATTATGTATAATAGGTTATATGGCTGGCACGCTTTTATTAAATTCTTTTATTTTCTTTATAGTTTATATATTTTTAAGTTATGTCACTTAATTTTAAGATTATTTTATAGAATATTATGACGATGATCTCACTGATCGTCATACGGTATATTGGAAAAAAATACAGACAGCATTTTCAGTCACTAATCACCAGCTTTAATTAATCACAAATAATATTTTGTAATCGACTCGTACAATAATCCAAGTTAAATATGTCCGCACGTAATAATAACGTCAAATAATAGCGTTCTACACTAATTTTAAAAAAATAACACTTCTCCACAATACTTAAACTACTACACTACTCGATCCGCACTAAGAAAAGTCGCTCAATGTAACTGATTGACAAAGCCAGCTCCTGTGGCTTTTATAAGTTGCGCAAGTGTTTCAGAATGAACTTTTCATCTTTACTGGAGTTTGCCATGTAAAGCGTATTTCAAGTGTGCTCTTGAGCAAAATGGAAGTACTTGAGTGCTACGAGAGTGGACGGCCTTGATATAGATGAAGCACGCTGGGCAAGTCGAGAAGCGGGTAGAACGACACTCTCCATTGTTTGAGAACGTGCGGTCCTTTCACTACGTGCTGACATATTTAAAGATTTTGTCTTTTTTATAATTCTTATGGATTATAGGTACCAGTAAAATATGTAATAGATATTTGTACTGTTTTCACTACACAGGTAATTTTATATAAACTTTGCGAACACCATCATCGAAGCCTTAAAGTTAATAGTATCCTTTCGTAGTGTTTTTTTTTACACAACTTAAATCAGACATGATAATCCTCTATCCGTTGACTTTGTATTATTTTTATTGATATTTACGAGAAAATATTACGCTTGTAGGGTTGTAACCTTCAGCTAAACAATATGTTATGTACTGAAATAAATTAGTTGAATGCTACGGCATAGAGGCGCAGGAGGCAAGCCAAACCCAAGCATAACCATCACGTATAATTACTGCTATGATTAATGAAATACATTTCATTCGACAGGCGACAATTTGATTTACGGCTATGCTATCCATTTACTTGACATCTCAAAATACTCGCGGACAGTAAAGTCTACTTCGGCATGGACTAAGTATGTACTTCACAATACAATAACTAGTAGTGATTTCGACAGTGACTAACCAAATGTTCCATGTTGAATTGACTGTTGTGAAATTGCAGACACAAAGCGTTTTGAGTTGTGACGTAAAGAAGTGTTGATTTGTAGCTATGAATGAATGGCTTCATTTTTGGCTGACACTAAGCATTTTTATTATTAGAACATTAAAAACCGGGCTGTTGGACCATGGTACATTACTTAGTTTATTGCTGCTAGACGTTTCGGAGGCCATCCTCAGTAGAAAAACGTTCGTAAGGTGAAAGCCGAACGCACTTACTTGAGGAGTAAGTATTATATCCTCATGGACCCTTATTGTTTACTGTTTACTGAGGTGTAGTCAAAATATCTGTAAACAATTGCAACAATAATCTTGCAACTGAACAAGGTCCAACAGATCGGTTCCTAATGTTTCTAATAATGTTGATTGCGGCCGTGATAGCGTTTGGAATAGACTCAGCATCTATATCTCACCGACAGTGTTGTGTCTGTCTTGTTCTGTTGACGCTAGTTCTACAGGTGCCATGTTGTGTTATATAATAGTCCCCTATTAGAAATATAATGAGGGAAACACATTAGGACAGACGAAAACCAATTGCTCATTTAATATTATGGTATTCAGTTGGTATTAGCATAATATGGATATTGCCATATTATTGAAAACCCTCATTATAACTGTCAGTTGTAACGAAGCTAGAAAAGCGAGCTTCAGTTTATATTATTTGTGTTTGGTACGGCATTGAAGAACAAACCGTACTGACATTAGACAGAAGAAAAGTGAAACCAGTAAGTTTCTTCTTAATTTAAATTTGGAAAAATAAAATGTGAAGTGAAATGAATACAGCTGCCATATGATAAAACACGAAATGACACTGTGTTTAAGTTGTTTACCCAGCTTCACTTATTCGGATTGGCAAATCATGGAAAAGAAATTCAGGCGGCTGCGGAGAGTCTGGCTAATAATTAGGACTTCAAAATTTTAAAGCAAGTCAGTTTGGTTGTTTTTACCTTTTTCTTGTCTTGTTTAATATCATAACACTAAAATCAAATTAATTTCGTCAAAGTTCATTCTTAGCCCTGATGTTCAATCTATTGAGCATTTCAGAAAACACCTAACCGATTTAATTAAAAATAAGAATATCAAGTTGAACTAAGAGTACAATTTCGATGAAACGGAATTGTTCTGGAGAGCTCTACCTGAAACAACACAATCGTCAGAGACTGCAAGATAACACTTCATATTTAAAAAAATTGTTGCTGTATGCAAATGCCGACGGTAGCTGCATGCTTATACTAAAAAAAAAAAAAAAAAAAAAAAAAAAAAAAAAAAAAAAACACGTCAGCTAAACAGCATAATTGGCAATCAACCGGTTTATTCTACTTCAAATATCTCATAGTGTGCAACAATTACCATAACAGATTAGTTTCACACGAAAACTGTTCCTAAAATTAGAATGTACCAAATTGGAAAGTTGAAGATTTTAAAATTCCCAGTAAAGGTTGGATTTAACACCAACCCGTTAAGAACTTTGCACTAGAGAAAAGAAGCTTAAGTGCATAGTCCTGCCAGAAAACACAACGGCTGTGTTTCGGTTAAAGGACCAAGGTATAATCTACACGGAGAAATGAATCTGAAAACAAATTTATAAATTAAATTTTAGAAGTCAAGTAGTTTAAAAGCAGAAGGGGCCTGAAGACACTGCAAAATCATATAACGTACGTTCTGTGATCTGCAAGTTTGCAGATGCTGTGAAACAAACAAATTCTAAATTTCTGACAAACACATAGAATAATCTTCTCTTGAGTAAAGAATCTAGTTCTTTAAGAACAGAAAATTGTTATCCAAAAGACTTTGAGTTTCTGAAACAAGGAGGGGATAAGCTGCGTCATTAATGGATCACGAGTCCTGGTATGAAATAGATGAAGGTGAATCTAGTTAACACATAATGACTAACAAGGAGATTGTTGATAGTGAAACAGCAGCGACAAAAGTTTAGAGACGGAAGAAGAAGAAGAAGAAGAAGAAGAAGAAGAAGAAGAAGAAGAAGAAGAAGAAGAAGAAGAAGAAGAAGAAGAAGAAGAAGAAGAAGAAAATTTTTAGCCAATAATTAAGGTTATCGAATTAAGAGACCACTTGAATTTCGTCATTCAGTATGTTGAACAACCAACAAATGGATATATCTCCCTATTATGATTACCTGCAACACCTTCGTAAGGTATTGTTTAAAGAAATAAATACTAAACAGTCTCAAACAAAAATTAGTAATTTTTTTAACAAGTAAATATGAAAAGTGATTCTGACACATAGCTATCTTGTTCTTGAAGACGATAGTGAATGGACCAAATAGTGTACTGTAATCTAATGTACAGCTTCAAGTTCAATACGATATACAATATACAGTAATGTACAATTTGTATAAGATATTAATTTTACTACTACTGTTTATTAATTTTATATAAATAAAGTACAGATTTTGATTTTCTATTGCTATCCACGTGGTTTAAATAAATCATACCCATTTTATAAGGTCATTTTGCTAAAAAATCTTCCAATAGAATAGAAACACCTGTAATTTTTCTTAATAATAATTGTTTTATATTGCGTAATGGACTATTTTGGACTGCGGAACATAAGTGTTTTTGATAAAAATGTTTAAAGTATAAATCTACTTTTGCTTCAATAAAATTGTACTCCTGATGTTATATAATCTTTACCAAATCATAAAATTGTGTGTGTGTGTATAATTGTATGAGTGTGCAGTTGTATATAGTTGTAGTCTAATTATATATTATTATTAGACTTTTCTATATAGTTCTTTACTCTTAGTACATTACGGAATATTTGATACATAGACGCGTAGTGGACAACTGACCCTGTAAATATAAATTCTTCATTTTCCCATTCAAGATTTGTGCCTTATTAACATTTAAATTGCTAGATATCGTTTCGACTAATTTATATTTATAAATAATAAATGTACACTACATTTCTAATTTATACGTTCATATACTACATTGCTGCTTACTAACAATGATATTTATTATTTTCGTCACATGTTTTTAAATATTATACGTTCTACCGTACTTGCCCATCTCCCTATTACTTCCAAAGGGAGAAAGATAATAAAATATTTATGAGCGGAGCAAACGTGATCCCCAACGCGCTCCTCCCTTGACAGAAATTTAGTTTTTTATTTTACGTCCTTTCATTACGTCTCACGGGATTCCTTTTTCTCCTCCTACGTTGCCGACGACAAACAAAAATTGTAATATGCGTCTTATTCCTTCCAGACACCACGTGCCCTTACAATGGCTTTCCCACTTAACGTATGCAGTATTATCAAAACCTATGTAAGAGTTGACAAAACACTAAGTTAATGTTTTTCTTAATCAAGACTTTAAAAAATTAAAGAATGTCTACCAATTAAAATTATCATCAGATATGAATGTTATTAATAGGTACCATGAACTTAACAGCCGTTCTAATTCAAGTGTTACAAGAAATAGTGCGATACATATGAACTCAAATCTTTCAATAACTGTCATGTAATTTACGTAAAGTAATTAAACCAGTCATATTATGATGTGTATTCTATACACCAATAAATACACGTTACCCTATTTAATTAAATTTGTAACCTAAAATTTTACTTTCCACCGGGCATAATTTTTTAGTCTGTTCTTCTGTCTCTCACAGATACACGTCCGGGCGCGCACGCGCACACACGCACAACGCACAGATAGCTTTCATCTGCCTACCAGCTTGCTGTATCTACTAATACGAAAAATACAAAGCAAAAATACCTGTGATACATGCAAGTACGATGTTTATAGATTGGAATAAAGTAGTATTACTTTGTTTCACGTTATATTATCATATCTTTGAATCTTATTTATTTTTATCGTGTGTTATGTGTTTGTGGGTATGTTTACAATTACTGACTTGTTTATGATTTTGTTGTGATTTCCCAAAAGGCTATTTTTTTAGTATGTCAAGAGATTAATTGTGGTTCCAAAGATATTATGTTAAGTCTGTTAATAACTTTCCTTTCTTTGGGAGTTTTCTTTATGCTACTTAATTTCTTAATTGCTTGTTACAGTTGATATTATCGCAATCATAAATTATGATTTCGTCTATTGAATTAATGTGTTCATTATGATTCTCAACCAACTTTATTATTTTATGAGTATTTCTGTGTTGACGTTAACATAATTTTTTTAAGACGTCTTAAAATTATTCAGTTGTATTTAAACCACCCACTATTTAGTAGATAATCTTAGAATGAGTAACAATTTAGAAATTTCGGTATTGTATATTTGTATGATAACACCTGAAATATAGTTTGCACTTTATAATATCACGTAACAGAAGTTTATAATACTTCAATATAACATTTATATCCTAAACGTATTATTGACATTTCATTTTCGATCAATTACTATTTAATAAAGTAATAATTTTCATCATTTGAACAAATTATATCGAACGATATCTTATGCTGTTTTATAATTTTAATGTCAACGCTATAGGCTATTTATACAAGTTAATCGCTTTGTAACAACACAAATTCTTTCACTTATATTTGATTACATATTCTCCAAATATTATTTTTGACAATTAATATTCATTAATATTTACAATCACAATTATTTTTCAACTGTAATTATAATTCATTTTAATTAAAAATATATTTAGGAGTATACTGTTATATGCTTATTTTGAAGCATTCTATATTCATTATGGCATATGCACTTTTTTAATCAGTAATAAAATATAAAGGGTGGGAGGAATATAGAATATACGGGCATTGTTAGAAGTCGGAAGGATAGGGGAATTAAAAGCAAAATTAAAATAAGTAGAGAAGGAATACTATCCTACTAGCAGAGAAGGAAGGAGTAGAAAAGATGTGACATTCCAAAGAAGAAATACAAGAGAAAAAAATCAAATGACGTTCACAGTTGGCAATATATAAGTACACAGTCTTAGTACACAAGTGAAAAAATTGTGAATTGAAAAAATTAACGACATAATTTTATTTACAGTAATAAATAACACAATATAAATAGTGTAATTGTAAAGTATATGCCGCAGTCGAAGAAATTCGTACGAAAAAAGACCAATTATATGAGACGTGGTAAATGTTTGTGGTATGGTGTCGATACGATGATACTAATTGGAGATCTACGCCAGAATTGGGAAGCGGCATAGTTGAAAGATATGCAGTGCATTATATAATAAATGTCAATCTTACTAGAGCGTGTAATTTAGTCACAGAGATGAATTTGACTATTTTAATCACAAAAGTTTATCACAGAAGGGAGCGATAACCCCAGGATAAGCAATAGGAAAATCAAAGTGACCTGATTGTTCCTACTAATAACAAAAAAGAGAAAGAAAATCACAACAGATGTGAAGTGATATAGAAGAACAGATATAAACACTGATCACTGCTTGAGGACCAAGCACTACTTAAAACTCACAAAGAGACGCGAAAGCAAACCGTAAGGAAAGATAACCGAAAGATAAATACAGAAGAATTAAAAGTAAACTGTGTGCAGAGTGAAAAATACAATTTAAGGGACAGCTGGTAAATCAAGAATGAAATGAGGATATGCAAAAAATGTATAATTACAAAAAATATAAAAAATTGAACTTGAGCTATTGACACAAGTTATAATGGTTCAGTGAAGAATGCAAAATGTCCATTTTACTTACAAAACTAGAGTAGAGGAATAGAAGAGAAAGCTTGAAACAGCTGGACAGGGCAATGGACAAAAAGGAAAGGAAGATAAAGAAACAAAACAACAAGAAAATCAAGAGCATAAGTAGAAATTAAAGCAATGAAAATCTAAAAGAGAAAACTAAGGGTAAAGTAAAAATAACTAAACCAATAGAAGAGGAATATCTTTAAATAATAAATGGAGGCGAAATATGGAAAATTAACAGAATAGGATTAGATATGTATTAAATGATAAAAAATTAAGAGGCGTTGACGTTTGCCTGAGACGGAGGTTATATGAATTACTAATAACTCAATAAATGCAGCATAATTTACTATAATGTAATACAGAATGGTTTACCATAATCTCGCTCGTAAACATTTGTGGTTTCTGTTAATAATGATACTACTGTTTTTCCTTTAACACACGTTTACAAAACGCACGAAATAGAAAAATTATTGAACACCTCTTCCTATTTTAAATTTAACAATCAGGAACTGGTGTGTTACCTTTTGCGACGTCATGCGTAGAGAGACCTCTGTGAACATTGTTAGCCCAGTCTACAATGTCACAAACAAGCCCATAATTTACAGCAACGTATCCCCATTCAATAACCCAAAAAATTAAAATAAACGATTATTTTAAAAATTAAAACAAAAAACATAAATGATATATTTAATCACAATAACATTTTACCATTTTTGCAACAAAATATTGTATTTTTATTTATTACGACGATCCTGTCACGTTACTTAAAACAAGTTTTCAAACCCTCAGCATAGCTATTGTCTTTTTTGAAGTTGTTTTTATTTTTGTCAATTTCTGTTGACTTTATTTTCACCCACGGGAAGTAATTCCGAATCTTCGCTATAAGTGTGGTTTCTTCAAATAAAGTATGGTGGTTCTTTTCATAGCCGTATTCCGCTATTTTAATATCAATTATATATTAGAATATAAACATATATTAAGAATATCAATACAGGTTTTTAAAAAAATGGTAAAAGGCAGAGCAACTTCAGTGCAACTTCTGGTAGACTGTTCTCTTTTTTTTTTCTCTTAAACATTTTGTTGTTCTTACAATTTAATCATTCCTGGGTTTTAAAATTTAGTGATAATCATTGGTGCAGAATTAGTTACTATAATGTGTAATTAGAATTACAGTTTTTAATAAACTTTTAAATGTGTATAGATGATTATGTAACTTTTTTCTATGAGCGGTAGTTTTACTTCTTAAGTCAAAAGCCTTGTCAGTACAGAACGTACCTGGTCTAAAACAACCCGTTCCTCTACCTACATTTTACATACAGCCTCCCTTCAGCGGAAAACCCCTTAAAATATATTCTAAAACTTTCAATTACTATACGTACTTATTAAACTTTTATAAACTTAGTTAAACTTTTCAGAGATTCCACTGCAGCCAGCATTTTTTGTTGCTACTATAAGTTACTTCCAGCACTGCTTACGAGTGATTGTTTAACAATACAGTAGGTGTACTTCTAGGTCCTTAGTGTCAAAATTGACTAATTTATAATGGCGTTTACAGCTTTTGTATTTTTGACAATTACAATTCAACAATTGTGATGTCTAAGTCACCATTCAAAATTTTAAATTTAATAATCTAATTTTTCACTCAACATGTTTCTACAAGTATTGACACCAAACTGTTCCACCCGCTACTACTTACTATTCAATATTATGGTTTCCTGCTGTATTGAAAAATTTAATTATACTATGAATAAAAAAAAAGGTAGGTCACGCAGCGGTCTCACTGACAAGTAACTTCAGAAGCATCTCATAATTGAAAGCATAAGATAAAGGTCGCGCCGCCGCCGGATTATCACAGACTGTTTGTACTGAGTGTCAGCACTGTAAATAATCAGTGAAGATATCTTGAGACGAACAAAGGTGAAAAGAGTTAGATACAAAAATTTAATAAGTTACATTTTACGAATGCTGACTGTATTTATGAAGTTATAGAAATACCTTATACAGAAATAATTATACATGTTTAAAAATATGAATTGTTGATATACTATAACCTCTGACGATTGTTTCAGTGAGACTGTTCTGAAAAAATATACGTTAGTTACAAATCTATATCATGAGTACGCATCAATAACTACAAGAGACTGAAGCGACTTTAGAAACTGTGGTATGTTAAATAAATAAATATTTTACAAGTGTTAACAAGTATTGTTTTCCTTTAATTATTGTTATGGGTTTCACGAAGTTCCTTCCAAAGTCAGTGTTATTAATTAATTGTACCTAACATTTACATAATTTAAACTAAGAATTTATGTACACTGTGTAATTTATTTAAATGAACATTAAGGGTACACCCATATTTTCCTTTAGCTTTTCCTATCTACAGTTCCGCAGGTTTTCGTGTTTACATAATATAAATATTCAATTTAATTTAACAGTTGATAAAATGAGAATAATAGCGATCGTTTTGAAAAGAGAAATAAAGAGATAGGAAGAAAGAGCAAATGCAGAGAGATCGGCTTTTAAAGTATTATGTAAATTAACTAATGAATATAAAACAGCCAATAGTCTCTCTCTTCCCAACTGCGCCGGGACTGTGCTACTCCATAGCCGCCTGGCTACCCTCGTGTTCAACATTAAATATCTGTTTAAATACAACATTAAATACCTGTATTAAGAACTTAAATATTTCAAAGTCACGAGAACTAAAGTTTGTTAAAAATAGTAACTGGCTAATTTGTAACTTGTCTAACATACATCATGAGGGGGTGGTTAACCTGTTTTATTAAAGCATAATTTGGTGTCCGATTATCTGTATTACCAGTATTTTTATTATCATTATTCTTGAAGTTATTAGCGTTTTTATTAAGTGGTGGGGTTAACTTGGTGTGCTCCGTTGTTTCAACTGTATTGATGTTCGCGTTGTTCTCCCTCATGGCGTATGCTAGTCTGTAAATAAATATATATATATCTTATGTCTATTTTCTGAACACTATATAAATTTCAATATATGTAAAGAACAATATGATACTGGAACACTGTGTCACCAATCTAATAAATCTTGTTATTTGTTATTTGTTAAAAATGTGTTGATTGCAAATCCTGTCACTCTGTTAGGCTCCAGCACACTTTTCGCTTCCTCTAGGTTCATTAACCAAGTCTTAAATATTACGTAGCGGTCCTGTAACCGTTACAAATGGTAGCAGAGCGTGGTTAGAAAACTTACATGTGCTGACCAGGACATGGCAGGATTTGCAAATGGGTTTAAATAAATTTGGGTCTAACATGAGGGTGTTGGGAATTGAGCGTTTGTGTATAATGCATTTTGATATTTAAATGGGTCTATAAAATGGAATGAGTTTGAATTGAATTAAACCAGTGTTTGTGACAAAATTTAATCTTTGATGTTTTTTCATGAGAACATGTGTTATTATGATTGTTATTGTTATTGCTGATTATGTCTTTAATTGTTATTATTGAATTGTACAACCGGATGTAACGTTATGTAATTCTGACGGGACACACACATTTATATGTTTATAGGTGATGTAATCTGATTCAGGTTTTTCTTATGGGAGTATGTTGAATCTAGTTCCCGGTTTGTTTTTAATTTATGGTGTACAAATTGAGCAATGTACCTTCAATTTAGTGGTATTTATGTATGTTTTGGGTTAGTTTAAATTATGTTCTACACACACCTGAGTCTGTCAGACCTTGTCTGAGTTGGTCGTAGCTTGTCCTGCCCTGTGAATGTTTGCCCAGATTTTGTTGAAATCTTATATGGTCCCATGTCATGGATGAAAATCATAATGTTTTTTTTTTGGTAATAATTGAGTTACTAGGCCGCGTGGTCGGACTTAGCCTGAACACTGTGTATTTAAGTATTTTTATGAGAATGCGGTTATGGTCGGACCATAGTCACTTTCAGTCGAGATAGTCAGTTTTTAATATTGAATTATGCTCGGGTACACACAGTTGGACTGTGTGTTTAAAATTCTCTTGAGTTTGAGAATTCCTTTAGTTGATTTTTACATACATGTTCCATAAGGAAATGGAAGTATGGTGATGGCAAAAAAATCGTGTTCGAGATAATTGCAGATTCTGATTGTACTACCCTCAAAACATGAAAAAAGTTATTTTTCGAAAAGTGTCTGTCTGTGTGTCTATGTGTGTGTGTGTCTGTCTATAGTTTTTTTCTATGGCAAACGATAACAGCCCCAAATTCAAACAGAATCAAATAATTTTTTGCATACTGCCCTACTTTGTAGAGTTCTCAAGACTTATTGTTTTTACTAAAGATCGGTTTAGGGAAAGGGGTAGTTTACCGGACACATTTAATGTTTGAGCAAGAGTAATTGTTTATATGACGAACGATAACTGCCGTTAATTTAAACAGAATCAAATAATTTTGTGCATACCTTCCTCAATTGTAGATAACTCAAGGTCTGTTCATTTTCTTGAAGATCGGTTATGGGAAAGGGGTAGTTTACCTGCAACATTTTATGTTGTAACAAGAGAACGTTTTCCATGAAGAACGATAACTGCCGTAAATTCAAACAGAATCAAATAATTTTTTACATATGTGCCTGCGTTGTAGAATACTCAAGGCCTATTGATTTTGGTGAAGATCGGTTACGGGGAAAGGGCAGTTTACCTCAAACATTTTTTGTTGTAACAAGAGTAAAATACTTAATTTTGATAAATAAAGTAACCTCATAAGAAGATCTTAATAATCCACTGTAGAAACGTAGATGAAATATCTATAAATGAAGAGGGTAGTTGAACGGGGTGGGGGTGTTGGTGGTAATTTTCTATAAATAAAAATTTTAGTTGATGGGCGAGGGGATAATTTTTATATGTGGACTATGTTATCGGCAACAAAGTAGTAATTTGTTGTTAAAATTCCCTTCCGGTCAGTTTGGCCGTAGTCCAATGTTTTCTGCAAAACCAGACGTTTCGGCAGTGCCGTCGACCGCTATCATCAGTGAAAATCGAGTGCGATAACGTGTGGTGGTATACGTTAGGGACCACAGTACTGTGGTTAAGGCTGAAGCAATAAGTGGAAAGAAGTAGTTTCTATGGAAACATTTCATTTCTACATTATTTTAAATATAAATCTTAGAACATGGAAGTCATGTATGGTTCTCCATACCGATATTTAATTGAAAGTACATGTGTATTGTGTGTTGTATAGTTATATTTATTCTTGTGCTTTATTGTTGTTGGGTGTTTTTGTTTGGTGATTTCTGGGAGCTTGTTCTGCTTTTTCGCCTTCACCCCCTTTTTCTTGCTTCGCTAGGTGACCCTGAACGTCACTTGTATGAGACAAGTTTTTCCTCTTGTGTATCGTGTATTCTCTTGTGAATTATTTACATGAGTCCACTTAATTGCGTAATTCTGGTGGCTTGGAAAATGGAAAATGAGCTCAATCCATGTAGACTATTACTTAAAGATGATCTAGAGTTTGAAATTCGGTTGCGCTTGGGGCTGTTCTTTCCCATTTTGTTAACGGTGCTAGGCAGCCAGTGGCATTTGTATCGCGGACCTTGACCCAACAGGAAAAGAAGTCATCTGTCTATGAGCTAGAGTGTTTGGTGGTGTTATACGCTCTAGATAAGTTCAGGCGTTTCTTGGAACATGCTGAGTTCCTGCTTGAGACCGATAATCAGGCTCTCTCACGGCTTCTTGCTCATTCCCGACAACTGGGTAAAATTGGAAGATGGGTATTACAAATTTCATCCTTTAAATTCAAGGTGCAACACATTAGGGGAACTCAGAATGTTGTTGCTGATGCTTTGTCCCGCATGTTTTCCTTATCCTGTGAAGAACCATCTGATCAAACCTGTGCCTTATTGTTAGACTTCCCGCTAGATTTTATTGATGTATTACCCCATCAGTTGGATGATGAAGAGTTGGGTCCCATCATCAATAAGTAAAAAGAGGGTAACGTACATTATTTCTTGTCCAAGTGCGTCCTATGTTGTAGGGAAAGGAAAAGACGAGTCCCTAAAATAGTGCTGCCTAGCAACTTGGTGCCCATGGTCTTCAGTTATTATCATAAATCCCCAGTAGGTGGACATAAGGGAATTTCAAAGACCATTTCCAGTATCAGGAAGCATTGTATCTGGAAGGGCAAGGATAGAGATATTGCTGCAAGGGTTAACGCGTGTCATCTTTGCGGGTTAAGCAGGCTTGCCCAAAACACCAAGTTGTGTTTGTTGTCATCGGACGTGGCGAGCAGACCAATGGGGAAGTTGTTCATCGACTACGTGGGACCTCTCCTACGTACCAAGTCAGGTAATTATTTCCTGCTTGTTTGTGTGGATGGTTTCTCTAAGTTTGTCTGGCGATTGTCCTTACGGCAGGCAAACGCTCGATTGACCATACTAGCACTTCAGAACCATATATTTCAGCATTTCGGACTTTCGACCATCATTGTCTCTGACAATGGTCCACAATTCATTTCGGGCGAATTCCAGCTAATGTCCTTCACCAACGGTATCCGACATATAACCACTTCACCCTATCACCATCAGCCGTCCCACGCGGAAAAAAATCGTGTTCGAGATAATTGCAGATTCTGATTGTACTGTAAACTTATATCTGCCCTGATTGCTTACCATGCAGAGCAACAGAATTCTTTGGACCAGAATCTCAAGTGGTTACAGTTAGCCTTCAATACGGCCGTTCATGAAAGTTATAAGGCCGTTCCCTTTGAGGTGATGTTTGGATTCTCGCCCACACTTCCATTGGCTAACTTATGGAAAATTGAAGATCTTCGGCCTAATCCTCCAGAGATTAGGGCGGGAGACAGGTGGAAAAGAGCCCGGAAGAATCTGCTCCGTGCGCACGAGCGTGTCCGTGTTCGTTATAATCAGGAGTGAACTCCCAATCCCTTTAAGGTTGGGGATTTGGTCTATTGCCAGAGCCACCCGATCAGCTTAGCCGTGGACAAACGTGCCGCCAAATTATGTTATCGTTGGTCCTGTCCATACCGCATTCTAAGGTTTGTGTCACCAGTGACGGTGAGTTTGGGAGATCCCAACAGTGATGTTGAGACGTTGACCACTCACGTGTCCGAATTGACGTTTTGCCATGTGGTATAGGTAGGTGAGTGGTGGTATAGGTTGTTTTTAGTTGAAGTGTTGAATTGGCTCTTAGGTTCTCAGTTTGGGAGTTTGGGAGGCCTTAGGAGGTCAGAGCTCTAGTGCGCGCACGATTTCTTGCTTTTTTCTTCTTCTGTCTGTCGTCTCTTTATGCTGGCCCTGATCAAGTCAGCATACAGTTACAGAGAGCTTATACACATACACACCCAGGTACACATGCACTCACACAGTTTCTATTTCTTCCTTCTTCTTGTCTCGTTTTCCTCTAAGCCTCTGTCTTCCTGAGAGCGGTATTTTTTCCTGAGACTCCCGAAGTAGCAAGACGTGCTATTGTGATTACTCTTGTTCGTGGGCAACCAGGTTCCCCTTTTGGGGAGGGGTGTGCCGGGTTTTGAATTTCCCGGCGCGGTTTGAGTTGTTCAGTGCTACCAACGGGGTTGGCAGCAGTGCCTGCCAAGGCCTGGTCGACGCTCCGGCGACGTAATTTAGTTACCAGTCGCTGAAGTCAGCTGTTCGCTGTTTTGGGATTTCAGAATTGCTGTGTTTGTTCGCAGTTAGATTAACCGAAGGCTATTTTGTTTTTGGCAAACTAGGACAGGTTTGTTTTATGCAGGCATGTGCGACCAACAAGACCAGGCTTCGGCCTCATTTCTCAGCAAGCCTTCAATCTGGACATTCCCGCAGGTCTGACGGCCTAGGATGTGTGTCGGTTTTCTTTACATGCGTTTGTAAACTCTTAAGTACGATCCGCGTTCCTGAACCAGTCAGGAGAAAGGGGGAAGTGTGGTGGTCGCCCGAACATCGGTGACTACCAGCAGAGCAGTTCAACAGTAAGCTCTCCGAAGCCGCAGCCTGAGGAAAGCTGACGGAATAAAATACACTGAAGGACCCAGAAATCCCACGGACGAGTTCCAGTAAACCTTCACCGTAGTCCAGGGATAAATTTTGCTACCTTTGCTCATCCACAGTTTATCACGTTTCTACCGGAATTCGTCTTTCCACAATTACAGGTGGGAACGTTTCATTTAACCCTCTTCAATCTACATCAACTCCATAGACTGGCTACCCTCGTTTTCAACATTAAATATCTGTTCAAATACATCATTTAATATCTGTATTAAGAACTAAAAATATTTCAAAGTCACGAGAACTCAAGTTTGTTAAAAATTGTAACTGGCTACTTTGTAACTTGCCTAATATACACCATGAGGGGGTGGTGGATTGTGGGGCTTAACCTGTTTTACTAAAGCATGGTTTGGTACTTAAATGTGCTGTCCGATTACCTGTATTACCAGTATTTTTATTATAATTATTCTTGAAGGGTTATTAGCGTTTTTATTAAGTGGTGGGTTTAACTTGGTGTGCTCCGTTGTTTCAACTGTATTGATGTTCGCGTTGTTCTCCCTCATGGCGTATGCAAGTCTGTAAAAAGGGGTATATTATTCTATTATGTCTATTTTCTGAACACTATATAAATTAATGAATATATGTAAATAAAAATATGATACTGGAACATTGTGTCACCAACTTGAAATCTAATACATCTTGTTATTTTTTATTTGTTAAAAATGTGTTGATTGCAAATCCTGTCACTCTGTTAGGCTCCAGCACACTTTTCGCTTCCTCTAGGTTCATTAACCTAGTCTAAAATATTACGTAGCGGTCCTGTGACCGCTACAGGACTACGTCGATATCACGTATTTTTTCAGTTCGTCACACGAGAATAATACTTGCTTAACCACAATTTCACCTACAGAGTTGTTAAAGAGGAATCCACTAGGAGCTTACCCTCAACGTCGTCAATGTTAACTACGAAAACCAATATTTTGGAATTATTTGTTTATCGTAATTGCTCAATGCGCTATGCAAAAAAAAACCTTTGTCTTAAGTTAATAAGATTCATGTGTTCTTTTAGATTAATACAAAAAGTTTAGGACTGTTTAGGATTAAACAGTGCATTTGGGACGACTATCTTTTTACTGAATCCGAAAACAAACTTCACAAATTTCATGTAGTAGTCTGTCATAAAGTTCCAAAATGGAATTTGTTCTCGTTTAAACATATATTACAAGGTATCTTCTCCGTGTTTAATATAACATGGTAAGCGTCCCTTACGTTTACAACCAATCATTGTTGTAATAATTATTTACTGCAATTATAGTGTTATTGTTTTAATACATAATATGCGGTTGAACACAGGCACAATCACAAAATACTTACACTGTAGGCTTAAACGTACGCTTAGGAATATAGAGTCGTTACACGTAATAGTGGGGGTGACAGTTGTTGAGTTTTGAGTGACAGTCCTGTCTGTCCCCACACATCCTCCCACTTACTCTTAGGCTATCAACTACTCTTCGTACCTCCTCTTACCATGTTTTACTCCGTCTTCTTTTACCACTACTTGTATGAAACTGGTTTTCTGCATTATTTTTATAAGTGCATACCATTTTAATTTAATAACACTCATTTTTTATTTGAATTTAGTGCTTGTAATTAAATTGTACCTCTTAAAAAAAACATAATATCTTCCTTAAAAATCTTATATATAGTAAAATAGAATCTTATTTCAATCTTACTTCTTGTTGCTTTTTTCTTGCGTTTCCAATCCAAAGGACATTTCTTGGATTTTTTACCATGTTGTTTGTCAAATAATATGCAGTGATATTAACTTCTTCTCGATTGGTGTTTCTCTGTTTCTTTTCTCACAAATGTCTGTGTTGCATTTCAAGCACTCGTCTGTAGCTATACTATGACCTTTGTAATGTATTTTAGACATCTTTACCATTTAATTTTGCAGTGTCCCATTTCACAAGGCTCGACGTTTTTCTTAGCTTTTTCACATGTCCTCCTATCCCTTCAATCAAGACAAACCTACACAGAACACAATCATGAACATATTGTGCACAGATGCCTTGTTTCCCCTTTCATTGGGTGCATAACTTTCAGGTTACTTATTTTCTAATATAATTAAAAGTAGAGTTGCGACCAAAATTCGAAAGTGACGCTGACTACGTGTCCTACGTGTCGGGCCATATTCTAACGTAAAGACAGACTGATAGTCGACGTAGAAGTTCATAGTTTGATGTACGATTTTAGAAAGAAAGCTAACTAATGGTGCAAGTTAAAAATAAAAAAAATAATAATAATAAGCTTACGTACTCGTGCTTAATTATGCGTTATACGTTGTGCTTATGAATGATTTATTTGGTCACATTTAGAACAATGATTTCTTATGATTTCGCATTAAGGCGCACAAGACTTCTTGGCGTTTGCTTTAAATGTATATTTCAAGAGGATTTGATTTGTCGATAAGACACTTCAATAGAAACGGAAGTGTACATAATTTTCATATAAGAAAAAGTTTAGCAAACCTAAGTTATACCGAAAGACTAAAAAAAGGTCCATAAATCTATCTTTTTCAGAATGAATTTTGAAATAAACAAAACGACCTAAGACTTATCAATTACTGGCACCCATCAAAACTGTTATTACGATTGTAAGGAATAAAGAAATATTTTTAATAAAATCTTTAAGGAAATATAAATCACAGAATTTTGTAATTATAGTTTACATGTTACACTCCTCATCGTTTTTTAAGGATTCAACTCTTTAAGAAGTCACCCTTAGTTTTCAGTTTTTCCAGATTATAAGCTAATACAATTATTTAAAATATATGTACAATACTCAATAAAATTATGTTACACCGCAAAACTGTACACTGTACACTATAAAAAGTACAGCGTGTTTTTAAAAGTAGCAACGACTGGTTTTATACAAAAGTAAAACTAACAGGACACCTTTGTTTTTTCACTAACAAAACACTGAATCATCATCTAGAAGAAACACAAATAATTTACATTATTGGACAAATAAATAAATAGGTGCTTATTATTAATATGTAAAGTGTCAGATTTCCGACCAATTTTTCACGTGCTTATCATATATACTACTTTGTAATTCCATTGGCTTTCTGTTAGGTTTCTTAAGCTTATTGCCTCTGGTATGCTGCCTTCTTCCTATGTGTTTTGATCACTCCGCACCAACGGTGGTTTGGGAGTACACACAATTTCATAACACTTACAAAAATAATGAAAAATTACACTGTTTTTCCTTACTGGCTTACAGATAACTAAGCCATATTAAGAAAATTATACAGTAAACTCAAATAAGTAAATCTGAAATGAGAAAACTCCACAGCCTGGAAATTGAATGTGACATGAAGCAAAGCATTTCTAAAACTTGTGCTAGGAGATAATTATAGATGTAATGTAGTGGTAATTGTGAAATAAAGAATGGGTATAATTATACACCAAATTATTGTTATAGAATCCTCAGATAATTTGAACAAACAAAAAAGGAAGCACACTAATGAATACAGAACTACACAGAGACGAGTATGTTATAACGGTCGTCCACTTCGACAGACATGCAAGCAAGGAAGTTGGAGACATAGGACTGCTCGGTATGCTGGTCACATAGTTTATTCATAAAACATCTCACATGAGTTGACCATGGCACTGATACTTCCACAGAGAAAGATAATCCAGTATTTATGAAGCAGTGCGGACGAGATCCCTAACACAACCTCAACTGACATAAATTTCATTTTATTTTTTGTCCTTTTCATTTCGTCTCACGGGATTTTTTCTATTGCAGGAACGAGGAAACACGATATGTCTTGTTAGAGTTACTAAATTCTAGGCCTGCGTGTTTTTCAAATGATTCTAAATGATTTGTGTTTTGAGAACTTCAGTCAAAATATTACATAGAACCACTAACTTTTGAATTGTGTAAAGTAATGAATATTTTGAAAAATTGACATTTTAATGAAAATATAACGGAGAAAAATGTTTCCAAATTTAAACGATTCTAAAAAATATGTTTATACTGTAAATTTCACGTAACACCATCCCAAGCCACAAGCACAATCACCTCTAGTCGCAATAAGCAGTTTATAACATTAACTGGCACAGACCCAAACCAATGTAACCACCACCGATAAAATATATGCACATACAGTATAACATGAATGCCAACCACCGTTATTGTTACTCTGATTATTATCATCTGTTTTTGCAATGTAATTTTTGTTAAATTTTCTATAAACTAAAAGAAAAGTTACTATCGGTTGATTTATGCGTGTTCATCTGAGTCAGATTCGTCTCTAGTGTAAGACTTATCTTCTAATTTAGATATTATTACCTAAAAATTTAAACCTTTACCTTTACCTTTAAATTTTATATAGTTGTAATATGATAAATCACATTTCATTATTATTTCTCTATTCTTTTCTTCGTACGCTCTGAACGATTTTCTATTTTCCGGCCTGCTATCTACTCATGCTTCCGGCCCTTCGATACCCGTGTCATCAAGTTACCGTTATTGTCTTTTTGTCACAATTTGCTGCTCCTCCTCTTTCTTGTTGTATTTTGTTTTTTTCTGTTTCTAACATCTTCCCCTCGGTTAGTCTTCCTGTTTCCATGCTTCCCTCATTCTTTCTTCTGCTTTCCACTTACGTTCTAATTGCCTGTCTCACATTGATTAAAGATCGCAACTATTGTCTTTATATTAGCAAACAATTCCTCAGATTTTATTCATAAGCAGGCATCACTGAATTTTGGTATACTCATTCTCCGCTTTCTGCCGCAGAAACCTTCATCCGGATCAGCATTAATAACTACCGATGTTTAATCTGATACTACACTGACGTCAGAAATAGTGAAGCAATATGGTCATAACTGTTACCCAAATAACTTAAAGGTTTTGGTTTTTAAAATTAAAATAAACCTACAAAAGCACATAAAAAGTAATAAAATTTACCAAGTCAACAAAAGTAAGTAACTTAAAAATAAACAGTTTATGAAAATTAGACCATACAACCAAATACATTCAAATACAATTGTCTAATTTTAAACGGGTCTACTGCAGTGAAAGTCACTGAGAAATAAAATATATTTCAACCGACACACTACGGTAAACGACCGGACTCTCTCTCTCTCTCTCTCTCTCACACACACACACACACACACACACACACACACACACACACACACACACACACACACACACACACACACACACACACACACACACACACACACACACACACACACAGTTTTGCTTTCCTTTGATTTAATTTTGAGATAATATACTGTAACTGACGATAAACGTTTTGATCAGATTAGGCATCGGGTGCAATAATGTTATTTTATGTTATATACTGTTACGTAATGCGGAAAAGTGTTACGTAATACAGAACGTTCTACAAGTTCGAATGTTCCAGTGGAATCCGGCTGTAATGTGTGTGCGTACGTAATTCTCAACATGCGTAGCGAGATTGTTCCGGACTCACCGGTCCGAGCCTGCTGTGTGCAAGGCCGCAACCAATTACGTTCTTGTGTTTTCTAGTAGCAAGCATTCTTCACGCGCAGTATGGAATATTCTGGTACTTCAGCGGAGTATAAATAAAAGAACTCAGTAACACTCAGTTACAGTTTGAGTTCCGATTTATTGGAATGCGGCTCGTAGTTCAGTTCACTAAAATGTTCAGTTATTGTCGGGCGATTACTCTGTGCGTTCAAGTGGTTATTAGTGAAAAGTGTTATGTGTTTTATAATCGTGCGGAACAATTGTAATACAATTGTGTTTTATATTAGTTGACATTTTATTGCGTGTGAAAAATTTTTATTTGATTTTTTATAAGAGTCTATCTTGTTGATTACAAACTGTCTGTGATAATTAAAGGTGGTGTTTAGTGACGTAATTGGTGTCTTGTATTTTATTTTCCACTGTATTATACGACGATCAGTTAGACCGTCGTAACAATACGTTTGTATATTACAGGGATAACTTGAAATTTTTACCTTGAAGAAAGACACTACACAATTGTAGGTGCTGAGAGATTTTCGATACTATCGACCAGTACGCCTGAGGTGCTAATATACTTGATTGTGAACAAGAAAGAAGTCAACTTCGCGAAACCGTGAAACCATTTTTAATTCAGGAAGGTGTAATCGATTAGGCTATATCAGCTGTCGCAGAAATCAGAAAAACAGCTGGTGTCTATTGATTGAGAAAGGGAAAGGCGAGACTTTGAGGTGAGTCTCCTTACCACGCTGACTACCACAAACAGGGGGTAGTGTTCCAACTTAACTGCACAGAAGAAGAAATTGCGACAGAATTTGCGCCACAAGGAGTCATAGCATATCATAGGCTGACAACGACCACGGAAAGAAAGGTACTTCCTATCGCTTCCCACGTCTTGACATTCATTAAGACAGTGCCGCCAGAAAAAAAAAATACGAACAAGAATTAATAGACTAATCCCAGGAGCTTGAGAATTTATGCAGTAGCCCGTGCAATATTTCTAGTGTTTGAATATTCAGTACACGGCAAAATGCTTGTCATGTATTTAAAAAAGAATTGCCATACAGAAAGTGAAAACACCACAGAGAAACAGCTACCTCATAGCCAAGGACGTTGCTTGCCTAGCAATCCAGAGCGAAGTCAGTTACATACAGACAGCTAAATCCACAGTGTCATTGACACCAATAGTGAAAGACATAATGTCCACACTTACGTTTAGCATTTGTATTAAGCGTGAGTACAGCTGATAACGTTAAGTCTGCAGCAAGATCCTCAACTCGCCCGCACAAGATAGAACTTCACAAAGGAGAACTTCTTAAAAGTGAAATGGGGTCAACAAATGTGACAAATGATTAGAAGATGAGCTCTGGATCCAAGTTCAGCTCCATTGCCGAGGTCTGAGATGTCTGCCATACAATTGACCAAGCCTTCCTAAATCAAAACAAAGTCAGCCGTCTCAATCGATATGAATAGCCATCAAATACACAGTGTTCTACCAGGCAAAGACAGCTATTTAAGTCAGACTATCACAGTCGTACACGAGACGTCTGTCCGAAGGTCAAAAGAACACGCCACTGCCTTAACACCCCGAAGCCAAAAGAATGCCATGACTTAACTGCTGTCGTGAAAACCTAATAAAGAAATAACTGAAGTCACTTAAGTTTAAATTCGCCACATGTATTCCTACTTGTAAGTCGTGGGAAATAAGTATGATTATTCTACATGTTTCTGTCCAAATACATTTTTCTTTGCTTTCATACATTTGTATCCACTTGACGGCTTGAAATAGCAAAAAAGTCTGTCATCATACGTTTTTAAATGCAATGCTGCTGACCTGATTTGCCGCCTTATAAGAAAATTGTATTAATTTTCATGTAAACTACTATTTATCTAGCAGTAAAATACCTTAATTTTTATAAGAACACGAGTACATTTAAAAAAATGTGTATTTCATAACATAACCCAGAAACACAATCTACTTCTTTCTCTTGACCTGTATTTATTTATCGTACATAAATTCCAAGCGTTATTTCCGTTGAGCTATATTATCATAATTTAAACGTAAAATTTCACTTATATACGCTATAAAGGCTAAAATGTGTTTCCTTGCATAAATAAGTAGAGAACATCTTCTATTTGTGGGAACACCAGCTTCTTTACGATCTATCTAAGCCGTCTTGGCGCGCGTGTATTTGTTGAGAGTATAAAATATTATACGTTGCATCCTTGCTATCTCAAAAAAAGAGGATTACAGTATTGGTGTCAGGAAAACTCGTCGGCCAATCGCCCCGTAAACTTTACCTGTACCTATAAAATTACAGTTTAAAAACCTAGAGAGTCTCTCTCCCTCTCTCCCTCGCTCTCTCTCTCTTTTTTCCCTCTCTCCCTCTCTCTCTCTCCCTCTCACACTTTCTCTGTCTCTCCTCTCTCTCTTCTCCGTCATTCACTTTTATTTTGTTATACTCGGACTATATACATGAAATGTACATCAGAATCAACAATTTACTGTTCACTTTTCGCCTTCATTGTAGCATATATGCTTTCGCACATTATTAAAATTTGTCATTGTATTGAATAAAATAAAATAATACTTAGATAATATATTAATATAAGATTTATTGCAATACTATGTTGACATTAATATTTACGAGATGCATGATACTCATGAAATATACGAAAATATGGAACGTAATATACTTGTGTCCGAAGGCATATGAATGTACTGATTTGAATTTATGATGTTACCTTTATGTTCTACGACGTTAAAGACAATTGCACTTATGTTTTTAACTAAAATTTCTAGATATTATGAAATTACTAATTATTAAATTATTTTACTGATTTAGTCGAATGGAAAAATGTATACGTTTAGAGTACGCTACATTCTCCTACAAACTATAGACATAAATTACGGACACAGTAAACAATTTACTTATAGGCCAATAATACTTACTATATGTTTCCTAATATCACATCATCATAAAATATTTATTCACAAATGAAAACAAGGCTGGTGGGTACAAATGGTTAAAGGAATGGTATGCAAATTTTCTACCATTACGTATTATTTTAATTTAATTTTCTACGATTAATTTTAAAGATTGAGACTCTTAAATAATTGAAAGGCTATTAATTCCTCATCACATTCTGCATGTAAATAAATCATTTTTAATCAAGAAAACACAAATTTCCTTGAAGTTATTTATAAAATATAAATATTAGTATTAGTTCATGGCATGCTATACATTTTCTTGTAACATGTTCCCAGTATACAAAAGAAATTATCAATCGGTGAAATTTTAACGTAGTTAACAATAACAATAACAGTAATAATAATAATATTAATTAACTGTGAAGGAAGAAAAACAAGAAGAAGAAAAGGAATAAGAAGACTGGATAGATTATAAAATCTATTTTATAAATTAACCTACATATGGTTAAATCAATCTGATTTTAATCGACAAATTGCGGTTGATCTCTTGATAACCACATTTATTGTAACAGCAATAGAAATATGTTGCCGCCATTTTTATTTCAAATATACTAGTGTCAGCCATAAAGAATAATTCACTAAATATCATAAATTATAAATAATCATTTAGAGTAAGCAATAAAATTTTACCATTCTTTTAAAACTAAGTTCATCAATAATTTTGTGAGTCCTATTTTACTAGATTTTGTGAGTTTACTGGTAATTTAACACTACGATTATCCCATGAAGAGTAAAAGGTTGAACGAATAGTAGTTTGTTTTAATTAATATTATTATAAAATATCCATTTGCTGACTCTACGAGTACACGCCATTGGATGTGTATCCAAATTATCCTAGAGTGTAAAATGATTTGGGTCCGTACATAACATACAAAATTGAAAATGCTTAGTATTACTGTATGTTAAACATAGTCAAGTAATGACAAATAAATGAAAAGGAATATATTGATTTATAAAATTTAAATGTAATAATCATAAAATGGCCATTCCATCACTGCCTCCTTTTCTGAAAATAACTTTCCTAAATCCATCATTCGTATTCCTTCCTGTCGGATTATATTGTATTTTTGAGAAAGCGAAAAATTTACATTATCAATTAAATATTCTTATTTCACTAGAAATGAAGCGTTAATGTTTACTACATATGTAATAGGTAAAACCACATTGTTGCGTTCCACGAAATCATGGGAGGATTTCGTACTATGTAGTGTTGTACCAGAATACGGAATATCGGATTATTGCTCTCCAATGATATAGTTGGTTGTGGCTTTTGTTAATCAAGGAATATGAACGTTTTGCTCTTTAAATATATATAATTAATGTAATACTCTTAAGAGATATTAAAAGTTCCAAATTGCTATTCCCATGCGCGCGCACACGCACACACACACACAAACAGTTTGTAAGAAGTCATGGAGGAAACTATTGTTTGGTGGAACATACATTTGGTTTCAGAAAGAAACCATATTGGTAGTCATAGGCTATAGGGGAAGGACTGAAAAATATGTATGGAAAAATATTGTGCCATCGTGTTACTGGACATTGGGAATATTTTTTATTTAACCACATTGTTGCGTTCCACGAAATCATGAGAGGATTTCGTACTACAGTATGTAGTATTGTACCAGAATACGGAATATCGGATTATTGCTCACCAATGATATAGCCACTCAGTAGCGTAATCCTCTCCTCTGGTCCCCCGCAGGAATCCCTTGAGAGCCCCTCTGCCCTTACGGAGGCCTATTTCACGCCATTGAATTCCTCCTTATAGCTCTGGAAATCAGTGAACTCATATAACGTAAACAGAATCATTCTTCTTTCTAATTAGATAATTTTCAATCAATTTAAGCTTAGAGAATGTTTGCTCAGCCTGCGGTCCCGTCAATTACGCCACTGTAGCCACTACAACTAAGACATCCTATCAGGTACTAACTGAAGATGATGCTGTAAACGAATAATACATACAAAGCATACATTATTTTACTTGAAATGCGATCAAGAGAACCTGAAATCCGATGTCCAAAAGGCTACAAAACAATTTTCACGAGAGCCAGCGGTATTATCATCGACTTTTGGTAGAACTTCCATGATACACAATGCAGGGTGTCGTAAGAGCATACAGCGGCTATAATAGATGCGATGATGCGGAGTATGCGGAGATGTCTGTACCTACACACAACAGAATACTAACTATGTGATAAAGAAAATATGGGTACTTTGAGTTGTAGATTAAACTAACTAGATTAAACAATAGTAAAATTCCCAATACGGGTACAATGTTAACACTTTTTTAAATGCTTGTTCAATAAAATATATATTCAATTTGTATTGCTACTCCAGTCTGGTGAGCTCCCCGAAAATTCCATATTCCATAAAAGTTTTTTTATTTATATTTAAATTCTGTAGTAGCACAAAAATATTTATATATGATGAAAATGTACTATTTTTATTACAGAAAATTTGGTAAAATATTCCCTGCACTAAAGTGAATGCAATTTGGCAGTGGACATTCTATGGTGGGACTGCTGAAGTAACCTAACCACTGTGAACAATTAATTGTGGTTTTTGCACAGACGGATATGCGCATCAGTAACTGTAAAATTTTTGCACAAAGCAATTGCAATAAAACCACTACCAGCCATTATTCCCTTGTATATTCATAAACTAATTTTTGTCATTACTTAATTTGCAGAGTTCATGATTGAAGCAAACATTAGTTATTCATCAGCACCTGTAAAAATAAGTATTATAATAAATCACCCTGATTACATACTATAATACATCACAAACATAATGTAATGCCATGGAAGTAAGCGCACTACCCGTTAAAGCTAATGTTTAAGAGCCAATTTTGTGTTTAGTCTTGTGAAAAATTATTTTATCGGTATATTATATTTAGAAAATGTGTGTTATACCGTTTGCAAGCATTATAAACGTATCATTTTCAGTAACACACAGTTTGTAGTAGCAAGCAATTATTATAAAATACTATAATAATAATAATTTTAATGCCCACAGAGCTTCGAGACAGTCTTTCCAATAAACGTAATGTTAATTTGAAATAACTTTAAACAATTAAATAACAAACATTTTTAGTTCAACGTAGTACAATTACAATTAATTAAAATTCTCCGTTTTGAAATTAATTCTGTGTAAAAATAAATCATAACGCAGTATAGACATGCACGATTACCAGTCGTCAGTAGCGATATACGTGCCTCAGTATGCCTGGTTTTATTGGATTTTTTATACCGAAACACTTATTACAACCGGTTACTATTACATGCTACTCTCAACTCTGAGTTAGAAGTAACATTCAATTTTGATCAAACTCAAGGAAGCTATGAAAAGCTGAATATTATTTGACTAATTCGACAGACAGATTATAATTAACATTCCTATTTTGTTGATAAGAATATCTAGTAGTTTATTTCTTGTAACTCGTTCCTTGGATAATTTTTCCTGTTATTTTTATTTATCTGGTCTCATTTAAGAAAAATGTTTTTCATATCTTCAGATGCTTTAATGTGATGTATTTAACATTAAAAAAAAATTATTCAAGCTCTCCCAATATCATAACTTTTCATAAAAAGTTTCTGCAATTGAATCCCAGGTCATGCAACATTCGGTATATAGACTTAATGAACAAGGGCATTTCAATTTTTTTTTCTTAAATTGTTAATAAAGTTTCCCGCATCAAAAAATTATTTTCTCTTGTAGAATTAATAAATGGTACATTCAAAATCTTCGTCAAAAATCTTGGAGAAGATTACTTTTATATAAGTCAGGATGTATTTATTCTAGGCGTATAAAACAAAACATCAAGTTTGTCAGCTTTATTAGATTTCTCTAATGTTTGTGCAATATGGTCAACACAGTCACAAAAACAAGTCACAAAATCACAAATCTTTATTGAACGTAAAACAATTAGAAAACAGTAATTAGCCTATTTTTATCATACTAATGACTTTAAGAACTTCATTTGCTAAACAATAAATTGCATTATGAATAATAAATTGTTACAGGTTTTAAAAATACTCCTACATACTTAATACTTTTATCTGAAACTAGAAATGTAAATATGACGTACTTATAAATGTCTTGAGGCCTAAACATTTTTCTGTGACATTTCTGACACACATACTCACGATGGACGGGCGTGCATATATTTTGTTTTTATACTTCGTTAAAGGAATATTATTCATTTTATATAACATGGAATTAAATGCAGATTATTTATATTGGAAGGGTGAATTAAATTTTTAGGTATAATTAAAGATATTTGGGTAGATTTTCTAACATATTATTTTCAAATTTAATAAATTTATTATGGTTGTTTATAATAGTAATATCTAAAAAAATTAGATTGTTTTTTATATTATTTTGTATAGTAAACTTATAAAGAAAAAAATTTATATAAGATATTGCAACAGAAAATGGATAGTATAACGTTGCAGAACTCAGACCCCATCGGGAATCCACGAATATTATATAAATGATAAAAAGTAAAATAATTTAAAGAATAATGAACAAAAATATAAAATGGTATGGAGAAAATAAAAGAAAACTAGTAAACAAGAATAATAAATAAGTGAATAGACTAGACTGACAACAAATGACTATGCCCCAACCCCAGAGATTGGCCAGATAAAGACAATAAAAGAATCAAAGGAAAACTAATGATAAAAAGCACAAGTAAGTAAAACAAATTTAGTAACGAGCATTAAATAAAATAATACAAAAGGAAGTACACTAACCATAATAAATATGTGAAACAATTATTAATAGATATGTGTTTTATTAATAGCCTTATTATGATAAGAAAGTAAAACATAAAATGTTGAAAGAATGACTATTGTAAAAAACCAATAAAAGCCAAGAGTGAGAGATAGGTAGGAAGTGGTAGTGATAAACAGTGAAGTGATAGAGATAATAAGAAAAAATTAAGGGAAACAATTTGTAATCTTAAGAAATAAAATAAACCAAGGTAATAAACCAGAACAATAAGCAAAAGGCTGATAAACAACTAATGTCATGCTGTTAGCTCATAAGAAACAGAGGAGTTGTGAGTACAATAACAATAACACATCCTATATTACTCAAATAATCACAAGGATAATTAGTACAATCGAATAGATGGTGTCAAGACACTATTCACCAAAATTGTTATTTGTTTAGTTAAAAGAGTTGTGTTTATAAGAAGGAATATGGCTGGATAATGAACAGACCATAAAACTATTTTTATGTTATGTTTTTATAGTAACATTAAGTGCTAAGAATGTGTGTAAGAAATAGTAGTAGGTATAAGTAATGGTATAAATCTGACAATCATAATATTAATCATCATAGTAAAGATAGAAGAAAAAAGAATAATAGAAAAAGAATGATTTTGGTAAATTAATAATAACATTCAATTATTGTAAAACAGCCCAAAGTAATTCAAAAAGTAAATAAGTTATAAGTGACAGTAAGCAGAATATATGGAAATAGTAAATAATGTTTAAATTGTGTAAAATAAGAAGTTAAAGACTGTTAAATTTGTTATCGCAGCGCTGAAGACGACATAGATTGACACTTTTAATTGTTTTAATAAAACAATTTGGCACTTATCGGGAATCAAATACATCGATTAAGGACAGGAAAGGATTATACACGTGAAGATTTCGGTACTGGTTATTCGTGCGTTCGTGACAGACATCGTCAGCGAGTGGAGTAAGAAAACGTACGACATCGTTTAATTACGAAATTGACGCAAACAAAAGGTGGCATAAATCATAAGGAACGTAGAGTTTCTTTACATATATTCCAAAATTATTGATAACATTGAAAACAAAATTAATCAAAAATATTAAATAACTCTTTAATAATAGTAAACAAAATAATCATAACATTGAATGTATCACTTATACATACAGAGGAACAATAAATCATAACATTTCATAATGTTTGATAGATCAAACCCAAAACACCAGACTTAATACATAATTTATATGAAGTATATAAAATTGACTGCTATAATTGTAATAAATTCTAAGATCAAACTAAGAAACGTTTAAAAGAAAAACGTATTCAATATGGGAACTCGTTTATAAAACCAAAATGTTACAAATCAAATTAGTTACATATTCAAATAAGAATAATCATATCTTCTCAAATTTAAACAAATTAACTTTATTAAAAATTATTCCCAAAAGTCCTGAAATAATATATAAATTTACAAAAACGAAACAAATAACAAATTAATAAATGAAAAAAACTGTATTAATTTATAATTTATAAAATTTTTAATTTATAAGATAATATAAAGTTTATAAGACTACAAAAATTATATATTCTATTTTATTTGTGTGTGAATGTGTGCGAATATGTGTACACACACACACACACACACACACACACACACACACACACTGTCATAAGACTATATATATATTTCATAATGAATGCATAGATAGGTAGTCGTAATAATAATATGCAGCAGACCCTATTAGTAAATAGGGGATTGCGTTAGTCAAGCTTTCTGCATAGGATCGGTTGTATTCAGTGGGATACGCATGTATGAACGCGGGGACACACTAAGATTGCCGGAAGGTGTATGTTAAACACACCGCATTAAATAATAATTAATTAACCTACTTATCAAACCTGATATTTATAAATAAAATAATATGGTTCAGATAAACGGCGTGTGTGATTGAATCGCGAGTGACAACGCGTCAGCCGGGCCAGCGGTCAACTTGAACATGTCTACCCTAAGCAGCCTACAACCCTTACGACGAAAAGAAATTCTTCAAACAAGTAAAATAAACAATTTTTCAAATTAACATTCACTAATAACTAAAGACAATATATTTTAATAAATAATTTGTGTAAATTATATTACATACAATATTTAAATTTGTTTTAGTTAAATAAATTCCTAGCTGCAGGTATAGAGACCCTGTTATATGGTATTAGTTCTAATACAGGTCCATGCACCCTGTATTTGTTTCGTTGCTATTAAGCAATAACAGTAATAAAACAGTATTGTCGGAAAAGTCATTTTAGAAATGACTAGACGCAATCACACACTGTATGACGTTATAGACATTTTTTAAATTGATTTTGTTCAATTCTTTGTAAAGTAGCTGTAAGTTTTTAAATAAGAAATAGGTAATTATGTGTTATATGTCAAAATTCTCATAAATATATTCTCTGTCATGTCAACTGCAAATTTAGTGCGCGTGTGCGCGTGTTATTTGTGTTTTACTGAATATTTCCTATAATAATTAACGTATCGAAATGAAACTTGGACAGCGTATGCGTCATAAATAGCGCTACATTATTCATATGTCATAAACTCAAAACATATTATTATTATTCCAATATGTATTTTTTAACTGAATTCATTTTTCTATAGAATCCTTATCTGCAGGAAAGTTATAAAACATTTAGATAAAATTTATACAAGATTTTGCAGAGTCTGGCCTAGTCATACACGATTTCTTGCTATCGAGGTAAAAATCTATGACGTGTTTTAAATTTTTACCAATTAGGAGCTTCAAGTTTCATTTGCGATGTGCGCTGGTAGAGGAAATTTCGTACAGTTCTCGTCTACTAATAAGACGCATTCTCTGTGCGAGCTTTTTTCGCGACAGAACACGTTTGCTATATATGTGATGACCGTCCTAGATTTTAGCGACGAGTTACCCGTAAGCTAAATCGATGGGTCATTAGAACGTTGAGCAAAGTATTTGAAGATCTATTAGTGCTAAATCGCGTGAGTCAAGATTTTCCCCGTAGAGCAGTTGTACTCAACTGGAGTACAACTATATTAACGCGTGAATACTTTAATATAGCCAGAAGGTGTAAGATAAATACACCGTACTTTAAATAATAACCACTAACCCACTTATCGAACCGGAGATTGAAACCTAAAAACCGTATCAATCAGATAAACGGCGTGCGTGTGTGATTCGCGTGTGACAGCAGCAGCGAGACCAGAGGTCGGCGTTAACGCAGCGGCTATCCAACCGGACTTCAAGAAGAAATTCGACAATCAAGTAACATAGACGATTGTTCAAATAAACAGTCATTTAAATTTAAAGACAATATATAACTAATAAATAATTTATGCAAAGAATTTACCGACAAGATTTAAATTTGTTTTAGTTTAATAAATTCCTATCTCCAGATAAGAGACTCTGTTATATATTATTAGTTCTAATACACATCTATGCATCCTTACTTTGTTTCGTTGCAATATAAATGTATGCATACACACACCTTTATGTTGTATTTAATTTTTTAATGGTTCTTACAGGTTGTCTATATAATGAATATGTGTTAAAATAATGAATATATCTGCAAGTAAAATTTACTAAATTTTCTATGTGTACATTACAATACATATAAAAACCCCTGAAAATGCAGAATAATTCTGTTAAAACGTGCGGCAGTTGAAAATACATGTACTAATATAATTTAATAAACTTTACTTGCACTGACCAAATTCATGACTCGTTAAAAATAATTATGAATTTTTGTTTTCACTGTATTGCTACCACTTCCTCTCCAAGTCAAATTCGTCGTCCTTCAAATAGGAAAGTCTGGTTACCCATGCAGAACCTAATTTCATAAGCTAGGTAAAATAAATTTTGACTTAAAGGAAAAATAAATTTATCACGGTGAAATCAACACACCCACATGGCATAACCATAACTTTATATTTTAGAGCTCTAACATAGTGTCTTGTATAACTTTACCCTAAGCAATCTTTTGATTAAGCCATATGTCAGGTTAAATGTCAATTTAAGTGAAAGATAAGTTTAACGTCAAGCCAAGATAAAATTGTTGTACTGTATTAAGCCAAGTTCATTTGATATTCGTTTATTATTTCATATTATTTTTACAACTGTGTCATCCGATACACCAAGATTGTCAGGTTTATAATGTTTTATACCGACTTTTTTATTATAGCAGTCGGGGAAGTCGAATCCGTGCACAAAAACATAGATAAACTAGAACGAAAAAGGACACCTCTTCCTATTCGTATTTTGCTTTTGACTTCTTAAAATATGGCAGTCTCTGTCACATTTTTAAAAACTATATACGTTTAGTATACTTTTTACCAATGGGACATTCACTCAAACGTTGAGTGTAAATGCTGTCGAGTTTACTCTGTGGAATTCCTTAAGATTTATTCAATGGATAACGCATTTTAGGTGATTATCTTACATCTTAGTTATTCCACTTACGATAGAGTCTTGGATTAGTAGTTTATTTGAGGTCATCGTTCACAACGACCTTCTTAATTAGTTGCATTTAACTATACTTACGAAACTGGATTAAACATTCTCTTCTTGAATCCTAACTTTGTATGTGACTAGTGTTATAGTTGACTTTCATACATTGTCTTATAAAAAATCTTCCACCATCTCAAATTAGTTTCTGACTGTTTGATGTCGTTTTCGTCTTCTGTCCTTTAATTTAATTAGTTCTGTTTTAGATAACTGAATTTTTCTTATATATTTTTATTATGTACATGTTTTTAGTAACATATCCGAGATGTTTTAGCTTTAAATTTAAGTGGATTACTTCTAGTTGATTTGACACTTCTCTGTTCAGTGGATGCAGTACATGGCTTTCAGTGTCTGATTGTTCGTCGTCTCACTCCTTTCTTCTAACAATTTGGTCTTGTTATTGAATTTATCATTTTTTGTATATTATTGTTATTTGATTTTTTAAACTGTTATAATGTTTTTATAACTGTCTACAGTCCTCAGTCACTCCAAATAAATTGTCATGCTCTATGCCTCGGAGAATAGTATTCTTATTACATCTGAAGTCAAGATTTATGTAACTTTCTCTTCAGTAATGCGTATCTTTTCTGCAGCAAAAAAGATTTAGATAGTTGATCCTGCTAATCTACTTGTTACAAATGTACGCATGAGTGATATACCTCTCAACAGGTTACAGTGTGTTAACTCAATCGTGGCTTATGTTATTCACGAAATCGATTTGAATTCTGCTTTTGTGTCTGCTATGCGGAGGCCGCATGTTTACTAGGCAATTTTCATGTGCAGTGTATGATTTTGTTTTTAGTTTAATTTTATTGCTGCATCCCAAAATTATATAAAAAAATTCTATGAACGAAACCTGTTCAAGATATTCTTTCATTAGAGTCAATTCTGTTTTCACCTTTCTCGCTTTCTGTGTGGGTTGTACTATCTTCTCATAATTACGCTGATAAAGCATATAAATCTCATACGTGTTACATCTGAAACCTGTTAAGCAGAAATTCCATTCCACGTGCGTGAATACCAAGACAATATAAGCCTATCATTAAAAATATTATCATAATAATGTCAAGAAAATATTTTTAAATATACAGTTTTTAAATTAAAACAGGTATGTTGAGACAGTAGAGACTACGGAAAAGCAGAAACAGAAACAGAGGGATACAGATAGATAGAAAGATAATGAGAGAGAGTGAGAGTGAGAGTGAGAGTGTGAGAGAGAGAGAGAGAGAGAGAGAGAGAGAGAGAGAGAGAGAGAGAGAGAGAGAGAGAGAGAGAGAGACAGACAGACAGACAGACAGACAGAGATAGACAGGTAGACAGAGTGCCTGAGACGATCTCAGCTAAAGTATAGTAAAAAGTGGTATGAGGCAAAACTTAGTAGGGTAAGTGGCTACGGTTATTTGACAACGAGGGAGAATGTAATCCTCTTTTAAAGAAAGCTAGGATGCAGTGCCCAATATTTTACACACACACCGGGCGTTTCAGATGCATCGTAAAGAAACTGCTGCTGCCACAAATACTAGATGCTCTCAGTTTCTTTGTACGTAGCGTTCCTGTATGTACCTTTATAAGAAACATAAGCAAGATTTTATTTCAAAAGTATAAAAATATAAAAAATTAAAATACCGTTTAAATTTCTGTTAAAGGGAAAAATAAAAGCTACGTTTATATAACGTTAAGGCAATTTAGAAAAATAGTTATCAATGAAACTAGAAGTTTACATGAAAGTAAAAATCCATTTTAAGAAAATAATACAGTTTTATTTATTAATGATATTAATACAGTTTTTCAATAATAAGTATCAATCTTCAGTAAGGGGTTTATATTGGAAAGAACAGTCTGGTTTGGACTACAATGTTGAATGTAGCTTTCTATTTAACGTTGTTCCGGGGACGAAACCATAAGGTAATCGAATATTCATTATCACATTGCCTTATACAATGGAGGAAATTAGGTATGGTACTATAATTGCAAATAAATTTATTTTTGTTATGTTTAATCACGAATATTTATCAATCAGGAGAGAGTACATATTATAGCATTCAATTATTTCTTTATTGATTAAGTCTAAATATTTCTGAAATACGTCTTTAGTAAAATACCGGGATTACAGATAATATGTTTTTTCAACTAGAACACAAATATACAAACTTTAAGCTATCAATAAAACGATATAGTTTGTAACACCGTTAAAAATTCTCCAAATCAAAAATAGATATACCAAATAGTGACAACTATAGTATACAGACAAGTAACAATTGGGACATAATGGCAACTACTCTTAACACAAACCAACCGTTCACTAGGGATTGTATAAGTTTACTGAACGCAGTTACAAGAAGTCGCTTCTAAGAAATAACAGTGCACTATAGACAAACTCAGTAAAGACCTTAGCACCGTTTGCATTTAGTTTACAGCAGAATTCTGGTAAACGCGTCAAAAGGCTTGTTAATTACGTATCATATTGTTTTTGCGAGTTAACGATCTACTGACCAACAAATATCACAGTCAGCACAGTGATATAGGAGTTTACAGTATTCAAACAGGTTCCTGACTCTATAAAACATAATGATCTATTTCACAATTTCTACGCGGTTGCAATTTCTACAAATATGTTTTGTTCAATTACATTTTTATTGGTTACATTCCTTATATTACTGACTTTCTCGAATCCCTCAACACCACGTGTTCATTTAGACTAATCTTCTATGTATGATGGTTGATTGCTTTTGCATTACGTTTTTGTAGCCATGCTTATTACCTCATTTAAAGCCAACTTCTCCCCGTGATTGTACGTCCACAAATGGCCGTAGCCGATAAAGTGCATTTAAATGTTACTTCAATACACACTCATCTATGTATGTAACAGACAGATACATAAGTACAGTATAACTACGTCGGTCTATCTACGTAGATTCGGTGTTTTAATTTGTTTGGCTTGTGACATCGTTTATCGCCTTATTGTTTGTTCATATGGGTTTATTTCTACACTATAGTAAGGCCTATATATTGAGTTTCTACTGCAGCGGGTGTTAAAATGCTTAGAGCGTGTTGTAGAGGTGGCCTGTGATTGGTTCTCTGGAAGCGATTGATTGGCTGCGAACGCTGTTACGTGGTGCTGATGCGAATTGATTCTAGAAATACCCCCTACATTACGTTTGTGTTGGCGTTGCTGTTGAGGCTGTACCAACATTACTGTTTTGCCTTCACTTCATAAGGAATGCGTATGAAGTCTTTTAAAATGATTATTTTTCCGGCGTAAATACGCACCAGCGTAATAAAAAACAAACAGTTATCCAGCGTTGTGTATATTTTCTTCAATCTACAGACTTAAATAGGGAAAAGAACACCTATTTATTAAAAGAGTGAAATATGTCAACTCTGAACGAAACAGAAAATAAAACAAAGGCTGTTTGTGTAACAATGTAACAAAAATCTACTAGAATGAATGCTAATGAGAGAATTAGTATAATGGCCAGAGGGAAGGGCAGCTGAGAGAAACATTGGTATATCACGGAAACGGTAAATAATGAGATACTTTTAGTGAAGTACACTCCTTGTAAGTAGGGATGAAGAAGCAAAGAGGAAGAAAGAGAAGAAAAAACTACTAAAGTAGGTATCTTAACGTTTGGTGTGTAGACGGAAGAGGAACAAACGAAAAATTAAAAAAAAATGACGCTGATAATTTTAATTGAGTGATTATGTGTTACGATAACGTTTGTAGCAGTTGTTGAAAAACATTTCAGATCAAGTAGGCAAAGTGAAGTAAAGAAGGGAGGGAATAGGCTACCTTTCATGCTAAAGTTGTTACGACTTTACAGTTGACTTGTTTTAAACACCGGTTAAACCTGCCGGAACCAAACTTGTGTTAATGAAGTAACTTACATAAAAGGGCAGTAATACTTTCTTCTAAAAGAGAATTTCTAAACGACCTTTCTCCTCTAACTATTTATCTTTTTCTTTCCTTCAACATTACGGTCCATTTATTATTTCACCGCCCAATTTCCTGTATTTATTACCACATGAAAACTGTTCCATTTACCCATATACAGAATTTAAATAAATTTTAGTGGCGAATATATGGAAGAGAGGTTTAATATTTTAAACAAATTGTCTTAAAAAACAAAGCGATCTAAAAATTATAATGCTTGCTTTTATTATCATTAGTGTCAGAATATTAATAATAATAATAATAATAATATTAATAATAATAACATTAATGTATCGTTAATACGATATTTAATTTAATTTTGCTGTTATCTTCTCTCCTTATTTTGTATTTCTTTTGAAGTTATATTACTGCTGTCTTAGAAGCCTATTATCATTTCATTTAAAATTATATATATATTGTAGCATGACAGATAATCCACGTAAATAAATTACTCAATGATCATTAATAAAGCTCAAATATATGGAATATCCAGATGAGAATCAATTAAAAGGCACTATTAATTAATATAATCACAAGAAATGTAAAAATAAAGAAAAAATCTGCAAATAATATATATACTACAAATTTAAAAACCCAGAAAACTAAAATGTGAATAACAAAAGTACCCAGGTAGGATAGAAGCAGGCAATTAAGATACCCCGACAAAGAAACCATCCCAGAAGAAACAAAAGCATACACAGCGAAAAGGTACTGAAGAAAGAAGAAAGAAGAAAGAGGAAAGAAGAAAGAAGAAAGAAGAAAGAAGAAAGAAGAAAGAAGAAAGAAGAAAGAAGAAAGAAGAAAGAAGAAAGAAGAAAGAAGAAAGAAGAAAGAAGAAAGAAGAAAGAAGAAAGAAGAAAGAAGAAAGAAGAAAGAAGAAAGAAGACATATAAAATGAACAAAAATACTGAAGAACGAAGAAAGAAGAAATATAGAATTACCAAAAATACTGAAGAATAAGAAACCTGAGAAGATCCACTAGAAAAAAGCAAGTGAGACGACCCATACCAAATAGAAACCCCATAGGGAGAGAACCCAAAAACCCCAAAAATAAATGAATGTCCAAAGAGAAAGTATAACACCCCAAAAAACCATATCACAATGTAAAACTGACAAAAACCAAAAGTGTTAATAGTATTAAGTAACAGTGCACCCAAAAAAGTTATTGTGTAGTTTATATGAACAAATCTTCACAGTCCCCCCATGGTTAAATATTTCATGTTGTAAAGCTAGAAAAGGACTAGTAATAATATTTATAAATAACCATGGACCAGTGTAAGTTATTGAATTATAGCCAATAAACTTTGAAAAGGTACATGAGTTGCCGTACAAATGAATAAACTTTAAGTGTTTTTTGAACAGTATCATATTTGATATGAAGTAATAATATTGCTAATGAAATGCTACTGAATCTATGAGAACATTCCATAGAATGAAATAATAACCAGATAGCTAGTGTTATACTTTAAGACGGGGAATACATCCTTAAAATTGGGAAATACAGAGCAGACTGTCAATAAATAGTTTTAAGAAAGTGTTAAGCATTATATGGAACCAATATGTTATGTTCCTGTTCCATATATTAACTAGACAAATAAGATTTATTAGTAAGCAACATTATTGTTATAAGATGTTATTTTGTTGTTACTTTAAATTAGAAATGCCATATCTAAAGGTAGATATCATTCCCCATGTTATAAAATGTTTTTTAATTATGTTACTAGGTATAATCAGTACACATAAAAGGTATTATTCAAGGTACCAGTTTTGATAGAGATATGTGTTATATTTTAATTGTACAATCAATAATCACTGATATACCAGTCTAAGAACTAATTATTAATAAAGTGTATAAGGAAAAAAGTCAGAGAAGGGTATAAACTAACTACATTAGTAAAAATTTTGCAAATATCAACACATCAAATCTAGGCAATATAATGAATTTAAACTGCAGAATAAATAACAAATCTAGTCTTATAAGCCAGTTAAACTGACAATATTTGTGCAAGATAAACCCAACATATAGTATACCATGTAAATAAGACTTTATAAAGATATGGTCAGTAGATAAGTAAAATTACTTATTTATCTAATAAAATTACCAATAAAAATGGAATGGACTAACTGTCATTATCAGAGGAGGAGTCATAGACAAATGAGTTGTATTTAAAAACAATCATTAATAAACTAAATTGCAAGACATTAAGTAAGAATAGACAATTATATCAATTTCAGATTTAATAGAATAATAATTATATCAGGGAAAATGGCTATTATTTGCTTAGACAACAGGAAATATAAAATTAGGCCTACCTTCCAAAAATGTAAGAAATATAATTTTCTAATGAAACTTTGTAACCCTATATTAATTATCATCAAAATAAGCAGAATAGAATAAAGAAACCGAATATGTATTTCGTATTTCGTACAGTTAACTAATAACGAAATTATTTTCTGAGTATAATGTATCAAAATAAAATGTATCGGAAGCTAAGACAATTTGAAACAATGTATAAGATATATTAAATTGGCTAAGATTTTCAGGAGACGAAGGAAATGAGAACAGTTCATTATTATCCGTTGACGAGTGTACTTAACGTAATTATTTGCCCGAAGTAACCTATAATGGCGAATAACATTATAAACCGAGTTCGGTGAAAATTTTCATAAAATCTTATTTTAAATTGTTTTTTTAATTGTGAACCGGTGAAGTTAAAATATGAACAGTGTAACACCAATAAACTGAACCGCATACGACTAATTAATCGAAATAACACCAATATCACACCATTTACAAACGAACAATCGAGGTTAAACTCGACACACATAGACCAAGTGAGATAGACACAATAACAACATTTTACACCAAGTGAACTATTCCACCATACACCAGTGACACTCAAATACATCCAGAACAATCATATACAATTGCGGAGACCATTTACACGGAAAAAAGACATCTTTATTTAACCAAAACTTTCATCCAGATTATACGTTAAACTACGCATGCGCCAGTCGGCCATTTTGGGAATTGTCTTCATCTTACTCCAGCTGTAGAGAACGACCTTCTGCTGCTTTTGGTTTGAATAAATATCATATGTAAATTTTTATTATTTTTAATTATAACATTGTATTGTTTAATATTAAGGCATTTTATAATTGTAAGTGTTATACTTTCCTGCCCATACACTTCTCTGGCTATATCTTAAATAACCGTTTAAAGAACCATATTTTTATAATACTAATGTAAACTTTTTATATCGACCGGCCCTGAGTGAGTCGATACTACTTTGTAACATCGATTCTTATCGAACAAAATAACTATTTTATTAATAAACGTGCTGTTTTGTAATTTGGATTTGGTTTTTCTTTAAAAAAACTTAACAAATAAATTATTCAAGCATACCAACTAACCGAAAGGCGGTATATACGAAACAACGAACGCTTCAAGAAGAAGAAGAAGAAGGGAGCCGTCTTTCGACTAGATTTGGAGTTAACCAGATTGTCCTTTAACAATTTTACTGAAAGTGACACTCTTACAAGAATAAACATAATACCACTTCATTTCTAATTACAAACAATAAACACGATTAGTTCCTAAATATTAAGATTAACATTTTCATAAAAAATATTTTTTCAGAAATTTTTTTTGTGAAATAAAAAATAATTTTTTATTTTAAAATATTACAACAGCATTCACACAGATTATTTTGTTTTAATACAAAATTGGCTAGCCCAACAGGGAGGTTTAACGAAGACCAGGAACGTTACCAAATTGGCGTTTCCAAAGTGGAACATTACTACACATACACATGAATTAAATTATTTTGTGATTTGTTACAAAATTGGCGCCCAACATGGGGCTGTAATTAGGGGTTGAAAGGCGGTAATTACTCGCCCAATTTCTAATTCAGTTTGGCAGCGGTTATCCAGCCAGGGAACCAGGGAAGATGCAGCGTCGTGCCACATCAAAGAAGAGAGCGGCGGAGGCCGAAAAAGAACTTAATATGGATGATAAGGAGGCGGCCCCAGTGGAGGACGTGGAAAAGATATTAGAAAGGGTGGAACATAAACAACCAGCACCACCAGAGGAACAACCGGAAATGCCCACACAAACAGGGGAAATTAATGTCCGGGAGCAACCAGGAGAAAAGTCAACACGAACCGAGAAGGAGGACACGCAAGAAATGTTCCGAATGATAATGGCGAAAATGGATTCCACACAGGAAGAAAATAACAGGAGAATGGAAGAAAGCAGCAAAAAGATGGAAAAGAAAATGGATTCCACCACGGAAAGTAACAAGAAGATGGAGGAAAATTTAAGCAAGAAAATGGAGGAAACCAGCAAAAAATTAGAAGAATTGAAGGAGGACAACCAATCCACAAAGGAAGAATTGGGCCGTAAGATCGAAAGGACCAATAAGAGAATTGAGGAGACCAGTAAGAAGGTGGAAAAGAAAATGGAAGAAAATAAGAAGAATCTGGAAGAAAAGATGGAAGAAACCAGTAAGAATATAGAAAGTGACCACCAACAGTTAAGGGAAGAATTAAGAGAAAATAACAAGAAAATGGAAGAGACGATGGGGGAGAGGTTGGAAGAGTTAAGAGAGGATAACCAACTATTACGGGAAGAATTACGGGAGGTTAACCAGGAGAATCTAGACAAGTTAGACGAACGAATGGAACTATTAAGAAAGGAAATGAACAAAGAACTCAAAGATAATAAGAAATCTATGACTAAAAGGCTGGAAGACGAAACGATAACTATAAATCAACAGATAAGAGAAGTTGATGAAAGATGTCGGCTGACTGAAGTGGAGGTACAAGAGTTCAAGGAAGTGGTAAACACCAAGGTCACAAGTCTTGAAGAATCTAGTCGCAAGAAGGCAGAAGAAAACCGAAAGGAAAGCCAGGAAGAACTCAGTAAAGTACGAACTCGAATTACGGAAAGATGTGACGGAATGGAAGAAGCAATGACTAACATCACTGGTCAAGTGAGGCAGACCCAGGAGGACATGGAAGCAATTCGGAACCGACCAACCAGCTTCACTAATATCCCCATCAACGAGAACAGAGAATGGCTTAACTTCCGCCAATATAAAAGGAAGCCGATGGAGTTCTTGGCCCGTATTGAGGAATATATGGCCAAACACAGAAATAATCGATGGACCAACAGTCGCGAACTATTGGACGAATCATTCCGGGATATGACGGACAATTGGTGGATGGCGAACAGGAGCGAGGTAAACGATTACCAGCAGTTTAAAAGTTTGTTCAAGTCCAAGTATTGGTCAGAGACCACCCAGAATTTAATTAGGGACAACATCTGCCATGGCCGATACAAAATCCAGTTTGGCAATACCATGACTGCATACTTCCTTGGGAAGGTGTGCCTGGCCAAGCACCTGGAACCAGCCATACCAGAGGAATGCTTGGTGAATAAGCTTTCCTACCATTATGACGAAGAGGTCATAAGAGCTCGAAGAGGTAGCCAGATAAAGACCATACAGGCGATGACGGAGCTATTAGAAAATTATGAGAACGAAGAATATTACAGGCAGAGTAGAAGAAGAAATGAGCGGCCAGAAGTTCGAAATAATCCGTCATCGAACAATAATAATCAACAGATCAACTGTGGGTACCAAGGAAACAGGTATAATCCAAATTACCATAATCAGCACCCCACCAACGGTAACAATAACAACAATAACCACGGTAATACAAACCCGAACATTAACCGAAATAATAACGGATTCTCCGGTCATCGAAATAATTATTACCCGAATAATAATGTAAATAGCCAGAGAAACCCCAACCATACCAATAACACCGAGCGGTTTTACAATAACAATAGGGGTTACCCTAATAATAACAATAACAACAACAACAGGTTCTCCCGACCCCGGGTAAATTTTATACGTGCAGAAGGAAACAGCCAACGCCGGTATAACCATCAACGGCGGAGCAGCGTCCACGAGTACGAAGATCGACGCAGAAGCCGAGAACGGGACAACTCCAGTTATAATCCGCCAAGGCGAAGTACCAGCCTAGATGACCCGGAGCGACATCCAAATAGGGAACAAACATACGAACGGCGAGCTGAAAGGCTGGAACCCACTCAAGGTTTCCCCACTGATGCCTCTGTTGGTCCAATTAATAACCAGGATGAGGAGAATTTAAACGGGAGGAGGCAGTAATAAACAATAAGCACCTTTTGCTGCTTCTGTCGCCTGGGTATATAAAAGAATTGCCAAGAACAAATCATCACAATAAAATTACTATCATTCGGTGTAACTATTTGAAAAACATTCGAAATGAACTACTGGAGGAGGATGACACTCGCCTCCCTATTATAAACAATGAAATAATTTATATTAATGCAGAAATCGAAGGAACATTCGTACAGCTAATGATCGATACAGGTGCGAATGTATCTATAATTAACACAACAGAATTGGAGAGAATCCAAGGAAAATGTGGTAAGTTATTGCCGAACTTACCTATAAATAACATAGTATTAATCGGTGCCACTGGTCGCCAAAACAAGACAATAAGAAAACAAGTGTCATTGAATGTGATTAGTAAGGGTATAGCTATTAACATGATCTTCCTAATTGCGGCAGGATTACGCTTCAACATATTAGTGGGATGTGATGTGCTGAGAAGGAACTCGGCTATCATCGATTTAAGATCAGAGAAGGTATCACTGTTTACCGGAGATCTGACCTGGACGGCCGATTTAGTCGGTAGCGAGATAACACTTCCCAGCAGTATCCACCAGCAAATACGTAGCATTAATTATACGAAAACTAACACCATTTCTAACACCATAGTATACGACAACACGGACGACGATTTATGGTCCCAAAAAATACAGGAGATAAGGGATTTCCGGAGCGGAATTAATAGAGAGAAATTGCCCATTACTCAAGCAAATCAGTTGATAAGGATTTATGAGAAGTACCGCTCAGTATTTTCAGATGAGCCAGGCAAGGAAAGAAATTATCAATGTACCCTTCAATTCCGAGATACTGTGGAGTTTAATAGAAAATCCTACCCTATTGCGCATTCACGAAAGGAGGCTGTGAGAGCGGAAATCAACCGAATGATTAATAGCGATATTATAGAACATAGCCAATCCCCATACACCAGCCCTATTGTCGCTATTCCCAAGAAAAAGTCCGGCTTTGCTTGGATGCACGGGAAATAAACAAAAAAATCATTAACGATAGAACATCGCCCGGTGAGACTGAGGAAATCCTGAAACGCTTCCATGGTACCCAATACTTCAGTACCTGGGATACGGTGTGCGGTTACTGGCAGGTAGAGTTACACCCACGGAGTCGCCAATATCTGGCTTTCATATTCGAGGGACGCAATTACCAATTCAAAAGATTGCCCTTTGGATTGGTGAACTCAGTTGCCATCTTTGTGACCTGCATGGATCAGATATTGGGACAGGAAGCACTTCGGTTTTCCACAGTGTATGTCGATGACCTACTAATTACATCTGAAACGTGGGAGGAACACTGTTACCGTGTGGAACATGTGCTTGAGAAATTATCTGTCAGTAACGTCACGCTGAAGTTAGAAAAATCCAAGTTTATTGCCAGAGAAGTGCAATTTTTAGGATTTAACTTGGATGATCAAGGAATCTCACCGTCGGCAGAAAAGGTGGAGGCAATCCATAAATTCCCGGCACCCAAAAACAGGAAGCAATTACAGTCGTTCCTGGGACTCTGCAATTACTATAGAAAGTTCCAGGAACAATATTCGGAATTAACCGCGAGGTTTCAACCTCAATTATCATCCAAAAACAAATGGGTATGGTGTAAAGAACAAGATGGGATTTTTCAACAAATTAAAGACAAATTTCTGGCAACTATAATACTTCGCCACCCAAATTTTAAATTACCATTTTTCATGAATTGCGATGTCAGCAACATCAGTCTGGGAACGACACTGTATCAAGAGGACGAGAAGGGTCAACATCAAGTAATTAGCTTCGCGAGCAGGTCTTTGAACCAGTGCGAAAAGAATTACACGGTGACTGAAAAAGAATTACTGAGCGTGGTATTTGCTTGCGGTAAGTTCCGCACTTACATTTTGGGATACCCTGTTACAGTCCGAACAGACCATAAATCTATTTCGTTCTTGAAAAGCTGCAAACTGAACCATGGCAGGCTAACGAGGTGGATACTTGCCCTTCAAGAATACCATCTAAAATGGGAATACATCCCAGGTAAAAAGAATGTAGTAGCGGATGTGTTATCCCAGGTCAATTTAGAAGAACAAACTTTCGAAGGGGAGAAGGAAAGCGTGCTAAAAATATACAATCTTCTTAGCACCAGAGCCGATTTAACAACAATATTGACCAATATGAGCACCCACCAACAAGCGGACCCGAAATTGAGAAACCTCAAACTTCGACTAGAAGAGGGAGACGAAACCGTTGCTCAATATTACCAAATAAATAAACAAATATTGTTCGTTAAAACATCCCTAAAGGAAGAGATCTGGAAGGTGGTTGTTCCAACACAGATCGAAAGGGAATTTATAGTGAACTACCACATACGTTACGGGCATATGGGCGCCCTCAAGGTAATAAAAGCTCTGGAGGAGAGCTGCCATATAAAAAACATCAATAGGAAAGTCCGAATGTATATAAAAAGTTGTAAAATCTGCCAACTGTTAAAAACAAATGATGAGAAGGAGGAAGATGTTATGATCCCAATCACTTCCCAAGCAAGATTGGAGAAGGTATTCCTAGACATTTGCGGACCATTTCCCCGTAGTGGAGGTCGACACCAATATCGGTACCTAACCATCATAATGGACCACTTCACAAAGTATGTTAAGCTATACCCTACTAATCGAGCGACTACCCGGAAAATTCTGGGGATACTAACGGAACAGTATATCCCACACCTGGGGAAACCATCTTCGATCATTACTGATCATGGAACCCAGTTTAAGGGTGGAAAATGGCGAGATACATTATTGTCAATGGGCATTCGTACATACAAGACCTCGGTCTATCATCCGAGCAGTAATCCGGCAGAGCGGGTGTTACGAGAAGTGGGGAGGATCCTAAGAACTTATTGTCACCATCAACAAAAAAGGTGGCAAGACTATCTAGAAGCCACGGAGGAATTCCTCAACTTGGCATACCATCCAGCTATAGGGATAACCCCATATTCCGCTATGTACGAAAAACCACCCCCACGAGAGATCGCAGATATCCTCGAGTTCCCTATAAACCATGTGTACAAATTTGACAAAGCTAAATTCTACAACAAAGTGGCAGAAGACCAGGTAAAACGGCAAAATAAGCATCAAAAGGCTAGTGGTAAATTAATAATTTATGAAAAGGGAGAAAAATTTTGTTAAAAAATCGTGACTACCCAGCACACTGGAAGGAATAACGAAGAAGTTATTGCTGTTATACACCGGACCATATTTCATATCCAATGTGAAAAATAATAATACTTATGAAATAAAGGAAATAGATTCAGAAAGAATAAAGGGTGTATATAACCAGGCTCCATGAAAAAATATTATGAGTAATTGAATGTATAGAAGATTGAATGTTGTGTGCATAAAGAAATTGAATAAATTCAAAAAGAAAGTAAGAACAACTTACTACCTATTATTTGTGAAACGATTTCTAGAATAATAAGAATTTGGAATAAAATATTTAAAAAATTCTAAAACCAAGTAAGCACAACCTACTACCGAATATTTAGGAAACAATTTATGAATGAAATAAAAGGAAAGGAATTTATTATATATTTTAAAAAATTCAAAAATCAAGTAAGAACAACTTACTACCTTATATTTGAACAACTTTTGGATTAACAAAAAGAAAAAGAATTTATATAAATAACAACGAAATTCAAAACATAGTAAGCACATCTTACAACCGAGTATTTAGGAAGACAATTTTGAAGTTAAAGAAAAAGAATTTATATAAAATGAATAAATTCTAAAACAAAATAAGCACTACTTACTACCCAAATATTTATGAAACTATTTGTGAAAAAACTAAAGGGATAGAATTTGGTAAAATACAAACAAATTCAAAAAACCATGTAAGTACAACTTACTACCTAACATCAATGAAACTCAAATCATGGAATATAAAAGAAAAGAAAAGGAATTTTGAAGAATAACCACAACATTCAAAAGGAAGAATAAGTTCACATTACAAACATTTATATATGGGACCAATTCTGAAAAACTTTCGAGAATAAAGAAATGGCAGTACAAACCACTGATACAATTAAAATGAATAAACTTATTGTGAAGTAAAATTAATGAGACCTTTAAGCAAAATAAGCAGAGATAATAACCACATGGAATTAATAATTAAAGAGTGCATTTGGATAAAAAGCAAGAGCAGAATAAAATTTTGAAAAAGAAAGAAAAAACTATATATAAATAAATCCATAAGAAAAATATGATCATATAATAAATGTCAATTATAAGAAGGACAATAAAAAGAGTCATTGCAAGAACATAATACTAGTGGAACGATTCATAAGAATTAAGAAAAAAACAAAAATATAATACAAAATATATGCTACCAATGACCAGAAGGAGATTGAAATAACAGTCAAAATATGACAGAGAATTAAAAATAAAAAAAACTTTACACTGAATAACAAGTGATAATTATATTAAACCAGCTTCCAACCACAAGGAGAAATAAAATGCCAGCAGAACTAACCATTGAGAAAAGTAACTGAGATAGAAATTAACTAAGATAGAAATATTAACAGATCTGAGCAAATACGAAGTGAAGTATCCAAAGATATTTAATTTTTTTTTTATAGACATAAGGTGGACTATTCTTACGTAATTTTTATTAATAACTGTCTGTAGATAAGTCCAGCAGTATTATTATGTATTGATCAGAGATGATTTGCCTCTGTAATCAATAAATGACTTAGTATGGCCAGCAGAGAGTGTAGCCTACAGAGCCCCTCTTGACTGCCCCAGCTAACGTGTTAGGGAATTTTAGGGAATAAATATCCCAAGGATAAAGAACCAAGTTAAGAAGAAAATGGAAAATAAAAAGTAACGAACATCAGATGACTATTACTATCAAGAAGAATCCAGTTAATAATGAAATATAGATAAGCTCAAAAATAAAGAAGAAAAATTTTAGAAATATGAAGGAAGTAAAGAAATATAATTTATAATGAAATCTCATAAGCAATTACTTCAGACAAACTAAGTATGATCTGAACTAATCACTTCTGGAAGAGAGCAATCTGTAGCATGACAGATAATCCACATAAATAAATTACTCAATGATCATTAATAAAGCTCAAATATATGGAATATTCAGATGAGAATCAATTAAAAGGCACTATTAATTAATATAATCACAAGAAAAGTAAAAATAAAGAAAAAATCTGCAAATAATATATATATTACAAATTTAAAAACCCAGAAAACTAAAATGTGAATAACAAAAGTACGCAGGTAGGATAGAAGCAGGCAATTAAGATACCCAGACAAAGAAACCAGCCCAGAAGAAACAAAAGCATACACAGCGAAATGGTACTGAAGAAAGAAGAAAGAAGAAGTATAAAATGAACAAAAATACTGAAGAAAGAAGAAAGAAGAAATACAGAATGACCAAAAATACTGAAGAATAAGAAACCTGAGAAGATCCACTAGAAAAAAGCAAGTGAGACGACCCATACCAAATAGAAACCCCATAGGGAGAGAACCCAAAAACCCCAAAAATAAATGAATGTCCAAAGAGAAAGTATAACACCCCAAAAAACCATATCACAATGTAAAACTGACAAAAACCAAAGGTGTTAATAGTATTAAGTAACAGTGCACCCAAAAAAGTTATTGGGTAGTTTATATGAACAAATCTTCACAGTCCCCCCATGGTTAAATATTTCATGTTGTAAAGCTAGAAAAGGACTAGTAATAATATTTATAAATAACCATGGACCAGTGTAAGTTATTGAATTATAGCCAATAAACTTTGAAAAGGTACATGAGTTGCCGTACAAATGAATAAACTTTAAGTGTTTTTTGAACAGTATCATATTTGATATGAAGTAATAATATTGCTAATGAAATGCTTCTGAATCTATAAGAACATTCCATAGAATGAAATAATAACCAGATAGCTAGTGTTATACTTTAAGACGGGGAATACATCCTTAAAATTGGGAAATACAGAGCAGACTGTCGATAAATAGTTTTAAGAAAGTGTTAACTATTATATGGAACCCATATGTTATGTTCCTGTTCCATATATTAACTAGACAAATAAGATTTATTAGTAAGCAGTATTATTGTTATAAGATGTTATTTTGTTGCTACTTTAAATTAGAAATGCCATATCTAAAGGTAGATATCATTCCCCATGTTATAAAATGTTTTTTAATTATGTTACTAGGTATAATCAGTACACATAAAAGGTATTATTCAAGGTACCAGTTTTGATAGAGATATGTGTTATATTTTAATTGTACAATCAATAATCACTGATATACCAGTCAAAGAACTAATTATTAATAAAGTGTATAAGGATAAAAAGTCAGAGAAGGGTATAAACTAACTACATTAGTAAGAATTTTGCAAATAGCAACACATCAAATCTAGGCCATATAATGAATTTAAACTGCAGAATAAATAACAAATCTAGTCTTATAAGCCAGTTAAACTGACAATATTTGTGCAAGATAAACCCAACATATAGTATACCATGTAAATAAGACTTTATAAAGATATGGTCAGTAGATAAGTAAAATTACTTATTTATCTAATAAAATTACCAATAAAAATGGAATGGACTAACTGTCATTATCAGAGGAGGAGTCATAGACAAATGAGTTGTATTTAAAAACAATCATTAATAAACTAAATTGCAAGACATTAAGTAAGAATAGACAATTATATCAATTTCAGATTTAATAGAATAATAATTATATCAGGGAAAATGTCTATTATTTGCTTAGACAACAGGAAATATAAAATTAGGCCTACCTTCCAAAAATGTAAGAAATATAATTTTCTAATGAAACTTTGTAACCCTATATTAATTATCATCAAAATAAGCAGAATAGAATAAAGAAACCGAATATGTATTTCGTATTTCGTACAGTTAACTAATAACGAAATTATTTTCTGAGTATAATGTATCAAAATAAAATGTATCGGAAGCTAAGACAATTTGAAACAATGTATAAGATATATTAAATTGGCTAAGATTTTCAGGAGACGAAGGAAATGAGAACAGTTCATTATTATCCGTTGACGAGTGTACTTAACGTAATTATTTGCCCGAAGTAACCTATAATGGCGAATAACATTATAAACCGAGTTCGGTGAAAATTTTCATAAAATCTTATTTTAAATTGTTTTTTTAATTGTGAACCGGTGAAGTTAAAATATGAACAGTGTAACACCAATAAACTGAACCGCATACGACTAATTAATCGAAATAACACCAATATCACACCATTTACAAACGAACAATCGAGGTTAAACTCGACACACATAGACCAAGTGAGATAGACACAATAACAACATTTTACACCAAGTGAACTATTCCACCATACACCAGTGACACTCAAATATATCCAGAACAACCATATGCAATTGCGGAGACCATTTACACGGAAAAAAGACATCTTTATTTAACCAAAACTTTCATCCAGATTATACGTTACACTACGCATGCGCCAGTCGGCCATTTTGGGAATTGTCTTCATCTTACTCCAGCTGTAGAGAACGACCTTCTGCTGCTTTTGGTTTGAATAAATATCATATGTAAATTTTTATTATTTTTAATTATAACATTGTATAGTTTAATATTAAGGCATTTTATAATTGTAAGTGTTATACTTTCCTGCCCATACACTTTTCTGGCTATATCTTAAATAACCGTTTAAAGAACCATATTTTTATAATACTAATGTATTAACCTTTTATATCGACCGGCCCTGAGTGAGTCGATACTACTTTTTAACATCGTTTCTTATCGAACAAAATAACTATTTTATTAATAAACGTGCTGTTTTTTTAATTTGGATTTGGTTTTTCTTTAAAAAAATTTAACAAATAAATTATTCAAGCATACCAACTAACCGAAAGGCGGTATATACGAAACAACGAACGCTTCAAGAAGAAGAAGAAGAAGAAGAAGAAGAAGAAGGGAGCCGTCTTTCGACTAGATTTGGAGTTAACCAGATTGTCCTTTAACAATTTTACTGAAAGTGACACTCTTACATGAATAAACATAATACCACTTCATTTCTAATTACAAACAATAAACACGATTAGTTCCTAAATATTAAGATTAACATTTTCATAAAAAATTTTTTTTTCAGAAATTTTTTTTGTGAAATAAAAATAATTTTTTATTTCAAATTATTACAACAGCATTCACACAGATTATTTTGTTTTAATACAAAATTGGCTAGCCCAACAGGGAGGCTTAACGAAGACCAGGAACGTTACCAAATTGGCGTTTCCAAAGTGGAACATTACTACACATACACATAAATTAAATTATTTTGTGATTTGTTACAATTTATGTATATCCCTTTACTCTCCCTTCCTTCAGACTAACACACACACCTTCTCCCTCTCACCCTTTCACACACATTGACAGTTTATGTATTATATATGTATGTGTAGTCACACACACAAAGGTAAAATGTATGGGCTATATAGTTTGAATACGTACATGTATGAAGAAAATATGTGTAAATAGTGATATAGTAACCCCGTCGTTATTACTAGAATCTCCTCACTAGCACGAAATTATCCGTGGTATTTATAGTGAAGTATAAGTCCATAGGTTCGATTTTGCCGGATGTGTAAAAGTAAACAGAACTACAAAATTATGTTCTTTCAACATATATAATGTACTGATACATTTTCTTAGTTATATTTGTTTCTGTCTGCTATAGTAATTGCCGCTTTATTTGGGCGATCAGTACTCGTTGTCTATATATTTTAGTATTTTTTTTTTTAATGTTGTTTATATTAAACATGAAATGTTTAAATGTTGTTCATGAAAACTCTATCTCAGGGTAGACAACTAATGTTTCTATTTATATTATTTAATCTTGGAAGTAATTAATACTTTTTTTAATCAGTACCAAATAACGTTAGTTCATAAATTTTGAAGAAATAACAATGGAATAATATATACCGTGTAAATGCGAATAGTTTGAATATTAGCTTTTCAAAACTGCAATGGGTTCAATTCTCTCTGATGTTTATCATCTTAAATATAATTTTAGGCTTCTTTACTTGCTCCTTCTCTTTGATCTTTTCCAAATTAAATGTAGAAATAGACTTTCTTCTTTGAGTATTAAAATTAGACTCCTTTAAATATAAATGTTTATCTTATTGAATATATGTTTCTTCTTCAATATATTATTAGACTTTTTTATAGGATCTTTCTCTTTGATCTGTTTTCAATTAAATATAAAATTAGACTCATTTACACGATCTTTATCATTGATGTGTATCTTCTTAAATATAAATTTAGACTAAACAAATTTTCTTACATTCAAAAACAATTCAATTATAACAATTTACATTTGCCATATTGTTACCTCACTAAATTTGTCACATATTTTCATCATATTACTCTTAAAACATATATAATTTTACTAATTATTATTAAATACATTTATCTAATTTTTTATAATATTCATTCTAATTTGTATTTTATATTATAATCTTATTACCCTTTAGTTTTATTTTAATGTTTATCTTAATTTTATTATAATAATTGTCAACATATATTTTTTTCATGCTGTTCTGTATCATACAGTTCCAAAACTTGAGTTTACCTCTATGTTTATCATGAATAATTAATCAGTTTTTGTTTATAATTCTACCACATGTTCAAAATATTATTAAATTTATACCTCTGATTTTTCTGAAATTATTATTTTATTCTTATGTACTGTTGTTCATTTTTACAGCAGTACAATAAACATGTTTACAAATATTTCCATTGAAAAACTATAAATACTATAATAAATAATCTGAAGACTATTACAACAACAAACTATGCTATCAATTACCTTGCTAGCATAGCAATTGTCTTGCTATGGGAGCCCCAACCTCCGCTATCATATCAAAAATCTTTCTACAAAAATTCGAAAAACAAATAATAAACATAATAAAATTAAACGGCCCATTAGTATATTATTTTAGATAAGTTGATTATACTGTATACATTTCCCAAAAACAATGGTATGATCATAATTGAAATATTCAATCCAATAAATAAGGTGCATTCCAAAATAAAATTCGCTGTAGATGAAGAATCCAATAATAAATTTAATTATTTAGACATCACAGTAAAGAAAAAAAGAATTTCGACGAAAACTAAAAATCGAAGCATGATAATATTTTTAGGCTTTCGAAACGTATAAGTTGCATAAACTGCAGACTCTCCTGTTCAGCGATGTTCGTACGGATTTCTGACCGATTCACGACTACAGGCCGGACACGTTGTCGGAGATCCTGTGCTGGTGCCTGGAGCATTACCTTCCAACAAGATATACAGAGATATATGTAATATAGTGTATACATGTTAACACTATATATACATGTTTTCTATATAACTATATAACAAATATTTACTATATAACAAATATATTTACTACATAACAAACATTATCATGTTAAAACGAAAGAGACCGAACATTTCTAGACTGTGGGGAATCGAAAGTGTGGAAAAAAATATAGTGTTGCGTTACATTACTTGGAGCGTTACATTTTTCGATGACGTTACACATTTTGCATCACGCATTTTGTGGAATGGCCCCCAGCATAAAAACATTATCATGTTAAAAATAAAACAGGTTTTTCCTACTCAGTATACAGGAAACCTTCTCAAAATGATTTAGAAATAATGAATAATTCTAACCATCCACCACAACATAAAATGGCAGTATTTAATTCCATGATTTACCGAATGCTTAGGATCCCACTAAATGACAATGAAAGAAATATTAGTTATATAGAAATAAAACTAATTAGAAATATAAAATTAATTAGAAACATACAAAAGATCAAAAACTGAATATTTGAAGAAATTTTGATATTTATAAGAAATAACAATAATTTATTAATTAAAGAACAAACTCAAATATAAACAAAACTAGACGATTTGCTTAAAATAATTTTATAAATTTATTGAAATAAATAAAATACATACGTTAAATATTTCTAATATAACAGTCGAAACAGCCGCTTTAGTAAATAAACATTAAAACAATCATTAATTAAACGAATGAAATCGATTATCCGGTATTTTACATTAAAGTCGAAATAAATTTGATTACTCGTTAGTTCTATGTTAACATAGAATTATTTCGATTGTTGTTTATTTACTTACGAATCTCGAACTCGCATAAGGCTGATGTGTTTCCGTGAAACGTGCGTCTGGTATTGAAACGACCAAAACAAAAAGGTAATACACGACTTGCAGAAGAAACTATATTCAATAATATTACAAAATTATATTATTTCTGCAAGGAACTTCGTGTTACATCTACACACACCGTGTGTGTAGTTACGACGGTCTCACGGATCGTCACATTGACCATGGGAAACAAAATACAGACACCAATTAATTTACTAATTTACTAATCTTTAATTAGTCGCAAATGCCAATTTGAAATCAACAAGGTACTCTCATAAAATAATTCAAGTTAAATTTGTCCACACGCAATAATAATATCAACTAAAAGAGTTCCACACTTAATTATACTTTCCCGCATTTAATAATAACTTTACACTGATCCGCAACAATCACTTGATATGCACTCTACCATATCGCCAGATGTAACAGATTTCTAAGACAGACGTAGACCCTTATATATACCCCTTAAAAGTTCCAGAATAATGAGAATAATTTTCCATTCATTGGCGGCGTGCCAGGATAATTTGCAAAGTTAAGAGTACTCGAACAGTCTGTAACCTAACACTGCCTTGTCAGAAACACTGCACCTGCTCGGCTAGCCGAGAAACGTGTAGACTGTTACGTAACTGCACCTGCCGACTTTACGAGAGCACATCACTTGATCCGCACTCTTCAATATTGCAAGATCTAACTGACTTCTAAGCCGGACGTAAACACTTATAGATACCCTGTAAAAATTCCAAAAACAATTTTCCATTCTTTTGGCGGCGTGCCAGCATAATTTGCGAAGTTAAGAGTACTCGAACAGTCTGGAAACTACTTCAGTGGACGGCCTTGACAGAGTTACTGCATCTGCTCGGCCAGACGCGAAATGTGTAGAACTTTTACGTAACTGGACACGCCGACTTTTCGATAGCGTTACCTAATGGTTGTACCAATATAATGTTTTCGGTAACAGGTATGCTTCTTATATCTGTGTAAATATAGTATAATATTTGTTGTTATATATGCATATTACATTTCATATAAAGAGTAAATATAACGTTTTTTGTGTTAAGATATTTGGTTTTCTATGCATTTGTTGGGAACAAATTAAAAGTAGTCTAATGGTTGTCATGTTTCTACTTGTGTTGTTTTCCAAATACTCATGTTTTTTGTAAATCCGTTGGATACAAATAATTTCCGTTTCCTAAGAATAACGTTCTCAGTAATCTCTGCAGCAATTTACTTTGTGTAATCGTTAGACACGATTTTACTTTTAAAAATCTGCCCGTTCTGAGACACTCAGCAATTTTCTCGCTCTCTCTCTCTCTCTCTCTCTCTCTCTCTCTCTCAAACACACACGCGCGCGCGCGCACGCATGAACGCACATAATTTTACTTGAACGATACCTCATGGAATCTTCAGTTGTCATTCAATGCAACCAGCACCGTGGAAATAAGATAGTCTCCAAGGGATCGCAAAACTGGAGGGCAGAATATAAATTCAATATCGTGTAAGTTTATATAAGCTATGTTTGAATTAATTTATATAGCAGTTTGAGATATTTAAATAACCTTTAGAATATTTCTAAACTTAAGACCAATGCGCCTTTTGAGAGGTCATTAAAACGAAAATGTAAGTCAGTATATTCGCGTATACACTCAAATAATGTTTAACATAACAACATAGCGTCAAATAACAAAGGTCGAACACCCAAAAGTACTTTTATGGAATAAAAATAAATATGTAATATTTGGAAATGTAAAAAATGAATGTTAAATAAGCGAGTACTGAACAGTTTTAGAATAAGAAAATTCGACATTGAGTAAAAATTAAAATATCTAATACAATTCCACATTACTAAAAGTTGCGACCAAATGAATTTTTACTAACCATGGAAACTGCTATGGTTAAACCCAAATTAATAAGCAGTTAAGTAGAACGCCATGAAGTAGACAGAAAACTGTAAAAGTATATCTAACCAATTGCCAAAATGTAGCTTCAGGTAAATTCATTTTTTGTCACTTCAAGGCTTAAAACCAATGAATGTATGTTTAATAAGAAACTAATCAATTTTGGCATATAATTTATATGCTGCATTAAGTTAGTTAATACTTCTGCAGTTTTCACAACATGTTTGTGAACCATTTAAAAATATGAACTATCAGACTTTGTACAGACTGATTGTATTACTTGTTGCCTCCAACGCCGATTTACAATGTCCAAAAGCCGATACTTTTCTGCGCTGGGAGAATAGCATTTTACAAATAAATCAAAACTTAGGCGTGCGGTCGTTAACACGCGCGCGCGCGCACACACAATTAAATATAAGAGAGTTTTTTACCATATTTTTGTTGATTTATAGACAATAAGCACATACATCCGACCATATACGAAGAGGAATGTATGTTTCAAATGCTTTATAATGGTTGTTGAAAATCCGTAAAGCAGAGAGGAGTGTGGGAGCGAAGTCACGTACGGGTTGTGGTCCCATGAAGAAAACTTTGCTCTAAACAAACTGGCAAGCTCAACCGCAATAATTAAACTGCTGTTTACTGCAGACATGCAATAGCCCTATAGCCCTTTGCTCTACCAGTTTACGAGTTTGACAATGTGGTGTACTAATTTACAAAGTAAATTTTTACGAATTGCTTTTCATTTCTATTTCGTTTTACCTTGACTAAATTTATGTTTGTATTATCTTTACAACCATGCCTTTAGTGACATCATCGCAATGAAACAATAAAACTAAACTAACAGATATTTCATAATTTAAACTGGCTGCTGAACAATGACGTTAATATAAACTCTATGGGCGGAATACAAATGTTCTTAAATGTTTCTCTGATGCATTTTATATTGATTAATAAGAAGCAATTACGTAATAAGGGACATCAATTACAAAATCTTTTCAAGCAATGACTATGATAATACGTAGTTTCAAGCACTTGGTTTATCAGCGGGATATCGTGTGGGTTTGAACAAATTTAGGATATTATACTTAATAATATTGTCTTGCCATCAGGGGACATAATGCTAGATCGTAAATGCTGTCAGTGATAACCTTAAACTCAATCTGCCATCTTACTTGAATCGTGTCATGGAAAGTTTAAATCACAACTACTTGAATTTTAACTTAGTTGCATATAACTGTCATGTTATAATAGGAGCAGAATCCCAAGTTGTATTACAGCATATTAGATGTAGAGGAAAAGAAAACACTGCAGTATTTACTACTGCAGGGCAAAGTTTGTGTAAATGTAGTGAACAGTAAACCTTTTTGAATTTATATAAAATTCAAAGCGCAAGAGACGTTGAAAGTAGAATTATATCAAATGTACGTAATTAAATGACTAATAATAATAACTGTGATTGAAAATAAACAATTTCAGTAACGCTGTTATATCTTGAGTGCAAACAATATTGTTTAACACATTAATATTTAATTTCCCTTATTATATATGACGTAATATTTTCAACAAATTTTCATGTTAAATTAATATATCTCACTTGTATTCATTTCTTATTTTACAAGATATTTGATCTCAACTTGCTGAGTGCTTTGTGAGTTATGTCGATAGGATAATGTAGGACAAAATTAGTCTAAATGACTTAGATAGGTCTGTGTCAAAAACCCTAAATATAAATTTGTATTTTCACAGCAGTGAAGAACTATGTCTCACGACTGAAAACAATTTACATATATCTTACTTTCTGACCATTGCGTCTGTACAGACGTATTGTTGGTGTTTCCGTGATTTTCAATTGTCATATCAAAAGAATTATACTCTGTATATACGTACAATACAATACGTATAATATACGTACTTAATTGATTTGAAGGAAATATCAGTAATGTTTGTAATCACACATGACGTTAAAAAGTGACTGTAGAAATTTTATGATGTATTGTCTTAGCCTCGATATTATAATGATTGAAAAATTATGTCTGTATGCAACAAGATGTGTTGATCGACGAAAGCTACAACGGCCATGTATGAAAGAGGCTGACAACGATCTAATAAATTTTCTGAACAAGTGTTCTCGTAACAACTCCAGGACTCGTGTCAGAATGTTTTGTGGTAGAGTCTCTAGGGATTGGACACGCCTAAAACTATTTAAAAACTTAGAAAACCAAAAATACTTAAAAACTATCGTGCGCATAGCCCAGGTGAATTAGATTTTATTACAATTGTAGTACATTTGTAATACATTAAAAATTATATACTTTAGCACATATTAAAACTGAACAGAAACTTCTTCGGACGACATACTACAAATTATTGTAGAGACTTAAGAAGTGAAAAATATATAGAACGGTATATAGGCATAAAATAAGAGCGTAAATATTGATGATTAGTAGAAAATAGAGTGGAAGATTTTACTCTCCGAGTACCCTAAAATAACGTAATTTTGCAAGCACTAAAATTTTTTGACAAATTCTTGAACAACATTAGGGACATAACTCATGAAGAATATAAATTTGAAATGGAAGTAATTTTTAATAATTTTATAATTACAGTGTTTAATTTGGTTAAAAATATAACAAGCCGGAAATTTTTAAAACCGTTGTTTTGCCATAAAATAACTACTACTAGCAAAAATGCAGGTATTAATGCAGCTATTTTTTCCAAAATTTAGTGTTATTAGTGCCAAATTCTGTCTCTAAAATAGAAATAGTGAATGTATTGGAAATTGTAAAATATAACTCTCATTACCCCTAATTATTAAGAATTTAAGATAAAAGTTAATTAATATTATCTTACAGTATACTACCATTTGCTTTAATGATAGGCCTATGCATTGAAACGTTTATTAATTTCAATAAAACATCAATCGTGTAATATTTATTTTACATTTTCTATTTTGTAACAACTTTTATTTGAGTAATGAAAGACTTAATCATTACACATCTAACATATGAGATTTCTAATTATTTGTATTTTTAACAAACAATAATTTTTATTATTCGTTGACGTGGCATATTTTACTTTTAAAGAGAGTTAGGAAATCGGTTTTGATGAATTATTTTTTTATGTGAGTTTTACTTTTTGAATAAGTTTGCGTTAAATATGAGGGTTGACAAGATTTTCAAAATTCAAAATATTCGTAAATTCAAAATATTCCATCTCGGTTAATCGTTCTATTCCTGAATTATTCTATATTCTATTCGAATACAACATGTCTCTAATTTAAAAAAAAATTATAATTTATCTTGTGATTTGTATTCTTGACAAAAACAACATGTATTTTTAAAGATACTAAAAAAATGTAATCTCTTATAACTCTTCGTTGAACGTACTTTCCTGAGAATTTATTACGCTGATTTTGCTTTAAGTTAATAATTTTTATTCTTTAGAGCCAAGAAAAGTAAACGTCTTATTCTTTTAGAATTGGATAGAGAATTCTTTGTCTGGAAGGTTACCTTCTTTCTGCTGACTATTCTCCTCAGTTCTAAACTCTTCCTGGAAACACGTGAAGCTGTCTACTAAGCCCCTAAATAAATTTCTGTCTACTATTGTATCGTGGTTTATGTTCATTAATTATATATCCTCCTTAGTCTTAGAACTACTTCAGTCATGTTTTATTCTTTTGATCAAAGATCTCAATAATTTGATTAGGTATTCTCTTGGAAACCATTCTTTCCAGAGCAGTACGCGTAGAACATTGCTCCTCTTTTTTTTCTTACAGTGTTTGTAGTCTTCTCTATGTTACTACAGAGCCATTCTTGATTTATTAATTTAATCTGTTCCTTGACTTGTTTGAATCCAAAGATTTTTATATGATTTTTCTACTATTCTTTGTTTCATGCAGTTTCCCAGTTCTAGGCATGTTCAAACATTCCCAGCATAGAGGCACTCTCGTATAACTGTTGTGCTGTAATGTCTGAAATTTGCTTTTCAGAAATGGTCTTTTCCTTATACTCCCTTTTGAACGCAGATACTTATGGGATCTGTCTTTTAGGTACAACATATTTTGAGTTTTATAATCTTGTGTCTTTTAGGCACGGTGACATCAAAAAATTATTTTGTAATTTGTATCAAAAAACAAAAGAGAAGAACAAAAGAAGAATAAAAAAATGAGTACTATGAAACATGTGAAAGGAGGCCTTTCTTGCGGCATGTAGAGAAAATTGATCATCAAAGCTATGTAACAGAGATATATTGGCGAGGGGGAATGGTACGATTGGAAAACTTGGAAGTCGGGAGCCAGAAGGCAATTTGATAGTAGTTATCTTTTCCCGTAATCGTCATACAAATTAAATATAAATATATAATATAAAAGACATTTTAATTAAAAACCAATAAAGTGAAAGATAAAATACAAACCTCAGAAATAACAGTATTCATAGGAGTTATACGATGTACTAAACTCAAAGAATAAGATAGAAATTACGAGTTTTTGAATATAATTGTAGTTTAAAAAAGTTATAAAGGGAATTTTGATGTGCATTTCTAATAAAAAGTTGCAGATTTTTGGCCTGCAATCAAGTAGATCTGTAGCTGGAAAGGGAATACTGGAGATACTTTGGGTAGGCGGAACGGGTAACTACCTACCTATGTGCCGTGAGAAGTAGATGATGATGACGATGATGATGACGATGATGATGCAATATACCTAAGATATGCTCTCACATACAGTAATAGTAAGCTCAAAAGTTAGAGAGATCAGCTTGATTCGTATGTGGCAGGTTTTTTCTACGAACAAGAGGCATGATGGAGACGCTCGACAGATTGTTGTAGGTGAAGAGTGTTTAGACAAATCGATGGAAGTATTACCATCTGTACGACATGCACTGAATTAAAATTGGCGCTGACTTTATCAAGATAGAGAATTGCCAAGGAGGCATTAAAAATCACGGGGAAATGTATATATTTTGGGAAAGTTAAAAAGAATTAGTTACAGTTATAAAAGCTATTGAAGTTTTACATATCACACTTATATTGAAATCTGATTTTTAACATTTTCTATACACCCCTTATGTGTGCAAGTATGTTTCAAACGTATTCTTGACCTCATTTTCTAACATTCACACTTAGTTTCTTTAATTACATTTTAACAAAACGTTGGTATTAGTGGCAGGGAATATTAAAAAAGAACAAAAAAAACAGCTTTCTCCTTCAGCATACTTGAAGACTGTATTACACGTTTCAGTATACTCGTTGAATACTATTATACCCTTACGCTTAAGCTCGCAATTAGATAATTGAATATTGTACTTTAAACACTTAGATATTAGATGGGCGAAAAGATAAGAACGTTAATACACTCCTCTTGTTTATGTGTATATGTCTGTGTGTTTTGTGGTCTTAACTTAATCATTCCTAAATTATAACAAACGAAACGAGATTGGAATGTAGTGAAAGAAAAAGATGTGAATATTTACATTTAAAGTCTTGAAAGCAAAGAAACAGAAGCACTGCGCAGAAATGGAGTATCTTATAAATACTACCTACAACAGCAGGGACGGTGATAATGCAAAGTTGATGTCGTAAAGTTGACGTGGAGCATTTAAAATTTATGCGTGAGGCCATTTGGCGTTTGCGTGACACAGTTAACTCTATTTAGCACCACGTTTATCTGGTATATCTCAAGACTGTCTCTACTAAGTAATGCCTTTATTACTTACATTGGACTTTATTATACGGTATTTTTCCATAAGTACAAGAGAATATTGCTTTGAATGATATTTTGATAGCAGACACACATGACGAACAAGACAGTTTGTGCTAAAGCTTAAAGTATTTTATTTACTACAAATCCTTAGTATCATCTTTGTGTGAAAATCTGAGAAACTTCTTTATTTATGTACTCATACTCAGACTCTCACGGTAGTAGTTTTGTTGTGTTTGAAAGTAACGAAGCCCTCATATGGAGGGTCAACAAGGTGCAAATAGCTTGTAGGTTAACCAGAGGCATCTACAACAAACGAACTGTCTCCTTCGACGACAAGCTCAGACAATACCGCACGTTCATTCGACGGAAATCTTGAACGCAGCGGAACGCCTCGTGATGAACAAGAATGTTCAGACCAAGAAAGTGAAAGCTGAGAACAGAAAGTTCCCTAGGAAAAACGTGAGTCTGGTCAAGGTAACGGTGAGTCCAGACGACGTCACAACAACCAATTGTCTACACACCTAGAAAAGATAACGGTTACTATTCGGAAAAGAAAGATTGCCTTTTATGGCAGCATGACATTAATGAACCCAGAGAGATTGATTTTGCCTACTTCCTAAGTAAGAAAAGGAGGAAATCATGGTTCATAAAAATGGAAAGGTATCTGCAGAAAATGGAGGTCACCCATGAAGATATGCGAGAACGTGACTCCCTAAGAACAAACGAAGTTGAAAACAGGCTACATGTCGACTGAAGAAAGGTAACAATTGCACCAAGTACGATTGAGGATTGGTAGTTAAAAGTTGAAGACCTAGGAAGAAAACAGTGGAAATAACCTAGGCCAAAGCATGCAGAAACGAAAAACGACATACTAAATGCACAAACTACAAAACACTTATTAGGCTATGTTAACATACAGATCAGGAAAATAGACGTTAACAAAAGCTGATAAACGTTTATTAGGTGGCATTGAAATGTCTTTGAGCGTGGTGTCGGACGCAATTGCCGTAGAGTTGAGCTCAGTCATCTTTATTGACACCCTGATATTTTAAGATTCGTTATATTAACAGAATGAATTGCAAAGCGAGAATGGGCCCATGAAAAAATAAAGAAAATAGCCGACAAAGAAAATATTATTTACAAAGTTTGTCTGGTATAGGATAAAAGGAAGACCGATAATTAGTTAAAAGGATTAGATGTATGATGACCTTGGAAAAATTAATATTAGAGGTCTTAAGGTTAGAGCAAAGAAGAGGGACATATGGAATCGACTCTTCCAAAACGGCAGGAGTCATAAAGTGTTGTGTAGTCACATATTAATTGTCATGATGATTTCGAGAAGAATATCAGTTTAATTATTTGTAAACAATTGTTATACTTTCTTTATATAATAACATCTCTACGGTTCAATTTCCTGCGTTATATTATATTCTATATTATGTTAAAGTTTTGTATTACATTATTAAAGGAAATATTAATATTATATAGAAATTAGACAGCTCATACGCTTGCGCACTCATTTACGTTATTCGTATGTTCAGGGAACCTGGAGCGATTGAAGGCTGCTTATATAAAACAATAACTATATACAGCGAATTACTCGGCGGTATTACTGTTTGTTGCTCTGCATGTGCTGAAGGAGGCACATGTGATGCGTTTGTTTTTCGATAAGATAAGGATTAATTGAAACCATAAAGAGATAATCTATGTGTATTGGACAAGATTTGGGAGTAGTATTTGTTGATTTGGGAGGTTATGCGGCACAGAAAGGAAAAGAAACGAATCTGTCACACTTACTGGTTGTCACTTTAAATATAATTGATATTTTAAAATCTTTCTGCGTATTTCATTGACTCATAGATTCCTTTCTGACTGTCGTATGTAATTGTTTCTTTAAGATATTTAGATATAGATGTAGATTTAGATTCTTTTTTTCCACTAAAAATATACAAAATTTTGTTCTAATTTTAATAGGGAATTAGATCGGCCATCTACTCCAGTATATGGTGGCTCGTGAGTCTGTCTAGTACAAAAACAGTAAAGAATATAGTATTTTCAACGATATAAACATAAAAGTACTTTAGCACTAATCCTAATTGTATAATTCAGCAAACAAGTAAAAACTATAATGATTAGTGCAGAAATTACTCAAAATTAATAATCAACATTCATATCCAAAATCCTTATTAAGAAGTATATGAGCTCTGGCTTATTTCAGATGAATGATACATTTTTAATTTAATTAAATCAACAATACTATCTTTACCAAACAAACACGTTTTAAATGTTTTTGAAAATATTTTAATTTTGTTAATCTGTTTTTAAAATAAAATAAAGATAAAATAGAGGAAATACTGTAAAACATCTGTTTTGGAAAGTAAGAATCAGAGCAAAATAAAATTTGGGTGGGGATCAACGATCTAAGACCACTAAGTGGAACGCCACCGCATAACGGAATGCCACATTGAAGCCATGAACAAATGCGAGTGTAATATAGACACAGAGCAAAATTACATATACTTCGTAAAAATTAAAATTTCCTCAAACGTTTTTCGTAATCTGATTTGTAGGTTCTCTATGTCAGTCTACAATTTACTTTACTGACGATGACACTAATTGCGAGGATACTTAGTTGCACCTACTTGTTCAACAGACGGGCAGGCATGTGCTCTCCGAATTTGACAAGTATATATGTGCGAAACAAAATTTTCCCTAAATTTAATACTCCGAAAATCAAGATATAGAATTTTTATCCAATACCGTGAACATCAAGAATGACTGACTAATGACTGCTTAAGAATGACTGTGTAAGGGTTTGAAAGGATTGAAGGAAGGTGAGTGGACGAAAGTTGGATTCCATTAACGATGCTATTTAAAATCATTGGGGTAATTAAAAGCAGTATGGTTGTCACATACTACACGATTCGAGCTAGTTCACCACCCAGATCGAGAGAACGATTAAAGGATCAGTGGGAGGGGAAGGACAAGACGGAAGTTTATGGATGAAACAAAAGGAGGAAGAAAGTATGTATTGATTAAGAAATTGCCTTCGGAAGGCAAGAAATTCCTCTGAATTGTGAAAACAAAGAAAAGAGGATAACCAAAAAATTCTACCCTTGGTGAAACAAATACCAAAGTCATATGAAACAGTGAATCACAGTGCCATTACGTTATGAATCGAACTCATACTGATTAATCTAAAATAGTACAGCGACAACTACAGTTGATGATGTCAGTTACATAAGTCAATAATTATTTAAATAAGTTAGTCACAATTTGTTTTTTTTAGTTATACCAAACGTAAGTTCAGTTAATTCAAATTAAATTCATTTTCCTTATTAACAGATTTACAAAATAAAACATAATTGTGCTTAGTGGACTGAAGTCGTTGGGAATATAGGGACTTAGTTGTTGTGAACCAGTGGTACAATTTTACCATACCTCCTCTCAGTCACTTCCTTTCACATGTTTCCATCATAATCCATCATAATTGGTGTAGTGCCTATTTAAATCAGTAGGTCTTACAAAATACACTTCTGTTAAGTCATCAATAATAAATATTTTGATGAAATAGAAACAGGAATTGATTCATTAAACCTTTCATGATATATTTATCTAATGTCATCAATATATGAATAACACCTTTGATTTTGAAAGGCATATTATTAGGCTACACGTGGTAGCTACAAATTTATGAAGGTGTACAGAAAAACCCCCATTAAAATCTATTTAATGGAATACCCAAGCAATATGTAAGAAAATACCGAAACAAGAGTCTTTAATTTCTTGTGTCGTTACGTTCAGTATTGATAAAAGGAAGGCTAAAAAGGTTTTAAAGTGGTAAGCCAACAAATATTTCTGTACCTTAGAATGTGGTCATAAATCAAAATTTATATATAAAGATTAAGAAAGTTTAAAAAATAATTTATTGGCATTCTGAAGTCTTCTTTACGGAAATAAAAGTGTTTAGTAAATGCTACTGACAGATCTTTAATCCTAAAATTATCATGCAAAAGTTTCTCAATTATTCGTTTCAACCAAAACTTAAAAATTATAAAAGCAAATCATTTTCAAATTTTATTGTGTGCCTTTAGGTTGTAGAGGAATGATATCAATAACTTTTCCTAACATATATAAAACCAATGAAACGTTACTATATTAACCGTATACGATAGTAAATTAACATAAGTCGTTGGAGTCATACAAAATAAGAAGAAGAAGAACATTTATATTGTACATAATATGAACAAAAATGCTATATCGTATGCCTACGAATCTTCGCTTACCGTTATTTAAAATTTCTGTGTTCACAATCTTTTCCAAATTGCACTAGTTAAATGAAAAATAAAAACGTTTTGTAGGAACAATTTTTAATTCGAAGAGTTTAAGTTATGTTAAGCTGTTGTGATAAAAAAAATCTTGTAAATTTCAAGCATATCAAAGGAAATCTATAAATTTACTTAGACAATATGTGAAATACCTTTTCTTCTGAATATACGGTTTTGTTTCTCTCTTTCCCTGTCGTTATTTCTCTTCCTTATATGCTCGCGCTAAATCTTAGAGATTGGTTGAGAGAAATATAATGAGTTCTGGGAAGGAGATACTATTATTTTGGACCAAATAAATTAAAACAAAACTTTGTACGCATAGTTATGGTATTTACTGGCCAACAAGAATATAATCCTCTTTCAAAGGTAGCCAAGTAGCCTTGAATGGGCTGTGTAATATTACACACCCGCATGTGCGCGTATACTTCCAAACTCTGCGGTTAGACGTATCAGCTCGCCTTGTAAATATGCTGCTTCCACGAATAGCAGGTGCGGTTTCCCTTTCTTTATAAATACTCAACCACTCTTGCGTATATAAGCCTAAGTAAATTTTCACGATAAAAATATGAAAGTGGAACGTATCAAACGCAATGCACCACATAAACTTATACCAGCTGGATAAAAATTTCTGACAATATGAGATATTAATTTCATCTTTAACATACAGTAACCTAATGTAATTTTTTTGTAATTTTTTTTAATGGGACAGGCAGTGCTGTAAATGGAAGCGCTTTATAATTAGTTAGATACAGGTTCGAATCCCATTACGCAAGGTGGTTATTCTCTCATGTCCTCGAGCTCCGTCTGAAATGAAAACTAGAAAAATAATTTTTAACACATGGTGGTCTACGGAGGTTACACTCATATAATTACGAAGGTGCTTCCATATCATTAAGAGGATATTAATTCATAAGAAAATCTAGTCGAAATGAATTAACAAGATGTCAGCATTATTATAGCACTGCGATATGTTTGATCTGTATAAATAAACTGCATTATGTATTCACCAAGTTAGTTATACTAATTGATTATTCAATCCAATTCTGACAGTTTACCTGTTGTGAAATAAGAATTGTATCAAATAGTTTATTATTATTTAAACAAAAAGTAACCGCACACCTGTACATGTAGTAACTTGTTCACTTGTACTGTAACGGCCACTTAGGCCGTTACGCAAAATTTAATATCTAGGCTACTTGGCTTAGAGGAAGCGAAAAGTGTGCTGGAGCCCAAACAGAGTGACAGGATTTGTAATCGACACTCCTGTAACCAGTAACAATTTTATGTTAGTGCCATTTTCTTTAAGAACGTCAATTTAAGTTATCACAAAATATTTAGTTACAATTTTATTTGAAACAGCTGGAGATCTGGTACCATTTTCTTTAAGAGATTTAACAAGATGTTTAACCTGAATACCAGGGGCCAGTCTATTGAGTTGTTGTTGACTGAAGGATGAAAATTATAACGCTCCTACCTATATTATTGTTGAAGAGCTCAAAATGTAGCATGCTGATCAGTGTGCCATGAGTACTGCAGACTGTCCTTGGAGTGTGTTGAATCTCCAGCGAGTTTCATTCCTGGCAGATGTTGGTCCTTAGGTGTTCTGCTGGAGGAGTATTCCTGGGCCTGACGGCTTCGGGGAGCATCCTGGTACACTGCTCTGCGGATAGTGACCGGTGTTGATGTTACTACCCCTGCTTCCCCTTTCTTCCGGCTGGTGCGGGAAACCTATAACATTTTTATTTGTAGATCAGCCGTCAGTCAATACACCCACCCATACACTCTCTCGCCTCGGAAGACAGACACCACACTCACTGTCAGAATTGCTATCAACATTCTATCTGCTCTTATTAATTCAGCCTGGTTTATTTTATCCAGTTATAGTAATTACTTTTGATTAAATTTACAATTTGATTAAATTAAATATACAACTAAATACAATGTCACCACGTGTTTCCTGACCGAAAGTAACGTGTAAGTCAATTTTACATTACAAAGGTATTACAATGAAATAGGCTTTACAGACGTCTGGGCCACACACACAGACATACACAAATATAACACGTAACCCATTATTAAATGACCATAGAATATTATAATTGAGCCTCACCTGAAAACCCTTCACTGGCTTACGAAGTCATATGGAAAGATCTACGAAGTACTTAACCCTGAAGACCATCGAACACTCTATTGGAAGGTTGGCGAAGAAATGAGAATGCTGCCTGTATTCTTCGGTCCCACTCCTACATAAAATCAATCGACCTGTCCCGATTTGCCGATCATAACCTTTTCGTAACCTGCTTACTAACAGCTGCGTCCAGCAAGCAGCTGCCACGGTTGACTGGCTTACTAGATCGGGTCGCCGTGGCTTGGCTTGGCAATCACATCTTAATAATCGATTATCTGTGGCGCACAGCTGCTACGCGCGTTGGCGGCACTGAACGTTTAAATCACGCCGGGAAAATTCAAACCCCAGCACAGTACTATAAAAAAGTAATAGTAACGCAAATATACTGACACTTATTAGTTTTTGCTGCCCAACTATACAGTATATATGTTTCTTCACCCCCATACTTTCTCGCATACGATTCACAATCTAAGACTGGAAATCGTACCCAAAGTATTCCAGTTGAACAATATATTCTAGTGTATCCCTCAATAACTTGTCGTTATATCTTGTCAGTCTTATTACACAGTTGAGAACAGTTGCACACATTAGTGAGTTACAAAAAATCAGTTAAAAGAAACTCTAAATATGGTATCAGAATCCCATATTCTACGCATAATAATAAGAGTCATATGTGGAAAATATTTCTATAATGTTGCATTAAAAAATAGAATCTGTTTAATGAAGACTTAGAAACATGTTTTGGTAGGGTGTATAAAATACCATACAAGCCATAAATAAGATAAGGTTTTACTAACATTATGGAAGAAAGAAGGAAGTGTAAAATATGAGAAGATCGACCTGGGTACAGAAAATGCAGAAATAATTTAAGTAGAGAGCCAAAGAAGGCACCAGAAGGCTAATAAAAGCATAGTGGAAGATAATATACGCGTAGAACGAACGTACAGAAAATTAGGAAAACAATTGAAGAGAAGGGCAAAAAAGTTTGAAAGATGGGAGAGTAAGAGCAGATAAGGATGTAACTCTGAAATAGTGGTAAGGTTAAGTCTATATAAAAAATCTGTGTGAAGGACAGTTTGGTTGAACGCAGAAAATGAGAATGTGTTCACGAAGACGAAGCAGGGCCATCGGTATTAAGAGATAAGGTCCATGACTGTTAAGAAGACAGTCAGACTACAAGGTTTCGGAAACTGATATTTACCCAAGAGAAATTTACAAATATTTTTAGCAAGTGCCGAGGAGAAGCTGTTTAGTAAGTACAGACTTTGTGCTAACAAGCTCGGTTTGCAGTTCCTAGATCAGCAACGCATTTCAAAAAATTGAAACTCTGGATCCTGTTGAACACGCTACGAATACGCTACCTAGAATTATTTTTAGGGAATGAAAAGAAAAGTAGAGGAAAACGTAACAAAAACAGCAGTTATTTCGAAGAAACTGTGGAACACGAGAAGCTATTCGGACCGTGCGAATAATTATAAAGAACTCTGAGATTAGGCAAAGTAGTAATGACAGCTTTTATTCAGAAGGTGTTTGACAATGTAGACTGGAGTGAGGTAGTTAGAGTGCTAAGTGATTCGAATGTAGCAAAGTAATTTTCCAACCCTTAAAATGACAGAAATTTCTTGTTCAAAGTGTACGTACGATATATGTAACGGAGTTTCAAAAGTCAGGATTGGTAGGATAAGGAAAAATTATGAGTAGTATAAAATATTCGTTTTACAAATTAATTTGCCATATTAAGAAGATATGGAAAACAACTAACAGAAATACTCCACAACATGAAGAAGAAAAAATACTAAATTCGTATAGCTACTTAAAGATTTCCATCGAGTTATTGATGTGGGAATTACAGTAGCTACCGTCTACAATTTACAAATGGAATTTTCTTTATTATGCTTGCGCTATGGATACTAAGTTTAAAAAAAACGCTACTAATAAATTAAAAACTTATACAATAGCAAGATGCTATATTGAAACCTTGGGTTATGGCTCCTCCCTGTATAAATATGTGTGTGTAAATAGTAATCCTTAATGATATTTTAAATGTAATATCAATTTACATCTACGGCGACGAGCAGATTATGCTGAATAAAAAATTTGTGTAAAGTAAATTGTGTTTGTATACGCAAGCTAGTGCGTCTGTATTCAACTTCTATTCGGTTCACAGACAATCAAATTTAATCATGTTTTTCTTAGTGTCTCTCTGTTGACTGTTGACGTTCAGTCTGAAATGTAGTTTAACAGTTCTATTTACCTAAACTTAGTGTGTGGACCTAAAAAAACTGGATGTTAGTTTCAACGTTTGATATTCGCTTTGCCCTTTCTCTATACGTCTCTTTGTTTTACTTTTTTCATTCCGTTTTTTTAAGCCTTCTCAGTTTTTATTTTCACCTCTCTCTGTTAAAGATCTACTTTTAATCAGTCTGTATATAATTAAATATAATCTCTTTAATGAGAGTGAGAGGAGTGAGCGAGAGAGAAAGAGTGAGAGAGAGAGAGAGATACAGAGAGAGTGAGAGAGAGAGATACAGCGAGAGAAAGAGATAGATTTGAATGAGATGAAAAGGAAAAACGATAATGCAAAGACGCAAACAATCTTAAAGAGACTCAGATATTAATCAGCTTTTGTTAAGAGCATGTGACCTACATTTCACACTTCCACTGAAGAGCCAAATACCTAGTTTGAGTGTAGGACCGTAAAAAGTTAGATGCAACTTGTAAAGCACTCTACCTATTGTGCACAGTTACGTGGCTCGGGGGCTGGTGGCTCTAATTAACGATAAGTCTACTACACTCTTGACTCTATTATGACAGTCAGTTAAACTGGAAGCGCGCGCGCGCGCGAGTGTTTGTGTGTGTGTGTGTACACGACCACATAAATTCAGAGGAGTGTAATGATTCATGACGTCATAATTCATGACGACGATATTATGATGTAGCTCTGATGATGGGCTTTTCTATTCCATTCATGGGCAAATGACCAACGAAAATTACAGAATCAAGTTCAAGAGTTAATAATTATAAATTTTTCTTAATTATATATTTATTACTATTCCGAATTAAATTTTATCTCCACAAATAATTTGGACAACCGTTTGATTAATAAACAGCAAGAGTCAACCTGTTTATATTTGAAGTCGCTTGGAGATAAACAAGATCAGCGAAGCGATTGTGAACGTTATGGTTTTGAGAAAACAATAATATTTGTTTATTTAAATACATTAAAAAACAAAATACGTACAGTAAGTTACAAATGTTATTTCATTAATGCAAACAAACGTTGTTACAACGATATGAACTGCAGAAAAGATTTACTTTCGGCACAGAATTGATGCGGCATTTATAATTTAATACGCTTGTAGAATGTAGATGAAACAAATCTGAAAGGTTTACACGAAAGTTTTAAATAATAACGGTTAACGTTTAAGAACGTTTTGTTTTATTAACCCGAATTACTGAATGCTGTAGTAAGCTGTAGTCTAATAATGGCTAGTAAGACGACTCGTCCTATGTGAAGTGATGTTTAACTTCGACAAAATCCGTAAAACCATTTCGTCTAAGATTTTCAATCGATTATGCAGTACTCAAGAGGTGTGGAATATTGTTTAACAAGAAATAGTTGAAATAACATCGTGAAATTAACCGAATTGTCAAGATACAACGGCACAGAGGGAAGCAGGCATCTTTCATAAAAGGTGTTTATTGTTGGTAGTGGAAATTTGAAATTTGTCGTAAGGTTATTTCAGATAGAGATTATAGTTGACGAAATAAACAATATGGATGAGATTACTTCGAAATTCTATTTTAACGAAGCGCGTCCTTCATAGTTTAACGAGTTTAACGAATAGACGTAGTTTTCGACAAAGAAAAGGATAAAAAAAGGGAAGTAATAGAAGGAAAAATAGAATTTGATACGTATACTTTTACGAAGATTACACAAGAAACCTACACCTTATCGTCATTGATAAACAATTGGAAATTCATAAAGCCAATAATCTTCTTGTAAAATTTGTATTTTATCTCTTATTTTAATAGTATACATATTTTAATAAACATTCATTTCTAAGGACTTTAAAATGAAAAACGCATCTTGATTGTATAGTGGTGCTGCGAAAAGTAATAGTAACGGAAGCAGTTTCAGCATATACTCAATAGTTTTTACAGATCGTTCACATAATTCTTGTAACTGATTCCTTGTAACTCAAAATGCTATTAAAAATATCACCTGTTTATCACAGGGCTCTCATTGGTTGGAGACGCTTGAACTAGTTGACGTCATACCCGCCGGTCCGTGGTATATCACTATTGTTACGACATCACAGAACAATCTAGTACGTGTTTATCGAATGTTCCAGAGGGATCCGGAATGTAATGCTTGTGGTGTACGTGCTTGTCGACGCATTATTAGACGGTGGAGAATTCACGCGGCCTCTCGGACTGTGTCAAGGCCGCAATTAATTACATCGTACACACTGGCGCTAAGACGCAGTTTGGACTTTTCTGGTCTCTGCGCGGATGTATAAATATAGGCCCAAGGGACAAGAAAGAGAAGAATCAGAAAAACGATATGATAAGAAACACAGACAGGAGGCGGAAGAAGCAGAAAAAACGATAGGATGAAAAACGTAAGCAAGAAGCAGATAAAATGGAAGCTCTCTTTGAAGTTATGCAAAAACAGTTGCAAGAACACAGTACCGCAGAATTGGGTCTCCTACGAGGTGAGGTTAATAAGCAAGTTACTAAAATGTCGGAGGTACAACAATCAATGACATTAAAAATAGCTGAAGTAGAAAAATCTGTTTCGATTGTTGAGGAATCGATGTCTACAAAAATGTCTGTCATAGAAGAATCTGTGTCAAATGAAATATCTGCAGTAGAAAACTCAATGGCAAACATAAGAGAACAAATTAAAAGTGAAGTTGAGCAGTGCCTGAAGATGCAACCAAACAAATTGTGAACAGTCTATACCAATGATAAATACAGAAAAAGACATAGAAAATAAGTTAATAGAGAAAGTCACTTTCCCTGCAGCAGGGACGGTCCATGTCAAAGCTCCAACCTTTGACGGAAGGAGTCACTGGGCAACATACCTCCGCCAATTTGAAGCTGCTGCATGCGCAAATAATTGGACAGAGAAAGACAAGGCAGTCTCACTCGTAATCGGATTAAAAGGACCCGCGGCAGAACTACTACAGAAAGTGCTCCCTGACAGCCAGAACAGCTATGCCGAGTTGATAAAACTCTAGAATTACGCTACGGTGATAAACATTTGCGAGATGTGTACTACGCTGAGTTGAGAACAAGACGACACAACGTTCCGGGGAAAGTCTTTAAGAGTTTGAAGAAAGTATCGACAGACTGATTAGATTGACCTATCCTGAAGCACTAGAAGATTTTCGAATAAGGTTTACGGTGCAGACATTTATTGATGGCATCGGAGATCTTCAGAAAGTGTTACGAATGGCAAGACACCGAAAGAGCTCAGAAGCTCTTGTTCACGCCTTAGAGTTTGAAGCTGCCAAGTCAGCGTCCCGCAATATTAATGGGTTTGTGACATTACATTGCAGTCCGGAGATCCCTGTATCACATTGCCGTTACGATGGGTGCAGAAAAACAATTTTGTCGGACAAACAATTCAGAAATTCAAGAGTGTCGCAACGATTTGAACGATGGGATAAAGACAGAAGACGGAAATATTACAACTGTGGAAAAAGTGGTCATCTACAGATAGACTGTTGGGAGAAGAAGATACCGAGAGAAGAGAGTGATCGCACCAATTGGAGAAGTAAAGCCTCAGGACAGCTCACAGTTTCCACGCTACATAAGACCAGTGGAAACTTGATTGTTAACGGGTTTGCGGAAGGTAAACCAACATCATTTACAGTTGACACAGGCACAACAGTGTCTATTGTGCGCCCTGACTTAATCAGCAACCGGCGGCCTCAAATTAGCTCTTGTACAATACAGACTGTGACTGGAAGCCCTGTCAAGGTGCTAGGAAAGGTAGACTTACGTGTACGCCTGGGTCTTCTCGAGTTTAGCCACCAAATGCTCGTTGCAGACATTGTCGATGAAGTGATTCTTGTCACCGCGGACATTATGAATGCCTACGGATTCATTGTGGACTTAAGAGAGAATGTCCTGAGTGTCGGCCAAGAGAATATAAAGCTTTGCATGGCTAAAATGACAGGGTCTACCAACCACTCGATTAAGCAAGTGGCATTGGCCGAAGAAAAAGTCAACAGGTCTGGTCAAAAGGAACCCTCCCTATTGCAAGCGGAAATGGGGGAAGAACTAGCAGAGGAAATACAAATAAGTGTAACGACAAAACAAGTGATTGAAAAGCCAACTAGGGGTGTCGAAACAAAACGGTTGCTTGTTCCTGAGCTGATAGAAGCGCCCGAGTGAAAAGTGGGTGAAGATGAGGTTACGCAAGAAGTTGTTGACCAGAACCAAACAGACTTGGATCAGCCATTGGTGTTTGGGCGGGAGATTCGTCTTCCTGGGGACTTGGTGTTCGTATCACCTGAGACTCAGACCCAAGAGCCACAGAACTATTCCTCGCAATTAGAAAACTAACTGCGAGAAATGAATCGCCTGATAAGAGGACGGCTGAAAATTGGTAGTGTTAAAATGAAAACTCGGTATGACATTCGCAGCAATAGTGTGGGTTTCCAAGAAGGAGGTCAGGTCTGGTTGTTCAACCCAAAGCACCGTCGTGGTCACTCACCTAAGTTGCAAACTAACTGGGAACGACCCTATAGTGTTAAAAAAAGATTCAACGATGTTGTTTATCGGATTCAACAGGAAGGACAGAGAAAGTTCAAGGTTGTCAACTTAGATCGCTTAGCTAAGTATTACGTCAGAGACGTTTTGCCAGTTCGGGACGAACAGGCTTAAGGAGGGGGAAGTGTTACGACATCACAGAACAATCTACGTGTTTATCGAATGTTCCAGAGGGATCCGGAATATAATGCGTGTGGTGTACGTGCTTTTCGACGCATTTGCTAGACGGTGAGAGAATTCACGCTGCCGCTCGGACTGTGTCAAGGCCGCAATTAATTACGTCGTACACACTGGCCCCAAGACGCAGTTTGGAATCTTCTGGTCTGGGCGGGGATGTATAAATACAGGGCGGCAGCGGCCTTAGTCTTCAGCAATATCTAAAATACTTGTGTTCCACATCAGAATAGTGTTTATCAGTTTTTAGTAAGTGGTTTTCAGTATAGTTGCGATATATTTACAGTGCGGTTCGAGTTTATTGTTGGGCGATTACAAGTGATTATCCGGCGATATTACTGTGTGGGTTCAAGTGGTTATTAGTGAAGTGTTTAATAATCGGGCGGGATAATTGTAATACATTTGTATTTAATATTAGTGGACAATTTATAACGTATGAACAATTTTTATTTGATTTGTTGTAAGAGACTGTGTTGTTACTGTTGTTACGATCTGTTTTAACTGTGAAAATTAAAGCTGGTAATTAGTTACTTAATTGGTGTCTTGTACTTTGTTTCCACTATACCTACGACCGTCCACTGTATCAAGTAGACCGTCGTAACAATATGTTTGGTTGATAATCAGTATGTGTTTAATCATATTTTTAATGAGTATTGTAACCACTTGTAATCACATTTTAATCAGTATTTTTGGCATTTTAAAATATTCCCATCATTAAGTGAAACAATAACATCATATACAACAAAATGGAATGTCGTTATGTCAACAACAGATGGATATGTTGGGTTAGGTTAGTTAATATCTTTGTTAATAATTAATTATTATTAGTTAGTTATGGATTATGGATTCTTAATTATTATTATGGATAGGTTGCTTTATGTTAGTTAATATCGTTGTTAATAATTAATTATTATTAATTAGTTATGGATTATTGATGGATTATGGATTATTAATTATTATTATGGATAGGTTGGGTTAGGTTAGTTAATATCTTTGTTAATAATTAACAAATAGTTATAATTAACAAACTATTAATTAATAGTTAATAACTAACAAACCGTTAATAATTAACGGTCAGACGTCTTCAGTCTTTTACCTGGTGGTCGACACCTCCCTCAGCCTACATCTTCCTCGTAATAATGAGATAACACAACTAAAGTTAAAATAATTAATTATTAACAACGATATTAACTAACCTAACCCAACCTATCCATGAAACTATTTCAATCTGTTCAGTTACTTTCTAGGCTCTGTTTCCTGTAAATAATTGATCCTCGATTTTCGAGTGTTTCTACCACATTCGCGCGTGTTTCCACCCAATTAAATAGTCAAATGATCCCTGTCCTACGGCCCCATACGATTTGACATAAAAACTGATTATAGCGGCGTCTTTGCCATCATTTCAGATCAGTACCTCGTTCCCGGTTCTTCAAAACTCTCTTTTACCGTTGTTTAACACGCGCGGTCATCAGCGTAGTGTGACAAAATATATGTGTGAATGTTAGTGAAACACACAAATTTTAAGTGTTGTGAAACCGCAGAGACAGTGACAAGTGGTTGCGGAATACTCAAGGCCCTCTACAGCGTAACTGCAGAATCTTCAACTACGTCATCTAGTCATTCAGCCAGGGTCATGGTCTCACGGCTCCTGCCAAAGTCTTGGTCGACTTCAATTGCTCCCTGGTTCTATGCAGAGCTAAGCAGCGAGGTCCAACGGTCAGACGGCTTCAGGCTTTTACCTGGTGGTCGACACGTCCCTCAGCCTACATCTTCCTCGTAATAACGAGATAACACAACTGAAGTTAATTTTTTACATTTTCATTTCTTGCTCTTTCGAGACACATTGAACGCGTTCTGTTCATCGCCCCTTGTTACTATAGAGGTAATATTCCCGTGAAGGTCGGTACCTTGTTTCCTAAGCTTGCCATACACAAAACACTCGTGTTACAGTGTTTCTCCTAGTTACACAATTGTTCAGTACACACTATATATAAACAGACATTAGTATTCATCATCAGTATAAACAATTGCCATATTCCACGTAAATAAACTTGTTAATTACTGAAATTACTTACTGAATCAACTAATCTGACTAGAGGCAAGTGTCCCGTGTGGAGTAATGTTGACGAGAATATGTTAAGTAGTTGCGTGTACTGCTGGCGTGAACAATCTAAAGTTTTCTATGCAGCCGTTCAAAGTTTGGAAAATGCAATCTTAACTGATCTTTTCCAGATATTTGGCTCTTCCTTGCATTAGAATGTCGCGCTATATTGTTCATTATGCTGATAGGTCTTGTACAAATGATGGGTTAGCTAATGCGCGATTTCTTACGCTGATTTGTAAAATAAGTGGAACAGCGTTCTGAAGTACTGAAATATTTCCTCTTCATTAGGCTGCACCCAATATCACCACTGCCTTTGTTTAACCTCTGATACGGAAGCCAAATAAAGGATATCTCTTCATCTTCTGCTTAAAAGATTGCGAGTATATGTCATGACACATATGTAACACGTGTATCATGTTTTTGCTTCTATTGCACTGAAGGAGGCGTTAATCGTCTCATGTAGCCTATATGTAAAACTCAGTAACATCTGCACTCACGATTTACGTTGTATCACAGTTAAATTATATTTATAATCCTTTTTAACAATGCGAACTGTCTTCGCGTATTTTTTTACTATCTCCGTAATGTGCTAAATGATTTTTTGGCATGATGAAAAATGCTAGAAAATATTATGGAAATCTTAAAATGGTTTAAATATTATGGACTTTTCCTCTTCAGCGACAATGATCTGTTATTTGTATAGCCTATATCTTTTATCTCCTGCATTACTGAGCTGAAAATTTTATCAGTAGCCTACTTTATCAGTACTATCTACTTGTATAGTGCAAATAATCTATATAGTCAAAACAGGCCAGGCGACTCACCCTATTTTTCCAAGGTCTTGAAATTCTACTCTTTGTAGCTGATGTTAACGCCAGGTCCGTCTTGATTAAATCTGAACAAATAATTACTCAAACGTTCGTCATTTGGTAATTTCTTAGACTGTTGTGTCCACTGGAGACGTCTATCTCTGAATACTCTTTAGCCGCAGTGAAACTTAATTTTTATAATTTATGTTCATAGAACAAAATGTATGTTACCATATCTCTAATCGGTGACATTAGCTTTAGTAAAACGAATCGTAGAAACAAATCGATGATATTTGTAGTCTGTATTGATTTAACATTATTTACATCATAATACTGTATGAATCCTATCTTCTAGCAGAAAAATTGAAGACTAGGAATGCGCGTAATATCGGAAAAAATTAAATTTAATTGCAAATTTTGTTGTTTGTGCAGAAAATAAAAATCTAGTAGAGCAAAATAAAAGTGTGTTAACCGTAACTGGGAACTGTGCATTTCTCATGATACAATAATTTTCAATAGTTCCATGTTGCAGGTTTAACTAAATAATAGGTTACAGTAAGAGTTTTGACTCCTCTATCATCTTAATTCGTAACTGAAGGAAAATTAATTTGAAGTGTATTAATTAAGGATAGACCCTACGCATTTACGTGATCTCAGAGATTCGATTATATGATATTTAATAGTTCAAACCTTTAAAACGAAGAAGAAAAAATCATGGTACCCCAGTAATAAATGAATTCGCTTTTGAAATAAAACAGCTCATATTTATAAATAATTTCAAAATTATTAACTAGTTGACAAGTTCTAGTTTGTAAGTCAGTTGACGTTTCTAGTTTTGTAAGTCAGTGCGTATTAATTTACGACCTAAGCCAACACTTTCACTTTTAACGTTTCTGTAAAACATTAATGTGTTTGGTATACTTTCTTTCAAAAGTAACAAATCAAAATTCTTAGTGCACAAGTATTTCATTTACATTTGTTGTACAAAGCTGTACAACAATTGAACATCACAACTTGACAAAAACGCGTCAAGGTTTTGTAAGTATTAAAAGCACTCACAAAGAACAAATGTATGTAATGTAAGTTTTCTAAGTAAATTTTGATTTAATTTTATTTGGTAAGTACAACTTATTTCTTGCAATTTTTACCTCAAGGATTACATTTAGTGTAACGCTTTATACCACATATACGAAAAAAGGTAGATGTTAAAGATTTTATGTAGCAGAATCTATATAAACTATTAATCGTTTTTCTCAATGCATCAGTACTATAATTTGTATTACTCGTGTCATTTGCTTCATGTGTTTTCCATTGTTCAGTGCATTAATTCACGTTTTGTATGCCGAAAGAGTAAAAACTCTCTTGCAGGCTGAGAGAATAGACTTACTTTGTAGAAGGAATCACATCCTAACTTTACAGGACATGTAATTTTTAGGAACTACTGATAATTTTAACAAAACGGTTCTTTCAGTATAAGTCTATGTGTATTCACACGCGAGCGAGTGTTTGTGTGTAAAAATATAAAACAGAATAAATTTGAAACTTCTAAGTTTTACCAATAAAAGAATACAGTCGTTATTACGATTAACGATTTTATTATTCGGATAAATCACTTAGCATCTGTGCAATATAGTAAACAAAGTAAAATTCAAGTGTTAAGGCAAGATATGTTGGAATAACTGTCCTATAAAAATATGTCTTCTTATAAGAAAATGTCAACAGTGACAGAAGAAATTTTGCTTCAACATAAAATTTAGTATATGCAAATATAACGTTCGCTTTACTGTTAAAATGTGCTTTACTATTTCATTTGTTCACACGCTTGCGCGCTCGCTCGTCATTATAATGGTATCTTTTCAGCGACATAGTGGTATTAGAGCTCTATAATATAGGTATTCGCACCCGCCATCTTTGCTCCGAGACTTTTAAATGTAATGTGGCGGGAGCAATGTAAGCACGCTGTGCGTTGGATTATTTAATGTAAATTATGTATGCAAATATTAATATTTTTACATATCAGGGTTATAACCTTAGTGTGCTAATTTGATTTATGTATTACACACGAATATGTATAATAGTCATCTCATCTTGTCAGTGAAAACAAGGTTATAAATACTGGTGTTTATAAATGAGATATTATTAATGTTATGTAGTATGTTTTGCAGATTGTTGTACTACATCTCATAATCATAATGACTGGTTGTTGTGCTGTAAATTGCAAAAATCGAACAGAAACTAAGTTTAGAACATTCAAATTTCCGGCAGACCCTATTCGATGTGCAAAATGGATTCAAAATATGAGACGAGACAAATTTATACTAAGCCAGGGAATGCGTCTGTGTGAGGTAAATTTAATGGTTGTTCCTTAAAAGTTTGTGAATGTTAATCATAACGACTAAAAATGTAATACACCTTTGCACTTTTAGGTTCATTTTGAAAGTTCACAGTTTGAACAGGCACGAGTAGATGGTTGGAAAAAACTGAAGCCTAATGCCATACCGACTTTGTTTGACGTACCAAATCCACCTCCTAGGATCGGCCCAGATTCACGCAAATCACTGTACAAGGTGGTTTATTTTTTTAATCCATTAAATATAAATATAATTTTATAATTAAAGCCCGGATTCACGTGCAATTGCATCTTTTTTTTTGCTAGTTCGTAAACGGCCAGTGACAAGTTATTTATCCGAATCGGGATATGTAGGTCATTTTAACATACATTTTATTTTGCACAAAATTGCACGTTTTGGGGGTTACTGCATAAAATTGCATTCTGAAGTTTTAATGCACAAAATTGCACATTTACCTGTTTTTCGAAAATCAACTGCGCGATAGCCAAGCGCGAAACACACGCAGATCGTAAACAAAGTCGAGAACAAAATCAGCACGAAGAAATTCTAGTCCAGTAAGCGCAGCTTTTGACGTAACAAAATTTTGACTGTCGATGGAATTTCACGAAATTTGATATGTATGTTCTATACGCACTCTAGAACAAAGTTAAACTGTACGCTTTTTATTTGGGAATGAGAACCACCCCTTTTTCAAGGGTGATTGATAAAAAAAAAAATTAACCACAGGATCCAATAGAGAATCAAATTCTAAGCAAAAAAGTCAGTACGCAACTGTTTTGAAAAATGCGTTGTTTTCGAGTTATTCCAAATCAACATTTTCGATTTTACCCCCAAAAAACAGGATTTTAGCGTAATTTTTTGCGAATAACTAAAAACGTTTGAGTTTATGGTAAAAATGAATGGAACCAAAATTATTCTATACGAAATAACAAACAAAATGCGTTTTGGCCGGGTTTTAATCCACAAGTTGTTTTCAAGATATGGCCGTGAGAAATTGTAACTTGCAAATTTTTTGCCTGTACTAACAAAGTTTAACCCTTCCTACTAACCGAGAAAAATACTTTTGACTATAAAATGTCTAGTGCAATGAAAAATACATTATTGTTAATTTTAATAAAATGTTAAGCTAAACTTTTTATTATTAATTTTAACTAAATGTTAAGCAAAAAGCTGAATATAAACTTAATAGTAAGTAAGTTAAAAATGTAAATTCGTGTTTATTAAAAATAGTTTTAGTAACTTTATTTGGACTTTTGGACAAACGAAGTTTAGTAAACATTAATTCAACAGCCATCTATTATAAACAGGAATAAAAGTAAAATCTGAGAATATATACCTAACAAAGTGGTAAGTGGTAACGATTGGTATTTGTTGTTTTTTAGACAAAATTATTCTCCTCTTACTATGGTCTGAATCATTAAGTTATAATATGAAAACTATTATTTCCATATTTTTAAGGACGTGGAACATAATTTCACACTTTGAAATTATATTTTTGGCACGAAAAACTATAATAGTTTATGTAATATCGAAAACAAACTTATACTGCGTCCCATGTATACACAAGCGGCACCATTATATAATGTCAGTCTCGGAACAAAGTTGGCGAGTGCGAATACTCCCTTTTATAGATCCTTAGTAGTATAATGTTCGGCATAGCGCTGTTTGCTTTTGTGTATTATATGATAACACCCTTTGGACAGATGTAATCAATGAAGTATGAGTGTGTTTTGATTTTGGTCGACATAAATAATAGGAGAGAGAGTTTCAGGTATACCGGTATACATACATTCATGTAAGCAAACAAATATTTTAACGACAAACTAAAAAAGGACGTCAGTAGAGTATTTGTTAAGATTTTAATCGCTAGGAAATTGACAACGAGGAAATTGCATGAACAAGTATGATCGTGTTATTAACTAAGTATTTCTAAATTTGTTGGCTGCAGTATAGCCACTAATATAACGGTAATACCCAGAAGGCTTAACGCAAAGGCCGAATTGATAGAGTGGTAACGATTTACACATGCCAGTCACAAATAATGGCGATAATGCTCACTGAAATCACCAACACCGTTTTACTGACATCTATGTGTGCATACGAGCGCGCGAGTGTGTGTATTTTTAACGGTATTAACGTCAAATAGTGGTTGTGGGTCCAATACCCCCTACAGTGTTTTGCAACGTAGTACCAGTTAATGACAACAAATCTGCAATTTCACTGCAAAGCTGAGGTAACCACATTTATCCTAACATTTAACGTCAACCATTTCGTGCAATTGATTCCTTGACTTGCTATTAAAATAAGACTGGTTTGTTGAAAGAATGTTTATTCAATACAGAACATTATGTATATGCAATTTCTAGCTACGTATTTCAATATTTATAATTTAATAATTATTCTTTCCTTAATAATTATTCTGTGTTTCTATTCTTTCCTTTGCCTAGCGGCCTTAGGCCTTTCCGTATCCTATTTTATGTATAAGCTAAATCAATTAATCTGCATACACATAGGTGATAAGAATAACTATATGCATATAGTAATAATAAGTTATGAGCATCTACTTTTGTATTTGAATTAGTCACTTATCAGCAGCGGTATCGCATATCTCCCTAAAATGTTACTAGCCAAACGTTGATTTAAAATGGTAGTTGTTAATAGAACGAAGTATTGCTTTGCGTTTTGTAAGGGCGTGACACAATAAAATGTTTTTGTTAATTATACATAGATTGAAATAAGCGCACTTTCGAGACTATATTATGGATTTTTCTTACATGTTAAAACCGTTCCTCAGAACAATGATAACGCTCGTTTCTGTTTATAAATCAATTTCTCTGGATGTGGTTTACACTCCGTTATCGGAAAAGCTTTACATGACTATGACTCCTACGTGACTATTCCTCAATCGCGCGTCTCTAGTTTGAGCGTCTATGTTTCTACACAATATGTTAACCGTTTCTAAATCCAGTATATCTTTAAAAAATCGAATAGATAGTTTCGACTGTGTTTATCCGATTACATGTTTTAAATTAAATCGAAAAAAGGCGTTCTTTCTCATGAAAGATTTACTGTCAGTAAAACGAATAAAAGCTAATGATGCTGAGTTGAATTATCAAAAGTTCTTCACACAATAACTGGTTACATAATTTAAATCACATGCATAGTTTTCTTATTAAAATTAGATATACGTACCATAAGATTAAGGAAGAAACCGTCCTTAAGTATGTTTCTGCTTCCTGGTTTTTCGTCTGCGTTTTACCTTTATTCATCGCCTTCGTCAAGAATTAAACAAAAAATGTTTTTCCGGTCGCAAGCATACAGACTAGAGCTAGTCACTCTAACATTTCCGGTCGCAAGCAGACAGACTAGAGCTAGTCACTCTAACATTTCCGGTCGCAATCAGACAGACTAGAGCTAGTCACTCTAACATTTCCGGTCGCAAGCAGACAGACTAGAGCTAGTCACTCTAACATTTCCGGTCGCAAGCAGACAGACTAGAGCTAGTCACTCTAACATTTCCGGTCGCAAGCAGACAGACTAGAGCTAGTCACTCTAACATTTCCGGTCGCAAGCAGACAGACTAGAGCTAGTCACTCTAACATTTCCGGTCGCAAGCAGACAGACTAGAGCTAGTCACTCTAACATTTCCGGTCCCAAGCAGACAGACTAGAGCTAGTTACTCAAACATTTCCGGTCGCAAGCAGACAGACTAGAGCTAGTCACTCTAACATTTCTAATGGTCGCCTTCCCACACCTCCTCTCCTTCCTTTCGACTTATATTTCCATAGTTGTTTGGGGATGCGGCAGTCATCCATTTGTTAAAGATTTTCCAAACATTTTAGCCGATATTGAACAATCCTATCAAGTATACTCGTAATATTTAGTTCCCGTCGTACATCGACATTCTTTTGCGATCTTGTAGAGATTTGTATGGCACGCGGCATCCTACCGCGTGCCAGACAAATCTCATTTTGGCCGCTTGAATACAACTGGCCAGAGATTTCTTTAAAGTCTAATTCTCAGACCCATTGAGATGTTGGGGGAGGGCCATTACCATGTAGAAATTTAAGCGTGTTTCTTTACTTATTGATTTTGGAGTTCTTATAATGGCGCCATATATATGGACAACTTGTGCAGCTTCTCCAACACACCATTGATTGTAATGTAAGACACATTACAGCTCAGATTGTCTAGTCACCTTTATTTTCTAGTATTTCTCAACAACAATAAAGGTATAGTATACGTTTTAAAATAGAACCCAACAGAAAATTATAATTCTGAATAAATTGTATACACTTATATTATCTAATACCGTCCAATACGTGCACAACTACTATACTATTAATTGCGTAAACTGGTAAATATTGGTTAACTTAGATAGTTTATATCGGTGTTTTAATATTTCAGAAAGAGTAAGTAATTGTTTTTATAGCAGTTTTGTTTGATCATTTACGCCACAGCCTGAAAAAATAGTTATAACCATCATCATTATTATGTCTGAATAAAATTGTGCATACTGTTTGGCAATTTTTATAGAATACTCAACCGTTTTGAAACATTGTAAGTTTCCTTTAGCTGTCTGTACCAGCGGTTTCTATACGTTTACTGTATACAACAAGAAGTCACACATAAACACAGGAGAGCAAAGAGAAAGAGAGAAGGAGATAGAGAGAAGAAGCAAGTTGAAATTTTTCCATGTCTGAAAAGTAATAAGTAACATTGGAAAAGAAGTATACATCAGTACTTATTTTTATTTCAGAAGGGAAAAAGGCAAAGGCTATTATCGCGAATTTTTGAGTATGTTATGTCCACTTTATATTTCATCTGAAAACTCATTTAAGTAATAAAGTAATGGCAACTGGAAAATGATGCGGAAGTCATTTAAGATTCCCTTACCTTTATTGAAAGAAATGGCAGGTGTCTATAGTTAATTAAGGCTGCCATTTCAATTCTTCCTATGTGTTTTCAAACTAGAGGCAGGCTAATAAAATTGGATACGTATGTTGTATTACGAAAAATAACTTACAAAAACAGTTTTTAATTCACTTAAACGATAAATACAATTTAGTGGTTAAGTCTAAATTTTGCTAAACTTGTGTTGCTACCACTAATACTCACTTACACTTCCATGAGCGCCTTCAAGCCTCTCGGTCCATCCCCAGATGGAAGCAACAACAGAGGTTGTAGTGGTAGCAACACAAGTTTAGCAAACTTTTTTAATTCAAGTGTAGTTTTATGACGAGTGTGTGTGTGTGTGTGTGTGTGTGTATTCATGAAATTTCATGAAAAATCATGATATTTTATATACTCTATAGAAAAAGGTAATGAGTGACACGTACAATGTTTTGATTAAATTAACAGATAAGGTTTTACTTCTTTTACAATAACTTCTGTGGTATCCTATTTCCTCTATTTCTAAGATCAATTGTGTGTTTGAAATCCGTTTCGGAGTTAAAGTTTCAAACGATTTGATGACTACATAATAGCATATGCTGAACTCAAGAAAACGTGGGAACACCTTTTACTGTAAATGTAAAAAAGCTCCAATAGGGAGTAGACACAACTTAATTATGATATACAGATACCGTTAAAACTAAACCCGTCAGTGTTTTTGTCGGTTACTAGTAGAAAAAAATAATAAGGCAAAGTAATTAAGGAAAATTAAATTTTTTTTATAACGTACTTTAAAAACTTATTTTTTGGAAACTGAAAACAATTTTCTGTAAATTTTATGTGGCATTTTGAGGAAAATTAAACGACGTCTCTTGCATTGTCTTCTGAGGGAAAATAAAATTCTACAATGTGTAAGCCTAAGGCAGAAACAGAAGATAAATATAAACATATTCATGTGTAACAGCAGCCAATAATCTAGAAATCGCGCAATATATATAATTGCGGATCGTCGTATTGTACAGTGGAAACAAAATAGAGACACCAATGAAGTCACTAATTACAATTTGAAATCAACAAGGTACTCCATACGATAATTTAAGTTAAATTTGTCCACACGCAATAATAATGTCAACTAACACAGTTCCGCACTAGTTATAACACAATAATCACAAAATAACTTGATGCGCACTCTACAATTTTTCCAGGTGTAACCGACTTAGCTGGCCGTTGTTGCTTATATATAGCCCCCATAAAGTGCAGAATAATCTTCCATTCTTTGGAGGCGTGCCAGCATAATTTGCATGGTTAAACGTACTCTCGAACAGTCTGGAGTGCTACGTTAGTTGACGGCATTGACACAGACACCGCACCTCTAGGTTAGTAGAGAAGCAGTTTACATAACTGCACCTGCCGACATGCCGAGCGTTACGTAATTGTATACATACCAGTGTAGTTTGAATTGTGTCGTTTACTTCTTCTGGCAAACGTTTTCGTAAAGCAAAAGTACAGTCTACTAATGAAAATTGTTTATCATAATTTGTACTCATATTGGATGAAAATAATCCTTTGTTTATCTCGATACAATACCGTCTGTCGTCCATTTACAACACCTATTGTTACTATTTCCTTTTTATCTATAATAGGCCACAAACTGCACATTTGCTGAAGGCCAAGTGTGACTGCCAAGCTGTTCGTAAGCTATCATAAAGTGGTTTAACAGCTTTTGTACATACCTTATATTAAGATCTGTATTATAAGGGTACCAGGTAAGGACTATCTTTTACAATGTAAAATTGATAAATTTGGTGCACACTTTTCTCAAACATACTGGAGATAACTGAGTGAAATATTTACCATGTATTCTTTGCATCTTATAGTACACTTTAACTTAAGGATTTTGTTATTTGACTTTTATTTACAAAAATACAATTTTTTCTTTGAATTTAACTTTTTTTTTAGAAGATTTATTGATTAAAAATGTCTAAAAACAGGTGGTAAGGAAAGCATGGTGAAAATTTCATCCTGTTATCTTAATTAGTTTTTGAAAAAAGTGTGCACCAAGTTGAAAAACACAGGTTTCGTCAAACTGCAATAGAAAATTAGGAAGCTAATAGTAGCATAAAACATGGAATAAGCACTTACTTTTTTATTTTAAAACATCCCAGCTCCATACATTGGATTGTCTAGATCTTCTTTTTTATCTTCTAACCTTTTTTTGACCTGCCTCTTTGCATGACTTGCTTTTTTTTTCATCTTCACAGTGGCTCGTAGGGAGTTTCGCAGCCTTTCCTTGTCAGTCACTTTCATCTATTCAATTGTATTCTTTCCCACATGTATTCCTAACTTACATAAAACTTTACAAATAGTAATCTGTCCACAATTAAATATAGATACAGCTTCATACACTCCAAAGTGTAGGGTTTTGATTCTAACAAAGCCAACCTTTGGCAGTCTTGCCCAAATCACACTATTCACACTTTCATTTGGATTCTGCGTTTGTTTGTGCAAACACTTTTTTAGTAGCTCTGTTTCAGATAGGCTTTCGAAAACTGGCTTTATGAATTCCATAGTAGATTCTGGAATACTGTTTTTGTGGTTGCAAGTTTCACCTGTTTCTATGGCTTTTTGATACTTACACAAACTTTCTTTTCCTTAAAGTTAAACTGTAAGTTTTCATGTACATTCCGGTATAAATAATTTTTTTTACTACTTTAAAGCAACCAAAATGCCACATATTATATACCAAAATGTTCAGAAAGAAACACTCTATAATTGAATAGAAAAAACAGGAAATGTGAATTTTTTTAATTTTTTGCCTACCTTATCTACTGCCACAGTAGAGCAAGAGGTGTTGTTTATGCTCGAAAGCAGTTTCTGTCACCGGATAATCGAGGTCCATTTTGTATGAGGGTTTCTGGTTCATAGCACATGTGTCAGTCCTAAATTTTGACGATTGAATATTGTAGGGGTACCGAAACGAAAAGAACAGTATCAGTCCCATTGTGCTAGGGCCACCCGTAGGCTTTTTATGCTTGAAATCAGTTTTATCACCAGATAATCGATGTTCAATTTGTATAAGCGTTTCTAGTTCTTAGCACATGGGTCAATCCTAAATTTTGACGATTGAATATTGTAGGGGACACCGAAACGGAAAGAACAGTACCTGTCCCGTGGTGCTAGGGCTACCCGTAGGCGTTTTACGGTCGAAAGCAGTTTTATCACCAGATAATCGAGATCCATTTTGTATGAGCGTTGATGGTTCATAGCACATGGGTCAGTCCTATATTTTGACGAATGAACGGGACATCGAAACGGAAAGAACAGTATTTGTCCCGTGGTAGTAGGGCTACACGTAGGTTGTTTATACTCGAAAGGAGTTTTTATCACCGGATAATCGAGGTCCATTTTGTATGAGAGTTTCTGGTTCATAGCACATGGGTTTAGTCCTAAATTGTGAGGTGTGCGTGTGTATGTCCCGGTGCGGTTAGAGTTGTTCAGTACTGCCAGGGCAATTGGCAGCAGTACTTGTCGACACTACGGCTACGCGATTTAGTTAGCCTAGTCTTAAATTTTACGTAGCGGCCCTTGCGCCAAGAAAAGCTACAAATGGTAGCAGAGCGTGTTTAGAAAATATGCGTGTTCTGACACGGAAGTGGCAGGATTTGCAATTGGGTTTAAAAATATTTTGGGTCTGAAAGGAAGGTTGAGAATTGAGTGTTAGCGTATAATACATTTCTATATTTAATAATTTATAAAAGGAAATGGGTTTGGAATAGATTTTAATCAGTGTTTGTGACACAATTAGTTTTTGATAAATATACAAAATATTTGATAATTTATGAGAAAATGTGATATTACAATTATTATTGCTATTGAGGATTATGTCATTAAATGTTATTCTTAAATTTGTGAAACCTGAAATAACATGATGTAATTTTGTCGGGTCACACACATTTATATGTTTGTAGGTGATGTTCTTTAATTCAAGTTTGCTTGCTTATGGGGTATGTTGAATCTAGTTCCAGTTTGTCTTTAATTTAGAGTGTACAAATCGAACCAGGTACTTTCAGTTTAGTGGGTTATTTATGCTTTTTGTGTTAGTTTTAAATTATGTTCTGCACACACCTGACTCTGTCAGACCTTGTCGGTGTTGGTCATAGCCTTTCCGGCCCTGTTAGAGATTGCTCTAATTTATTGAAAGTTAAATGGTCCAATGATATCTCATGTTTTGAGTGATAGTCATAGTGGGTTTTATTTAAATTATTGAGTCACTGAGCCGCGCGATCGGGATTAGCCTTAACAAAGTATATTTAAATATTTTTTAAGAATGCGGTTATGGTCGGACCATAGTCGCTTGCTGTTGAGACAATGAGTTTTTGATTTTTGAAATATGCTCGGGTACACACAATGCGGGTACACACAGTTGCACTGTGTGTTTTAAAATTCTCTAGATTTTGAGAATAGTTTAGTTAATTTTTTAATGGATTGTACTTGTCTGTTGGGTTTTGTATAGTTATATTTATTCTTGTGTTATTGTTGTTGTATGTTGCCTTGTTTGGTGATTTCGGGGAGCTTGCTCTGCTGTTCGTCTTCACCCCCTTTTTCTTGCTTCGCTAGAGGACCCTGAACGTCACTTTCAGTAAGTCAAGTTTTTCCTCTTCTGTGTGTCGTGTATTCTCTTGTGATTTGCATATATATGTCCATTTTAATCTTGTAATTCTGGCGGCTTAGAAAATGAGCTCAGTCCACGTAGACTATTACTTAAAGATGATTTAGAGTTGAAGTTCGCTCGCGCTCGGGGCTGTTCTTTTCCAGGGTGTTGACGGTGCTAGGCAGCCAGTAGCCTTTGTATCGCGGACCTTGACCCAACAAGAAAAGAAGTTATCTGTGTATGAGCTAGAGAGTTTGGCAGTGGTATACGCTCTAGATAAGTTCAGGAGTTTCTTGGAACATGCTGAGTTCCTACTTGAGACCGATAATCAGGTCCTATCTTGGCTTCTTGCTCATCCCGGGCAACTGGGTAAAATTGGAACATGGGTGGTAAAAAATTCATCCTTCAAATTCAAAGTGCAACACATTAGGGGAACTCAGAATGTGATTGCTGATGCTTTGTCCCGCATGTTTTCCTTACCCAGTGAAGTTCCATCGGAGCAACCCTGTGCCTTATTATTAGACTTCCCGCTAGCCTTTACTGATGTATACACTATCAGTTAGATGATGAAGAGTTGGTTCCTATCATCAATAAATTAAAACAGGGTAACATACAGGCCCCGTATTTCTTGTCCAAGGGCATCCTATGTTGCAAAGAAAGGAAAGGACGCGTCTCTAAAATCGTGCTGCCTATCAAGCTAGTGCCCATGGTCTTCAGCTACTATCATATTTCCCCAGTAGGTAGACATAAGGGAATTTCTAAGACCATTTCCAGTATCCGGAAGCATTTTGTCTGGAAGGGCATGTATAGAGATATTGCTGCTAGGGAGGGGTAAAGCGTGTTATCTTTCTGGGTTAAGCAAACCTGCCCAAAATACTGAGTTGGGTTTTGACAAGAATGTCGTTGGACGTGACGAGCAGACCAATGGAGAAGTTATTCATCGACTACGTGGGACCTCTCTCACGTAGAAAGTCAGGTAATTCTTTCCTGCTTGTTTGTGTGGATGCGTTATCTAAGTTTGTCTGGATATGCCCTTACTGCAGGCAAACGCTCGATTAACCATTCTAGCACTCCAGAGCAATATATTTCAGTATTTCGGACTTCCGGGCATCATTATCTCTGACAATGGTCCACAATTCATTTCGGGCGAATTCCGGCGAATGTGCTTTGCCAGCGGTATCCGACATGTAACCACTTCACCTTATTACCCTCAGCAGTCCCACGCGGAAAGGTTCAACAGGAATCTTAGGTCAGCTCTGATTGCTTACCACGCAGAGCAACAGAATTGTTCGGGCCAGAATCTCATTAGGTTACAGTTAGCCTTCAATACGGCCCTCCATGAGTCATAAGGCCGTTCTCTTTGAAGTGATGTTTAGATTCTCGCCCACACTTCCGTTGGCTAACTTATGGAATATTGAAGATCTTCTGCCCAATCCTCCCGACATTAGGACACCAGACAGGTGGAAAGGAGCCCGGAAGAATCTGCTAGGTGCGCACGAGCGTGTCCGTGTTCGTTAAAATCAGGGGCGAACTCCCAATCCCTTTAAGGTTGGGGATTTGGTCTACTGCCAGAGCCACCCTATCAGCTCAGCCGTGGACAAATGAGCCGCCAAGTTATGCTATCGTTGGTCCGGTCCATACCGCATTCTGAGGTTTGTGTCACCAGTGACGGTGATGTAGAGAAGTTGACCACTCACATATCCAAATTGAAGTTTTGCCATATGTCGTAGGTAGGTGAGTGGTGGTAAGAGGAGTTGTTAGTTAAAGTGTTGAGTTGGCTCTTGGTTTCTGAATTTGTGAGTTTGGGAGGCCTTAGGAGGTCAGAGCTCTAGTGCGCGTACGATTTCTTGCCTTTTCTTCTTCTCTCTTTCATCTGTTTATGCTCACTCTGGTCAAGTCAACATACAGTTACAGGGAGCTTATATACATACACACCCAGGTACACATGCACTCACACAATTTCCACTTCTTTCTTCTTCTTGCCTCATTTTCTTCTTAGTCTGTGTCTTCCTGGAGGCGGTATTTTTCCTCAGATTCCCGAAGTAGCCAAGAGGTGCAGTTGTCTTTGCTTTGTTTTTGGGCAACCAGGTTGCCCTTTTGGGGTGGAGTGTGCCGGGGTTTTGTATTTCCCGGCGCGGTTAGAGTTGTTCAGTGCTGCCAGCACAGTTGGCAGCAGTGCTTGTCGACGCTACGGCTACGCGATTTAGTTAGACTAGATTTAAATTTTACGTAGCGGCCCTTGCGCCAAGAGCCTCTACAGTGCAGTATCTCAGGTATTTTCGTGCCAACAAGCACTAAACGTATTTCTTTATTGTGGGTAATATTTTTGTATTTACCGTGAATTACGAAGAGAAATGTTGACGTCACCGCTTGGCAACGAGCTTGCTTCATCGCGTCTACGTCTACAATGATATTAAAATATTCCTGTAAATATAGCACTGATGTAAACGATATTCTTCAACGTTGTAGCAACAGACGTTTGTCACATTTTGTTTATTTTTGATATACATAAGGATAATCGATGCCTATAAATATCCGCTGTATTTTGCATGCTTCAAAAAAGATGTTTAAGATGCACTTAGAACTTATACGATTCAATTTATTCAATATTGGTAGAATAGTCAGTGAAAATATTGAGGAATCCAAGGCGTCGTTGTTTGATGCATAAGAATTGCAGTTTTGTTTGCGTGGATGTCCAAATTATCCACGTAACAATAGTCGTCTAAAGCGTATTGGTGACCATGATCCTTCCTTGCAAGCTCTTCAAGAATGCTCCTAAGTGCCCCTCCTACTGCGCTTCTTCTATGGTAGGTACACAAAGATGGTTAAATTCATGTTTCATTAATATTTCAGTGTACGTAATACTTTCTCGGGAAACGGTATATGATGATAATTTATATACTTTCAAATGTATAGTGTTTGCAACCAGTAATCTTCTGTATTAAGTTACTTGTTTGTATGTTTAAGAATATTTCATTATTGACAAGGGAGGAAACAAATTAACAAAATTTTAATAAGTTGGAAATTAAAACATTTTTACCGCTTAAATTTTAGCCAGTGGGCGCTTTAATGTCAGTCAGACAATATCTAGTGACACTTCTGTAATAAGATAGACAACGTACTATAATTTTTATATACTATTGTAAATAATAAATTTCATAAAATATATTGTGTCAGTTCTTTACACACACACACACACGCGCGCGCGCGCGCACACACACACACATTCATAATAGATGTATTAAATATGTGTAATGTAACGTCAGCCTTTACCACAGTACTGTGGGCCTGACGTTAACAACCCGCGTTCAGGTAGACTCGAATTCCTCGATTTCAACTGATGATGGCAGCCAGTGGTGCTGTCAAAACGTTTGGTTTGTTTGAAAACCCTACATCACGGCCAAACAGCCCCGGTACATACTTTTAATACTGGCCGTGAAAGCCTTAGAACTATATTAATGGATGTAAATATTGTTGTACTAACATGTAATGTATTTTGTGTGTGTGTGTGTGTGTGTGTGTGTGTGTGTGTGTGTGTGTGTGTGTGTGTGTGTGTGTGTGTGTGTGTGTGTGTGTGTGTGTGTGTGTGATACACTTTTAGTTTAATAAACCTGAGTTTGAATTTGCGATTTCAAATTTTATAAGATGGTAATGAACAAGATATACACACTGAATTTACTAAGTATTGTTTCAATGTCTATTTATTTTATATGAAATTCTAAGAACCAGATTTTACCTAGATCCAAACACATTGTGGGGTAATTTACTATTACATTGAACTAAATACTACTCTTTATGTCAAATTGAATATGGTAGCCTATATAAAGAATCTCCATTAGGCAAACTGTGTTTGTATAAGCCAGGAAGGAACCCGGTGTCTGTTCTACAGCGACCTGGTTTGAAGCGGTTCACTGTCAATACAGATTAATAATGTTTGTTTAGTCAGTAACTGTTGACTTTAACAGTCGCTAAAGTAGTTTATAAATTGCATTTACTTAAACTTTATTTTGCGCTGCGAAAAATTTTGTTTTTCTTTCTATTTAATTTTATTAGTTCATTTTTTATATAAAGTTTTCAGTCTTGATTTATCATTGTATAGGTTGTATATTTATCATCGTTTTATCTAACGACTCGCATTTCCTTTTATTTGTCTTTACAATTTCTTTAGTGGGTGACTCTAGCTGTGTTTCTCTCTCATTAAATCTAACTATTTTTTCCAAATTTAGACTGTTTAACATAAGTTGTAGAAAAGTACGAGCCAGCATTACGCTCAGGTGTACGTATATTAGATTGGGCAGATGTAACGTTGGGGATCAGCTGATTTGCGCGATGTTTATTCATTACCTGTTTGATTATGTGGTCTGGGTAACCATTGTTTTTGAAAATCTTAAATAATAACTCCGTGTTTTTTGATGAAATGATTGATCACTTAGACCGGTGGCTCTCTTATATACCGCGTGCATTAAGTTAGTTTTTAGATGTTTGGAATTAAAATATAGATATCTACTGGAGTTTCATACGTAGCGGAGTTTATAAATGAGATAATCGGTCTGAGAGGGTTGTCAGGTTTATGGGTTTTTACTAAGCCGTAAATTTTGAGTGGAGTTGGGGCATGCGGAACTAACCATTTATACGTATTACTGTCAATATGTCCGTTTCTGAAAGAATCGTTAAATATTGGTACGGTTGAGTTGTTTAAAGAAGTAGTGGGGTCCCTGTTAACCTTAACATACATATTACAATCACGTACTAATGAATTAATTCTGTTTAAGTAGGCTGTTTTATACATAATAACGGTCTTGTTAGATTTATCTGCTTGCAGTACTAAAATGTCTTTATTGTCCGATAAGAAGTGTTTGGTGGCTTTAATAACAGTGGACAGCTAGTTGTGTTGGTGTTTTTTTATTTGATTTATGTTTGATAATGTGGTTAGTAATAATATTAATACACTCACTCCTGGCAATTAACAAACTTGATTAATAAATTAACAACACTCAATTTAAACATTACGAAAATAATTATTTCAAAAGATGCGTACTGGAAATGATTCAAGTAAAAAGTGACCCTCACTCCATTAATTTTCGCACAGATACACAAAATCTTTCGTCCAGTTACGCTCAACTTACACAGACCGTTAAGGAGTGATTTCAAAGAAATGATTTGGAGTGTCCCTTACAGTAAGTCGGTTTGTCATCTTTGTCGGCCCAGCACTTTGTCAGATATTAATTTGTGTTACTCCCCCTTGCAGTTGTAAATCTTTTCTGAACTGCCTTCCAAATACGTGTTACTTTCATTTCCTTCAAAAGTCAAATAATGTACAAGCGTCATCTGTTTCTGTTTTAAAAATAGGGTGGTTGGTCTGGGCAAATTTACAGTTTTGTGTTTAGTGTCAGCAACAATTGTAAGTGCCACATTAATCATATTATTTAGTATTAGCTAGGTAAACATATAGCAAATCTTATAGATACAAATTCTGGTTAGTTTTAAACTCAGTACCGTGGTCATCTGCGTCTTGCATAATTTACACTTGGGTGAAAAAAAGAAGAGAATATAATTGTGTTATACTTAATTATTGATGCTCGAGCGTGTGAATGTGCGTACACGTCTGCGTGTTAGATTGAGGGTATATATCTGCTTAAGATTGCGAGTGAGAGAGAGAGCGCCCGATTGTGCAATATGAGTGTGAGAAGGTGTTGTGCGAGTCTATAAAGAGACAAAGACAGAGAGAGAGAGAGAGAGAGAGAGAGAGAGAGAGAGAGAGAGAGAGAGAGAGAGAGAGAGAGAGAACAGAGAGAGGGAGAGAGAAAAGAGAGAGATAACAGAGAGAGGGGAGAGAAAAGAGAGGGAGTGTGTGAGAGAGCGGAGAGAGAGAGAAAGACAGATAATGTGAGAGAGGGAGAGATACTAACAGAGAGGGAGAGAGAGTGAAATATCATGAGTGTGAAAGATTATGACTACCGACAATATACATTAACTACATGAGACTAGGGTACTTTGTATAGACCAAGTTATAGGTAAATAACATTGTACAATAATGTAAATATTAAGTTACAACCATTTTCATATAATAGATCTATTATATATAATGTTGGGATGTAATAGTTTGTAACTCTTCAATGTAAGTTGTTAAATCTATACTGTTATCTTGTACATAATTCTCTAATTTATGTGAAGACGATAGTGTTAATAGAAATGGTCAGTATTGTAACCCCGGTTTAACTTAGACTGGTAAAAAAAAATTATTATTTTTTTTCCAAAAAATTTTTTTTGAATTTTTTTTTTTTCTAAAGAGGGGCCACAAGATAATTAGAACTAGACCAAAGCCTAGAGAAGCCAAAAATGCGCTGAATCCAGTGAGACGGGACTTGCAATTAAAACTCATAAAATTAACAATTAATAAAATCCTTTTATTATTCTATCTCCTTTCTGTTACCTACAAAAACAATAAATATAACATTCAGAATCCATTTTCCCCTTAAAAACTGTTAATTAAAAAATAATTTATATTCTTTAAAAAGGTTACTTGAAATTATTAATAAATCCAAAATTTATATTCTATCTTCTCTTAAAAAAAATCCATTGAAACTTAATTGAGATAAAATTTATATACTTCTTCATAAGGTTAATTAGAATAACTAATTCTCTTTTAAAAAAAAAATAATAATTAAAATAAAATAGAGACAAATCTACATACTCTTTATTAAAGTTAATTAAAATAAATTAACTCTCTTAGAAAAAATATTAATTAAAAACTAATAGAGATAGAATTAATTAATTGTCATCAAAAATTAAATGTATATATATATATATATGACCCTATGTTTAATCTTTTCTTTTTATAAGCCCCCAAGTTTTATCTAACTTTCCCAAAAATACACCCAAATGTACAATACATATAGAACCCGACAAAATACACACACGAATATACAATACATCTACATGTTCCACAATACAGGACAATTATTACATAGATCTCTTGCCACACCCTTTTCTACCCCCATGAGGTACATCATTAATAATTTATGAAAATCCATGTCAGGTTTTAATTCTTAACATGTGCATAACACATTACATGGGTATATGATTATATATGCAACACCAGTAGTCCCCAGGACATAATAAATTCAAAAACTTGGCCAAGTGCCTAATACTATAGACTATACTAGAGACCGACATGTTCATGGGCAAGTCAGTGCATAATTCAACCTGTCTCAACAGCATGTTTAACACTGCATGAACATGCACCTGTACAGGATTAAACTTGTGACTCTACTTAACTACCACAGAAACTTCTATCCCTATATAATCCAAACTGAATTTAAAAATGAGAAATTAATATATAAAATGAACACTAAATTGAAACAGAGAAATTACAAGTTGATTGAATGAATTAGTAGCAGTGATGAAACCCTTATACTGAAAATAAGAAGGAATTGCACGTTTGAAAGGTGAGCAGCCAAAGATGCATGTCAGCCTCTGAGCTCACAGATTATACAAACAAATTAATAAAATTTACAAAATATTTCCCTCCCAGTTCACGCACTATTCTGTCCCGTTAATCGAGGACCCAATTAAAATGTTTAAAAACTTAAAGTCATGTTGTTGAGTGATTGAATGTCCACTGGCTGTAGTGAGTTACATCACAAAGTGTAAGAATATATATATGGATTGAGTTCAGCTTATTTTTTCCTTTCCATGGGTGTGAAGTGGTGATCATCTGGTTTTCATGGTAGGGTGTTTGTGTTAGCCATCGCCATTCTCCTCCGGCAGATGAAGAGAGAGAGAGAATCTGGGTGTTACATGTTCAGGTGGTGGGGCTGTTCCTCGCCTTCATCGGGGAACCCTGATTATACAACATATTATCAGCTAGAGTTCACAAACAAATTCCCCCAGAAACTTCACACACACCCAAAATCCACATATAATCTTAACACAGCTTTAGGGCTATTTAAATATGATACTTGACACACTTGGCAAGGTTATATGGCCAACAGGCCCTATTTGAAAACATTTGGTTCTGTGAAATTTCATATTAATAAACTTTACCCATGTGGGTTAACATAATTCAATTTTGATTAGCTAATTATTCGGCTTGTTACACTGTTAATAAAATTTACGCATATTCTGAATTTTTGCCACGTGGTCCGAAAAGTTATTTGATTACAATCATATCTACACTTATTAAATTAATACTTTTTGGCAATTACATTCCTCTCAATTGGTGCCTTAGTAAGCTTTCTGAAATTGATAAGGTTTTACTATAATCACTAGTAAAGGTTGTATGTAACTTACTCTGAATTACGCATTGCACACTCGCCACGAGGTGCCATAATAATAAGGTTATCAGATTACATCCATGTCTGTACGATTTAAACAAATACTTTTTGCATTCATATGACTCTCAATTTTAGTGCCTTAGTTAAGACATGTGAATTTAATATAGTATTACTATATTTAAAAAAAATTACCTTTAAATTACGTATTGCACAATCGCCACGAGGTGCCATAAAAGGTTATCTGCATCAACTTAATGTGGCCTATTAAACAATTTTTCTGGTGTAAAACTTTAAATAGATATATATAATAATAATGCCGTAACTTACCGCAGTTTTGTGATCGTTTAGCCTGCCATAGATGAAGATGGTGAAACAATTTTATTCTTCTCTACCGGAGTAGAAAATGCGCAGCTGAACAAGACGACGTTCGGAGCGAGACAAAGATTTCTAGAAAACGTAGTTCCGGCCTTCTCGCTTGCCTCTGGCGGCGGGCACTAGAGTGCAGCACCTATCAAGCGCTCTAGATTCACACAGTGGCAGACTGTTTATCAAAACTGCAGATTGGTTTATCTCAACCGCTAAATACAGTACAGCATTTAACGTCTATTTTTTGACGCTAAATACCGAACACGCACCGTATACTCGCCGATCTATTTTAGAACGGCACACCCTCACCCCAAAAGGGCAACATAGTTGCCTCACAGTTAAACGCAGGGAGGGTACCCTGCAGTGTACCCCCTCCCAAAACAAGCCGGTGGTCTTCGTGATTAGGTCGGCCCAGCAGCACTTGCTCTCAGGAGAACAGAGGCTCAGAAAGAAAATGAAAGAGACGAAAGAAGGCATGTAGTATGTAAGTGTGCGGGTGCTGCACGCTGACCTGTTCAGGGCCAGCCCACAGCGAAGAGGGACAGTGAAGAAAAGACCAATGAAAAGTTGAGGAGCTCCCGGACTTCCGACCTCCTGAGGCTTGTCCACTAAAGCCAGAACACGACTGCCACCTTAACAGGGCATCTGCCCTATCTCTACGGGGACTAACCCCCTTTAATAATCCGCGACCCCCCCCCCGACAGCGCTTCAATTTAGAAATATGGCTTACCACTATTTTAGCATCGTCCCCCGGTACGCCCAGCCGGGCCGTCACCGGTGACGTGAATCCCAGGATGCGATATGGCCCCGACCAGCGGTAACACAACTTTGCGGCACGTTGTCTGCGGCTGAGCTGAGTTGGTGGCTTTGGCAATACACCCAGTCACCAATTCGGAAGGGGTTTGGGATTCGCCCCTGATTATAACGCCGACGGACCCGCTCGTGCGCTCGCAGCAAATTCTTCCGAGCTTCCCTCCACCTCTCCGCTGTTTTATTATCGGGCTCCCGCGGCAGAAGATCTTCGATATTCCACAAATTGGTCAACGGGAGTGCGGGCGAAATCCAAACAGAATTTCAAAGGGCACGGCCTGATGACTATCGTGTCGGGCCGTGTTGAAAGCTAACTGTAACCACTTCAGATTCTGATCCCAGGTGGTTTGTTGCTCTGCGTGATAAGCAATCAGGGCGGACCGGAGATTCCGATTGAATCTCTCCGCATGGGACGGTTGTGGGTAATAAGGGGAAGTGGTTACGTGTTTGATCCCACTGGCGAAACACATTCGCCGGAATTCACCCGAAATGAACTGCGGGCCATTGTCCGAGACAATGATGGTCGGAAGACCGAAATGCTGAAACACATTGTTCTGTAGCGCGTTAATGGTTAAACGAGTGGTTGCCTGCCGTAAGGGCAGTAGCCAGGCAAACTTTGAAAAAGCACCCACACAAACAAGCAGGTAAGCATTACCTGACTTGCTACGAGGGAACTTCCCCACGTAGTCGATGAACAACTTCTCCATCGGTCTGCTCGCCACCTCAGATGACAACAACCCTAGTTTGGTGTTCTGGGCAGGCTTGCTCAAGCCACATAGATGACAGCTCTTAACCCTGATCGCGATGTCCCTATCCATGCCCTCCCAGACAAAATGTCTCCTAATGCTGGAAATGGTCTTAGAAATTCCCTTGTGGCCTCCTACTGGGGAATTATGGTAATAACTGAAGACCATGGGCACTAACTTGCTAGGCAGCACGATCTTAGGGGCACGTCCTTTTCTTTCTCTACAACAGAGGACTCCCTTGGACAAGAAGTAAGGGGCCTGTACGTTACCCTCCTTGATATTTTGGATGACTGGACCCAGCACTTCGTCGTTTAACTGATGGGGTAACACATCAGTGAAGGCTAATGGAAAGTCTAATAGAACGGAACAGGGTTGCTCAGATTGGGCATCACTGGGCTGGGAAAACATGCGGGACAAGGCATCTGCAACCACATTTTGAGATCCCCTAATGTGTTGCACTGTCAACTTAAAGGATGAGATCTTTACCACCCATCTACCAATTTTACCCTGTTGCCGGAGATGAGCCAGAAGCCAAGAGAGAGCCTGATTGTCGGTCTCGAGCAGGAACTCAGCATGTTCCAGGAAACGCCTGAACTTGTCTAGAGCGTACACAACAGCTAAACACTCTAGCTCATAGACAGATGATTTTCGTTCTTGCTGGGTCAATGTCCGGGAAATAAAAGCCACAGGCTGCCTAGCGTCGTCTACAACTTGGGAAAGAACCGCCCCGAGCGCAACCGAACTCGCGTCCGTCTGCAGTATAAACGGCTTCGAAAAGTCGGGCATCCGTAACACCGGTGGGAAGATGATGGCCTCCTTCAATGTGTGGAAAGCCTTCTGTTCACTCTCGCCCCATGTAAACTTAGCGCCTTTCTTCCTCAGCTCGTTCAAGGGTGCGGCAATCTCAGCGATATTAGGTGTGAATCGTCGATAAAAATTGACCATACCTACGAATTTCGCTATTCCCTTCGCATCCCTAGGAGGGGGGAAGTCACGGATGCCCTGTGTCCTCCCGGGGTCGACCGTAACGCTTCGGTGTGAAACCAAATGGCCCAAGAAAGAAATACTCTCCTGGGCGAAACGAACCTTCTCGGGATTGACAGTGAGGCCAGATCTTCTCAACCGACACATCACTTCTCGGAGATGACCCAGATGATCTTCGAATGTCTCACTGTACACCAACAAATCATCTAAGTAATTAAAGACGAACCTGAATTTCACGTCGTGGAAAACGGTATCGAGAAGACGAGTGAGTGTCTGGGCCCCCACAGCCAAACCCATGGGAACCCTTGTGTATTGGTACAAATTCCATGGTACACAAAAGGCCGTGTACGGTCTACTCTCTTTGGCCAAAGGAATCTGGTGATAAGCCGCATTGAGATCGATTATGGTGAAATACCTGGCCCCACTGAACCAATCAAAGGCCGAATGTAAGTCTGGGAGGGGAACAGAATCCACCTCGATATTTGCGTTCAACTTCCGATAGTCGATGACCATACGGTGTTTACCCCCAGGCTTAGGTACCAAAAACGCTGGACTGGGATAGCTAGAATGAGAAGGTTCAATCACCCCTTGTTCTAGCAGCTCTTGAACCCTCTCTCGCAGAATGGTCATCTTCGGAGGTGCGAATTTGTAAGGGTGCGACCTTACTATCTTTGAGTCTGTAAGACGGATCTTATACTCCAGCAGGTGTGTGAGTCCCAATGTAGGAGTTAGCACCTCGGGGAATTCCTCACACAATTGGTCTAAGGCCCTCTGCTGGGATGGAGTGAGATGATCTCGTGCAGAATCGGGACAAGCCACCTCTTGGATACCTGGCTTAGATCCCTGGTACCCAAGGAACGGAATAAGAGCTCCCCGATTAAACTTGAAATAGCATTGGTGCGCTTGGATGTCCAGCACGAGACCACTTTTCGCGATGAAATCGGCACCAATGATACAATCCACTCCCAGAGCAGGAGAAACCAGAAAAGGCCACACCCAAGAAAACCCATCGATTTTAAATTTAAAGGTAATCACCTGGGAGATGGGCAAGATTTCTCGAGATGCAGTCCAGCATACCACAAACGACAGGTTCGACCCCTTTATCAAGCCCTGCTTCTCAAGGTCCGCGCATACCCGAGATGAGATGATGGATCGGGCTGAACCGGATTCAACTAATGCTCTGAGCTGACCCCCTTTTACCTCGAGCGACAGAAAGGGGCATACTGAAAGGTGTTGAGAGGTAGTGGACCGGACCTTGATGTCGAAAGAGTTGGATCCTAGCAATTGCCTGGAGGTAGTTGGAATTTGTAAAGATTTAGTGCGAGGGGAAGACATCTTCCGACATATCTTCCCCTGTCTACTTAGTTTTTTGGTACTGGTCTAGACGAAGGAGGTGCTGGACGCGCGCGCCCTCGAGTGCAATTTCTAGCCACGTGCCCCGGGCGGTTACAATTGTAACAGACAACTGTAACAATGAGCCGCATTCTTTTGCTCGCGATTTCGAACTGGCTGGGCCTGTTGGGGGAAGAAAGGCTCCCTGGGTCTTTCCGATCTCTGAGGTCTTGGTTCCTCTCCTCTACCGTCTCCCCTCGCGTGGTCGCTCATCTGGATGGCCTTGGTCATGACACACAGCCGGTCCAGGTCCGCAAACCACCGCGGCCGCTCTGCAAAAACTAGACGCAATCGGTCCTCGGAAGAGACGCCGTCGAGAATATTCTCGACCACTTCCTCCTCCGACATGCCCAGTCCCAGTATTCGAGCTACTTCTCGGATTCGTTGTACGAATTGGGCTAGACTTTCGCCCCGCGCCTGCACTCGATAAAAGTGTCGATGTCGCAACTGCTCCATTAATCTACCGGGCACGAACGCCCCCAACACCACCCGGTGGAACTCCGCCACTCCACCACTACGACGCATAACCTCCGCCACCCTCTCAGCCATGGTTCCGCGACAATAAGGGAATATGAGTTCGAGCACTGTGCGTTCGGACATGCCCGGGTAGTCTACCAACTGGAGAACGGTTTTAAAGAAAGGTAATAGTTTTTCTACGTCCAGTCCATCCACGACTGGTAGTTGTTGGATGATGTGAGACAGTGGGTTGGGCAGCTTGTGATAAGACGCCGCCCCCAAACCGGTGAGAACCGGGGTACTTGCTACAGGTTCTATAGCTCTATACGAGGAATCTACTGCTGAGACCACGGACTCAGCAACTGGAGCCGGCGTAGGTGGTCTAGCCGGTTGAGACCCCTGCAGGGTCGAGGTGATCTGCTGTATTAGATCATTTATGTTATGGGCCGGCTCAAGTTCGCCGCCTTGTGCTTGAAGATTCTGCAGCCTGAGTATGACATGCTGCAGACGTTGCCGGATTCGCCGGACGCCGATGGAGCACCCCGGCCCCTCCTCCAAACTAACTACGCAGCGAGCTAATTCTCGCAGCTCCTCCCACTTCTCATTGCAAATTTCCCACTCGCTCTCTTGGTCAGCGATGCTGACCTTCGAGAGCGCGTCACCCGCGGCAGCGCTTCTCGGAGCTGCCGTCGTAAAACAAGAACCGTCCCTCGAGGGTCTCTCCCCTGGGCCCGTAGCTCGAACTCTAATTCATCTCGCAAAAACAGCTCGGGGTTTAGTACACTCATCGTCGAGCTTCGCGGTCGGCACACAAAACAAAACACAACACCTTAGAAAACTAATGACAATTAACACAGGAAATTCTTAAGTACTCTTCTTTCATTAAGCAGACTGCGGGTCCCCCTACCGTTGCGAGGACCCAGCCCACTTACCTGAACTGCTCTCTCTCAACAACTCTACACATTAAGGAACGCGACACACACACTAACACACAACACGACAAAATCACCGACCAACGACAATTTTCAAAAAAATATTTCTATTATCTTCGGCTCCCGTATGTGGGAGGAGACCGACTGCCGATCGGGCCATACCGCATAAATTATACACCTCCCCTATTATGGGCAAAGTAATACGCAAACCATCTCCACCTAGGCACAGATATGCGATAATTCGCGTTCCCAAAGGAATAAAATTTCACACCACGTGGCAACCTACCGTTCAACTATCCAAGGCGGGCAAGTACATAGACATATTATACACAAAACCTTAAACCTAACAAAACATATTCACTATTAGATATAGGGCCTTTTAGAAATTCTACTAAGTTTCTTTGGAACCCCCAAAATGTTTCCTAAGTTTGCAAGCCCCTTCACACCGAAAGGACTCAAGGGTTGACCCTAATCTAAACCACGCTCTGCTACCAAATGTAACCCCGCTTTAACTTAGACTGGTAAAAAAAAATTATTTTTTTTGCAAAAAATTTTTTGGTTTTTTTTTTTTTTTTTCTAAAGAGGGGCCACAAGATAATTAGAACTAGACCAAAGCCTAGAGAAGCCAAAAATGCGCTGGATCCAGTGAGACGGGACTTGCAATTAAAACTCATAAAATTAACAATTAATAAAATCCTTTTATTATTCTATCTCCTTTCTGTTACCTACAAAAACAATAAATATAACATTCAGAATCTATTTTCCCCTTAAAAACTGTTAATTAAAAAATAATTTATATTCTTTAAAAAGGTTACTTGAAATTATTAATAACTCCAAAATTTATTTTCTATCTTCTCTCAAAAAAAAATCCATTGAAACTTAATTGAGATAAAATTTATATACTTCTTGATAAGGTTAATTAGAATAACTAATTCTCTTTTAAAAAACAAAATTAATTAAAATAAAATAGAGACAAATCTACATACTCTTTATTAAAGTTAATTAAAATAAATTAACTCTCTTAGAAAAAATATTAATTACAAATTAATAGAGATAGAATTAATTAATTGTCATCAAAAATTAAATGTATATATATATAACCCTGTGTTTTATCTTTTCTTTTTATAAGCCCTATATTTAACTCCCCCAAAAATACACCCAAATGTACAATACATATAGAACCGCACAAAATACACACACGAATATACAATACATCTACATGTTCCACAATACAGGACAATTATTACATAGATCTCTTGCCACACGCTTTTCTACCCCCATGAGGTACATCATTAATAATTTATGAAAATCCATGTCAGGTTTTAATTCTTAACATGTGCATAACACATTACATGGGTATATGATTATATATGCAACACCAGTAGTCCCCAGGACATAATAAATTCAAAAACTTGGCCAAGTGCCTAATACTATTATAAAATGCTGCCACACTGGGCACTTATACTGGGAGAAATAAAATTTAGAATACAGTGAACACCCCAGTTATCATAATTAATTAAAACAATTTAAATTTTGATAAATATTGTTAAGTTTAAAAAATAGTAATGTGTCATGAACCTTATAACCCTTTTAAAAAGTAATTTTGGCCCAGACACCGACATGTTCATGGGCAAGTCAGTGCATAATTCAACCTGTCTCAACAGCATGTTTAACACTGCATGAACATGCACCTGTACAGGATTAAACTTGTGACTCTAGTTAACTACCACAGAAACTTCTATCCCTATATAATCCAAACTGAATTTAAAAATGAGAAATTAATATATAAAATGAACACTAAATTGAAACAGAGAAATTACAAGTTGATTGAATGAATTAGTAGCAGTGATGAAACCCTTATACTGAAAATAAGAAGGAATTGCACGTTTGAAAGGTGAGCAGCCAAAGATGCATGTCAGCCTCTGAGCTCACAGATTATACAAACAAATTAATAAAATTTACAAAATATTTCCCTCCCAGTTCACGCACTATTCTGTCCCGTTAATCGAGGACCCAATTAAAATGTTTAAAAACTTAAAGTCATGTTGTTGAGTGATTGAATGTCCACTGGCTGTAGTGAGTTACATCACAAAGTGTAAGAATATATATATGGATTGAGTTCAGCTTATTTTTTCCTTTCCATGGGTGTGAAGTGGTGATCATCTGGTTTTCATGGTAGGGTGTTTGTGTTAGCCATCGCCATTCTCCTCCGGCAGATGAAGAGAGAGAGAGAATCTGGGTGTTACATGTTCAGGTGGTGGGGCTGTTCCTCGCCTTCATCGGGGAACCCTGATTATACAACATATTATCAGCTAGAGTTCACAAACAAATTCCCCCAGAAACTTCACACACACCCAAAATCCACATATAATCTTAACACAGCTTTAGGGCTATTTAAATATGATACTTGACACACTTGGCAAGGTTATATGGCCAACAGGCCCTATTTGAAAACATTTAGTTCTGTGAAATTTCATATTAATAAACTTTACCCATGTGGGTTAACATAATTCAATTTTGATTAGCTAATTATTCGGCTTGTTATACTTTTAATAAAATGTACGCATATTCTGAATTTTTGCCACGTGGTCCGAAAAGTTATTTGATTACAATCATATCTACACTTATTAAATTAATACTTTTTGGCAATTACATTCTTCTCAATTGGTGCCTTAGTAAGCTTTCTGAAATTGATAAGGTTTTACTATAATCACTAGTAAAGGTTGTATGTAACTTACTCTGAATTACGCATTGCACAATCGCCACGAGGTGCCATAATAAGGTTATCAGATTACATCCATGTCTGTACGATTTAAACAAATACTTTTTGCATTCATATGACTCTCAATTTTAGTGCCTTAGTTAAGACATGTGAATTTAATATAGTATTACTATATTTAAAAAAAAAATACCTTTAAATTACGTATTGTACAATCGCCACGAGGTGCCATAAAAGGTTATCTGCATTAACTTAATGTGGCCTATTAAACAATTTTTCTGGTGTAAAACTTTAAATAGATATATATAATAAGAATGCCGTAACTTACCGCAGTTCTGTGATCGTTTAGCCTGCCATAGATGAAGATGTTGAAACAACTTTATTCTTCTCTACCGGAGTAGAAAATGCGCAGCTAAACAAGACGACGTTCGGAGCGAGACAAAGATTTCTAGAAAACGTAGTTCCGGCCTTCTCGCTTGCCTCTGGCGGCGGGCACTAGAGTGCAGCACCTATCAAGCGCTCTAGATTCACACAGTGGCAGACTGTTTATCAAAACTGCAGATTGGTTTATCTCAACCACTAAATACAGTACAGCATTTAACGTCTATTTTTTGACGCTAAATACCGAACACGCACCGTATACTCGCCGATCTATTTTAGAACGGCACAGTATTTTAGAGTGCCATTTGTGGAAGGAGGCAAGTGAGAGAGAGAGAGAGCGAGAGGGAGAGATAGATAGAGACGGAGAGAGAGAGAGATTGAGAGAGAGTGTGAGAGGGAGAGAGAAAGAGAGAAAGGGCGGGTGGGAGGTAGTGAGTGAGAAAGAGGACAAGAGAGGGAACGAGAGGGAGGGATAGAGAGTGAGAGAGAGAGATTTCAAGTTAGAGTGAGAGATTGTGAGAATGAGAGTTAGAGGGAGAATGGGAGAGAGAGAGAGGGTGTTATTGTAGACATGTACATACATTTACAATATTCTATAGTACTCTGGATTATAATTTACAACAATATGATTACAATTATTATCTAAGTTTACTTGTTAGATAAATTTACTATAAACTTGTGTTTGTAACATTATCTCATCTATCTGATGTAAGGTCTTAAAGTTCTACAGTTATTGTGTAATTTATATGTTTCTAAATTATGATTGTTTTTAATACCAGTAATGAGTGAAACGTGTTAAAAATAACTTATAATAATTACATAGTTGAACATCCCTCAATCTGTTTTTAGTTATAATATATTTTACTATGCTATATGTTGACTGCTATATGTATAAACGTTTTCTGTACCAATCTAATATCTAACTGTTGATTATTGTTTTTTTAATTGATTAAAATATCATTACATATAGCAATTTAAATTGTAATAGTGTATAAATTAAGTTCTGTGATATTAAAATTTTCTCGTTTTCTTAAAGAAAACATTAGAAAATGTAAACAAATTATCTCAACTCCTTCACATAACCATCAAATGTCACACTCCTATCACAATGATACGTTCATACGCACGCACACGCGTGTGCGCACACACTCACATACACGAACACGTTCACCCAAAAAATTGTTCTGTTGTGTTTGACGTTTCTTTTGTATTCATACACAGATCCAGACGATGACAACAAACATTGTCGAAACGTCGACACAAATAAGTTGAAATCTGTGGTATTGTTTACCGATCCTCACTAACCCTTCACTGAAAAATTCATTGATTGACGGGCACTACGAATTTAAGGATTCAACAAAAAATTAATCTTCTTCGGAGCAGAATGTTTGTAGTACATAAAACTACACAACACCGTTAGCAAACGTTAATTCTTTTGGGCATTAGTTACTTTACTATGGAGATAGGCGAGCTAAAATGGACATAGGTCGACAGTTAAAAATGTTAATTAGAATTGATGTTAAAGCAGTCACCAAACTGAATATTTAGTTATTTACTGATTTTGGGTAGTAACTAACAAGAATAAAGACAATTTCAAAAAGGATGGAACGGAATTTGAAAACAGAACGACCATTCTTAAAAATAGAAATTAGATCCTTTTAACAAACAGAATTAAGCTAAGTAACCTGTTTTTATTCTAAAGAATACGTTCTATACGGCAACGGTATTAACAAATTTATAAGAGATTCACTATATTTTGAAACCGGGATGCATACACAGATTGCGAAGTGGATTAGTTACAGAGATGTACAAGCAAATACATATTTCGGAATGCACTCTAGCTGTGTCCAAACAATGACGGTTGCACTCAGTATGCAATTACAGCAGCAAATAACAAATGTTGTACGCTGTACTCCATTAAAGAGAAGCAAATACGACTAAAATGAATTCACCTGTCCTGAACCCCCACCCACGGGCACAGTACAACTGTGATAAAAGCATTGATTTAATGTCGTTTTAAAATGAATTTCTTTTTTTTTGTAGTTCTCTCTAACGAAGGTTATTAAAAATTATTACGATATTTTGGAATTTCTGTAAACATTAATAACGATTTTTATTATATACTAAGGTCATTACTTCTTGAATAACGGGAAGCCAGTATATATATGTTTTCTTTAATAGTAAATGGTTAGCTTTTAATGTCACTTTATTTTAACTGAACGAATTATGTGTTTTATATTTTCTTACAACCTTTAGTGAACAGCACGTACGTCTTGCAATGTGTACGTGTAGTAGTTTAGGCCTAACTTCCACCAGCTTTACTTTGGTTTCTTGTATCTGAGCAGCATAACCTCCTGTTTATACTATAGGTATATTAACTGGCTTTGTATGGAATGTGGTTTCCCTCTTCAACAGAAATGATTAAACTAGCAAACTGTAATACCAGTGGCAAGTAATATAGCGTCCTGTTATTTTTCAAACATTCGTCTTACTTCCTATATTTGTGAACGATCCAACGCCACTCAAACTTTGACGGTATTCTAACAAAAATAATCTTTAGTTAGTTCGTAAATAAAGAAAACTTAGGGTTTTACAGAAGCGTTTGCGTGCAATGTTGACAAGTAAACTGAAAAATTTCCTTCTGTGATTTCATGGCTTGGGAAGCAAACGAGCGAGAAGTCAAAAGTACACTAAAATAAGATTTGAAATCACATTGGAAACATTTCTTTCATAGATACCTTGAAAGATAATAAGTAGTAGTTTCGACTAACAACTATTATAACAATTTTAATATAATTTAAATTTGTGGAGCCCCACGATCTTGGAACGCCAAAATTATACAACGTTACATATACATTGTAACGTACCAAATTAGCAGTTACATAAAATAACTATCTAATACGTCAAATAAAAGGATATCATGAAAATATTTCATCGTGCATAAAAGAAGGAACAGGAGAATATAAATAAAGTGTGTATCTACGAATGAATATTATTGAAACAACCCAACAAAGAAGAAAGAAGAGTAATAAGGATATCATCGAGTATAACAAAAAGAGTGAGAAAATACCAACGAGCCAATATAATACGTTAGCATCCAGGCCCAATAGATCCAAAATAGTGAGGGGAATGCCGAAGATAATTATTAACATAAAAAGGAGACGAATCAAGTACAATCACAATGGTGATAAAACAAACGAATTTGTTTATTAGTGTGAAATAATATGGGACAATTACCATAACCATGAATAAAAATATGGAATAGTATGACAATATTAAGGGAACATGGATTATTACAAACAATGTGTAACCAAGGAGAACACCGACAGTGAGAAACAACTAACCAGAAGAAGAAAAGAAGAAGAAGAGGAAAAGAAATGTACCATGAAGAATGAAGATTATGTATGAACAGTACAAGACATCAACATTCACAAGATATACAAGGAATTACAACCAATATAGTGACCAGAAGAAGTATAATGATTATTCGAATACCAATAACAGAGAAACCAGTGTTGAGCATCAATAAGTGATCACGAACAATGACAGTGAGTACTTAATATAAGTGTAACAACATGTGATATGATAACCATTTTACCCCAAGTAAACAACAAAAACAATACCAGTGAAAATGTTTATAACGGAAAAAAGTGATTAACTATTATAAGTGAAAGAATCCACGATTAACTAGTGAAATGCACAGGCAATTAGTGTAACAAGTTTAATCAAGATAGTAAAATCACATAGATAATCAGTAAGACCACCAAAAAATATGACACTGAACAGTAAATTAATTGTTCATAGGGATTAATAATAAAAGCTTTGCATGCATTGATATGAAATGTGCCTGAATGCCATAGCAAGACAGGACAAAATGTAAATGAATACCAGAACAGATAGTAGCAAATAAGCTAGTTTGTTGAGTATAAACCAATCAATGTAACAAAGACTAGGTACAACCCACCAAAATGTGTAACATAATTAAACTAAGAATACCTGTATTATTGTTTCAACAAATAGTGTAAAAATGTGTATAACTTAATAATAAACCATTGTAGTTGAATGCCATAATGAGATGGCAATAGTTGAGTTAAATACTGCATAAAAGTATGTAGCACATTGTTGTCAGACAACTGACACATAACCTCACAAGATTTGAACCTATAACATAAAATCATGTACATTAGTTAAACCAAGCAATTATCCACAATTGTTTCAAACAGAGACTAGCTAAGAATAAAAATGCAAACCAATGAATACCATATGTACTGAAGGACACAGCAAATGAATCAGATTGAATATAATATCATAAAGTTAAATAGACAGAACCCCAATGTGACAAGAGAGTTTGTCAAAAAACATTATCAAAACTTATCAAAAGAATGTGACAAATGTTACCAGTAATTAGAGAAATGTCTAATACTGCTATGAGAACACCTCACAAATGTAATACTAGTAGTTTAATAATTGAAATATTATAAAATAACTAACTGCAATTGTAAAACCAGATGTAAATAAACACCATACTATAACTCAGAGAGCTTTCAGATAACAAAAAGTTAATGAATACATTGAACCAACAATGTACAACAATTGTACACTATTTTAATTACTAACAATATATCCCTTGTGTACTAAAATAACTAAATAAGTGACAAAATGGAGAGATGAGAACAAAAAGTATTTTGATCATGCTATATGAGTATACAAAATAACATTTTTATCAAAATAAAGTGTAAATACATGTAAATAAATGTACATATTAGTGTTAGGATGTCAGACATATGTAGTAGAATAAGGAATAATGGAGTTACAAGTAAATATAAACAATCGAACATGGTTGGTATAGACGCCATTAACAGATTTTGTTTAAACTATAAATATAACCATTTTATGTACTAACATGTAGGAGAAATGGACTCAAAATGTTTAGTAATAAGTATTACAGTGTAATTATAACGAAATATGGTGAAAAAGACTTATTTATATTAAGAATCACCATATGAGTTTTCAAGATGACCAAGTGAATTAATAATGGACGGATTTAGTGCTTGTTTAGACTTAAAATAAAGCCACAAGTGTCCGCGATTTAATGCCACTATCCAAATGACGCTATGACAAAAAATAAGAAACTTATGACCATTATAAGTTTTTCAATCATTTTGAGTATCCATGTATACGTCACAGATAATCTCGAACCCACGCTTAGAAATGCGAGAAATTGAAAGTTTTATTTTACCAAAGTGTTTTGGGATTGAGAGTATGACCTTTTGAACCAATCAAATAGCTTAAAATGACCAGACGAAAAGAGACGCTTTAGCGAAATGTGACAATCGTTCTGCAACACTCACGGCGAGAGGTCTATGTTAAAATCAGCAAGATATTTTTTTGAAATGTGCGCGTCACCTACAGTAATTACAGTAATACACAAACAGACATTAACCTCTACTCAACCCAACATTACCGAGTGTCCAGTGAATTAAGTGAATAGTGAATTAACATGACCAGTGTATAATAAGGGTCATGTTCTGTGTATGTAATCAGGGAGTACAATATTTTAATAATTTTAAAGAAATTAATGAAAGGAATAATTCTCGTTGACGAACGAGAATTATTGTTTTGACTGCACTAGTCGAGTAACGCTTGAGTGCTTTAATGAGTGATGATGGACAATTATCAGAACTTAATAAACAAATTGTAGCACAGTCAAATGACAATAATTAATATAAAAAATAATTATTTTATGTTTAAAGAATAATTGAGAACGGCGGAATTAAACTTAGATACCGCTCATCAGTATGTAAATATAGTCGCTTACTTGACTACAACTTTTGAATTAATAAATAATTATTTTCTTGTGCGAATATTTTCATGACTGATAATTACACATCAAATGAATTATAAATAAAATGTTTGTAACTATATTATTAAGAATTTTATAAATAACGTTACTTATTCTAAATAACCACTTACGTGTTCCTAGGCAAACTAACCTAGAACCGAAGCATATATTTTTGTCACAAAGAAACAATTCTCTTCTTGAATGATTTTAATGAAATGAAAGCAATAATAAGAGTTTTTTTCTTTAGATTTTTTCTCTTTCCAGTACATGGTTCTGATAACTAATGAATTAATAACAATAATATTTTAACAGTGCAACGTTCAAAGCACATGTTGATCTTAGTTTTTCTAAACCTCTGCATAACATACGATAGTACGATATTATCGGCTATCGTACCGAGTTTAGTAATTTTAAATTTTTGTTCTTTTTTATAATAATAGATAAGTAAATATTGTTATTCAAACTCACATCTTTATATCTGGTATCATGTATCTTCAAAGAACTCACCAAATTGGTAATATAATTAACTAAAGTGAACCTAACCTCGTTCACAATACTATTGTACATCACAACAATGTTACCAGCCTTGAGATACAGAGATCTCAATATTTGTTTAAATTTGTTATTGTTTGTGAAAATATCTTATTAATTGTTTTAAAAGAGTTTACTGAAATTAATCATTCTCTATAAATCCTCAGTTTATTATCAGTGGAACCAGAGTTTTAATTTCTATACAATAGAAGCAGTAGTTTAATTTTTTTTATAAACAGTTATCTCATAAGGTGGCGGTAGTATTTGAATTATTGATATCATTCAACTTACAATTGAATATTTGATTTATTTTATTGTTTATGTGCATTCTCTTCGATATTCAAAAGGAATATCTATGTATGTATGTCAAGTGTGTTTACAGTAAGAGAAGTCGCCATCGAGAATAGTGAAGATATCCACTGATGGTAAGTGGGGAGGTTAACACAGTGAAGTGATAGCAAGCCTAATACTCTTTTAAACCACAAACTATAAAAGTGAACATTAATTCCAATCACCCAATTTTAATAATCATATCTAATAATAATCATCAACAATAACATCATATCTACATATACTCGACTTGATTATCTACACAGTAATTATTATCCAACATCTATATCTATAATAATCTATTATAACATACGTATACATGTGGGCATGTCATTGTCAGGCCTCACGTTCGAGGGATACAAAATTATACAACGAATTTATGTGTACATTCGATATACAGTAATTCATGCAGGTTGTATAATTATACCAGGTTTATAATAAGAGTATTTTTATTTATCAATATTTAAACTCATATTTACTATTTAGTCATTATTATAAATATTCATAAACATCATTAATAATTGTCGGTCACGATATTGCTCATTATTAAATGTTTATATCTTATGATATGCAACACTACACATATTAAAAAAAATCTCTTATATCTAAACATGTTAATAATCTTATATCTAGACATGTTAAATAATTGGTTTATTAATTTATTATAAGATTAAAATATTTTTATATTGAAATAAATTGTCTTAGCTCAGATCTGACCTCTACTCGCTCAGTCTATACCAAGGTTTAAAATTCAATTTAAATTTATATTAATTTCTTGTAGACTGGCCTTTTTTTAATATTCAACTTTAAATTAATCTTTCTATACTTCATATATCTAATCACTTTACTATCTATTTTGATAATAAACTCTACTCTCTTTACTTTAAATTTTCTTTCATTTATTAACGCTTTATATATGTGCGATCGCTCATTCTTACGACTAAACATTTATTTACATTTTAACATCTTATTACTAAGTATAAACTTTTCTTTGTTTTAATTTACTGTCTTTTGAAATCGTCTTTATGAGCTCTTTTTTTACAAATCGTTTAAAATGCATTACGCATGTCACCTTGATTTCTGATGATCTTACGACTGTTGTCCGGGGTCCAGGGTTGTCCAGAGTTAGTTTTCCATTCCTCTTGTCCTGGCGTGGTCCTGGATACGTCTAGAGTCCAGCGTCGTTCTACGGCAGCATGTGTTCCTGGATACGTCTAGAGTCCAGCGTCGTTCTACGGCAACATGTTCTTGGATGCGTCTAGAGTCCAGCGTCGCTCTACAGCAGCATGTTCCTTGATGCGTCAAGAATCCAGCGTGGCTCTACAGCAGCTTTCCTGTATATACTCTTGGTAGACTTACTATTGCGGTATTTAATTTTTCCGTAATATTGTCGTCAATTTAACAAACGTTATTTCGTTTGTTACTGCGACTTGTAATAAAAGTAAACTGTTTTGCTGACGGACAGCATGTCCGGCTGGAACTGTGTCTTGAAATGAAGAGAAGGGTTTTTGGTCGAACCCTTAATTTATACCCTCTCGAGATTCCGTGCCAGTCGGCTCCAAAATTGTCCTGTCGATACCTGCATATCTCATGACAGCCCCCACTCCCGAACCTTTTCATCTATTTGCAATTATTAGCAAATGGCAATGTTTTGCACGGAATCGAAATAGCACAAATCATAGCTAATTTGATTAAGCACTCACTATATTAATTTGAGCGTCTTAGGGTAATTTGCGTATTTTTTGGCACGTTTATTTTGCACTGTCTTCGCCTAACGTGTTCTATAAACGTCATCTTTTCACTGGGGATAACTATAAATTTCACACACACTTTGGTGCCTTTGGTATGATCATACACTAATTAGTTTTCGCACAGTGAATTAAAATATTTATTTTATTAATTACTTGGGGCGGGTTGCTGAGATTCCTGTCTATGCCTGCATCACTAACACAAACAAGACACACGTGTAACACACATACATTTGAGCAGGTGTTCACTGCTTGTCGAAATAGGTTAATTCTCCCCTAATCTAACAATGAAATATTTTTGCAATCTCAGACCTGTCCATTTACCCGTAACTTATACAAATTATACAAAATTTATATTTATTTATTAATGCCTAATAGAGCGTATGGCTGTATCGTTGCACTATATATATGCCAGACCGGGCAGCTGCGAACGTAATCGGTTGATCACAAGTCTAGCTTGACTACTTGACTAGTAGCCTTCTTCAGAGAAGCTTTAGATAGATTCTCAGGCCTTGTTCAACTATATTTAAGTTTGTGTAGTTCATGGCTTCTCAACCTGGGGGGCGTAGAAGAATTTCAGGGGAGGCGTGGTAGGCAATGAAAATATACATAAATTAGCCAAACAATAAAAAATTGTAACAAACACAAACTACTAATGAACGGCCTTAGAAAAGGAACTTCTGCAAATAGTTCTCTCCGTCACCGCTAGATCTAACTGCATTCAGGCACACATCTTATTTACACTGGCCTATACCCAAATAGTTCGCCCCCATACCGCTAGATCCCTCAGCATCTCTGTTGGAAGCAGACAAACAGTGTTTCTAGGGACAACTACCGTGCCTAGGGTAATTTTACTACCGGTTGGTGGCTACACTGCACAAAACAGACGATTGATGATTGTTATTGTGTTCCAGTCGTTTGTGCGAGTGATTGTCGTGCGTAGTAGAGCTAAACATGGCTAAATCGTTACTAAAGAAAAGACTGTACAGTGATGACTATATAAGGTTCGGCTTTATGTACATTGAGAACAACGATTGTCATTTACCTCAGTATGTTATTTGTCACAATGTTCTGAGTAATGACGCAATGCGACCAGGGCGTTTAGAACGCCATTTGACTACCATTTATTCCGGCTTGAAAAACAAACCAAGGGAATTTTTTGATGAAAAGAGAAACTCGCTTAAACGAAAGAAACTCGATTCAACTGGAAATTTTCAAGTGGAGAACGAAAAGGCCGTTGAAGTTTCTTACAAGCTCGCTTTGCTTATAGCAAAAGACAAGAAACCACCTTGGTGAGTCACTTATAAAACCATGTTTACTAACTGCATGCAGTACTTTACTTGGAGAGGAAAGTCGCAATAAAATTGCAAAAATACCGCTCTCAAATGACACAGTAAAACGTAGAATTGATGAAATGGCACAAGATTAAAAAAAAAAACAAATAATAGAAAAGTTAAAGAAATCTCCGTTCTTTTCTCTGCAATTTGATGAGACAACTGACAATTCAAAGCACTCTCAGTTGTTGTTTTACTGTAGATATATTGACGGAAAACGCTTCGTAGTGGAAATATTATTTTCCCAAACTCTTCAGACAACCACAAAATTTGAGGATGTTTTTTCTGCTCTGTGTAACTTTTTAACAGCTAATAATCTTCTTTGGGAGAATGTTGTTGGAATATGCAATGATGGGGCACAAGCCATTACAGGATGCCGTTTTGGATTTGTTGTGCTTGCAAAAAAACAGAACCCTAACATCATTGGTTGTCATTGTATCATACACAGGCAAGCTTTGGCTTGTAAGACTCTGCCTGAAACACTTAATACTGTTTTTATTTAATCAAAGTAGTAAACTTTGTCAAATCTAGTGCTCTGAATACTAGACTTTTTCAGGCTTTATGTTACGAATTGAATAGTGACCAACAGTCTCTTCTTTACCACACTAAAGTTCGTTGGCTCTCAAAAGGTAATGTGCTCGATAGGCTGTTCAATCCGAAATCAGAAGTTGAAATCTTTTTGGTGAGTTCAAATGAAGAAGATCTGTACATTAAATTTACAGTGAGAAATGTATCCGTCACTTGGTGTATTTATCAGACTTCTTTGAATTGATCAACCTTTTGAATTTCAAACTGCAAGGACAGAAAAACATTTTGAAGACTTAATGCAATGAAAGGTTTCCTGGAAAAAAAATCTTTGTGGCAACGTCGCCTTCAGAGTTCAGAACCCAAATTTTCGTCCTTCCCACGTCTTAATGACCTTCTTGATGACACACAAAATCTTCCATTAAATTTGAAAAGTGAATTGAAGAACTTGATTTCAGAACATTTGGCATCCCTGAAAACCGAAATTGGACGCTACTTTCCAGATCTTTCTTCAGATAGCTGGCAATTTCAGTTGAAACAAGATCCGTTCAAAATCGAAGTGGACATGCTTCCTGATTCCCTTCATGAGCAGGCAATCGACTAAAATATGATTCTCAAGCAAAAGCGGAGTTTCCAAACATGACTCTTGAAGATTTTTGGTTAGGCTATTTTCCTGTCTACCCACAAGATGGTACGGAAGCTGCAAGGTTGTTGCTGCAGTTTTCATCAACGTATCTATGTGAGTCTGGGTTTTCTACGCTGGCTTACATCAAATCAAAATACCGAGCACGGCTGGATGTTGAAAGTGATCTGTGGTGTGCATTATCACAGTTCGAACAAACATTTAAAAACTTGTGAAAGAAAAACAGTGCCAGCCCTCTCATTAATTGTGTTGTTAAGAAATAAAAGCAAATAATGTAGCCTGAAATTTTAACTGTAGTAAGGGCAGAGTCCTTTGTAATGTAGTCCTATTAAGTACTTTTAATTAATTAAAATGTTCTCTCAACAAAACAAGTATTAGTATTTTTTTTATATCTGTAATAATAAAAGCATTATAAAACATTCTTTGAGTTAGATTTATTAACAGTAATAGCTCAGTAGAACTTTTTTACTTCAATTCATTAGGTCTAGGGGGGAGCGTTGCCTAATTCGAGGACGCAAAGGGGGGCACAGGCCCAAAAAGGTTGAGAACCATTGGTGTAGTTAATTATAACATAAAGGTCACTTGATCATCAAATGTAACCTAATTTCTTATTGTTTAGTACCAAATGGAATGACCTCACAGTACGATGACATGACTTCATTTTATAATAAAATCCAGGAAAGAGTTATACCAATCACAACAGATCTTGTCTCAACGTAATAAGTTTGATCAAAATGTAAAATTGTAAAATAATAATATTAAGGTAATAAAAACTTTTCACATCTGTGGTTTTGCCAGTTTTGGTGTCGAAAGATGACCGCTTTTTTCACTACACATCACATTTTATATTACTCAGTTTGTTAGTAACATAATTAATTCAGTGTCATATATTTTATTTCCCACATAATTACATTCAATTTAGTATTTTATTTCTACATTGTATTTCTGGTTAAATTAGAATAGTACGATAATTATTTATATATCTTATAAATTATGCAATCACTAAAGTAGAAATACCTCTTTTAGGCATTTACAAACAGTAAATGTAATCGTGGCTCTTTAGTAGCCTTTCTGTCTGCGTTCTTGTAAATATTAATATTACAAATTTTAGTTATATGTTAGATCCTATGAAGTAGTTTTATTCTGTAATACGTTGTTTTAGAACAAGTAGGTGCTGACTAAAATATTTCAAAATTTTGTGTAATAGGAAATAAATTTTACTGTTTGAAACTTCTGTTGAGAGTATTGTCAGTGATGTGATCCTCAAAAATAAGGCTTAAGAAGGTAGTTAAATGACAGTTCCATATATTGAAATTTAATTCGTCGAGTCACATACTTGTTGTTTTGCATCAATAGAAATTAAGAGAAATAACATCAATCAACATCAATAAATTTGCATCATAACCTAAATCCAAGAGAAAGTACAGTCGACGTACTTGTTTAGTGTCTAGAGTCCTGTGTGTCTCTCTCACATAGTATTTTTAAGAGAATACCGTGTTACACTGCTCTACAGGTAATAACAGAGATCGGAAATCCAACATATTCAATGTACCGTACTAAGTTTATGGGAGTACTTAAGAATGTAAGCAAAAAGCCTCGTGTATTACAAAATGTCAAGATACATAAAATTGTAAAATTAAAATATAATAATTTAATTTGTTTTCACTACCATATGCAAATTATTCAAGTGTGTGTTAACGATAATAAAAAATTGTACATTTTGAAAGATTACTAATAATGATATTTTTCCGATTCTATTTATTTCGCATGAGGCTATAGTAAATTGTTATTTAAAAATAATTAGAGTGTTTATAAAATGTAGTATGTAATAGTGGTAAAGAAAAATTGGTTAGGATTTCTGTTGTACTAACTACAGTTTGCAAATTATTGTCAAACATGTTGTCAAGTTATACCACTATGAAGTTACGTTTTGACGCTGCCAGTAAAACAGTAACTAACGTGAACTGTGCAGTAATAACACGAACAATGCTTTAAAATATAAGTTTGATACCGTTTGTAATTGCACGAACATCATACAGAACTGTCCGTAAGGTCTACTATGTTACCTTACACTGAAGAAACAATCTCTCTCTGAGGTAGGAACAATTTTTGATCAATGTGACAGCCGTCAGAATAAGAGAGGGGGAGAAGCAGAGCTAAGACGAGAGATTAAGTGATAGAAAAAAAAACTGCACGTAAAAACGGACATAATCTTCTTTCATATAAAAAAGTATTCAGTATTTTTCGGCTTTTCTAGTGGTGGGTAGACTATGCTATAAGTCTCCTCTAAAAAAGTGGAACTAATTTGGTTGTAGCAACTGAAAAAAGAAGGAAGCAATTGTAGGAAGGCGTTCTGACTATTGTGCACAGTGAAAGGGGTTACTTGTTGTAATTAATGGTTCCTATTCTCTCGCTTCTTTTTTCCTTTATCTACACTGTACGCTGACTTGGAGCTAAGTGGACTACATATGTTTCAGTTTTAATTAGAGAACATAGCTGAAGTGTTTGGCACTACTTGATGTCGTGAATACTCTACCTACGTGGAGTCCGTCCGTTCTAATTCTCTTCATTTTACCATAAATAAGTGTAGCAGGCAGATACAATCTGATTTGCTGTTCTAGTTTTACATTAATACCAATCATTTCAACTAAGTTTTCTATATTTATTAACTCATTAAGAAACATTCATGCTGCATAACTAATTAACATGGAAGCATAATGTAATTGTATGTTCGTAGTGCTACAAATTACAGTCCAAGGTTCTGCACTCAGTTTACGTAACCATTGAAACAAGACCTAACCTAAAGTCCCCATTTAATACTAAGATAATTATTAGTTCAGATTATAATAATATTCAACGATCTAGCCGATTTCTATTATACTAACTCAGATTTCTGTTCTGTTCAACGAAATTTTAATATGATTAGTTTCTAATATGCGGAATTATTTCAGGAAATGTCCGTCCGATTATAAAAAGTATTAAAATCTGGGATTCTATTTGTACTCGTGCTCAGTATAATTACACTCGACAGCATAACCTACATTATATCATTTAGTTATTTATGATAAAACTTTTCGTTCAAAAGCAATGGAAGGATTTATATTCACATTTATTACACGTTTATCGGAAAAACATATGACAAAAGTAAAAAAAAATTTTTAATTTAAACGTTTACATAAAACATAATAATGTCATTATAAAAAACATAAATAACTTATCGAAATATTTATTGATTAAAAATTTAAGTTAAACGTTTAAGGACATAGTCTACTTTGATAATCAAAATGTTTAATTTTCTTTGTGGCGTTTTTCTCAGTAGTAAATTTCTGACTGACACGACGTTCGCTAGCTGTGGCTTTCTTGTAAACTCGCTTCAAGTTTGATTCAATTCAAATCCTCTCCATGACTACTGGGAAGAAAGGATACAAGCCGACTTTAGTTAGTGCAAGGCATTGAATAAAACATGCCACTATTATTTTAAAACAAATTTAGAAGTTTGCTGCGTTCTCTTTTGTAATTTAAGGCTTATATATCTACAAATAATTAACGCAAAGAGCAAGTTCCTAAATCTGATTTTACATACATTGTTAGATATTATGACGCCCAATGTTTAGTTACATGCGAGGATGATGTAATGCTAAAAAATCTGAGTACTGAAAATAAGTAGACCTACTATAACCATAACATAAGCGTTATTATGAACAACAATAATATACTTATATACTTGTGTTATTAAATTTGTATTTTCAATATCATAATTATTATTTTTCTCATCTCGATTGACTATTGTATGAAAAAATATGCAAGTGATAAAGTTACGTTTATCATCATTTTTAAGTTTATGTTTAAACTAATAATATACAAGATGATGGTTACGAACATCTTTGAAATCCAATATCACTTTAGTACTATTAAGGGAAAATCAATTTTGGCGGTTGTCATTTTTATAAGGAAGATTTTCATTTACAGCTCTACTATTTATATTTGGGTGCCCCCATAAAAAACGAGAACAAAATCAGCAATGAGATTGCAAATCGCATAATGAGTGGTAATAGAGTTTTTTATACGCACCAGAAATTTTTGAGATCCAGTTTAGTCAGCAAAAGTACCAAACTTAAACTATAAAAGACCTCAATAAGAGCAGTTGTGGCGTATTCTGCGGAGACCTGGAGACTACTTAATAGTGACATACATAACTTAAGAGTCTTGAAAGAAGAATTGTAAGAAAAATCATTGGGCCCGTGAAGAAAGGTGAAGAATGGGGCATACGGAAAAATAGGGAATTGGAGGAACTGATAGCTGGCGAGGACATAGTAAGGGTCATCATGTCTATGGGGATCAGCTGGCTGGGACATGTAATGCGCATGGAGGATGGCAGAATGCCCAAAGCAATTTTTAGAGAGACAATAGATGGGCAAAGAAGGAAAGGAATACCTTGAAGAAGGTGGCTGCAGGACGTAGAAGAAGACCTAAGGAGAATGGGTATCAGGGATAGGAGGCGGAGGCTGGAGGACCAAGGTGTTTGGAGGCGACAAGTCGGGGAGGCCAAGGGTCATCGTGGGCTGTGGCGCCCCAGAGGAATGAATGAAAAGTGCTCTACTAGTTTATACATTTAGTAATAATACTAATGCAAGGGATATTAACTTTATAGCATTACTATGCTTTAAAGAATTAACATAGATGAAATTTTAATGAACAGAATTCACTATCACATTTTTCAGACTTAATGTCTACCAAATCTTAATATTGAAACGTTTAAGTAATACATCTGTCATCGCAAAACCGTAGACAGATTAATTTTCTTAATAGTTGAAACACTATAAAGAATAATCTCATTATACAGAACTTCAAAAGAAAAGATTATAGTTAATGGGGGAAACTATATTATGGAGTTGCCATAATTTTGACTGAGCTGCATAAACGCGGCCACCGTTATGAAAATTCTTCACGATGCGAGTGATACATGAAGGAAAATAAAGCAATATATACACGTAAAAATATGTAAACACTTATATATTCCAATAACTTTGAATGCTTTGTCGTTTCTGTAATGTCTGAATTAGTTACTGCACAAGGCAAGTTATACATCGTGTATGACAAGTAGAAAGAAATATTTCTACCATTATCGGAAGCAAACCATAGCTGTAGAAAGTTAAGTTGTAGATAATTCATGTTATTGCCCGTCGAATGTTATGGAACAATAGCAGATAGAAACATTCTAGGAAGGTTAGAATGAACTTATTATGTTGTGAATAGGAACATTGTTGTAGACAGTGTAGTGTTATGGTGTTGAAATAACACCATAACGTACGTAGTTCAAGTTGTGAATAACATAGTCGTTTTTGTATCTATATGGTGCGACACTATTTAATTACTTTTTATTAATTGCGATTTAATAAATTTCGTATTTAGTTTGTTGTTGTAAACTGAGTGTTGTATTGTTTGCCTATATTATATTATTTAATTGATAAATGTACATTAAATTAGATAAAAATATTGATATAATATCACGTAAAATGCTGTCACTCACGTAATAGAATAGTATGTAGATTCAAACATATTCTTTTTTTAATTCTTATAAGCACACCTATCGCCGTTTACACATACACACATATTAAGTTTATAGACTATTAGGAGGTGTAAATAAACGTTATAACCAATGTTTAACAGTAATGTATTGACGGTTTTTTAATACGTTGGAAATGTAAATGTGTACGTGAGCGCTGTGCGCACTTGAGTATGCGCACATGTGTGTGCGCGCCTGTGTGTATGCGCTTGTGCGTGTGCGTGTGTGTGTGAAAAGAGAGAGGAGGAGGGTATGAGGTCGACATTAGGTCTGAAGTGGTAGCATGTGTGGACACAGGCCCTCGTATACTCCGTATTTAGTATGTAATTACAGGGGTAAATGCCAAAACAGTGCTCATTGTACTCCACTAGAATAAAGTAAACACTGTGTGCATTAAATTCTTCTGTCCGCCTCTCTCTCGACCCCTCACACACACACACACACACACACACACACACACACACACACACACACACACACACACACACACACACACACACACACACACACACACACACACACACACACTTTAAAGCATATGATTCATTTTCAAAGGAATTCAAACTCCGCAATTAATATTAAAAATATTTTAATCCACTTAGCACACGAAATTTCTTTATTATATTATATACATTTAAGATCTGATTTATCTGAATCAATTTTAATGCTTGAACGTATAGTATCCTCTTGCAACGTTTGTGTGTGCGTGCTTTCTTGCGACGTTTGTGTTTCTTACAATCCTAATACGCGCACACTTTCACTTACGTAAACAAAGTAAGTGAACATAAAATTATGTTCTGAGGTGATGAAGAATTTAATCGAAACTTCATTTACATACTGCCAAATAAAATTTATTACAATTGCTAAAGCTAAAATTAAAAATCTCCTTAAGGCTCTCATTTTTTATTTCATTATATATTTTAAACATTGGTAGCACGCTGGGTTGATTTTCTTTTCTTCATTTGACCGGAAAATATTTCCCTAACTGTAACATAACTACTAAGAAAGAATATAATATTCAATGCAGAACATAAGAACGTCTTTTTACTGATTAGTTTGGCTTTTATTAGTTACTAATTTGGCTGATTACATCATATATACGAATAGTATTACATTGTAGGACAATTTGTTATTCAATTCAAAGTGGACTGTGCGCCATCGACGTAAACTCTCAAAGTAATGAAATGAATGTATAAAAATACCTCTGTTCTTAAATAGCATGCGAGCTTACAGTAATATGAATAGCCTCGATACGAAATCTAAAATAGGAGCACCGGTACTTCAGTAGAAACAGTAGCTTTCTTTTGAATTGCAATAAGTGGGAAACAATACGTTAGTAGATAATATGTAAAACTGATTCAAGTAAAATGATTTCTTGTAACGTATCCTCAGGAAATCAAAGGCTGTTTGTAGTAAATAATCGAAAATTCTGTCGACTATTTTATTTAAAAAATTATTTATTATATTTTATATCTATTTAACAATTAAAAAATTACTTTTTACAATATTTCACTTTGCCAGAATTTAGTCAAGGACTAAGACCAAAGACTAAGGTCTGGCAACATTTCATTTTACTTTGTTCAGTAACTAGCCTAATAAGTATTAACTAACATTTACAAATAACATGTTAGTTTTTGAACACGCAGTTTTGAGGATATTCAGTAATGGTTAACGGAAATAAAACATGTTCGTTACTTTTACACGAAATGAGTAAGACCCCAGATGTTGTATAAAATTTATCGGATTCCATTCATTCGTTAATGTACTTCTTAATTGTATGTATACAAAATACGTAGAGTAGAAAGTTTACACCACCTGTAAGTTTACGTGGCCGATAGTGGACATACAATTAACATTCCTCAAGTAGGCTAAGTGACAATTAATTTTGACACGTCTGTGCGTAGTTAAACACACGCGTACACGCAACATCCATATATGTAACGAGCGCAAGCACGCGCGTGTGTGATACTAGATTTGTTCTTGTTTTGCACAGATATACTAACTCACCTCTAATAATCGGCGGGATGCATCGTAAACCGATCTTAGTATTCGTATCTATGACATAACATAACATGGCAAAAATGCCTAGTTTGCTCTGGTAGTTGAAGTAGCAATGATGTTGATGATAATGAAGAACCCTAGTAATGAAGTAAATGGTAAAAATAACAAGTTTGTGAGGCAAATGGGAGAGGAGTAATAACTCTTTTTGGCAATTACGGACCCTCTTTCGATGATAATGAAATAAGACTTAAAGCATCACGAGTGATAATGCAATTAGTGTTAAATGTTTTTACAAAGCTAACAAATCCTTTGTTACAAGTAGTCCTAAATATAAGTTTCTTAAGATAATGTATTTTATTGTTTAAAAAACGTCATAAAAGTCTATCATAAATCGCACGGTGTCAAACAGAACAAACACACGACGCCAGGTACAAAGTCTTACCTGAACAGAGTGTCATCAAATATTAGTTATCCCATGTCATTTAAATCTTGTCACTGTCAAGTCTAAAATGATATGAAGTTAGACCACAAAATCATTCATGACACCAGATAAATGCTTTTTGAATTTCTACATATACTTTTCTACAGCATTAACTAAGGTTAGTATATTACACTTCTGAGTGTCACAAAAGTCAACAGCCTTGGTTTATAATAACATAATATTATAAACTTAGATACAAGCAGCGTAGACGGTCTTGGTTTCACAGAGTTCAAAAAGTGGCTAAATCAATTAAAGGAGGTTTTCAGCAGGAAAGGGAGATACCGTTGTTGAAACGCATTTCGCAAAATTTAATTCTTGTTTAAATCCATTAAGTTAATTTCGTAAGTGGAATATATTAAATCACAGTAAAAGTGTGTCTTCAATCAGGCGAAATACTTTATTTTATTCATGTGAATTAATACAATTTCAAAATTTATAATTGATGTTACAAATATTTTTTACCTATTTAGCAGATGAAATAGCTTTATTCTCTTATATATACATTGCAACAATACATATATTTGCATGTTTGCCCAGGGCGGTATATTTTATATTGTAATTAGTGTAAGTAGAATAAGGAAGAGTTTTATAGAATTTTGTGCAGGAAAATGCAGGCTCTAGCCTGTCAAAAGTGACACCTGCTGTGCCAGTGTAAGATACAGCATGTGTGTGTTTGTGTGTGTGAAGCCAGCTGCGACACGACAATATGGGGTGACGCGTACGAATTGTTTATTGTCATTTAGTCAGGTTTTAACAGGATTAAAATAAACTAATTATACGTTTTAAACCTGTAAACAAAGACTTACCCCAATTATAAAGACACCGTTACATTAACTAATTTCTAATGAATATGAAATTTATTCTAATAGTGATATAAAGTTTATTGCCAAAGGTGCAATATTAAAGATGCTAACTAATTAATATTAATTACTATTGTAATTGAAGAGTAATTAATATGTGTAGTATATGTAAGTGACCAGAAAGAATTACGCAAACAATGATATCGCTCATGTCACGAGTATGTTCATGAGTTTGCGATAATTAACCAAAAAGTGAGAGTGTAATAAAAAGGACGCTTTGGCGCGAACTGACAACCTTTAACATGTCGAAAACAGGCCTGTACCTGTCAAATTGCCACCAGTATAAATACCACTGGTAATTTTGGGCGATCACACACTCAGACTCAAGAAATCTACACACGACGTCACGCTGCCCGATTGCAGATCGACCTGGACACACACACTGTACCACACGCACACTAAGACGTATGGAGGAACTCTGGAGCATCACCAACAGCAACAATCCATAGAGATAACGAACGAACACCGCATCAGCCTATTCATCATCATCATCATACTCTCAGGATTCTGGACACACAACAAACAACGGTAACGGCAGATATACGCAGGTGATAAAAAAACAATTATATTTTTTATTGTGAAGAGAGCTCTCGAAAAGAACTTAAATATAAACAGATAATAATTAGAGTTTTAAAGTTAATAGTAGTTAGATAAAAGAGTTTAATTTAACAAGCAAATCTAGAAAAGAAATACTAATCTTTTGTTGTATTTTTTGGGTGTGTCAGTATAAATCAATAATAGATTGGAAGTAAATGGTAGATTATTTTATTTTGTTTATAGCAACAAATAAAGTTTATTTTTGAATTTGAGATTATTTTGTTGGTAAATGAGTTGCTAGTAGTATTTAAAATTTGAGTTAATTTCAGACACACAAAAATAAAAAGAATTTAAATAACTTGTTTGAAATGTTTGTTTAGTTAGTAATATTATGTGAGTGTTTATTTTTGTTGTATGTTATGAATAGCATAGCAGGTTATAGTATTTGTAAAGCTTATAAAGGTGAATATTTATTGTCTAATGTTTGACATTTTAATATTTAAATATTTTTCTAGTAAATAATAAGTCATAGAATGATTATTTTGAAACGTTTTTAATTGATTATTTCATGTCAACAACATCTCACTCCTCTTTAAAAATCATTAAATTATTGTCCAACTACATATACTTGACGCAACAAGTGAAAAAAATCTTGCTACCTGGTCGGTGTAATACACTTTATAATTGCGTTGAGTACATGATAATATATTTGTGTAATTGCTGTAACGTTCCAATATATATATTTAAAGTTTTATATATTTATATATTATTCTGTTAGGCGCTCGCATATGTCTGTGTGGCTTCCTGTCATAACACCCTGCATACACTGAGGCATCTATTTAAAATAAAGGTGCACCAAATTTTTCTAGCAATGTTATAAACTTATATTATGTTAACTTCAAATGTTAGTCTTATATACAATGTATAAATTAATGCTAACATAAGGATTTTCAGTTAAAAATTATGCCGTCCTAACTTATATTCAGTAGTTCTTCTTTGAAAATTCAACGTAGCAAAATGTAAAATAAATTATAGCATTTTGTGTTAATCACTTTTTATCATAATGTGAATGAAACAATCTGTTACCGTTTCGATTCCCGGCATAGTGTTTAACATCCTTAGAAAAAGATATTAAATTCTAATTTCTATTTCTACATTTTACAACTTATTACACTCACGAAACTCTTTTAATACACGTTTTACATTTTACTTATATTGGAAATCGTCAGATTTGCTCTATATGATTTGTTCAGCTGAAGATGTTTATATTTGTTTTAAATGCTATTATGGATTTCTTAAATTGATTTTCTTTTCATTACTCCCCCTCCAAGAAAATCAAAATATATAATAATATTTTATAGTAATTCAATTTGCGCAGCATGTTATATTAAGTTAACTGTAAGTATTAGTAATTTAATGTAACTACGGGTAATACGCGTACACAAATCGTACTTTGATTCCCAAATCAGTTTACATAAAAAGGTAATTGAGGCTATAGCATATCATGAAACAGCAAACATATATTTATAGATTTTTCTCTAAAATACATAAAAATTTAAATTTATATATTAAATTACAAAAATTACGATACCGTATAAAAATGAAATGTTCGTACATCATAGATTGTAGTTTTGGAATATGTGCTTAAGCAAATACCATGTTAGAAACTCAAGAAATTAATACGGACTTAATATACTTGTATTTCAACTTCGAGACTTCTTCATCACATATAACAATTGGCACTGTTGCTAGGGAAGTGAATACCTTAGAATCGATATAAATATAAATTGAAAAAGCAAATACAAAGTTGGGTAAGGCGATATCAGGTAAACATTGGTAGGAAATTTTATAAACCTTTCAAATCATTGAGTTATTCAGATTTAGTAGTAAAACAAGAATAAAGTAAATGCTAAATGTTATCAACTGGTCAATGTTCGATTGCATTTTATTTGTAAATTATTGTGAAGGGCACCGGTGATAAGCTGTCTCGGTGTTCATCAAAATAACGTTTTTTATCGCAGAGGCTTTTCTGCAAAGTACTCGTTCAGCATAACGTTATGTACGTTACTGAATTTACATGGAAACCTGCAGTTGAAACGTTTCACAGGCATTCGTATAAGTGAAATTTGTAATTTCGTAAGAGTGAGATTCTATAGTCTCCGACAATAAAACCCAACGTAAATCTTAATAGTCATTCATTTTATCTCTGTTACTTTATAAACTTAGACATAGTACAAAAATAATACGGACACTAAAATTCCTACAAAGAAAAATGGTAAGGACTAAACAAGGGGTAACGGGGTAAAACGGAGGTAATAATTAAATGGTTCTAAAGACCACATCACAATATATTATAACTTTCACAGACTTGAAAGTAGCAGAACGCAACATAAGCTGATAATACTACAGAGCTATTTTTTTCCAAGTAGTGAATACAACACCGAGATATTTATAGTATTGATATTTCTGTACTCTTTTTCGTGTTTTTCTTAGTTCTCATAAGTAGTTTAGTGACATACTCCGATTGTGTTGTTATATAATAGTAAGGACAAATATTTAGTAGTTGTGGTACTTTAATCTTGGCTAGTGTGCATTGTTAGATGTTCTGTCAATTCTTTGTGTAGGACTATACTTTCTATATTTTCATTTGTTTGGTCAGCGATCACATCAACAGTATTTAAACACATATCATTACTCTTTTTTATTGCTTTTGTGTTTGTTGCATTGTTTTAATAATGTGCAAACTAGTTTATGGGAGTACCTATATATTAATAAGAAATCAACGATTCTGTTACCAATTTTTTTGTAGATGGCAGATGTAAGTCTGTGTGCCCAATTTATCAGATTTTTTGCGACATTTATTTTGTAATGGTATGGGCAATGACTTGAAAATGAATATATCTTCCTGAATTTTGTGGTTTTTGCCACCACTTTGTGTTGATTTTACCATTAGGCTGATGGAGTAATAATACATCTAAATACGGAATTGAAAAGTTCAGTTTTACTAATTCAGCAGTAACATTAAACGTGGATGAAAATAATTAAATATTTCTTTCGTATGTTCTGTTTATTTGTTGGTATAGCGGTGATAATGTCATCTACATATTTATAAAGAAACGGGACGGGAAATGGTAAGGTTCTTAGTTGTTTGTCTAGAATATGTTTGAGATATATCAGCAAGAATTGGGGATCCCAGAAAACATCGGAATAACTGTAAGTAAAACTCCTTATTGATCTAAATATAACCTCTCTCTAAGCTCAATTTTAGGGCTTCATGAAACTCTTTCTTAGGAATTTTCGGGTAAGGCCTAAGTTCATCAAATCTAGTAGCTATTATTTCAGTTAAAATTAGTATCGATATATTGCTGAAGAGCGATTATACGTCTAGTGAGGCAAGTTGATAATTAGGTGGTAATTGAAAATTTTATATTTTCTTAAGAAAATCAAAGAAATCTTTAACGTTATACTTGTTGGTGGAAAGATGCGGTAGAATTGTAGCGAGGTATCTGACTAATTCATATGTAGGAGAATTTATAAACGATACTATTGGTCTAATCGGATTACCTTGTTTATGATTTTACACTAGGGAATATAACTTCGGTGGCACACACACAAACACAAACACACACACGTCATATATATTGTTACGACATTACAAAACAATCTACGTGTTTCTCGAAAGACCCAGTGGAATACGGCTGTAATGTTATGGCGTACGTGAATATCGACATGCTTTGCGAGATTGTCCCGGGACTCACCGGTACGCGCCTGCTGTGTGTAAGGCCACAACCAAAAAATGCTCTGGTGTTTCCTTGTAGCATTTTTGACGCCCAGTTAGCGAATAATCTAGATTTTCGGCGGGGTATAAATACAAGTACCCAGCGGACGCTCAGTCAGTTTGAGTTGCGATATATCTCAGTTATTGTCGAGCGAAACTCTATGAGTTTGAGTAGCGATATCTCAGTGCGGTTCGAGTATTATGGCGAAGTGTTACGTGTTTTATAATTGCGCGGGACGATTGTAATACAATTTTATATCAGTTAACGTTTTTATTGCGTCTGAACAATTTTTATTTGATTTGTTGAAAACGACTGTCTTGTTAATTACAAACTGTATAATTGTGATAATTATAGCTGGTGATTAGTGACTTAAATGGTGTCTTGTATTTAGTTTTCCACTGTACTATACGACGATTAGTAGACCGTCGTAAATATATATATATATATATATATATATATATATATATATATATATATAATATTTAATTTTTATAATGAATTGACCTCAAGATATTTCTTTCCTTATTAGGAACATGTTCTGGATACTATTTTATACCCATCCTCAGCCTACCAGATTTTGTGTCTGGTGAAGTACATGTGTGTTGGTTGGCCGTTATTGTGCCCTCCTGTTGGCTTCTGGCACTTATTGTGGCCTACAATAACAACACACGTGTACTTCACCAGTCACAAAATACGGAAGGCTGAGGATGGGTGCAAAATAGTACCCGAAACATGTTCCTAATAAGGAAAGCAATATATTGAGGTAAATTCCTTACAAGAATTAAATATAATATATACATCAAGAAACGGACTGTAGCAAAAAGTGTTTGAATATTGTAACATTAAATTTGGAACAACTTAATATCGTACTTGATTTAATGAAGACTTTGCATAACAAGCTAAACAAGAAGAACAATATCTTCAAAGATGATCGTGAAGAGGAACGACTAACCATTTCAGACTGACTAGTAATACAACTGACCGTACCCAAAATTAATGATTTAGGCAAAGTGATGCAAAATACATTCAACCCCGATTATGACATGAACTTTCAATAATGACAAAATAAATAATTATAAAGACAGACGGCTTATGAACCAGTACTATAAAGAAACAAATGGTTTCATTCAATGTATCATAATATCAAGATAATCAAAATACAAATTGAGGGATAATGTAACATGTAACACTATGTACAAGAAATATTAGTAAATGATTAATTTAATTGATGTAATGAAAATATAACACACCTTATTATAGATACATGAACCATACAACTAATTGTAACAGATAGTGATCATAAGATTGTCCAGAAAACAACAAATAATAACTTGTCCACAGTAACATTTGATAACAAGAGTAAAGTTCTTTTAATGACAATAAAATGTAAAAACCTATAAAAACCAATAAGTATGTTTATAAATACAAACTATTAAGTGTTCAGTGAGAAGGGTAAACGATAAACATAGTGACAAGTAATGTGAAACATAACATAGACAGTTTTAGAATAATTAAGGAATTAACTGAGAGAAGACTAATTAATTAGTGCATAATTTATTTTATAAAAATGTGCATGTTATTATGTTTGATCACGTTGTTTTATTATCATGGTATTTATGTTGTTTTTTGTATGTAGCAGGTGAAGCAGTTGTTGTAAGAGAATATCAATTAACTGATGTTAATTTCATTTTTATGTTAACAAATATATCACCATAGAACTGGTGTTAAACAGTGATCAATTGATTGGCAAAGCAAAGTAGACTATAAAAAGATGTTATTGCTAAGTGTTAAACAATTGTATAGATTAAGTAAAAAACAGTTTATTTGTTCAAAGGTTCAGTAGAATCATAGCCATGTGGGCATGAAATTAAACTAATAGGATAATATATCTTTTTGTTTTGTTAAGATAGTGTTATATGTTAAAAAGTTTTTATGGTTGTTAAAAGTTAATTTAACTGTTAAAGGTTTTAAACATGGTGATGAAAATAACACCAGTACATAGGCCAGGTAAAACCAACTTTTGTAAATTTTAGATAATAATGTTAGGGATTTTGTAAAACAAATGTGGAAGGATAAATATATTTATAGTTAATAGTGTACACAACGAATCTAGAAACAAAATAATACATCTCAAGTTATTTTAGAAAAATTCAAATAACAAAATTGTAACATCTGTAGTTCTTAAGTAAAAGTAGGCATGTTTAGTGTCTATATGTCACAAATGTAAAGATCAAAATAATGCTAATAATAGTTTTAAATTCCCAATCAGTACAGAAAAATTATACTAATTTAAAGGTTTTGAACAAATTTAGATTTTGAAATAATGAAAGTATATGACAATGTATATCCGAATCAACCAACCAGATTCCAAGTTTACCCTTAGCAACCAGAAATTTCGGATAAATAAAAGGAGACTTCTTTGACAACGATCATAGCGTACAGACGCGTTTGTAAAACGTCTAACATAATATAAAATAAACTGTGAAAACACGTTACAGACATATTGATACAGATAGAGATACATAACACGAACTATTACACAAAGTGAGGAACATCCAGTATATGAAATAGAAGACCCAAGAACCAGGGAGAAGGATTGAAGCAGACGTGGGCCCTATCTTCGACCACGAACCATACAAAGAAGAGGATTTTGTGACTTTGTCATCTTATTATATTGTGTATCAACACCCACATTAGTATACACGACTTTTTAAGTATTAATCAACTAAAACTACAGACACCATATCACACCAACACTAAGAACACTCACTAATAACACGATTTGAGATTGACACCTTTTCAAACACCACAAGAACCTTTGATTTGGATAATAATTATTAAACACCTAAACTGGACATAACCTATCATAACTAGTAATCACTATACGACTGCCTGTGTGCACATTACACTCTAACTTTGTAATATCCTTTATCTGTAAAACTTGTATTTTGATTTATAGAATAATATTTTGTTTAAATGTAATCCCCGAACCAGATACGCCCTGAGATATTTTATTTTTAATAGAAACATTAACCAAAGCATTCTTTTGGTCTGACTAAATACTGAATATTTGCATCTACTACTCCAACTGGTAAAAAGAAGACGTATAATTTGCGCCACAATTGTGATTATCATATTCAAATTTAAGAAACAATTAACCAGTGCTTTTCTGAATAAAAGATTTCTATAAGGATATATGTTTGATGTTATATTTGCGTCGTTATTATTGCTGTTCCATTTAGGAAATAAGTTCACAGATTACAGCGGACACCACGACAGTTGGCAACGTTGAGTGACGTCACGGAAACGGTACGTATAGTGGGAGCGAGCGGCAGATTACAAAACCATTCGCCGTTCAACATAACGTATTAATAATTACAAATTGACGACTCCAGTGCGAGTTAGTCACTGCATTATTTATTTGTTACAAATTGACACTTCCGACGAGCGGTGTATGTAATTTAAGTGCACACAACGTAACATTTAGGTAACACAATTAACGTGTTACAAATTGACGAATTCGAAGTGAGAATTAACATTTAAACTACAAGTAACCTATTCCTAATAACATTGTACGTAACGAATATTAACGTTACAATATATATATATATATATATATATATATATCCCTATTTATCTTTTTAAATATTAGATACAGAAGTACAAAAATCTTATTATAAGCACGGAATAAATTTCTTATTTTCATATATATCATTACATATACGAATTGTGGCTCAACTAATTCTCGAGAATGCTGCTTGTCGTATTATGTTTTGTGATTAGTGATTTAGTGATAACAAAAACAATTAACATACAATATCTAGTAATACCATATTATTAACTTGTAATTTCTAATTAAATAACTAATTTAATATTAATATTGCGTATACATCTTTGTTAATTTGCGTCTCCTTTTTTCTTCAGTCCGAATGATCTTTCTTCTTATCTTTGTACCAACTTCTACAATAGATTCACTGCCACGTAAAACAACATCTGATTAGTCCTAAGTAGATAGGTAAATTACAGTGAGTGGGAGAGACCTTTAGTCCTGCAGTATTACTACGAGTGTGGACACAGGGCTGACGCGCTCTCGGTATCCTGCATGTAATTACAGGGGTAAACATTGCCCACTGTACACCATTAGACAAAAGCAAACACTGACTGCAGTAAGTACGCCTGTTCTTTCCTCTCAAACACAGTCACAGTAACAAGCATGTCTAAAGACTTCCTGTGCGACGTTAATGCTGATTTAAATATTATTTTTCTCTATTTAACAAAAGCTGTTTAAACCATTATTACTGCTTAAAAGCAAATTAGACACTTTGCAGCGTTTTTAAGTAAACATATACAGTTTTATTTTCTTTATAATTGTGCAGATAACGCCATTTTATGCTTTATCTTATAGATTTCTCACTGTGTAAATACAAACAATTACTGCAAAAGTCTACTTACTGATGTTTGTATATGTATCCACAAGATTTAATTGCTCTGTAGATGGCAGTAAAAATTACGACTTGAGGTAGCTCTTGTTACTGTCAGTCAATTACAATGCTGATCGTATGACGACTAGACAGATAGAATTATTTGGACCTTTTTATACAAATTTAATTAAACATAGGCCTACATTTAAAATCATTTAGACGTTCGAACAAATACCTACTAAGTATTTTTTACAAACCAGAATTTATAGACTTACTTCGTACTAAAATGCAAGAAAAAGTACTCTCTCAATATGATAAATAAAGTCGTATTTCATATTATTGAAATCGTTATTTTTCCGAAATCGTTTACCAAACTTTTCTAGTAGGTTTAATATTTAAATATTAATTTTTTTGTTTATTTTATTTAACTTTTTTTAATACGTTGGTTATTGTATATTTATTTTGTAATTGGACTACTAATTTAAAACATGTAAGATTTATTACCAGTATTTTAAAAGTTATTAAATTTTGTATATTATTGATAATAAGTTTCAAGTAAGTTGGTTTTGAGTCATCCATGCTAAAGAATGCTAGAATACTATTAGTATATCTATCTTTTAATTAATATGTCTAAGATAGATATTTATGTTTTAAGGAAAAACTAAGGAAACAAATGGTTTTATGGAGAGACAAATTGGTTATTTAGCTCATGTTTTAAATAAAAGTGGGCTAGATAGTATTCGTGTACATGTTATTAACTTTATATTGCAACAGGAACACTGGTATTCTTTACTATACATAGATATTAAGATAAGATATTTCTTATTTCAACTAACCTACAGTTGTATAGTATGTAATAGAGTAACATTAATATTGTGGAGACCAATATGATATGAAAACCTAAGTATTATTTGTTAATACTTCCTTAGAATGAAATATCCCGTCAGTGTTCGAATAAGTTTAATGTGTCTTATAAGTATAAGTATGTTATATGTAACGGTATTCTAAAACAACACACGTGGGGTATTCTAAACCCCCTGACGGCATCATGGTCAACACACAGACACAAAAGCACGCGCGCCTGTGTATATTTTCTTTGTGGAGTGTGTGGTGTGTGTGTGTGTGTGTGTGTGTGTGGATGGGTGTGGGTGTGTAATTCAACACGTCAAAATCACAATCTATTCAGTAATTTATTTCTACCATGGATTAAAGTAAACATACTTCACGGCCAACAGATTATGGTAAATAAAGAATCTGTGATAAGTAAATTGTGTTTGTATAAGTTAGACAGTAAGTGCGTTGCGAACAGGTTTGTAGCGCATCAAAGTCAATAAAATGTAATCCGATTTGTTTAGTCAGGCACTGTTGACGATCTCCGTCTGAAATGTATTTAGGAATTCTATTTATCTACACTTTAATGTGCGCTGACAAAAATTCTGTTACTTTTCTATATTATTTTTTAAATTTATTCTTTTTAAGGAAATGTCAATTATTAACCTATCTGCATTTCACAAATTCTAATTCGCTACACTTCTTTGTTTCTCATTATTCCTCCATTCCTTTTTCTAAAGTTGTTAGTCCTTTTTTATCTATTTATATAATCTCTCTCTATATATACACCCCCCCACACACACATATTTATAGCTAACCATTACCTGACTTTGTACACAATTACTGTGTGTAAAATTCTCTGTTTCGATTAATTTTTGTCTCTTTCCAGTGATTATTTGTTAATTCTTTTGCCCGATGTATTTGCTTAAACACTTGCCCACTGGCCACATTTCTGTCCGAATCGTATGTTTCTGCCTGAGTTGTACGAGAAATTAATATAATACAAGTAAAAAATATATTAGCGTCAAATAATTTATTCACATAAATCCCTCGGTTATAGCTATTTAAATTTGTTTCTAATGAGAAGAACGTTAAAAAGCGTGATACACTATTCAGTCTCTATAATTTATATTCGATTCAGAGAAAGTTATATTTTGGTAATGGTGTCACGACCCTACAGAAATCTCTATTTATATTTATTAAAAAATTTTACGTATATTGTGATAACAGAAGCTACTAATTTGCCAGTACTTTGTTTGATTACACAAAACAACAATTAACGCAGAGTAGAACTTTACGTTTTATTTTGCTTGATTTCACGTAGGCCCCATCGGATATATCAGGAAGACATAAGTTTTGTCTCCAGTGTGGTATGGATTAATGCTGTCTTCGATTTGTGGGAAGTACCTGTTCAATTCCTATTTGTGTCATCCATCTTCTTTTCTTTCTGACGCTCTTCCCTAATCACCCCCCGCTCACTCTCTCTCTCTCTCTCTCTCGCTCTCTCTACACACACACACATAATATATAATCTCTATATTCCTGTCTCTAATTTTATACCTTCCTTTCTTGATCAGTTAAATGTTACCTATAAATTCTACCGTGAACATGACTTTACAGCCTCTAGTCCTGATAAACTTACACTTTGGGATTTATTTTTAAAGCTGACATAAAAAACTAATGTCTAAAATCTGTAATCTTTTTGTCAACTTATTCTTATGCACTTTTTTTGTTGCTGTATCGTTTACTAAGAGAATAATAGAATTCTAAATTTAAAAAAAAAAATAATAAAACACGTTACGTGTTGTACTATACAGAAACATTAAACATTTATCTTATAGATTCCTTCTCTGGTAGTATTAGCGTAATGTTGATTAGGCACTTTAATATTAAAATACCTAAGAATTAGGTAAATTATATAAAATTATTATTAAAATTAGGTATTTTAATTGTTAATGTTGTGCAAATGTTACTATAACTCTCAGGTACTAAATAAAGTACATTTATCTCCACAACTAGCAACTGAGTACAGTCTTAACGTAATTTTCCATGGGAATATTATTCTAATACTTTTATTTTGAAGCTGCTAAACAAAATATACAGCAAATCAAAATTTTATTTTATTTTATTAAAATTTATGTTGCCAGTAAACGTTTGATTCTACAAACGTAAATAATAATTTATTCTGTTAGCAAAATGTTTTGAAAACCATCCAGGAAACATTAACGGTTGGTTATAAATTAATAATCGATTCATCCTGCAGTCATTGTTTACTTTCTGATGATGCTACGATGATAGTTACTGCATTGTTGCGTTAGTGACTAGTTTTACTTGTTCATGAAACAACAAGTTTGAAGATGCCTGAAGTCCAAACGTGATTAGTACTGCATGAGACCAAACACCGTGTCTCTGATGGATGGGATAAAGTATGAGCGAGTGTGTTTGTGTTAGTGCTGTTAGTTTGTCAAGGCCAATAAATCAAGATATCAGCATGGCCCTGTTCACAATCAGACTGGCATCCACTCACAACGGCAATCAGTCATTATACTTTGTAATTTTACCGCAGTCTGATTTTCACCGTTCAAAAACGTATATTTTTTTGTGTTCACAACTTAGTACTTTTCAAGTAGTTGTTTACAGTAACATTAACAACTCGAAATTGTGAACTATCGGTTAGGATTACTGTACTTACAGTTACGTTCAGTTAGTGAATGAATTATTCTGTTATTTGTTTATTTATAGCTGTGTGTTTATAATCACTCTTCGATAGACATCGAAAGAAAGAAAGAAACTTAAGTTTCGTTGTTCACAGTGAAGGTCACGAAATAATTAGTAATATAATTGAAAAATGTGATGAAGAGAAACAAAAAAACTCACTGACATACTCACTGAATCAAACAACCAAACGAGATGCATATTACTGTAATACATCGGAAGATTTCGTTAAATACTTGAGAAAGCAAAGGGAATGCAGTCCTGAAGAAAAACTCTCTACATCGTGGAAAAAACGTAAAACGTGTGAGAAAAGGAAACTTTTCTTGATGATTTTGATAAGTGTGTAGTAAGAAATATTGTTTAGTATTTTTATAAAACTCAAAATGTCCCCACTGTTAAAAACTCCTGCCTATGAAGAAATAAAGAATCCATTTCCCGTCTAGCGCTAAATCATTCACGCGAGTGTTTAAAAGTGTAATATTCAAGTGGAAGAAATGTAGAAGTAAAAGAAAAGTGTTAATTGAAAAACCAGAAATTGTAATGATGCATTACAAGTACCTTGTGCAAATTAAACGTTTTTGGGAATCTTGGAGAAACATGTATTTTTTTAAATGAGAGGAAAGTGAGAGTTGAGTGAATTCTGCTAATGTAATGTGAATCGGTGTTTCTCAGTACTCGGAGGTTTGTTTACACCACTGAGCGTGCCTACGCGTGGGTGTCTACGCTCTCTTTCTAAGTCACATACCTCTCGGAGACTTGGAGTTCAGTCTAAAGCAGTAGTAAATTCATAATTTGTAACTTCACCACTTGCATATTGTTAAAAATCCCCTTTCTCCCTGTATTCCAGTATTAATATTAAAAGTCCCACTGTTGTTGTCTGTTAGTCCTTACCTGTCCTTACTCACTGGTTTTTTCTTCCCGATAGGCGCCAAATTGTTTTCCAGAAAGAAAAACAATTTAAAGATTCAATATCAGTTTGTTTGTTTACGGTACTGTGATGAATAATTCGAATTACTCGCAGACTGGCGGGAACTCGAATTTCGCATATCTGGGGCGACGTGTTGCCAACATAAAATTTGGTCAAATAATTCTATTCACTGCTACAGAACACAATATACATAATACATTTGAAATAATTACAGGACAGCTAGTAAAGATTCATACTTATTTATTTGGCTTGATGGCTCATTAATTTTTTATAATTATTGTACAAATGAGATTAATATAATAACTTTTAGCCTCGGCAATAAATTAATTTTTTACTCAGCAGAGAGCAGGGTGGCAGCGCTTCAGTCATAGGCTGCTATGTCTGACATGCGTATTTATTTACACAAGTTAATTTGCCAATGGATTCTTTTGAGTACAAAAAAAAGTTTAGAACAAGATATTTAAATAAAGTACACCACCTTACAATTGTGGTAATCAAATATGAAAAAGGATTACATTAAATTCAACTTTGTGGTGTTAAAAGTGTGTGTCAGTGTTATCGTTTTATACATAGGTTATCTTACAGTTACTTCAGATATTAATAAATATTTTTCATTAATCTTTGAAAGAAATAGGTGTTCCAAGTTCGGAGTGAGAGTTCTAGATTTTGAAAAAAGTTGATCAGTTTTAGTTTATAATTAATTATATTTTAATTTATACTTAACACAATCACGGTGTTAGTGTCATCGATCATCAATGGTTTCTTCGCTGTTGTTAATGCATTCATCTAATCTTAAAGATATCGTTGTCGACTACGTTGGCGTCTGTTTCTTTTATTACAATTTTTAGTTATTTATTAATCTGGTAACTTCGTTTATTCTTCCTCCTGGTGTTGCTGGAACTCTTGTTTACTTCGGGTTTTCAATTTGGTTTCATTTCTTTTTGATCTTCTTACTTATTTGCTTTTTTAAAGGTCCGCATCAGTATAGCGTCTATACCTCTGAATTGTCAATAATGGAATCCCGTTACCTAACGGTAAAATTATAATAACTTTCTGTTTCTATGGTAACCGTCTTGACTCTGATTGGTTAAGTACATTTGAAACTATTGTTATAAATCCTGGTTTTCTGTTCAAAATAAATAAATATTTTATAATGACTATATTTCCTTGGGGGTAATTCCAATGCTTGAAATATTAACATAGATGTTCCTATTTTCTTTCAATGATCAATTTTACATCTCATAAGGCTGGTCTAGGCCCTGTACTAATGTTTTTGTACAAAATTGATAATTCTATTTTAATACATATTTCACTTATTTCTACCATTTATCACAATTCTGACATGTTATTCTGGTTATTTCATTGTAATGAGATAATTTATTTGGTCATATCATTCAATTATAGTATTCAATTTCTTTATTATTGGTTTTCTGAACTTTATACAGCTATGTCATTGATAGGCCTAAACTGTAACATCTTATAATTTCTTAATTTGCTCTATTTACACATTATTTATTAAGCACATATGGTTTGCTTGTTAGCATTCGTGCTTATTGGCTTTTGAAATACATTGAACTGTTTTTTATTTACAATTTATTCCTGTTATTATACTTTTACCAAATTATTTCCTATCTGATATTTTACTTTCTATTTATATTATATTTATTAATTTGTTGTTTGTTACTTTTTGTCATTATTAGTTTTACTCCTACTCCCATTTCTCACATATTAACTTAAATCTATTAACAAAACATAACATATAAATAACTTGATGGTCTGAATATTGTTCAGCCATACTCTTTCTTATTACATACACTTATTATATTGTATGTCATTACTCAAAATGTTCATACTCTTCGTAACATAGAAATAACTCCTTCTTATTAAAAAAAACAATTATTATCTTGTATGTCATTAATTAAAATGTTCATACTATTCATAACATAGAACTAACTTCTTCTTTTTTAAACACAATTATAATAGTGTATGTCATTATTCAAAATGTTTATACTATTCATCTCCTTATACCTTCCTTACTTATATATCAATACAAACATATTATTGTAAACTTCTGCCTTCTGGGTTTACACTCCTCTAAACATCAAACAAACAAATTACTTTTTATTTACTCAATAACATAACAATTTTGTGAGTATTGTATTGATACTCTATATTCTATATAGATAAACCTTCTAGTTATTCTTTTGGTAATTGAATATGTTTTTTTTTATATTTCTTACCCTCATACCACGCTGTTTCATACAGTTTAACACAATTCACTTATTTGCTTATTCACCATTTGGTTATGGTTTTGGTTTGTTACACTGGGTCACTATTCTTTTCCTTAAAATTATAAGTTGTTTATTTTAATATTACCACCACTTAACTTTTTATTGTTACCATTTCCTACCTATCTCTCACTCTTGGAGCGGGTTTTAGAACACAGTTTTATAGTCATTTTCCTGTATCTTATGTTCTACTTCTTCTCTCACTATAGGGTTATTAATAATACATATATTCTATTAACAAATGTTTTCCCTTAATTACTATTGGTAGTGTACTTTTTGTTTACATACTCTATATAATACTTGTTACTATTTTTTGCTTTATTATTTGTGTTCTGGTATTGTTTGTCTACCTTTGATTATTTTATTTGTCTTTATATATCCTATCACTGGGGTTGCGGCTTGTTCTACCTACTCACTTACCATATCTATTGGGTTATTTTGGTTAAATCGCATTGTACTATCGTTTTTCAAGTTTTGTTTCGTTGCTTGCTACATTTCTCTTATCAGAGGTTACTTTTATTATTACATTTATCTGTTTGATCGCATAATTATGTTAACTACCCATTCCTTTATCTCTGACTCATCCCTTTTAATTCATAGTGTTAATCATCTAGTACTTTATTCTTATCATGTTGCTTCATAAATGTATTTTGAAGATATGTACCCTTACAATATGCATTACACTAAGTTGTAACAAAATTTAGTGGTTATTTTCTAAATGCAGTGGTTTGTTTAATAGCGGTTAATGAACAACGAAGGTTCTGTAGATCTATCTTCCTTTGGTATTACTGAGCGACGAATTTTCTTATTGTTTTATGTTGGTAATATTTTGCTATCAAATATAGGTATATTTTATGTATACAGATGCGTTGTGCGTTAAATGTTATGTCAATGAAAATTTTAAATTATATTTTATTGCAATCCGTCGAAAGGGTAAATGACTGACTTTAGCAAATAGAGAAATTCGATTATACGGAAATGATTGGTAACGACGGTAAGTTGAGACGATCCAGCCGACATTATAGAACTAGGTCACAACATTGCCTTGCAGCAGTGGATGTTTAACAGCTCGTGAAATATAACCTGATCTCTACCCTTACTGCAACACGTTAACTATGTTTATATTTCGTACCAGCTTTTAATGACGTATACGATAAAACAGATTGACTGATACAAGGAAACAAATAAAATTTGGAACATACGGTATGTATAGCCTATAAAGTAAATCTTACCTCTTGACTTCTCTTAGAGTGTTCTTCTAAAGTTATCACAATATGAGCATTTAATTAGAAATATAAATCACGGAAGAATAATTTATCTCTTTGATCAAACGACAGCCTTCATCGCCGTTGACTAAAGATTATTGACTTATGTCAATTCTATATTCGTTAATTATTATTGATTGATGAGATAAAATTAATTAATGTGTCAGTGTCACGTATAGATTATATTGTGTACATGTATAAGTAATACCCAATATTGAAGTAACTGCAGTACAGTTGTAATTACTCAAATGATTTCATGATCATGATAAATGTTTACTAGAATCAGTAATGATTCAAAAGTTATGTAGGGACCTATAAACCGATATGTTGTTTTCAGTCGCATTATCATAGGCAGGTTATGTCATAGAATAAGTCAGACAATTAGAAACTTTTATTAATTTATATGGTGCATATATCATAGTCATCATTACCACATGACCTTTCACGCTAGGACTCCACGAAAAAAGGGAAAAATATTCGAATCAATATAAAGAATTAATTATATGTTATACATAATTGCTCTCAATTTTCATTAAAGCATACGAAGTCAAATATTATTTGAAGTTTGATACTTGATTTCCGGAAAACAAAATTCTCAGCAGGTTTACTATTTCCTGATATTAATTTTGTGACTTAAAATTTGTAATTTAAAACTTCTGAAGTAAGAAGTGATAACGCCACTGTTTCATATTTTAAAATGTAGTTTTTAACTTATATGTATCTACATTGAAATGTTTCGAATAACAGAAAGGCCCCAGGATTACAGCGTTATCAACTTCATTAGCGAGTTCCACTAACAATGTATAACTCGTTAGTTTTTTACAATCACAAGGCAACGTGTTGCCTGTGTTGCACATTTGTTACACTATCTATTTACTTTAGTCGTCTACAGGCGGTGAACTTAATCATACGCTCAAACTGTCCTGAACTAATTACATAGTAAACAGTATGCAATTGGACATCAATATTCGTTAATGGACCAGCTGATATAGTAACAGCGATACACCAGCTAGTATCTCAGGCATCAGCTTACGAATGTGTATAAATCCAATGGTACTGAAATTTTGATTAATAATTTATAAACATTATAACTAAATAATATACATTGTACTGTGTACATATTAAAATAATGTACGATATACTTCTATCTACCTATGTATCGTATCTATCTATGCAACTTGTCATGTCTTGCGCCCTAGTAGTCTGGTCTCCAGTCTTTGCAAATTACGATCCCTCATTATCTCAATGTTTCAATCATTCCGGTTCCTGTGATATCAAATTCGACATGTGCTAATTGTTTTAGCTTATTATTTCCAATTTCGTCTCGACTCAATTTTAAAACTCCGTCGCTAGTAAAGCTGTTTTACAGCTTTATCAGTCATTTCCTAACTCTCGTATGTAGCAATATTATTGTGCGTATGGATTTGTACAATCGCCTTTTTTTGGCATTTGTATATGTTTGGTAACTTTCTTATTCCAAATCTCTAAGTACAAGTGTTGAATCGTCAGTCTATATTTGCCAATCCTTTGCTTTATTTCCGGTGCACTTCCTCAGTCAGCTGATACGAGAGTCCCGTGACTGTTGCGCCGTCCTCCATTTCTAGGTCTTCACCTGCGCCACAGACAGCGAAACATTTTTTCAATATAGAAACATATAAAAATATATATATATGTAGTCAATTATATTACAATTTTGTTTTCCATTATCAAGTTGTCAATGAATTTGCTAATTAATGTAAAGTTTTAAAAAATCTGAAATTATGTAACACACTGGCATTATTATCACGTTAAATTTAAACTGTATATGAGAAGTTATAGATGAAATATGTCAGAGTACGCAGCACGAGAAATACAATTATTTGACTGTTGTTTCTTTGCGAGAAGATCGTTGGAGACTGTTTTCTGTCACAGTTCATTAAGAGTTGAAGTTATTTAATTCCTTAGTCCCGATAAACGATTTCTAAAAATAATAGGCCTATGTAGTCATTAATTCAATAATATTAAATGAACTGCATGTGTTATGTATGCCTTTCACACACAGTAAAAGCTTTCTGTTATCGTTTATATAATTGAAAATAACAAAATAAAACTATTACAATCTATATGCGTAGGACTGGTATATTGTTTCTGTCTAAGCTGAAACATTATAAATACTTATATAGAAGATGGTGAGAATACAGTATGCCTAATACACTTCATTTGTGACGATTTAAATTGTGACATTTACAGAATAAAAAAAAAAATTTAATTAATTAAGGTTGCGTACAATTAACCATTTAAATCTCACAATAATAATAATAAAAACATGTAGGTACTAAGTGTGAATGGAAGAAGTAATTAATAAGGGCAAAGTATCCATAAAGAAAAGGCATATTGTAAATAATTATTATGTTCGTATTTAACCCTTTGCTTTCTATCAAGCGCCTACCTGTTGATACCGGACTCGACCTGTTTTCCGAGTCTACTGTAATTAAAAATAATAGAGTAAACTAATGTTAATAATTAAAGTATCTGTAGACACAGATAGTAACTAAAACAATTAATTTAAATGATGTATTTTTATCTAGCGATAGTTTGTATAAATAAAAAGTTTATTTAAAGAGAAAACAGGAACTATATATGCTCGCGGAATAAACACCCCACTCTCTCTCGTCATGTACGAGGGTAGCGGATAAAAAATCGCTCTCTTGCGATGACGACGCCCAGCTGTGCAGACGCACGAGCAAAATGCTCTGTTCAAAAGTTATACAATTTGTTGTTAGTGTGGATTAATTAATTATTATTTTGTATTTTACTAACCGTTACAAAAAGTGTAACATGTAACGTTAACAAAAAGAAAATTCCAAAAACTTTGTAACAAGAAGAAAGATGTAACTACAAACGACGAGTGTTAATAAAGAAAAAACGATGACTGCAATCTTCACCGATGGACGAATTTTTTCAACATCTGACCTGTGGTCATGGACCATCTAAATGAGAACTCTAGTATACCCTACCGATGATGCAGTTCGAGACATCTGAGAATCAACGAGTATCGGTGTAGAAGACTCTACCTATCCTGCAGACGTATTAAGCCATGAACAACAGAGACCAGACCAAGACGAGGACGACGTTTTAGGACTCCCAAGACGGAACCACATGGAGGCGATTACTACATCCAAAAAATAGAGGTGACTCGATAGCACGTCTATCGAGAAATAATGATAATATTTTTGTAACACAATACTCTATTTAAGAGACTTACAGAGACGATTGATTTTATAAGAATATAAAAACTTAAATTTGAGAACTTAATTGTAACTATTCAATATCATTCAATTGTAACAGTTTAGATATTAACGTAACGTAGTGTTATTAATACCATTCTTCTAATGGAATATATATAAAGCAAAAAGGTAAAGTCTTGCAAGCTAAAATTTTGAATTAAATATAATTAAAAGATTAGAGACTAAATACATATGGTTACCCGGATACGGGGGTATAGCTAGATAAATTTGTTGTGATCCCATATTCTAAATAAAGCATTTCACTTAATTTTACTAATTTAATTAATAACGTCATGGGATCTGTTCTTTGGAGTAAATGTTATATTTCAAATGTTTAATAAAGCAAGTCTTCTTGTTACACACATTTACTGAGTATATAAATCAACAGTCTCACCTTCCCTGATTCCTTGTATGTCTTACTGTGTGTTGTTCTGATTTAAATTTCAGCTCGTCTCGAATAAGGCAGCCTGAAATAATTGGCTGAACCAATTATTTTGGGTTCCCTCCGTTATAACTCTAAAGAAGAGGTTATACATTGTGTACATGTCTCCTTCTTAAATACAGAACAGCACAAATTTATTTCCTGAAAGTCGTATATTAGGGTAATTGTGCATTTATTTTACATCCACTTTGTTTTAAAAACTTCAGATTATAAACAACTTGTTTGGTTAATATAATTTTTTACACGCTCAGACAATAATTTTCTCTGTACTCAGACGATCGGCATATCGAATTTTCTGTTCGGCATCTGTAAAGATGGTTTAATATATCGCTTGGCACAAGGTAGTCGACCTGAAAATATATGTTGACTGCATAGTATACAACATATACAGCATAATGACTAACAGCATATGCTTATACAGGATAATATAAATAAAAGAATTAAACATGAATCATTAATTATGTAGTTATTCAATTAGTCATTATCCACTAATAAATATTAAAAAAATATACATTAAATAAATAAATAAAAACTTTTGTTTTAGATTTTTCGGCACTCGTGTATAAGAAAACTTACTATTATGAAAAATTTGTTTCGTTTGCATATAACAGTTTGTTAATTGAGAATAACCTAATCTAAAATAAACTAAACACGTTTCGGCTGCAGAGACTGTATGCGTTTATTTCTACACCGCGCATATCACGTTACCGTTTCAACACGTTACAAAACAGTTAAACCTATATTGAAAATGTTTGATACTTTAAGGAAAAATTTCGTTGTTACTAGCATACCTTTAATATACAAACACACACGTTATGTCGAGAAAAATAGTTTCTCATTCTCATTGCCTGACCTTTTGACAACTCGATATATGATCTATTCTCAATCATTTAATAATTTTTAGTGTAATACACAATTGTATATAATTAAATATTATAATCATAGATATTTTTAAATTGGTTTTTATTTTAATTTAAATAAGCTGAGAAATTTTGATACGATATTTCATTAATTGTTAAGATAATCCTAAGTTCATTTCCATTTCAGAGTTTTAGTGTTAGTAGAGTATTTTAACTACAAGACTTATTTGCACGCAAATATACTAATATCTGTCATTTCAATATTAGTCTATCACAATTCTATCACTTAAATTTTATTAATTTTCTACTTTTTACAATTTATTAGTAGCTGAAATGAAGGTGGTTTCGTAGGGTTACTTAGAATGAAGAGCTACTCACTAACTTCTCCACTCACTTCTTTACTCACTATAAATCTTCTTACTATTTTCCAATTTTAACGGGATCTTTTTTTGTTTTGAATCAATGAATGCCACTTTGTGCACTTTGTCCAACAGACGTTTGGGATCTGTTCCGTACTTCAAAAAATCGAGGTTTATTAGAAACTTCCTCGTGCCATTTTACCACCAACTTTCAAGTGATAAGACTAAGTGTATAACGGTGTCGGCTGCTGCTCGCAGAACGTGTACATACATATGTAATAATTTATGTTCAACGGATTATGTATAAACTTACAATATGGAAAACTACACTTTATTTTTAAAATGACTCATAAGGGAAGATAATTTCGCAGTATCGACACAGTTGTTTAAAGTATTATTTATTCTATACTAAGGCTTAGTAGACTAGTACTTCTGGCGCCCTGCTATTAAATTAGACGTCTCTGGTCCAATTCTCGGGCGTACGATCAAGATGTCAGGTCTACTCAGCCTACAGAAAGCCTGTGATTACCTGGGATAGTAATGGGCGGCTGAAAGCATTGCCTTCCTTCCATGTCTGACGGCTCACATATGGCAGCCGACCGTGCCAACTCTGAAACTCATGATATAAATAAAGAATCCATTATTACTATTATTGTCTGTGCATACCTTTAATAAGTCCAGCATATCAATTGGTATATCAAACAATTATAGTTAATTGATTCAGACAATCGGTTTGTGTTTAATACCTATTAAATATTTTATTTATTTATTCAAATTAATGGTATGTAATTTACAAGAATAGATATATGCAGTTCTGGTGCGATACAGACAGCAAATCGCGTTTAGAATTACAGTATCGAAAAATTAAGTTGTAACTTATTAATATTAAGTTAGTTTTAATTCAAAGTACAGTAGACCTACATTTACTGAATTCATTATCTGCTGCAATACACTTTCTAAGTATATCTGTAAATATTCTGTAGGCCTACTCATCAATATACTTTACATTGCCCTATTTATAATGTGAAGCAACATCGCTCCTGCCTGTTTGAAATTTACTCTCTTTTAACTTAATATTTCTTAAATATAAAATAAAACAGATATACATTAGCAAGAAGACATCGCCAGGCAACAATTGCTAACGCTAAGAGGAAGTAATGTAGTAACGTGTAGAAAAATGTAATCTGTTCAATGGTCGAAAACCTTTGCATACAATAATTTTGTAAGTTAACAATGTCCAGCACACAACGTTGCAACAAATAAGTAAAGTCGCCTGTTTCAAATGCCCGCATACAATAACTAACTCTTAATACTTCACACTAAATACAGTTGCTGATTTCATAATGTAAAAATAATAATAATAATAATAATAATAATAAAATAAAAAGTGAATATCTGAAAATAAATAAGGCATTACAGTACAGCTGTGAAGCCAGAAAGCATATATGCAAGTGAATATCTAGCATTGAATTATAATTTAGTCAAAGTAGAAATACTGGAAAGAATATTGGATACTGGAGTTATTAGGAAAATATTAGGCCCACAAAAACTTCAGAAGGTTAGAAGTTAAGAAGTAATGATGAAATATATCAAAGTATAGAAAATATAACAGAAACAATGAGAAAAAAGACTATTATTTTTGGACAGTTATGTAAAATGGACGACAATAGGTTAACAAATATCTGTGGGGAAGAAGTCAACATCAAGTTGGATTAAAAAACTCCAAAAGAATTTTAAAAATGTATTATAAACGCAGAATAAGAAACTAAAAGAGACGTTTTTCGGGAAAAGTGTTAAAAATGGAAAGAGTCCATGGTATTAGACAAAAAAACGCAGTTTCAAAATGGTCTGAAGACAGGAAGAAGGGGTACATAGTGAAAAGATGAAAGAATATTGGAGAAAACGAAAAGAATAACAAAGAATAAAGAGTTGAAATTTGCATGTGGTCCTTAGATGACCGACAGAAAAATAGTAACAATAATAATAATTATCATCATCATCGTCGTCATCATCATTATAAAAGATGTCCGGCCACTCTATAGGTCCGGCCTAACTTTCAACAGACAATTGACATGGAATGGACACATGGACGATCTGGCTACGAGGTGTAAATCGTCGTTGAACGCAATCAGGTGCATCTCCCATATGATGGGAAGAGGAGAGAGAAATTTTATTTCGTCTGTATTGCGCGCTGGTGTTATCCAAATTGCATTACGGAAGCACGGTGTACTCTTCTGCCAACAGGTGGTGCTTGAAAAAGCTGGATCCTGTTCACAACACTGGGGTGCACTACGCAACAGGAGCGTTCCCTACTGTTCTGCTCAAAGCTTATATTGTGAAGCAGGAATGACGGATTTAGATCTGTGATGTCAATTGCTGTTGCTGAGATACGTGGCAAAAATATTATCACTAACGATAATATTATAAACCATGTTGCTAGCAAACAACAGTCTTGCTAGGGTTTACGACCGCCGTCCTACGTTCACCAGACCATCCGGCATTCATTTACTCGAAATAATCCGGGTCTACAACATCGGGGCGCCGATGGTTCAATCGTACGCTCCGTGCGAGGTACCACCCTGGCTGCTTCGCAAACCCAATTGCCGGCTGGATGTCGCCAGTAGAAGAAAGAAATCGTGCCTCCCAACTGAACTGAAATTCCTGTTAAGATCAGTACTGGAAGAATACGTCGAGGAACACACCATTGTGTACACTGATGGGTCGAAAACGGAGAGCAGAGTGGCCAGTGCGTTTGCCATCGACGGCGCCTCCCACTCCTGGACGCTTCCTAAAGCGGGAAGCCTATACACCGCCAAACTGTACGAGGTGTGGCAGGCTCTTCGTTTCTGTGAATACCGAGGTGACAAGAAATTTGTTATCTGTACGGATTCACTGAGTTTTCTAACTAGCATGGACAATCCGAGCACAAGGGATCCATTATTACAGTAGATAATGGCGCTATGCCATGCATTAGAAGATCGTGGCTTATCTTTTACTATCGTTTGGTGCCCGGGTTGTGTACGTATTGAAGGGTAACGAAGGTACCGAAGAAGCTGACGCTGGAGACAGCCCACGAGTCAATGCAATTGCCATACGACCTGTTAAAGTAACACTAGCCATCACAAGCACCGTTATTATTGTGTGGCAGGAGACGTGGAACACACGGCAGAGCAAACTTTCTGCCGTGAAGCAGAGCGTCAGTAAATGGCAAGCAGCAGGTGACCGCAGTCGTCGTGAACAAATTTGCATCACAAAACTGCTCATTGGGCACACGAACTTGACGTCTTCGTACCTCCTAAAAGGACTCGTCTGCACTTGTGGTGAAGCACTTACAGTGAAACAAATCATCGAAGACAGTAGTCCTGTCTGCGGAAATGAAGCACAGACACAGAGTAAAATGTAACCTGAAAGAAGACCTCAAAAATGAACCGTTAGCGATAGACAGAACTCTGTTTTTCCTAAAATCTTTTAAGGTTTAAGACCTGATGACGTGGACCGGGATATTGCGGGGGGCTGAGAGAGTCACATCACGCGTTCTGTACGGATGACACCAGTGGTGGAATGCAGAAATTAAGCAAAGGATCACAGAGAAGCGGAGAGCTGACAGCACAGATTTAAATCGGCGGGTACTCACTTTACATAACCTGACCGCTTGCAAGCACCTTAGATCTGAGGCTCAGCGAGAGAATCTGATTGCTAGAAGCTCCAGTTAGAAGAAACTTTTATCACACGGTCGATCGCAGCACCGATAGTCTCAAGGCTGGTGGGGGCAAATAGTAGTTTATCGGCGTACAAGCTCGTGAAGGCCCTTAAACAGGATTGTCAAGTGGTGTGAAACAAAGATAAATCTGTAAAAATTTTGACTGCACATAATGCCATGTTCAGTGGTTCGAATGGCTTTAAATTCCTATAATTATAATTTCCTGTAGAAGTTCGAATAGCTATAACTAAGATCTCATCAGCTGAAACGATCGTACAGAGAAAACACTGTAAACAGATCGTACATTGCCTGTAATCGAACAAATGGAACTGCCTGGAACAGCCGAGAGCTTCCTCCACCCGTCTGTCCGTCTAGCCCAGCAGGTGCATGTTTCTTCAAGGCCGCGATCAATTACGCTCTAGTGTTTTTGAGTACCTGTTGACCGATGACCGACCGATGACCGATGAAACCTACTATACGTTCACCAATGTGGATATAAGAAACGAATTCTGAAACACTTGTGCTAATTATTTAAACAACGACAGCTGCCGCTTTGATGTCAGTTTACGTCGGACGATTACTCAGTGCGTTCAAGTGGATATTAGTGTAAAGTGGTTATTGTGCGCGACTCTGTTATCGCGTTGACATTATTACTGCGTGTGGACAAAAATAATTGAATTATTGCAGAAGTATAATCTTGTTAAATAACGTGTTGATTTCAAACTTTTAATTATAATTAATTAAAACTGGTGATTAGTGACTTAATTGGTGTCTTTATTTTATTTTCTACTGTACCATACGACGTTCAGTGAGACCGGTGTAACAATATTTATAAACGATGCTGGTACCACTGCACCAGGACCAGGTACCTGCAGGAGGCAAAAGAGAATATCGGTCCATGCAGCATCTTAAAATATCTGTCGAAGACAACTAAATCGATTCTATTAAATATACACAATAACATATAAACGCAAGGGGCTTATCCACAAGCGTGGAAGGTAACAGTTGTTAGATCTGGTCAGAGAATTATCGTCCAGTGTCTGGAAAACATACCGTTTAAGAATGTTGGTTGAAAAAATAGGCAAAATCAGTCCAACAGTGTTGGACCGATGAAACCTACTATACGTTCACCAATGTCGATGCAGGAAGTGACTTCTGATAAACTGGAAAACGCAGTCCAAACTTGTTGGCAAAATCAGTGCATCCGTGTTGGACCGATGAAACCTACTATACGTTCACCAATGTGGATATAAGAAACGAATTCTGATAAACTGGAAAACGCAGTCCAAACTTTTGGCAAAATCAGTGCATCCGTGTTGGACCGACGAAACCTACTATACGTTCACCAATGTGGATATAGGAAACGACTTCTGATAAACTGGAAAACGCAGTCCAAACTTGTTGGCAAAATCAGTGCATCCGTGTTGGACCGATGAAACCTACTATACGTTGTAACGTCACAGAACGTTCCATAAAAAGAAATCATTTATATAGTAAGTTAGCATAAGAGAAAAGTGAAGTGAACAGTATCGAACCCAAGTAGTCCCAAAAAATTGTGTAATTTTGTATAATAATTATTTCTATCAACTTGAAAAAACGACCAAACTATGACTAAGACAAAACCCCATATATATTATTCAAGTGAACAAGAGTGAAAAAACCATAAGACACTATAAGAGAGAGAAATAATGTCAGAATCCACCAGAATGAAGTCAATAATTATTAAGTTTTATAACTATGAATATAGTATTAAAAACTATTTTTTGTGAATAAATGGACATGATCCATCCTTATATTATGTGATGTAAATAAAATAAATGTATTAAATGACTTAAATACATTATTAGAAAGAGTTTAAGTTAAAATAAAAATTGTATATTTGCAATGACAAAAAAATATTAATGTGTTGGATTTGAGACCATACACCAAGATTTATTGAAAAAATTAATTATCATCAGATTTAAATAAAAACTATATGTAATTGTCAAGCAGACAATAGTGAACAATTTATCTTAAATAAAGGAAGCTGTCAAATGAATAAAAAGCAGTCAAAATAGCCAAAAACAGTGTTAACAAAAAACATGTAATAGGCATCTAATATTGTATAATTTATGAATTTAATGTTGCCAAAATGCAACCAAACTGTATTAGAAAGCTGTAATATGATATAAAGCAACTATACTAATATACCTGACCAACTTTAACATTGTAATAGTCAAGTCAGCAAAATATTTACTTATACCATGTATGGCTGAAGCCAATTATCCAGTACAAAAATAATCAGATCTGGCTAAAATACTTACATAATACTAACAAAAATGAGATAGAAAGGTACAATACATCAAAATACCTTAATAAGAAATAAACTCAGTTGAAAGTAAAGTCAATTCTAAAAGAATTTAACTATTTAGAGTGAGATTTGTCACACCATAAAAAAATGACATCTCAAGACAATCAATGATGCTATGTCATCTTGTGATAAATATAAAATATGTACAAAGTAACCAGGTATCACAAAAGATAGACAAAATAATAAACTCTGTGTGTATAGTGGTGAAATAACACATATATTAAGGAAAAAGACTAATCATTGTATTAGAAAATTGACAAGAACCTAGGCCATGAGCAGAGGCCATATAAAATTGTATTTATTTGTGTTTTATTGATGTTAAATTTGTTTATTTTGTTGTAGGAGAGTAGTAGTAGTAGATGTCCAGCTTGTGAAGGGAACTTTATAACTCCACAACAATTTTTGTTAATAATATTGAGTTTTTAATGACTACAACTCAAGGTGAGGGTTGTAAATTGTAATGTTTTTTAGACTTAAGTTAATTAGATACCAATCATATTTAGTATCGCTAGATTCAGTTAAAAACAAGGAATTTAAATACATTAATGGCATACAAATTGTAAGTACTAATGTGAAACTGTTTGATAAATACCAGTGTAAATTTTGAAATATCCATTGTATGAAGAATAAGAAATTCGTTCTAAAAGCTTCTACGGAAGTGAAAATTGTTCTATGACATTCCATTTAGTTTATTCTCGAACAATCTAGAAAGAATTTTTATACAAATATACCGGAAGTCGACGAAAACAGTCATCCCGATTTAGTATAAAAGCGAGACAAAATTTGACCACAAAACACTTGAAGATTGAACGCCAGAGCTGATGCATCTCACACAACACTGATCAACGCAGCTAAGGCGAAACCGAGAGGCGAGAAATCGACAAGACACGGCAGGAAGGCTTTTCCCGTACATAGACATACCCGACTGACTTAACCTCAACGAGAGTCGCCAAAAAGTATCGCTGAAATAGAGCAGCGATACGGCAAATTCTAATAGAAAGCACGCAGCCAGAACGTCGACGGCCCAGGAGGGTCCCAACATTTAATAGAGAACGAATTCTGCTGTGTTCGCATTGACTGACTAACGTGACAAATAATTCCCCCGAACGTAACAAACAATACACTAGCCTTCCTCAACACTGCATGAGAATCAGCGCTGCGGTGGCAGATTTCTGAATCAACGCTAAACAGATGATTCGTAGTGGCGGCGTTTGAACGAGATTTTACTGCCAAACGTTTTGACAAAAAGTGCGGAAAAAGTAACGATCGAAAAAATTGACTTTAAATAGCTTCAGTGTACACCCGAAGAGGCGAGATCGAGAAACTACCCGAAGGAAGTGTCCAGTGAGAGAATAAACGACCATTGGAACGTGAGTTTACCAAAATTAAAATCATTGTTACCTGGTTACATTTATCACACAGTTGTACTTTACACGCCACACATACACCTTCAAATCACTTAGTTTTTTTCTTGTAAGGCATCTAATTGATATGTCTTGGTAGTTCAAAGGAGTCACGTCCTGAGATTAAAGTTTTTTCATATATTAAACTCATGCTTGTCAACTGAGTCAGAATCTGAATTATACTAGCCGATACTTGATTGGACATATAAAAAATTGTCAATAATAATAACTTGTAAAATTTTTTCTCTGCAATTTTATAATTTTTATGAATGATAGTCCTTCAGACGATTTGTTTGTTGTTTTTAAAGAATCATTAAACATAACTGATTTTTCAAAGCTAAACTGACTTGTTTAAATTTTTTCGTAGATTTAAAAATTTTATCAATCACATTTAATTTTTTTTCTTGGAACAAACGTTTCCAAGTGGTGCCCACAAAAAGCATAGTTTTAAGTTGTGTTACAGGACTACATCACTGCAGAGGATCCAGTCAACAGGGTAAGTAACAAAAGTGCGCGGAGGTAACGCCCGACACAATTACAACACAAACATTACTTTTCACCCTATAATTCTTTACGTTATAAATTGGGAGCCCAACTAGTGAGGCTTGAAAAAGACGGAACAAGCCCGGCAACTACCAACATATTAAAATGCCGCAACCAAAGGGAAAGAAGGTGAAGAAGACTGCGGAACCCGAGTTAAGTGTGGAAGACGGAGAGGCAGTACAGGTCGAGGAAATAGAATTAGAACCGCCCACACTAGAAATGGAAAGACCGGTACAAACGGCAGACGAATTGGAGGAACAAACGGGAGAAGAACCCATACAAATGGTAGAACAAACAGAAAAACCCGAACCAGAAAAAATAACAGAGAGCGTTGACGCGAATGTTTTAAGGATGATGTTCCAAACGCTAAACGAAAATATGAACAAGAATATAGAGTCTCTGAAGGAGGAGAATAAAAAAAGTAATGAGCAAATGTTCCAAAGGATGGAAGAAAAAATGAACAAAAACACAGAATCGTTAAAGGAGGATATGAAAAAAAATAGACAGGAAGACAAGGAGGAGAATAATAAAAATATGGGGAAATTAGACAAAAACATAGAATCTTTAACCGAGAAAATAGATGACAATGGGAAAAAGCTAGAGCTATTTCAGAAGGCGAATGGAAAAAGTATAGAGTCCCTGAAAAAAGAAATTAGCATAAAATACGAAACAGTAACCAAAAAGATCGATGATAATAAAATTGATAGTGACAGGAAGGTCGAGAATATGGAGAAACAGTTGGAAAGGTTACGGGAGGGAAACAATACACGTTTCGAAAGTATAGAGGAACAAGCAGTAGAAACCAAACAAGATGTTAGAAACCTCGAAAACAAGGTAAGGCAGGACCAAGACGCCATCATGCAGGAGGTAGGAGAAGTCCAAAAAGACGTTAGCGACATCACTAACAGGCTGGACGAACAGATAAAAACTAACAAAAATAGTATTATGGAAATAGACCAGAGAGAGAAAAACCTGCAGGAAAGATTAGAGGCGCTGAGAGACACACCAATACTAAACACTCATACGTGTCATGGTGAAAACAGGGAAGTAATCAACTTCCAGGACTATCGACGAAACCCAATGGAATTTTTGGAAAGGATGGAGGAGGTTATTGGGAGAAGTAGAGAAACAAGGTGGGACAGGATAAGAGAGATGCTTGACGAGACATTCAAAAATACTAAGGATAACTGGTGGATAGCGGTACGACCCGAAATAACGAATTTAGCAGAGTTTAAACGCCAATTTAAGGAAAAGTATTGGTCAGAGACCGCACAAACCAGGGTAAGAATGGACATTTTCTATGGCAAATACGATGCGTCCTATGGACAGTCCCCGACGTCTTATTTCCTGGGAAAGGTATGTTTAGCACGGAAGTTGATACCGCCGATCCCAGAAGAATGTTTGGTAAGGCAGTTAGCTGGACATTACAGCTATGGGATCAAGGATGCCCAATTATACCAACAAATTAGCAAAATAGCCGATCTGGACAAATTATTGGAAAATTGCGAATCCACAGGAAGGTTCCAGGATTACCAACCCCCCAATCGTAAGGTAGAGTACAACAACAATAATAACGGACCAAACCGGAATGGAGGTGGGAACGGTAATAATCTAAGCACCAATAATCAGAATAATAATATCCCACCAAATGGCCGAAATGATACCACTCAAGGCCCAATTAACCGCAACTATCCGGGACCAAACAGAGGTAATTACACCGGGAATAACTACGGTAGGAACTTCCACCAGGGAAACGGTTATCGCGGGAATAATTATAGAGGAAGTAATTACGGTCAACGTAATGGTTATCGCAACGGGGGAAACCAAGGAGGAAGCGGTAGGAGAAACCAAAATGAATATAGGCCCCAGGTAAATTATATGATGGCCGATAATCGACGGCCATATCCACCTAATGTACCCAATTACATGTTTTACCCACAACAGGCGCCAGGTAGCCAGGGTGATACGGCGAATAACCGGCAGCAGTTTTCAGAGGGTAGGAGTAGCGAACCACCCCGAAACGAAAGTAACAACCAACAAGAGCCAAACGCTAATCAAAATAATAATGAGAATCGGGTAACAGTTCACGAAAATCCGGGTTTTTCATTACAACATAATCAGGCAAATAATGACGAAAAACCCCGAGTATTTTATGTAAACCATGTATTGGCAGAAACTGGCCGAGAACCAGATAATGATCCCCAAACTGAAAGTGAGAGAGAGGAGGAATTCCGCTATGCAGAAAAATTATGGCCCAAACATGTGATGAGATGGTAAGGCCATGAAACCAATCATCCAGAATAAATGTCATAGACCAGGCATTTGAAGGAGTAGAGGTGAAAAACATCGAAGGTCGAATATTGAAAAGAGAAGGAATTAAAAAGGAATGGGAATAATAAATAAGGACATAATATAAGGGACACACAACCAAAAGGAGTTGAAATAATTAACCCAAACTGACAAATATAACCAAAATATTATCAAACATGAAAACAATACCTACGAGGTAACTGACATAATCAGGAACAAGGTAAAAGGAACGTATAACCTGACTTCATTAAAAAAGTACCATGATTAAAATATCGCGAGTCAAATACTCAATCAGTAACCAAGTACCATGACCAAAGACCCAAGTCAAATACAGCATCACAGAGAAGGTACCTTGACTAAACATGTCAACGTGAATTTTTTAACTTAGCCATAATTAGAAAGGAGATAGAGATTTTTAAATAAATATAAATATTATTGTATTATGATTATTATTAATAAATATTACGAGATGGACACATTCCACCATAGGCAAGATTTATTTCCAATAGCCATGTCAACGTATATTTACCAGCTTACCCGTACTTATAGAAGGAGAGAGATTGTTATTAATAAATACTACAAGATGGACACTTAGTAAAGGAGAAAAGAGGGAGAAATATTGCCATATATTTGATACTAAATGGAAATGATAAATGATAAATGAAAAAAAAAAAAAAGGAAAACAGTGTGTTACATAAGGAGGTAATGATGAATATGAATATAGCTATTAACATTGAATGATTTTAAACGATAATTTTACCTGCGGAGAACGATATATTAATATAATTGTGAATTAATCAGAAGAGTTTAAGAAAGGGAATTTATGTGTAGGAGCCTATGATCTTTGAATATTGTATTTTTTTTATTATTATTATTATTATTTGTTGCAAAGGTGCAATTATTATTTTCTGAACAGGGATGTGTTGCCTCTGATTTCAGTAGTTATAGACAGGAAGGGACAGAGAATGTATGCCATAGTGAGCCACTCTGACTCCCAACCCTCTATGTAAGTTAGGGATTTATATCAAAGATTAATTATAAAACATCAAGGTAAAAAGGAAAGGAACAGGTGATATGACAAAGAACGAACTAGGAATATTGAGTTGGATTAATATATTAAAGGAGTAGTACAGGAATTTAATTATAAGATAAAATAATGAGATATAAAGGAGCTAATAAAGGGTTATTATAGAGATGATAATTTCATCAAAACCAAAGATATGTTTTTCCAAAATTATCAACTTTAACGGGAGGCATATGTAACGTCACAGAACGTTCCATAAAAAGAAATCATTTATATAGTAAGTTAGCATAAGAGAAAAGTGAAGTGAACAGTATCGAACCCAAGTAGTCCCAAAAAATTGTGTAATTTTGTATAATAATTATTTCTATCAACTTGAAAAAACGACCAAACTATGACTAAGACAAAACCCCATATATATTATTCAAGTGAACAAGAGTGAAAAAACCATAAGACACTATAAGAGAGAGAAATAATGTCAGAATCCACCAGAATGAAGTCAATAATTATTAAGTTTTATAACTATGAATATAGTATTAAAAACTATTTTTTGTGAATAAATGGACATGATCCATCCTTATATTATGTGATGTAAATAAAATAAATGTATTAAATGACTTAAATACATTATTAGAAAGAGTTTAAGTTAAAATAAAAATTGTATATTTGCAATGACAAAAAAATATTAATGTGTTGGATTTGAGACCATACACCAAGATTTAATGAAAAAATTAATTATCATCAGATTTAAATAAAAACTATATGTAATTGTCAAGCAGACAATAGTGAACAATTTATCTTAAATAACGGAAGCTGTCAAATGAATAAAAAGCAGTCAAAATAGCCAAAAACAGTGTTAACAAAAAACATGTAATAGGCATCTAATATTGTATAATTTATGAATTTAATGTTGCCAAAATGCAACCAAACTGTATTAGAAAGCTGTAATATGATATAAAGCAACTATACTAATATACCTGACCAACTTTAACATTGTAATAGTCAAGTCAGCAAAATATTTACTTATACCATGTATGGCTGAAGCCAATTATCCAGTACAAAAATAATCAGATCTGGCTAAAATACTTACATAATACTAACAAAAATGAGATAGAAAGGTACAATACATCAAAATACCTTAATAAGAAATAAACTCAGTTGAAAGTAAAGTCAATTCTAAAAGAATTTAACTATTTAGAGTGAGATTTGTCACACCATAAAAAAATGACATCTCAAGACAATCAATGATGCTATGTCATCTTGTGATAAATATAAAATATGTACAAAGTAACCAGGTATCACAAAAGATATACAAAATAATAAACTCTGTGTGTATAGTGGTGAAATAACACATATATTAAGGAAAAAGACTAATCATTGTATTAGAAAATTGACAAGAACCTAGGCCATGAGCAGAGGCCATATAAAATTGTATTTATTTGTGTTTTATTGATGTTAAATTTGTTTATTTTGTTGTAGGAGAGTAGTAGTAGTAGATGTCCAGCTTGCGAAGGGAACTTTATAACTCCACAACAATTTTTATTAATAATATTGAGTTTTTAATGACTACAACTCAAGGTGAGGGTTGTAAATTGTAATGTTTTTTAGACTTAAGTTAATTAGATACCAATCATATTTAGTATCGCTAGATTCAGTTAAAAACAAGGAATTTAAATACATTAATGGCATACAAATTGTAAGTACTAATGTGAAACTGTTTGATAAATACCAGTGTAAATTTTGAAATATCCATTGTATGAAGAATAAGAAATTCGTTCTAAAAGCTTCTACGGAAGTGAAAATTGTTCTATGACATTCCATTTAGTTTATTCTCGAACAATCTAGAAAGAATTTTTATACAAATATACCGGAAGTCGACGAAAACAGTCATCCCGATTTAGTATAAAAGCGAGACAAAATTTGACCACAAAACACTTGAAGATTGAACGCCAGAGCTGATGCATCTCACACAACACTGATCAACGCAGCTAAGGCGAAACCGAGAGGCGAGAAATCGACAAGACACGGCAGGAAGGCTTTTCCCGTACATAGACATACCCGACTGACTTAACCTCAACGAGAGTCGCCAAAAAGTATCGCTGAAATAGAGCAGCGATACGGCAAATTCTAATAGAAAGCACGCAGCCAGAACGTCGACGGCCCAGGAGGGTCCCAACATTTAATAGAGAACGAATTCTGCTGTGTTCGCATTGACTGACTAACGTGACAAATAATTCCCCCGAACGTAACAAACAATACACTAGCCTTCCTCAACACTGCATGAGAATCAGCGCTGCGGTGGCAGATTTCTGAATCAACGCTAAACAGATGATTCGTAGTGGCGGCGTTTGAACGAGATTTTACTGCCAAACGTTTTGACAAAAAGTGCGGAAAAAGTAACGATCGAAAAAATTGACTTTAAATAGCTTCAGTGTACACCCGAAGAGGCGAGATCGAGAAACTACCCGAAGGAAGTGTCCAGTGAGAGAATAAACGACCATTGGAACGTGAGTTTACCAAAATTAAAATCATTGTTACCTGGTTACATTTATCACACAGTTGTACTTTACACGCCACACATACACCTTCAAATCACTTAGTTTTTTTCTTGTAAGGCATCTAATTGATATGTCTTGGTAGTTCAAAGGAGTCACGTCCTGAGATTAAAGTTTTTTCATATATTAAACTCATGCTTGTCAACTGAGTCAGAATCTGAATTATACTAGCCGATACTTGATTGGACATATAAAAAATTGTCAATAATAATAACTTGTAAAATTTTTTCTCTGCAATTTTATAATTTTTATGAATGATAGTCCTTCAGACGATTTGTTTGTTGTTTTTAAAGAATCATTAAACATAACTGATTTTTCAAAGCTAAACTGACATGTTTAAATTTTTTCGTAGATTTAAAAATTTTATCAATCACATTTAATTTTTTTTCTTGGAACAAACGTTTCCAAGTGGCGCCCACAAAAAGCATAGTTTTAAGTTGTGTTACAGGACTACATCACTGCAGAGGATCCAGTCAACAGGGTAAGTAACAAAAGTACGCGGAGGTAACGCCCGACACAATTACAACACAAACATTACTTTTCACCCTATAATTCTTTACGTTATAATGTTCACCAATGTGGATATAAGAAACGACTTCTGATAAACTGGAAAACGCAGTCCAAACGTTTGGCAAAATCAGTGCATCCGTGTTGGACCGATGAAACCTACTATACGTTCACCAATGTGGATATAGGAAACGACTTCTGATAAACTGGAAAACGCAGTCCAAAACCTGTTGGCAAAATCAGTGCATCCGTGTTGGACCGATGAAACCTACTATACGTTCACCAATGTGGATATAGGAAACGACTTCTGATAAACTGTAAAACGCAGTCCAAACTTGTTGGCAAAATCAGTGCATCCGTGTTGGACCGATGAAACCTACTATACGTTATAACCAACTTCTATTTCTCTCTCACAACTGGTTGTGTGTGGTCGTATAGCCTTCTTCAACAACCTCACGTTGGAGTCGTCAATTTATAACAAATAGCAAAGTGTGTATGGGTTGTTATGTGTTGTAAAATGTCGGGCGTTACCTCCGCGCACTTTTGGTACTTCCCGGTGATTGGATCCTTTGCGGTGATGTAGTCCTGTAACACAACTTAATACTATGTTTTTTGTGGGCGCCAGTTGGAATCGTTTGTTCCAAGAAAGAAATGTGGTTATTAAAGAAATTAAAATTTTTAAATCTTACTTCTATAAAAAAATGTAAACAAGTCAGTTTAGTTTGAAAAAAAATAAGGTAAGTTTAGTGATTCTTCAAAAAACAAATCGTCTGAAGGACTAACATTCATGAAAAGATTATAAAATTGCAGAGTTACAAAGAAAATTCATAAGTTATTATTATTATTGACAATTTTATTCATCCAATCAAGTATCGGCTAGTATTTTCAATTTTTTACTCAGTTGAAAAGCATGAGTTTAATACGTGAAAAAATCTTTACTCTCAGGACGTGACTCCTTTCAACTACCAAGACATATCAATAAGATGCTTTACAAGAAAAATTAAGTGATTTGAAGGTGTGTGTGGCATGTGTAGTACAACTATGTGACAAATGTAACCAGGTAAAAAAATGACTTTAATTTTCGTAACTCACGTTCCAATGGTTAATTAATCTCGCACTGGACAATCCTCTCGGGTAGTTTTTTTCAATCTCGCCTCTTCATGTGTGCACTGAATTTATTTTAAGTAAAAAATGCGATCATTTACAATTTCCGCACTTTTTGTGAAACGGTTTGGCAGTAGATTTTTGCTCGAATCCCGCCGTTTACAGGTCAGTTCTTTCGCGTTGGTTTCCAAATTGGCCGTCGCAGCGCTGACACCCTTGCAGTAGCGAGAAAGGCTTTGTGTATGTAATACGTTATGGGATTTTTTTGTCATGTTAGTTTGTCTTTGCGAACACAGCAGAATTGGTTCTCTATTTAAAATTTTGGTCCCTCCTGGGCCGCTGACGTTCTGGCTGCGTGATTTCTATTAAAATGTGCCGTGTTGCTGATCTATTTCAGCAACACATTGGCGTAGATTCTTGTAGAGGTTAAGTCAGTCTATTTGTCAATGTACGGGAAAAGCCTTTCTTCGTGTCTTGTGTCGATTTCTCGCCTTCGGTTTCGCCTTGGTTGCGTTGATCAGTGTCGTGGGTGATGCGTCTGTTCTGGATTTCAAGCTTCCAGTGTTTTTGGGTCGAAATTGGTCTCTCTTTTATACTAAGTCAGGCTGATTGAGTTCATGAACTTCCGGTATATTTGTGTAAAAATTCCTTCTAGAATGTTCGAGAATAAAGAAATGGAACGTCATGGAACAAATTTAATTTCCGTCGAAGCTTTTAGAACAAATTTCTTATTCTTCACACTAAGGATATTTCAAAAATTACTCTGGTATTTGTCAAACAGTTTTACATCAGTACTCACAATTTGCATGCCATTATTACATTTGAATTCTCTGTTTTCAACTGAATCTAATGATATTAATTATGATTGGTTTTTAAATAAACTAACTCTAATAAGTAACACAATATACAACTCTCACCTTGGGTTGTTGTCATTGAAATTCAATTTTTATAACAAAAAATTGTTGTGAAACTATTATGTTTCTTCCACAATATGAACACATAATATTACTATCTTCCTATAACAAAACAAACAAATTTTAATATATATAATACACAGATAATTTCAATTGTATATGGTCCATGCCTATGACCTAGGTTGTTGTCAATGTTACAACACAATAATTAGTCTCTTTCTTTAACATATATAGGATTTCACTAGCGTACACTAAGAGTTTATTACATTGTCTGTCTTTTGTGATACCTGGTTACTCTTTATACATATTATCCTTATTGCAGGATAACATAGCATCATATTGGTTTGCCTGAGATGTCCTTTTATCATAGTGTGACAAATCTCACTCTTATAAGTTAAATTCTTTCATAATTGATCTTATTTTTAACTGAGTCTGTCCGTTTTTATGGTATACTGAAGTATTGTACCATTCTCTTTTATTTTTGTCAACATTTTGTAAATATTTAACCAGATATGACTATTTTTTGTACTGGTTGATTGGTCCCAGCCATACATGGTATAGGTAAATATTTTGCTAACTCGACTATTACAATGTTAAAGTTAGTCAAATATATTAATATAGTCGCTTTATATTATATTTCAACTTTCTAATGCAATTTGGTTGCATTTTGGCAACATTAAATCCATAAATCACACAATATTATATGCCTACCACATGCTTTTAGTTAATACTGTTTTTGGCTATTTTGACTGACTTTTATTCATTTGACAGCTTTCTTTATTATGATAAATTGTTCATTTTTGTCTGCTTGACAATTGCATATAGTTTTTATTTCAATTTGATAATAATTAATTTTTACATGAAATCTGAGTGTTTGGTCTCAAATCCAACACATTAATATTTTTTTTTCATAACAATTATATAATTTTTAGTTTAACTTAGATTCTTTCTAATAATGTATTTAAATCATTTAATACATTTATTTTATTTACATTACATAATATAATAATGGATCATGTCCATTCATTCACAATAAATAGTTCTTTATACACTATTCAGAGTTACTAAACTTAATTATTAATGACTTCATTTTGTTTGATCCTGATATTATTTGTCTCTCTTATAGTATCTTATGGTTTTTTCACTGTTATTCACTTTAATAATATATATGGGGTTTGTGTCTTAGTCATAGTCTGGTCGTTTTCTCATGTTAGTAGTCATAATTATTAGACAATATTACACAATTTTTTAGGACTACTTGGGTTCGATACTGTTCACCTCACTTTCCTCTTATGATAAATTGCTATGTAAATGATTTCCTTTATGGAACGTTCTGTGACGTTACATATGCCTCTCCGTTAAAATTGATAATTTTTGAAAAACATATCTTTGGTTTTGATGAAATTATCATTTCTATATTAACCCTTTATTAGCTTCTTTATATTTCATTCTTTTATCTTATAATTAAATTCCTGTACTACTCCTTTAATATATTAATCCAACTCAATATTCCTAGTTCGTTCTTTATCGTATCACATATTCCTTTCCTTTTTACCTTGATGTTAATTATTTAATCTTTGATATAATTCCCTATCAATTCCCTAACTTTCATAGAGGGTTGGGAGTCAGAGTGGCTCGCTATGGCATACATTCTCTGTCCTTCCCTATCTATAACTACTGAAATCAGAGGCAACACATCCCTGTCCAGAAAATAATAATTGCACCTTCGCAACAAATAATAATAATAATAATAATAATAAAAAAAATACAATATTCAAAGATCATAGGCTCCTACACATAAATTCCCTTTCTTAAACTCTTCTGATTAATTCACAATTATATTAATATATCGTTCTCCGCAGGTAAAATTATCGTTTAAAATCATTCAATGTTAATAGCTATATTTATATTCATCATTACCTCCTTATGTAACACACTTTCCTTTTTTTTTTTCTTTCATTTATCATTTCCATTTAGTATCAAATATATGACAGTATTTCTCCTTCTTTTCTCCTTTACTAAGTACGGGTAAGCTGGTAAATATACGTTGACATGGCTATTGGAAATAAATCTTGCCTATGGTGGAATGTGTCCATCTCGTAATATTTATTAATAATAATCTTTCTCCTTCTATAAGTACGGGTAAGTTGGTAAATATACGTTGACATGGCTATTGGAAATAAATCTTGCCTATGGTGGAATGTGTCCATCTCGTGATATTTATTAATAATAATCTCTCTCCTTCTATAAGTACGGGTAAGCTGGTAAATATACGTTGACATGGCTATTGGAAATAAATCTTGCCTATGGTGGAATGTGTCCATCTCGTAATATTTATTAATAATAATATTTATATTTATTTAATAATCTCTATCTCCTTTCTAATTATGGGTAAGTTGAAAAATTCACGTTAACATGTTTTTAGTCATGGTACCTTCTCAATGATGCTGTATTTGACTTGGGTTTTTGGTCATGGTACTTGCTCACTGATTGAGTATTTGACTTGTGATTTTTAATCATGGTACTTTTTCAATGATGTTTGGTTGTACGTACCTTTTACTTTGTTACTAACCGTGTCGGTTACCTCGTAGGTATTGTTTTTATTGTCTCTGGTGATCGTGAAAGGTCCTGTATATAAAAGTAGCAATTTCCTCGTTATGCCTTGTATAGCACTGGGCAATTCTCTATTTTTAACTAACACCTTTTCTCCTACCTCATATTTAATTGCCTTGGGCTGTGATTTGACATATTTTTTCCGCTGCTGTTCTGTTTTTCCTAACACCTTGTTATAAAATTTGGTTCTTTCAAATTGGTATGCGGGTTCGTCGGGAAAATTAATAATCTCTTTTATCTCTCGTGGTGGGGGTCTTTCGAACATAACTGTGTATGGCGACACCTCGATGGTATTGTGAAGTGAGAAATTGAGAAAATCCTCGGTTGATGCTACGTACTCATGCCATCTTTTCTGTTCGTTATGGCAGTATGTTCTCAGCAACCGTCCTACTTCCCTTAACATTCTCTTGGCTGGGTTACTATTCGGGTGATATACAGACGTCTTGTACGTTTTTATTCCGTGTTCTCCCAGGTTTTCCTTCCAAAGTTTTCCCCTAAACTGTGTACCGTTGTCCGTAATTATAGAATACGGTCGGCCTAGCTCCATTATATATCGCTCTATTATGATGTCTATTATCTTCCTGGTCGTTGCCCTAGTTATTGGGTATAGCTTGGTATATTTGCTAAAATGGTCGAAGATGATTACGATAAATTTATATCGGTGTCTCCCACCGCTGCGTGGAAATGGTCCACAGATATCGAGAAATACCTTTTCCAATTTTTCGGTGGATGTTATGGGTATCATGACCCCTTCTTTTCTCTCGTTATCACACTTTACTTTTTGACAAATATCGCACGACCGTATCGACAGTTGCACCTTCTTATTCATCCCTTTGATGTATGTTTGCTCTTCCAATGCCTTCCTTACTTTGAGGGCACCCATATGTCCGTACCTATCGTGATAGTCGATTATTAGCGGTCTCTCTATCGCTGGTGGAATTACTAATTTCCAATTCTCTTGGTGCGGGGTATTCCTTATAAACAAAGTGTCGTTGTGTATACAGTAATATCTATTTATGACCTCATCGCCTTCCTGTACCCTTTTCCTAATATCTCCTAATTTTGGATCGGCCTCTTGTTGTGACTTTATATTGTTTAAAATATTTTTTAAATCTTCCCTGCTCTTAATAATATGGTATACTTTTGCTAATTGTCCCTTTTCGCCGTCAAAGGTTTGGTCTGGTATATTGATGCGAGATAGGACGTCGGCTGCTACGTTCTGTTTGCCGGGTATATATTCCCATGTGATATTATATTCTTGCAAGGCCAAAACCCATCTCGTCAGCCTTCCGTGGTTCAGCTTACAATGCTTTAAAAATGATATAGATTTGTGGTCGCTTCTAACTGTTATGGGGTACCCTAATATATATGTCCTAAATTTATCTCATGCGAAAACTACACTCAACAATTCTTTTTCGGTAGTATTGTAGTTTCGTTCGCAACTGTTCAGCACGCGGCTAGCAAAGCTAATTACTAAATGGTTACCATCCTGATCTTCTTGATATAGGGCTGCACCTAAACTCACGTTACTGGCATCGCAGTTTAGAAAAAACGGTTTTGTAAAGTCGGGATGATGCAACATTACTGCTTCTAAAACTTTTCCTTTATGAGATTGAGCACTCCATCTTGCTCTGGTCCCCAAGTCCATTTGTCTTTAGCTGATAACTGCTTTTGGAACCTGGCAGTTAGTTCTGAGTAATTGAACCGAAACTTTCTGTAATAGTTACAGATTCCTAAAAATGACTGCAGCTTTTTCCTATTCTTTGGGGTGGGGAATTTCTGTATGGCCTCTACCTTCTCTTTGGATGGAGTAATCCCCTGTTCTGTTAGATTAAAGCCTAAAAATTTCACCTCATTCGCAATGAATTGGGACTTGTCTAATTTGAGGGTGATATTACTCTCTGATAGTTTCTGTAACACCTGTTCAACCCTATTACAATGGTCATCCCAATTCGCTGAATTTACCAGTAAGTCGTCGACATATACTGTCGTAAACTTCAGTACTTCCTGCCCCAATATTCTGTCCATTATCTTTACAAACACCGCCACAGAATTTATTAAGCCAAAGGGTAACCGTTTAAACTGATAGTTTCTGCCCTCGAATATGAACGCCATATATTTCCTACTATCAGGGTGGAGTTCTACCTGCCAGTAGCCGCATACGGTATCCCATGAACTTATATACTTTGTTCCGTGAAACTTTTTCAATATCTCCTCTATCTCCCCAGATGATGTGCGGTCGTTAACAATCATCTTGTTAATCTCCCTAGCATCGAGACATACGTACCTTTCCGTTCTTTTTCGGCACAGCTATGATTGGGCTTGTAAAGGGCGAATGACTATACTCGATTATGTCGTCCTCTATCATCCTGTTCAATTCTTCCCTGACTTCGTTCTTTAGCGAGTAGGCGATCTGGTACGATTTCCTGTTAAATTCCACCGGTGTTTTGAATTTTATGGTGCATTGAAAATCTCTGGCTTTACCTGGAGCGTTTGAGAATATGTGTTTGTAATTGTTGTATACCTTGATTAATTGTTCCGCCTGTGCTTCGCTGACCAGACCCCTTGCTTTCGTCCTTCGGAAATCCCGTATCTCTTCTAATTTTTCTAACCACAACTCTGGGTTTTCCTCCTGATATAAAGGCATGTTTATTGGTCGATCGGCACAATAATAATGGTTCACTATCGCTTGATAAGGTGTGTTGTCTGTACCATCTCCTTGGGTATAAATCAAATTATTGGTCCAAATTCCCTCGTTAGTTTTTAAAGTTATCATCTTACCTTCTAAATCTATTACTGCATTATACGGCCTAAGTATATCGCAGCCTATTAGGAAACTCATGGGTAAATTATTTGCCACTAATAACCCTATTTGTATCGTTACCCCATTACTAGTCATCTCTAATGACACCTGTTTCTTTATCGATTTATTTTGCCTCCCCGTTGCTCCGACTAGAATGATGTTATTTATAGGCAGAGTGGGTATGGGTAAATTACTGTTTTGTTTGATCCTCTCTAGCTCTACACTGTCGATAAGCGATACATTTGACCCCGTGTCAATGAGTAATATTGCTCCTATGCCATTGATATTTGCCTTGATTTGTACGATATCATTATTCCCTTTGTTATGATTTTTAACGATATTGTCACTCTCTTCTAATAACTCCTCTCTGATATCCCTAAGATAATTATTTATTCTTAATGTAGTCCCGTCTTTGTCCTGTCTATGTTTGTAACTAGTCACCCCATAATATTGGTTCAGTGAAGGGCGGTTTTCCTTTTCCACTGCCGCGTTTAGTTTAAATGAGCCACGTCTCATTGGCCCGGTCTCCCGGAATATTGGGTTGCTGACCCGTCTGTGGTTCTTGCCTGGCCTCGGGATTACCACTAATAGGTGGGCTATTCGATGTATTAGCCGGGTTACCTGGCGCCTGTTGTGGGTAAAACATGTAAGTGGGTACATTGGGTGGATATGGCCGTCGGTTATTGGCCATTGTATAATTTACCTGGGGCCTATATACTTGATTTCTCCTATCACCTCCTCCTTGGTCGCCCCCGTTACGATAACTGTTACGTTGACCATAATTATTTCCCCTATAGTTGTTTCCGCGATAACTATTTCCCTGATGGTAGTTTCTACCGTAATTATTCTCGGGGTAATTACCTCTGTTTGGTCCCGGATAGTTGCGGTTATTTGGACCCTGAGTGTTATTATTTCGGCCATTTGGTGGGGTATTATTGTTCTGGTTATTTGTGTTAAGGTTGTTACCGTTTCCACCTCCATTCCGGTTTGGTCCGTTATTGTTGCTATTATATTCTACCTTACGATTGGGGGGTTGGTAATCTTGGAACCTTCCAGTGGATTCACAATTTTCTAGTAATTTGGCTAGATCGGCTATTTTACTGAGCTGTTGGTACAATTGGGCATCTTTGATACCATAGCTGTAATGTCCAGCTAACTGCCTTACAAAACATTCTTCCGGGATCGGCGGTATCAACTTCCGTGCCAAACATACCTTCCCTAGGAAATAAGACGTCGGGGACTGTCCATTGAACGCGTCGTATTTGCCGTAGAATATGTCCATTCTTACCCTGTTTTGTGCAGTCTCCGACCAATACTTCTCCTTGAACTGGCGTTTAAACTCGGCTAAATTCGTGATTTCGGGTCGTACCGCTATCCACCAGTTATCCCTAGTGTTTTTAAACGTCTCGTCTAGCATCTCCCGTATCCTGTCCCACCTTGTTTCTCTATTTCTCCCAATAAACTCTTCCATTCTTTCTAAAAATTCCATTGGGTTTCGACGATAGTTTTGGAAGTTAATTACTTCCCTGTTTTCACTATGACACGTATGGGTATTTAATATAGGTGTGTCTCTCAGCGCCTCTAATCTTTCCTGCAGGTTTTTCTCTCTCTGGTCTATTTCCTGTATGCTATTTTTGTTAAGTTTTATTTGCTCGTCCAGCCTGTTAGTGATGTCATATGTTCTCTGCATCCTCTCGCTAACGTCTTTCTGGACTTCTCCCACCTCCTGCATGATGGCGTCTTGGTTCTGCCTTACCTTGTTTTCGAGATTTCTAACATCTTGTTTGGTCTCTACTATTTGTCCCTCTATATTTTCGAAACGGGTATTATTTCCCTCCTGTAATCTTTCCAACTGTTTCTCCATGTTTTCGACCTTCCTGTCACTATCGATTTTATTATCATCGATCTTTTTGTTTACTGTTTCGTACTTTATGTTAATTTCTTTTTTCAGGGACTCTATATCCTTTTTATTCTCCTCCTGAAATAGCTCCATCTTTTTCCCATTATCATCTATTTTCTCTGTTAGATACTCCCTTAAAGATTCTGTGTTTTTGTCTAATTTCTCCTTATCTTCCAGTCTGTTTTTATTATTATCCTCCTTCAGGGATTTTATTATTTCCTCCTTCAGGGATTCTGTATTTTTGTTCATATTTTCGTTAGCGTTTGGAACATCATCCTCAAAACATTCGCGTCAACGCTCTCTGTTATTTTTTCTGGTTCGGGTTCCTCTGTCTGTTCTACCATTTGTAAGGGTTCTTCTCCCGTTTGCTCCTCTAATTCGTCTGCCGTTTGTACCGGTCTTTCCATTTCAAGTGTGGGCGGTTCTAATTCCGTTTCCTCCATTTGTACTGCCTCTCCGTCTTCCACACTTAACTCGGGTTCCACATTCTTCTTCACCTTTTTTCCCTTAGGTTGCGGCATCTGTTGGTAGTTGCCGGGCTTGTTCCGTTTTTTCAAGCCTCACTTGTTGGGCTGCCAATTTATAACCAACTTCTATTTCTCTCTCACAACTGGTTGTGTGTGGTCGTATAGCCTTCTTCAACAACCTCACGTCGGAGTCGTCAATTTATAACAAATAGCAAAGTGTGTATGGGTTGTATGTGTTGTAAAATGTCGGGCGTTACCTCCGCGCACTTTTGGTACTTACCGGTGATTGGATCCTTTGCGGTGATGTAGTCCTGTAACACAACTTAATACTATGTTTTTTGTGGGCGCCACTTGGAATCGTTTGTTCCAAGAAAGAAATGTGATTATTAAAGAAATTAAAATTTTTTAATCTTACTTCTATTAAAAAATTTAAACAAGTCGGTGTAGTTTGAAAAAAAATAAGGTAAGTTTAATGATTCTTCAAAAAACAAATCGTCTGAAGGACTAACATTCATGAAAAAATTATAAAATTGCAGAGTTACAAAAAAAATTCATAAGTTATTATTATTATTGACAATTTTATTTATCCAATCAAGTATCGGCTAGTATTTTCAATTTTTTACTCAGTTGAAAAGCATGAGTTTAATACGTGAAAAAATCTTTACTCTCAGGACGTGACTCCTTTGAACTACCAAGACATATCAATAAGATGCTTTACAAGAAAAATTAAGTGATTTGAAGGTGTGTGTGGCATGTGTAGTACAACTATGTGACAAATGTAACCAGGTAAAAAAAATGACTTTAATTTTGGTAACTCACGTTCCAATGGTTAATTAATCTCGCACTGGACACTCCTCTCGAGTAGTTTTTTTCAATCTCGCCTCTTCATGTGTGCACTGAATTTATTTTAAGTAAAAAATGCAATCATTTACAATTTCCGCACTTTTTGTGAAACGGTTTGGCAGTAGATTTTTGCTCGAATCCCGCCGTTTACAGGTCAGCTCTTTCGCGTTGGTTTCCAAATTGGCCGTCGCAGCGCTGACACCCTTGCAGTAGCGAGAAAGGCTTTGTGTATGTAATACGTTATGGGATTTTTTTGTCATGTTAGTTTGTCTTTGCGAACACAGCAGAATTGGTTCTCTATTTAAAATTTTGGTCCCTCCTGGGCCGCTGACGTTCTGGCTGCGTGATTTCTATTAAAATGTGCCGTGTTGCTGATCTATTTCAGCAACACATTGGCGTAGATTCTTGTAGAGGTTAAGTCAGTCTATTTGTCAATGTACGGGAAAAGCCTTTCTTCGTGTCTTGTGTCGATTTCTCGCCTTCGGTTTCGCCTTGGTTGCGTTGATCAGTGTCGTGGGTGATGCGTCTGTTCTGGATTTCAAGCTTCCAGTGTTTTTGGGTCGAAATTGGTCTCTCTTTTATACTAAGTCAGGCTGATTGAGTTCATGAACTTCCGGTATATTTGTGTAAAAATTCCTTCTAGAATGTTCGAGAATAAAGAAATGGAACGTCATGGAACAAATTTAATTTCCGTCGAAGCTTTTAGAACAAATTTCTTATTCTTCACACTAAGGATATTTCAAAAATTACTCTGGTATTTGTCAAACAGTTTTACATCAGTACTCACAATTTGCATGCCATTATTACATTTGAATTCTCTGTTTTCAACTGAATCTAATGATATTAATTATGATTGGTTTTTAAATAAACTAACTCTAATAAGTAACACAATATACAACTCTCACCTTGGGTTGTTGTCATTGAAATTCAATTTTTATAACAAAAAATTGTTGTGAAACTATTATGTTTCTTCCACAATATGAACACATAATATTACTATCTTCCTATAACAAAACAAACAAATTTTAATATATATAATACACAGATAATTTCAATTGTATATGGTCCATGCCTATGACCTAGGTTGTTGTCAATGTTACAACACAATAATTAGTCTCTTTCTTTAACATATATAGGATTTCACTAGCGTACACTAAGAGTTTATTACATTGTCTGTCTTTTGTGATACCTGGTTACTCTTTATACATATTATCCTTATTGCAGGATAACATAGCATCATATTGGTTTGCCTGAGATGTCCTTTTATCATAGTGTGACAAATCTCACTCTTATAAGTTAAATTCTTTCATAATTGATCTTATTTTTAACTAAGTCTGTCCGTTTTTATGGTATACTGAAGTATTGTACCATTCTCTTTTATTTTTGTCAACATTTTGTAAATATTTAGCCAGATATGACTATTTTTTGTACTGGTTGATTGGTTCCAGCCATACATGGTATAGGTAAATATTTTGCTAACTCGACTATTACAATGTTAAAGTTAGTCAAATATATTAGTATAGTCGCTTTATATTATATTTCAACTTTCTAATGCAATTTGGTTGCATTTTGGCAACATTAAATCCATAAATCACACAATATTATATGCCTACCACATGCTTTTAGTTAATACAGTTTTTGGCTATTTTGACTGATTTTTATTCATTTGACAGCTTTCTTTATTTAAGATAAATTGTTCATTTTTGTCTGCTTGACAATTACATATAGTTTTTATTTCAATTTGATAATAATTAATTTTTACATGAAATCTGAGTGTTTGGTCTCAAATCCAACACATTAATATTTTTTTTTCATAACAATTATATAATTTTTATTTTAACTTAGATTCTTTCTAATAATGTATTTAAATCATTTAATACATTTATTTTATTTACATTACATAATATAATAATGGATCATGTCCATTCATTCACAATAAATAGTTCTTTATACTCTATTCAGAGTTACTAAACTTAATAATTAATGACTTCATTTTGGTTGATCCTGATATTATTTGTCTCTCTTATAGTATCTTATGGTTTTTTCACTGTTATTCACTTTAATAATATATATGGGGTTTGTGTCTTAGTCATAGTCTGGTCGTTTTCTCATGTTAGTAGTAATAATTATTAGACAATATTACACAATTTTTTAGGACTACTTGGGTTCGATACTGTTCACCACACTTTCCTCTTATGATAAATTGCTATGTAAATGATTTCCTTTATGGAACGTTCTGTGACGTTACAACGTTCACCAATGTGGATATAAGAAACGACTTCTGATAAACTGGAAAACGGAGTCCAAACGTTTGGCAAAATCAGTGCATCCGTGTTGGACCGATGAAACCTACTATACGTTCACCAATGTGGATATAGGAAACGATTTCTGATAAACTGGAAAACGCAGTCCAAACTTGTTTTAGAAACAGAAACTACGTGCTTGCCGCCTTTTTTTGACCTAGAGGAGGCATTCGATACAATTTAAAAACACAATATATTGCAACAACTCTGTACATGAAAATGATGGGAGAATATTCCGAAATTTTTAATAAGCTGCCTCTTGAAACTGTTCCTTCCGGATCGGCGTCGAGGACACAATCTCAAACAGAATGGCGTGCCCCAGGGCTCTCCGTTGAGCGATACGCTGTTTGTTATCGCTTTAAACCTCATCTTTAAAGGTACTGAGATATGTATATAAAAATGCCTATACACTGATAGTAATACATTGTTTTACTCGGCATCAACAACAGTGATAATAAAATACAAGTCGCAAAGAGCCGTAAATGAGACTACACAGAACACCGAAAACAAACGATTTTGTTTTCCAATAGCGAATAGAGCTACACAAACGAGTGAGACGCCCAAAACCTAATCTTAAGTTAAACATTGCTGAGATTCTATACTAAAGAGAAGTTCGCTTTCTGGTCCTCCTATATGACATACTGTTAACTAGATGCCAGATGTAAATCAGCACTCAGTGGGAGTAGCTACATCCCCCATATCAACTGGTGAGCGGATAGAGAAATGCTGTTTCGCTTATCCAGCGCTGAGCCTTTCACAAATAGAAGATTATGGGGGCGCAGCCTATTCTTCATTCATGAAGTCCAATCTCAAGCTATTAGCCATATTGTATAGTGCAAGGATTTGTTACTCCAAAGGATTTTTCTCACTAATTTAACAGTTAGGCTACTTTGTCATTCAGCTTATACGTCATAAGTTGTTACTTAACTGTGATTTAAAGTTTCGTGCCCTGCTACCTCATCTGAACCACACGGCGTTCAATAAGAAGAGACCTGCACATGTGTATATACAGCATTGCACATCCACTTGATCTGCTGGTATTCGCGCGTTGGAGATGTTGGTCCATTATAGCGTTCCAGCCTTGCATCTGATTATGCCATCTGAAGTAATCATCCTAGCTGCTTACGAAATCAGAGTGTCGTTTGGATTTAACTAATGAAGATAAGTCAGCAATACACTCTCTTTTGTGAGATATTCGATTCCCGCCGATTTAAAGATTGCTGCCACAAAGTTTGCGATTCTTCTCTCCTGGCAGCAAACATAGCATACCTAACGCAGAAAACTGCAAGAGGTAAAAGAGGATATCGGCAGATGAAAACATGCAGAAAAATTTACTCGACGAAAACAAGTTTGTCTCACAAGATTATGTATAGGGCATCGTCGTACCTGCTACTACCCGAACAACAACGATCAGTATGTAATATGGCACAGTACTCACAGTAAAACGAATTATAGAGGAGTCCTCTAACAGGCTGCTATTCGAGCCTTAATACAAGGTTGTAGGTTCAGAAGTGATCTGAAAACAGACCTCGCTGATGATACGACATCGATTTAGAACACTCTGTCCTCCTTGAAGGCAGCTGATATGATCAAACGGTTATAAAGTAAATTATTCCGGACGGTAACCTTTATTAACAACAAGTAAAGTCTATTACGTTTTTCTGAAAACTGATTGCGTGTTAGAAAACAGTGGCATAAACCTTAGTTGTCGAGCCATGACTTAAAAAGGAATACATAACATGCTATTAATAACAACAACAACAACAACAACAATAATAATAATAATATAAATGAGAAGAAGATGGAGAAGAAGAATATTATTATATTATTATTTATGTTAACAAACTACATTACTTTCTATTATTTAAGAGAATGCTTAATATTCTACAGTAAATTTTCTGCTTCGTAAGTAGTTTTAGCACAAAAAAGAACTGAGATGATGAAGTTTTGTGGGTTTCCAAACACCCACAAATGACCAAGATTTCAGTTTTACAGTTTCTTCTTTTAAATTAGAAAAATATGCAGAAAAAGGAAATAACAAGTATAATATATACATAGTATATATATATATATATATCTTTGGTGTTAATTCAGCATATTAAAATGAGTTAATGGCTTTTTAATAATACAAACGAAATATTATAAATTATGTCTGATGTGTAAACGTTTCTTCAACTTACAAAACCCAGCATATTGCAACCATTGTTAAAAACATTTGGTAAATTTATATAACTTCTTTACCGATTTTTGACAAGAAACTACAGAAACATTAATGAATATTTCTTGTTCTATTTCAAAAACTGTGTTTATTTAGAGTTAAATAAAGTTTACAGATAACATATTTTGTTAAAAGCACACGAATTTTAGAACCCAACTGAAGTAAATAAATTTGTAGTAAATGTTGTTCCGAGATCACAAGGACCGTGATCTGAAAAACTACAGAATAAATTACTGGAAGTTAGAGAAATCATATTGTAATAATTGTACGGTTAATTACACAATTACCCATTAAACATATAATAGACTTAAATATACTTATAACAGTACGCCAAAAACAGTAAACAAATAATATTTGAAACTTCCACTAATACACTGCCCGTAAATAAGAGTCTACAATTTATTGCATAACTCTCACGCACTGGAACCTCAAATACGATTCATCTTGATATTTGAACTAGCAGTCTCTGTAATTCCAACTTTGTCGTGTTTACTTGCTTAACTGCTACTTGTCATGTTCCAGACGAGGCCTTTCAGTGTTTCCACCACTTTCAAGTCCTAAACCACTTCGTGTATCCAAAAAGTTCAAATACGATTCTGCGGAAATCTCAACTTGGCTTACTGCTGCTAGGGGTTTATAGTTAGTCATCTTCATCTATATAGCGTTTAATAGTTTTTAGAACCTTGTAGATTTCACTAAGTAATCGGCCAAAGCTTTAAAATATACAGATCAGCTAAACAGGCCAGTTTAGTCTCAGCGGACAGTAGCAGGTGACTCCAGAACATTTCGCCTAACCGCCAGGGTAGTACGACGTATCATGCGATACGTTTTATCTCACATCAACTTAACAATAGTTTTCAAACATGACCTCTATAATCATCTTTACCACAATACTGTGGAAACTGGTGAACACCTTATCAACGAACTTTTCAATCGTATACACTAAAGATGACCTCCAATTGTGGCCCCGAAACGTCTGATCTGATTAATAGCATTAGACCACGGGCTAATACCCCAGCAATGAGCAACAGCTTTAACAGAGTAGACATCTTTAATGATTCTTATTTAAAAAAATATAGGAAAATGTGAGTCACGGATTTTTCTGAGGCATTTCACGCACACTCGCACGCGCGCTTATACAATTTATATTTATTTATGTACAAATTTAACCATAGGCAAATCCACGTAAACATATAAAAAAGATTCAATGATCACGAATATTGTGGTAAGTAGGGTCACAATACAGATCACGACTGTCAAGGTTTCTGCACTTTCCTATTCACAAACGTAAATAAAATATAATTTAATTGTTGTCGGGATATTTTTTAAAAATTAAGTTAGATGGTATCCAATATTGGAATTGTTTATAATATTACTGTAATTTTACCAATAACAGAAAATAATGTTCACATAAAAAATTATTTTTTATAAATATTGTAATTGTTAGTATGTGTTTCAGCGTTTTTAATAAAAACGTCTTTTATGTATGTTTCGCTTAAACAATTTACTTCTATAACAAATTACGAAATTTATAATACAAATATTTCCCTTTTTATTAAAATAATTTTTTATTGTTATAATACCTACAGTCACAGTCTATCCAGAGGAAATTTAGCCTGAGTCTATAACGTACTTTTCAATAAAAGGATTACTTTTTTTTAAATTATACAAAAATTGATTGTTTTATCAGTTGCATTACTTTATACATTGCTAATCAAATTCGTCGTGGTATATTGGTAATCTTTGACTATCCATTCATGTTTGGTTTGACATTCATGATCAGAATATCTGAAACTATTAGCAATTAATTTTTTGTAAAATGATAATAAAATCCTTAAAAACACTAGTATTCTAGATTAAATTTTAAAAACGCTTTTAAAACTGTAACAATTTGGAGGTGTTCTTATAATTCCTCAACTTGATTCCTCAACCGGTTATCAATCGAGATAGATTTTTTTTGTTCTCCATTGTTGTTTGTTGCCATTAAATGAACCATAAAAAATTGAGAAGTAATGGTAATGAGAAATGTTTGCTTCAGTATTGTGTTATTCTGTTATTTTACGTGAATGTATGACATATTCTGTGTGCAGTCGAATTTATAGATAACTGGGCTTTATTCCTCTGTAGGCTGTACGAAACAGCTCTTTAGTCCTACATTAAGTTACAATAGTTCTTATAAATTTGCTTAGGAAGGAATTTGGACAACCAAGGCGTCACAAGTGATTTGATTTCTGCAAAAAAAATCCAGTTATGTTGTAGTGTGAATTCTTGTTTCTTAAATCAGATAAGGAATGCATCAGTAGTAATAATGTTAAAAAAGGTCCTGAGTTCGTATGTTTTGTTACATATCTTTTTGGTTCATGAAAATAAAGTTTTAAGAGATCTGAATAGAACTAAAAGAAAACGAGGGAAAGTAAAATTCTTCTGCCACTACATAAAAATTTTTGAGATTCAACTTCTTATACGATTATAAAGGTTACATACAGATACCACATAATTCATTAATCCTGAATGTAAGTATGTAAGATATATATAAAGATATGTTACTATGTAGTAAAGAGCCAAATCAAAACAAATTGAGTAATAGGAAATAACAAATTTCTCTCTTTAGGGAAATAACACTATATTTAAATGAAGTATAATGAAGTTTGCATCTATTTACTAAATACACTTTCAAAGTGTCTGAAATTATGGGTCTAGTAAGTATATTTACTTATATGACCTCTAAGTAGATGGGAAACCAAACGGAATTTATTTCCTTGTGTTAGATACATTTCTATTTTTATTATTCTTTCGATTCAACTGTTACACCTTATCAGGTTCTCTTTTCAAATTTACCTAGTTTTGTGGGTATTGCATCGTTCGTGATCATAAAACAGTGTAATAATTATTAACTAAGGTGATAAAAACACAACAAAATCTTGTAAACACTTCCATGTAACAAACATTTTCTGATTACAGCAGTTCTCCTTGTTATACAATTATCCAGTAAAAACTATACTTATTCAAAAACGAAAGGTTACCAATGTAATAAGTCAAAATAATACACAAGTAAACAGTTGAATACTTAGCACATTTTTACCAACACCTGTCTCCGACCACTGTCACAGCGCTTGCAAAATTCTAATTCTGGAGGCTCTCAACTGAAGAGATGAAGTTCCGTTTTGGGGGTTTTATAAACACCCAGATTACATGTGTGGAACAATGGTGAAGAGTAAATTTCAGATGATTTAAACATGATTTGCAAGCGTCACCAAGTAAATACTTATTGACTAGAATATTGTTTCACCGTACTGATCTCGTTGACTAACCTCACAGGGAATATGCATGCTAGTTTACTGCGTTAGCGAAAGAATACTATATCCTAGCTGGTGTCGCTAAGAATTCACTCCATTACTGCTTCAAAACCAACTCCTTTCTTATCATCAATTAGAAAATCTCGAAAGATTTATTTTCTTTCTTGTACTAATCAAATTTTCGACCCCAGCTATTTTCCCAAATAATTTGTATACTTGTTAAGGTTTATCGTAGCATACTGTACTGCAGTATTGTAACTAGTATAAATTACTTTTACAGTAATAACTACAGTACACGAATTCAAATGTACAAATGGCAATAAACACTGACAAATAGAAAATAATTTTTACAAACAAAAGTGGGGGTATAACAATTTAGATATATTACAATAGCAAAACAGGAACACTTTAATGAAGTAAACTATAACAACAAAAACGACAAAAGAGAAACGTTTACAAAGAAAACGGAAATCCTAAATTTTGAAGTTACTAAATCCTATGAAACTCGTGTGTTGAAATCATAATCGACTGAGATGAACTTACATAACAGCGATGTAGGTGTGGTGAGCTCATACCAATTCTACACGCTTACTCTAAAAAGTGTTTTATTCTCTTGGATTTCGTTGTCCATGACGTGTCCGTTACTTAACTAAATATAATTATTTCACAACCGGCTCGGAACACAAATTTTTTTTATGGGTAAAAACGTAAAAGTTTTACCTTATAACCTGAACCGGTTTTCGCTTTCAAAAAGCTTCTTCCGCTGAAAGAAGCTTTTTGACAACGAAAACCGATTCAGGTTATAAGGTAAAACGTTTACGTTTTTACCCATAAAAATTTTTGTTCCGATTCGGTAGTGAAATAATTATATTTAGTGTTTTATTCTGGTGTATATTGGCCTAAATCCTGTCATACCAAGGGAGGAGTAAATTATATTTCGATATTACTGATAATTTACTGGCAAGTGTAACACATTTTCTCATTCCTGATGATGAAGGGATAATTCAGTAAGAAAAAGGTATTAAAATTTTGACGTCAAAGCCTTTCATAATACACTCCTATCGCTTTAAATAAAAGTGAGTTATTATATTTTTACCCACCAGCTGATGATTGTCAGTACAATCAGAAGAAATAATCACACACTACGTCATCTTCACCGTCGGTATGATTACCATACGAATAAAAAAGCCCATAACTTTTCTGAGGTATAAACGCTTCTTAATTCACAGTTCACCTTCATTCATGTAGAGGTGTAAAGTCGTTTTTTCCATACTAAGAAACTTTCTGTTCTTAGAAAGTATTCGAAAACAGAACTTTCGAAATATTCGAAACCTTCTCTACTTGTAAGTGGTCAAAATTTCCTTTTACAGTACAATTAGAGACTCATATGGTCAAACTCAAATTCCCGTATTATACCATGTCTTCAATTTGTACAATCGAATATTTAATCAAAATTACTATTCGACATTGGAGTAGTTGAGTGGCAGTTATTATCAAACTAAATTATTTTTATTCCCTGACTAAATATTAGTGTTAAATCAAGTGCATAGAATAAGAATGGTTTTGATGATTTGAGTAACGTTACTCGTGTTCTCTAGAAACATACGCGTCATGCACTGAGCTTTTCAAAACTGAGGAAAAGTTTATGTACTATCAAGGATGCTTTGTAGAAAAATTCTAGTTGTTCATTAAACACTTCAATGACAGAGTTCAGCTTAACAGACGTTTCATGCAGCTGCATATTAGTGCAGTTCTTTACTTGGGTAAATAAGAATTCGCATCTTGCGGTCAAGGCAAAGGTTCAACATCTATTAGTCGTAGAAAGATTACAGAAGTGTTTGAAATCTTCGATAGGCCCGTAGATATTCAAGAACACTAAACAAATCTCACTCGTCTTGGCCGGAAATTCTAAGACTATTCACTGCCACGTCTTGGACCCCCCCTTAAATCGTGGTCCCTGCGACGGGGTTTCTACAGTTCCTCGGAACGCGGCGTCAAGACGGGGTGGCATGCACAGCCCCGACCCCTCTAAGACTATTCAGAATCCTTATAGCATTTCATAATATATTGATGAGCTCGTCAAAAAGAAAATAGAAGATTGTTAATCTTTGTTCGATTCAAGTGGATGATTCTGGAGATATTGTCTACAAATCTCGATGTAGCATCACAATTAGACATAGTGTTCTCGGAGAAAACCTGTGGGAATGATTTTTGAGATCATATGACAGTTCTAGTTGGACTGCCGAAACACTGTTTAACGTTAAGTCGAGGGCACTGTAAAAATTTGATTATAAATCCAAACTTATTGCCCAGTGTTTTGATGGTGCAAAAGTTATACCAGGGGAATAAGAAAGCTTTTAGGCGAAAATCTAAGAAGTAGCACCACAAGCAGGGTTTTTATTCATTGCATGGAACATCGTTTGAATTCAGTGCTACAACAACAGTAACAAACAACCACTACAACAAAGTTGCAACAGCATTTCAAAGTTTCCGATATTTTTTCATACTGTTAGGGGTTTACACTATTTTTTCCACAGTCTCGGATGGACGCCTAACTAAAAATGTTGAGTACTATATATAACGAATTGGATTCATTGAAAAAGTATTCACTGAATTTGTGAACAAATCAAATTATAATCAAGCATCATTTAGACAGAGTGATAACCTATTAAATAAATTTAGTGATTTTGAATTTAAGCTTTTGGTTGTCATTTTTAACGATATGTTTGGAGCCACGAATGTTTTCTGTGGCGTACTACAAAAAAGTCATTTGGTTTTAACTTTTGCATCTCGCAATGTATAATTACGCAAAAACTCATAATAACTAAAGAACTGAGGACTATTTTATTAAAAGTTTAGGTTTATCTGTTTGTAAACAACATTTCCAACTAAACATAGTAAGTGGCAGTTTTTGAAAATATAAAATTTTAAATAGTCTTTCACTACAAATAACCAAATATTTTCAAAATCCAGAAAAGCTTTAGTTTGTTATATTCATTAATACTTCAAAGTTCGTAGCATGTTTTGAAAAATTTCCCACAAATACATAATACCTTAAAAGTATGCTTCCCTAATGTCTTTACTGATTTTCAAATAATAAAGAATATAAAGAATGAGATGTAAAGATGCACACAGACCCAGCCCGTGAATATTTTTGCAAACGCCGTCTGCAAAGCAGAAACTAGTGTCGTCCACTAACTCAAAGCTTTAAACATTATTAACTTTTTTGTTATTGCTGTAGGCTAGCATACGTCGGATATTATTCAGTTGATTGAATTTTGTTACCCTAGGTTGTTGAAGCACAGGATTTTTAATTTACTTTATTATAAAAATCTCACCATTTGCTTAGGATGAAAGAGACGTTATAATGGTTAAAACTAATGAATAATTCCAAGTGAGCATTTTCAATAAATTATTAGTGAATATGTATAATTTATTTATTTAGAAAAAACATTAAATTTTGTAATATAATTGTTACAACCATTCTATTAATCTGCCAGTAATTCAGTGGCAATGACTAACTCAAATATTAGAAACTCTGGTTGTCTCTCAGCCATTACAGAAGACGTTGTTACTGATGTCGGCCGTAGCTAACAACTGGATACGCCATAACGTCAGTTAGTCGTACTGGTGGGAAACACAGCTTATTTAGTCGATCGATGTTCTATAACCACAGCACGTTTAACAGTTGACTTACCTGCAACACATAGAAATAAAACAACTGTTATTGGCTTAACTCACGGCTAAAATGAAAAGAAATTAATTATTGGATACTAACATTACGATTCTAAAAAACAGGAAACTCGCATGAACTTTATAGACAGGAAAGAGCATGCGCTGTTTGTGTTTCAGGAATCACACACAAGACATCAAATATGATTGGAGCAAAACTATATTGCTATGAGAATTCTTAGGAGCTGGAAAATTAATTCTACTGTCATCATTATCATTATCAAACGATGATTGCACTGTATACATTTACGTATACAAAAATAAACACCTACTCCTAAGTAATTTTAACCTAAAGTTAAATATTATATTAGTATTTCATTGTATGTAAAGAATATTTTCATATAATTAAGTACGTTATTTAGGAAATTAAACTTAATTACGTTTACAAATTTTTTCATAACGTAAACTGACTTGATTCAATTCGAAAGCAAGTAAACTTTTCATTAACTGAGCTGAAAAATTATACGCCAGAATTGAAATGCACATATTTCAACATAATCGCGGCAGTCAAATCGAACATTTTTTTGTAAAGAAATGTTGAAAAACTTCGAAAAAACAATTACCAACCATTTTGTCTGTTTTGGATTGTAATTTATTTAATATACTGTATTAAGTTCTAATAAGTAAAATTCATAAAATTTTCTTTGCTTTTCATCATTAAATATGGTTCCTTAGAATCTTTCAGAAACTAAAATTATGAAGACTATTTGATTGTTCGTTTGCGAAATCCCATAACATGTGGATCATCGGTTTCCTGTTTGTAGTTGAACTCCGTGCAGTGTCGGTGACTGTACTTTTTTCATACAGAGCTTTCATATTGGTAATCTATAAACTCTGGCATTTCTGATGGGTTCAGAATAATAGCATCTTATTCTGGGAGTGTCTAGGTAATGCCCAATCGTAATACAGTCTAATAGAGCGCAGTTATTTGTTTTATGCATATGAAATCTGTGACTCTTTTCCACAAAAACAGTGATTTCAGCAAGACGTGTTACCGTGAAATGTTGCTACCACAAACTAGTATTGACTAATTTATTTGTTATATGTCTGAAATTACCTCCACAGTTTCTACACACTTTCGTATGTGTAGGCTACACATTAATGAGCCTAAATGTGTGTTTGTTTATTAATATGACAAATAGAATACGACATTTCTTTGTGTTTCTACATGAATGAAATCACTAATATTCAATGTAGTATGCAATACAGCTCGCTGGTTTATTTAAACCGTGGAAGCACATAGCACAGTGATCATAATTAGGCCTATTAACCTGTGTTACTCTATCATTTACAATTTCTTACACACCACTATGAAGAAACAGTTAAAAAAAAAGTAATAACCGTGAAAGCGTTAATAATTAAGTGGCGATTACTAAACTGAAATGTTTATTAACATAATAAAATTAAACCTCTACAGGCAGCTTTGCACTCGCGCGTGTGTGTTAAATTAGAACACCTTTTTTTTTTACTTTCATAGCAGTTTCAAGACTAAGCAATTTTATTACATTTGGTAGAACATTTTATGGTCACCATTCAAGTATACTGCCCGATGCCTAAGAATGCACGTACACTAGAAAGGAACGGAGAGAGTAGTGCAGTATTGAGCAGTGACCAGTGTATTAGTTTACATTTGTGAAAAACGTAATGATCCATCTATTGTAGAAATGACTCTCTGATCAGCGTTGTTGTAATTCCCTTATCAGCACTACGTTGTGCCTTATCAACACGGGCAAAAGGAAGGTTGTAACGAGGACATAAACAATATATAGGAAAAACAAAGTGTGCAGTAAAAAAAAATTACATGGCGTATTATTCAGTAGACTATGGCGTATCTATCAAACTAAATAGATATTTATAAGGCAACTGTAAAAATTGCAGCAATTTATAGGTTAGGCACATCCATAGGTTTACCATGTAAAAGGTTAGGCACGAGTACATAGCAACACTATTAGAAATGAAATGGGATAGCCGGATATTATAGATGCAATACAAACAGATGAATCCGCTGGTATGACGGAAGAGAATTGAAACTAGAATAGGAGAAGCGGCGACAGCTGTAGACACCTCTCTTGTGTGTTTGTGTGTGTGTGTGTGTGTGTGTGTGTGCGTGCGCGCCCGCGCCAACCAACCACACACACACACACACAAACACACACACACACACAGGTCTTTGTCTATTCCAAATATCACAAGAAAATACCTTAATATGCTGTGATATGACCGCCGAAACAATTATTTTTTTAATCCAATAAATAACGTGAATTCTAATACATTTCTTTACACAGCTTGACGATTCCGGCAATTACGTACTACAAATTTCTTTATGAAGTCTATAAAATGTCTTCAAAGCGGAATTGCTTAGTTCGTCTTTAACGAGGGTATTGGGTTTACGACAATATAATAGCAAGAACTGTGCGGTTTTACACAAAAAGTATAGTATTCAAATAGAAGGAAGACGAAAACAACTTTAAGCTACTGGTAGAAGATTTAGAATTAAGAACGTATCGTGTATAGTATTTACAAATTACAAAAGTACAGGTATTAAAGTGGACCTATGGTACACCGGGACTACACTAATGGTACGAGGTCTAACAATTAAGTTCGTGAACTCGCCACCGTTTAGCGTTATACAAGCAGATCTGTAAGATTTTATAACCTTGGTATTGCAGTGTCTCTCAGCACCGTTCGTGTTGACACGTAGCATATTTGTGTTGAGGGGCATGCATTGTGGTTTGTTCTTGTGTGTGTACGCTGTCATGAAAATGTCTAAGCTGGAATTAGAGGAATGAACAAATATCAAATTTTTGTTGAAACTGGGCAAGAGTGGGAGTGAAATACGAGAAATGTTAGTGCAGGTGTACGGCGAGAATGCCATGAGGAAAACAGCGGTGCACATATGGATTAAACATTTTTCTAAGGGAGGGAACAAGTGACTGATAAAACAAGGGTAGGGTGGCCAGTAACGAGCTAAACGGACAAACCATTGCGAAAATTCGTCAAATTATTTGTGCAAATTGGCGACTGGCTGTGAGATCCATAGCAGACCAAGTGAACATTGATAAGGAAACTGTGGGGAAAGTTTTAACTAAAAATCTTGGCATGCGCAAGGTGTGTGCCAATGGTCCCAAAGGAGCTCAGCGATTAACAAAACCAATACGCATCACGACAATGCGGACACGCACTGTGTGCACGGGTGTTCTTGGCCAGGAAACAAATAACTTTGGTAGACCACCCGCCATACTCACCTGACCTTGCCCCATGAATGACAAAAGGAAAACATTTGGATGACATTGGGGACATTAATGATAATACGACGGCATCTCTGAAGGCCATTCTAGAAAAACAGTTCCAAAATTGCTCGAAGGATGGAGTAGGCGCTGGCATCGCTATAGCTTCCCAAGGGGAGAACTTTGAAGGTGATTACAGTGGTATTCAGCAATAAGGTATGTAGTATCAAATTGCTTATGAAAATGGATACAGTAAAAATGCTGTAAACAAAATAGAAAATAAAATCAAATATAAAATAAAAGCTGAACAATTAAGAATTAGTCAAAATGAACAACACATAAATAATAACAACAACGAAAAATGGGCCACATTCACAAACATAAATAATAAATTACAAAGCTATCAAAACTTTTTAAAAACGCAGACATTAAAATAGCATACAAAACTAATAAAAATTAATTACAAAACTAAATAACCCACACAACAAAGATAATACAACAACCAATGGTATATACAAAATTGAATGCCAAGATTGCAATATATATATATATATATATATTACATAGCACAAACAAAAAACAACTGAAAATACGTTATTTTGAACATCTAAACGCATACAAAAACCAGAAATACATAGAACTAATTATTAGTACTAATATATATAATATAATACTAATATGTACAATACTAATACATACACCACAATTACAATAATACACAATAATACCAAAAACCAACAGGACTCCAACGCATAAATACTCCAACGCACAAGTACTCCACAAGATTCAAAATTAAGAAGGCTGAGGATGGGAACACAAAGTGTCCCAAAACATGTTCCAAATAAGGAAAAAACGTCTTGAGGTAAAGATATTATAAATATAAAATAATATATATATATACATATATATATATAGGTTATATATGGCATTATGATTATAATTTCATAGATTACAATAAGTCCTTATGTAGCTCACATAATAGAAGTAGGCTATTATATTAACCTGTCAAACGTTACAGGTTATACACTCCAAAAGTAGCACAAAAGTTATTTACTTTTATTATCGTTTTCAAACAACAAAAAATTAATAAAAACGCCGGCAGGTTATTGGCATATTGCCATTCGAGGCAATCTGTGCCCATAATGTCCCTGCGTTCAACAAGTAGTTGTGAACCACATGCGTAGTTATAAGCGACCACAATTGTTCACGGACAATTAACCATCTAGTTGTAAACATCACCAATATTTGCGTATGCTATTTATGGTGCCGTAAATGTTCAGTACTTTTACACGTCTGTTTTATATAAACAATTGACACATCACAGTTGTCATTAAGACCAGATTGTCTTCAAAATAAGTATTTACTTAAAACAATTTATATTTTCTCTTTAGTTGGTAAGATGTAGCTAACAGAAACTTATTCTATTATCTGTTTATCATAACATATTATCTGGCAAACAGCCTGTAGTGCATGTACCAAATACTTTCAGCCGAAACAAAAGCCAACATTACTAAGTAAAGTTCTGAAATTAAAACAGAAATTTAGGACTTATAATATAACTGAAAAATTTAATAAAAAGTAAAAAGATTCATTCCCTCTCGTAGAAATTTATTTACTCGTCGGTCGGTTATTGAACGAAAATTTCCAGACAATTGTGCAATTAGAATATTTCAACCTTGAAGTAAAACGTGAGATAAACTGCAGTGCTTCAATTATGTTTTAAATTAATTTAATTTTTAATTACATATAAAAAAAATAAAAAAATTATATGTTGCTCTCTGGTGTTATATAAAATCGGTAGATGGTATACTCTAATGAAGTAAGTAGAGAGTATCAGTTTGGTTTTGGCTTAACTGTTTACCTATAGGGTGCTTTAATATACTAATTGTTATACTGTATTAGTACTGACAGTATTGCTTTAGCAGCGTTGGAAGGATGAGGTCCCCTGACTACACAGGACACAAGTTTAAACAAATATTTGGATACGTTTTTATCCGTGTCAGTCAGACTGGAAATAAAATTCGATAGCAGAGATTGTGGAAGATTAAGATAGAGGCTGGAAAGTAGGCTACAGATAAATGATATACGAGCTCTGTAAATTATGTAATGAGACTAATTCAGTAAAACCTTTTATTTACAATCAAACTCTACCTAGTTTCTATAGCCTTCAAAATAGTTTCCTTGTGAAGCCACACAGCGCTTTAGGGGTTTTCCACTCTTCTTAGCAGTGCTGGAACTCAGAAACTGGAATCTCCTTCAACTGGTCGGTTACATTTTTTTAATTTTGTCAATCGTCCCGGAATGGTGTCCTTTGAGATGTTTTTTTAATCTTGGGAAGAGGAAGCAGTCAAATCAGGTCAGGTCAATAACTCAAGTCAGGTGAATAAGAGGGGTGAAGAAAACAGGAATATTTTCTTTACCAAAAACCCATTAACCGAAAGTGCTGTGAAACAAGGTCCATTGTCCATTGTCCATGAACATGATCCTGGTGTTCACGATGACTGGTCTCATGCGGGCAACTCTTTTTCGCAGCTTTCAAGAATGTCTCGGTAAACATGTTGATTGACAGTCTGTCCTGTAGGCAAAAACTCCTTATGGATAATTGAACTCCATTAAAATCAAAGAAAAAATGAACATGGTTTGATTTTGGATTTGCTCATTTTTTCTTTTTTAGGACTTGGTGAGTTTGATGTGTGCCACTCCTTGCTCTGGTTTTTTGTTTCTGGATCGTATTCAAAGATCAATGACTCATCACCAGTAATAACATTTTTTAGAAAATCAGGTCATTTTCAATTCGTCCTAGGTCACGGCACACTTCGATCCTGTTGTCTTTCTGTTCGAGAGTGAGATTTTTTAGGATCAATTTTGCACAAATTTTTCTCATTCCCAATTTGTTTGTAAAAATTAAATGCAATTTATATGCATTACTGTCAAGGAAATTATAAGTAAAGAAACGAATTTTATTAAGTTTTAAAATACTTTCTTCTTATTCGTATGGGTACACAAAAATGATTATAGAAACTAGAAATTCTTTAAAGCTAACATCAACACTCGTTCTCAAAATTGTTTTAAGATGAAATAAAATAATGCGTGGATGTCACTTTAGTAATTTTTTCTAATTGTGTTTATTATCAACAAAAACCGGAAATGTGTTAACATAAAAACGTCCACTCACTATCATTGGAACCGTCATTATTATTATCGTCTCGATCACAAGGGCCATGTTTGACGTGTCAATTTTCAGTTCTAAATCTAGCTAATAAAATTTATATAAACTGATAAAACTGTAGTAATACACTACAAACTCTTGATGCACGGGTCTGTACGAGGGTCATTTGAAAATTTCGCGGAATGACGTCTATTGCTTACAGCTAGAACTAAAATTTTTCGTATGCTTTACGATTCGTATTTCCTGTAAACGGCTGGTAATTCTCAAATCTATTTATCAATTTATTCACTGTTTATCAGCTATTTAAAATTTACGTGTCACGAGTGTTTTGAAAAGTGGACAGAATCAAACATTTTGCTGTGATTCAATTGTCTGTTAAAACGGGCCTAGAGCCAATAAAAATTCACAACAATATGCTACATGCGTTAGGAGATGCTGCGCCTTCAGAAACCGTAGTTTGTAAGACCGTTGAAGATGATTCCTCCAGATTCCCCCCACCCCCCAAAATTAACAACTTCAAGTATCATTTAAGAAATGTGATACATGGTGTTGGAAGACCTGCGATTAAGAGTGGATGGCATTGCTGAGATCATAGGCGTCTTACACGAGCGTGTGCATTAGGTTTTAACTCAAGGACTTGGTGTGAAAAAAGTTCGTGCAAGATCGATACCGCATTTGGAGTGTTGGTTTTTCAGAAGTCCACTACCGGGCACCATTTTCAGTGCTTGTTCGAATAAGTTTAAACTCTAGTCCCCATTTTCCAACCACTGTTTTTTAAGATGAAAACTATTTCCTAACACACTTACCATTTCGTTGTGAATTTCCGTTAGTGTTAGACAATTTTTAAATAAGGATTCATTATTTTGTCCATATTTCAATACACGCGTGACACGTAAATTTTGAATAACTGATAAACAGTGAATAAATTGACAGATAGATTTGAAAATTAGCAGGTGTTTACATGAAATACCACTCTTACAGAACACGAAAAATATTAGTTCTAGCTCTAAGCAATAACAGTAGCTCCGTGAACTTTTCAAATAATCCTCGTACATACTGTAAGAAACTATATATTAAGAATAAAAATATATATATAGTTAAGAGGAAAGAGGGAAAGAGAAAGAGAGGGAAAGAGAGAGAGAGAGAGAGAGAGAGAGAGAGAGAGGGAAGGAAAGAGAGAGAGAGTTACTTATCATGTAATTATAAATAACAAGATAATACGGTACTATCCAATAAATTTCACATAGCCAGGGAACTACTCGACAAGTATAATGTTCCAACATTAGGGAATACAATTTGCTTTTTATGGGTGGCAAGCCATGTAGGCATCAGGGACAATGAAGACGCTAACTCTGCAGCATGAACCGTGGCAGACAGTCCGGTAGTAGACGTCTTTAATATCGGAACCGCTCACATGAAGGTTGTTGCCACATCAGCAATTCCTATCTCACGGCAGAAAACATGTCACACCTTACTCACAAAACTGCGAGTAATAAAAGAGAATATTGGCATATGTCAACATGCAAGAGAATGTAGTCGATGAGGACAGGTTTGTCTCACAAGAACACGTACATCTCACAAAATACAATTCTGATAACGTCGTAACTGCTACAACCTGAACAACAACGGCCAGTATGTACATGTGGCAGAGCACTCACAATAAAATAAATTAGAGAGGAGTCTTCTTTTTTTCGAGTCTTAAAGCAAAGACGCGGGGTCAAAAGTGATCTGAAAACAGACCTCACTGATGAGACGACATCGATTGAAAGATCTGTGACGTTCTTTGAGGCATCTGGCTTGATTAAACTGTTATAAAGCACTTATTCTGGGAGGTAGCCTATATTACTAATAAAAGAAGTCCATTCCTTTTTTTTCTGAGTATGGTTGCAGGTTGAGAAATAAGGGCTTACGACCTTATTTGTCGACCCCAACATTAAAAAAATTATTTAAATTTCTGAGATTTAAATATTTTGGTTCCCACTTTCATTATTGCGCATACTAGAGTTTTTGGATCATGCTAATTAACTGTCTTCGTCGCTAAATTTTAACTGATTTAATGTTTGGCTCTGTTTGACAACTTAAATGGAGGTGTGTGTTGTTTTCTTATTTAAGCCGTGTCGACGCCTCATAAAAAAATCTCAACTGCTTGCGCACTATCAGATATAACATTGGAATTTGAAACACATAGGATCTGATGAACTACGGCCTAACAGTGCGGATAACTATAATAGTACTGACAACTCCGGCCGAGAGAGCTTACTGTTTGTTAGCATCTTTAAGTTTCTTCATAATATCTTACATTCTCTTACTTCCATTTTTTTACATCTTCATTATTATACTTGCATCTTCATTAATAAATTGTGCCCTTTAGTATATCTAATACGTTATGTTAACTGTATAATTTCTTCTTTTTACTTATTTAAATTAAATTAATTCTGTCTTGTCGAAAATTACACTACTTATTTACATTACTTGTGTCGAATATTGATTGCTTATGCTGCAGATAGGTTCCTGAGTTCAATTGTGACAATTCCTGAGCTTAGTTGGTAACAACTCACGTAGATAGTTCTGTGTTTTGTGTGTGTGTGTGTGTGTGTGTGTGTGTGTCTGTTAAGTAACTTATTGCAGAATTACGCATATTTATGGCAGATTTCCAGACGGAAATTTGTACAGCGTTTCTAATTCCCTATTAGTGTCTTAGTGTGTGCGTGTGTGTGTGTGTGTGTGTGTGTGTGTGTCTGAGCAACAAGAATGGAGGTTAAAATTCGCAGAAAACTTTATGAAATCATTTTTAAGGGATATTAAATTACTGATACACTTTTTTAGGCTTATAATATACTAGCTGTTACCTGAGGCTTCGCACGCGAATATTTGATTTTTAATAAGTATTTTAATACAATTTTTATTGTCTATGTCTATATGGCGTTCTGTCAGCTCGTACAACAATTTTGTACTCGTTAGTCAAATTGTCTTCAAAGTTGTTTTCAACACTTGTACTATTTTAACTTATACTAAATCGTTATGTTGGTGCAGCAGCCTTTAGAAATTTAAAAGTACCCGTTTATAAAGCCTTTGGAGATATTTATAAAGCACCTGTTAAATCAAAAACGCTATATTCTTTATTTTAAGTGTTACTGTATTAGAAGCATTGTATAACACATTAAACGTTATGTTTTCCTCAATCATGGCTTTTATTTATTTCAGCAGTAAACTAAAAACCATAAACCGTTGTCACTTAACCTACAAATAAAAACAACACGTATTTTCCCTTTGCATTAAGTAATAGGGCTATTTACAATTAATACACTTATTTTCCACATCGTAATATATCGATACAATCGCATATTATGTAAAACATCAAAAATGTACTGCAGGAATGGATAAATGTACACATCCGATGCCGCTAAGTAGATTTTGTTTATTTACTTGTTACTATGGTAATTAATTTTGGTCTCCATGGTGTTGATGACATCTTTGTACGCGTCAGCGAAAAGGCATAATTAAAAGGGCCTAAATCGTGCTAACGGGACAAAATATAAAAGTCTAAGTTAGACTTGCGTCAAAAGTTACCTGTGCAAAATTTGGTGGCAACGGTGTAACTGTGTGGATTTGTATTCAGTACCCACAAATCATCAGACTTTGAGTTTTATATATATAGATAATATGGGTAGATTACGTTCCGAGAATAATGTATCTCAGTGCTGAGTGTCTGATTAAACCACATATTGAATTTGCCTTATTGTCACTGTGCTGAAATTGGTAAATAAAGCTGTTGCGAAGGGTCTGTCAGATCCTACGTGTCACAATTCCCATATCCCATATTGAATCGGTTATTAATTTTCAATGAGCTGATTATTTAAAGGCTGAAAATGATTTTGGATAATTAGTCAGTCCAGCCACAGTTCTAATTACAGAAGACTACTGATTCATAAACTGAAACACAAGTCACTGCATAACTTTACGAATAGCAAGATGTATTACAGAATTTTGTCAGAAATAACAACTGATGGATTAAGGGTAATAACATACAGAACTTGCAAGTATTTTAATGATACTGATGTTGAATCTCTTATATCAAACATTGTTGCATCCACATAACAACATAAAAAGTAAAATGGAACAGTAAGACAGTCCCAGTAAGTAAAGCGGATGTCAACAGACATTGCAGATAATGTCTGCGCATTGCATTCCCTCTGCAAAATTATTGTGAAAACTTGTAGAAAAGTCATTAAAGTAATTCTTTAAAGTAGTACTTTACCTTTACGCTGCACTTAAAAGACTTGCTTACACAGAGGATATCGACAGATGTGTTTTCTCTACTGATTCTAATTAACAGTATAAAATCTGGGTCAGAAGCGAGTGTAACATTTAGATGAAGTATTGAAATGTGTAAATACAGACAACAATGTCACGATGTAACATAACATGTTGATTGCGTCTTACAGCACACAAATCCATGACATTCCGTACGTCCTTATACGTAACGGCTTTACGGTAGCTTTGAAAAAATGAGTTTTCTTTAACTGCACTACATTTCATCGTTTGTGATTGTATTGATTGACACATATGATACCAAGACGTTTTTAATAGAGCTGATTATTGATTTACCCTGCTTAACTGACGTTGCTATAGTTAGTGATGTAGTATATATTTTTATATAATTCTTCTTTACGTTTTAGACATGCTATTGTGACATTATTGTAGATCCATAAATAATAAATATTTGCATTTTTACTATTGACAAATCACAACTATTTAGCTACATAATAAGTAAGCCTACTCATTTAGCCTAAAACTGTTGAAAGAACAAGTTCACATGTAGATTACTCATTTGGCAAGTTAGCCGTGTGTTGAAGAAGTATGCAGACATGCAACACACAAATAGTTCATTTTTTATAGTTTTTTTATTATCGCAAAATACTTCTAGCTGTGTACATTTTCCAGATTTCCAAGATAATATATATATTTTCAAGCTTAAATATTCTTCAATAATTCCTATTAATATTTCATCATAGAGTAACTAACATAAGTGATGCATAACATAAATTCATACACGTATTAGCTTGAAATGTTTGGTAATCCGGGGATACGTTTGCAAAAATGTGTATATCAGCATCTTGTTTGTCTAAGGTTTCTGCTTTAAGAATATTGCAACTTAGTCGTAAAAGTAGTTTGATTTTACTGTATTTGGGAACATCACATCATGGATCTCCAAAGAATTTTGGAAACTAACATTTGCAAGATGACAGTGAGACGAACAGCATTAGTAGGTTGTTTGTTTACAGGCCACTGTAAACAAACAAAAGTTACTAATTCAGAGCATGTGGCTGAAGAGACTGTTGCCTCTGCAATATATTTTTTAAATTCTTGGATTTCGTTGTCCATGACGTGTCCGTTACTTAACTAAATATCACTATAATATTGACGACTCGGAACACAAGTTTTTTATAAGTAAAAACGTAAAGTTTTACCTTACAGCCTAAACCGGCTTTCACCTATAGAAGGCTTCATCAGAGGCTGTCGTTAGTAGCGCTGCTCGTCTTGTTGTTGGCGACGAGAAAGTGTTTCGAAAGATTGAAGCTGTGTGTGTGTGGTGAGATGTGTTCGAATAATGCGTGCGATTTGAATTGTGTCTGTTCGTTTAGGATGTCATTTTTTATTTGTTTTTGTGTGTTTGTATATTTCTAATTGTTCTAGAGTGTCTAGTTTTCGGCCTTTTGTGTGTACGTGTAGTATGTTCATGTTATTGTCGATGTTTTTATATGTGTGGTTTGCTTCAATGAGGTGGTTTGCGAAGGTAGATTCTGTAGTGGTGTGGAGTGCTTTTGTGTGTTCAATGTATCTCTGTTTGAAGCTACGTCCTGTCTGGCCTATGTAGAATTTACTGCAATTTGAACAATTTAGTTTATATACACCGGGTAGATCGAATTTGTTTTGTGCTTTGGGCATGCGTTTTGATAGTGTGTGTTCTGTTTTGTTAGTAGTTTTGTAAGCGATTCTGTATCCTGCTTTTTTGAATTTGTGGGCAATTTTTTCTGTTTGTTTGTTGATGTATGTTAGTGTTATGAATTTGTTGTTTTCTGTCTTTGTCTGTTGTTTGTTTTGTGTTTTGTGTAGGAGTTTACTGACTATTGTTCTGTCATAGCCGTTAGATTCTGCTAGATATTTTATCGTGTTTAGTTCGTCTTTGTAGTCTATTTCATCTAAGGGGATGTTGTTAAGTCTATGTATCATGGTTCTAAAAGCAGCTAGTTTGTGTTGTATTGGGTGATTGGAGGTGTTGTGTATTAGTGTGTCAGTTGTAGTTGGTTTTCTGTATATACTGAATTTGTGCCTGTGTTCTAGTTTTGTGATGGAGAGGTCTAAGAAGTTTATGGTATTGTTGTGTTCGTATTCAGCAGTGAAGGTTATGTTTTTATGTATTTTGTTTATGTGCGTTAGTAACTGTTCACATTGTCTTTTGTTTCCCCTGTATAGTATTAGAATGTCATCAACGTATCTGTGCCAATATAGTATTTTATGTGAGTGTCTGTCATTGTTTGTGAGTATTTTTGTTTTTTCTAAGTGTTGGAGGAAGACTTCTGCTAGAATGCTGGATATGGGGGAGCCCATGGGTAGGCCATCGTTCTGTGTGTAGTATTTATTGTTATAAGTAAAGTAGTTATAAGTAAAAACGACATCCTAAACGAACAGACACAATTCAAATCGCACGCATTATTCGAACACATCTCACCACACACACACAGCTTCAATCTTTCGAAACACTTTCTCGTCGCCAACAACAAGACGAGCAGCGCTACTAACGACAGCCTCTGATGAAGCCTTCTATAGGTGAATGCCGCTTTAGGCTGTAAGGTAAAACTTTACGTTTTTACTTATAAAAAACTTGTGTTCCGAGTCGTCAATATTATAGTGATATTTATATATTTTTTACTTATTAACAGACTAAATTGATATAGTGCTTTTGTAACGTAAATAGTGAATGCGAATCTTTATTATTTTTGGATCTACAACAATTTCATAATATCTTTTCTAAAACGTACGAAAAGAAATGCATAAATGCATATACATCACTAACTATAGCAAATGTCAGTTAATAGGTCACCAAGAGAAGAAATCTGTTGTTATTACAGTTGCGGTTCTATACATTACAATGGTGATCTTTGTATTACTAGTAGTTTCAGTAATCTTTCTGGAAAAACATAGTTTCCTGAAAACATAATTCTTTGTACTTTGTGTTTAATACTGGAATATTAAACAACTGTTGATTTATTTTTTTAAACTTAATTACGGTTTCAACCATAATTATTTCTTTAAAAGCAGAAATACGTAAACAATGATTTTAATTTGACGTTCAACATAAATAATATTTATAGGAAAGACAAATCAACACATGGGCGTCCTCGTTAACAAATATTTATAGCACATGCTATTTGTGTTGTTGGATATGATGTTGAGATTCAGGTAATAGTACTACCTAAATAGTAGTTTAAGCCCTCATGATCATGCTCTGTTTCTGTTGATGTAGTGTTTGTAGATGTATGTACTACTTATTTAATTATACGAATTAATTACTGAAGAAAATAGATCTAAAATTTTACTTGTTGTTTTCACTTTAGTGACCGAATGACTATACTTTATATAAGTATTTATTCGTTTCAACGTAGGTGTAAAAGTGAACAAATTGTAAATAATAAGTTTTACATATATTACCTAAACTTTACCGTTGTGTTAAACCATATGTTCGACGTATCTCATAAAAAAATCCAACAGATGCATTTGAATGTCAGTGTTAAGCGATTGTATGTGGTAAAAGCAAGAATTAATTTTAAATAAGTTATTATAAAATTATTTTTCTTTACATCGTCAAACATTGTTATAAAAGCTTTATTCGTAGAAAAATTTAGTTTTATTTATTACTATTGTATCTAGAAATATTAAACTGTCTTGCTTATGGCCAAAGACTGTCCAACAATCCACTCTGCATACTTTGAACTGACTTGCAGCAGACAGGAGAGAATGTAAATCATATTTCAAGTTCTGGTAATTGCCCAGTATTTTGAATGGCATTAAACAAGGACAAACAAAACCGAAATAGATAATTTCCTACAATGAAATATAAATAGAAGTAGATTGAGCTTAACCTACACATGCAAATAATACTGGAAGATAATGCTGACATAATCATTAATAGCGAATAAAGACACGTCTACATAGTATCAAGACAAACTGGGTAATGGAAAAAGACATGATTGTGGCCGGCAATTTCAATGCTAAGGTTTTGATTGAGGCATGTCTCAACCAGTCTTTAGAGAAAAGCGAGTGGTTGAGATGTCATAGAGGTTGAACCTGGTAGTGCTTAATACTGGGAAGATATTAAGATTCAGGTGACCTAGATATAGGGAAATTATTTTTAGAAATCCGAGCCAAACGTAAGTAGGGTTACTAGCGTTATTAATTCTCTAAATAGTCAACAGGATGCCAAATCAGCTGCCAAATAAATGGCTGAAAATGGAAACAAAATTAAAAATGTTAGAAGAAGAAACCATGAAATTAAAAGATGATATCAGAAAATCAAGGCATTAAACAACAAAATTGAAAAAGAAAAATGCTCTTTACTTAGTCCATTAAAAAATTAATTGATCCGGCGAAATTGAATGTCAAGTTAGAAATATTCTTAGCCAAATATTTTCATCCGGACAGATTACACTTTTGATGAACCGCAATAAAAAAATCCGCTGGAGTAGTGAAGACATAGCTTGTGCCATATCAGTGAGCAGTGTTACTGTGAAAGATTACCGCTGCTTAAGGTCTGAGCGGAAATATCCTTTGCCTGCTTTAAGTTTGCTGCAAAGATGGGTGTTATCTTTTAAATGCTCCCTTGGTATATTGAAATATATACTGTTAATAACAAAGTATAATGGTAACAACTTACATGATTTTCAGAAAATTACGGCTTTAAAGTTTTATGAAATGAGTTTGAGTCAACCAGTGTGTTTTGAACGTAAATATGAAAAAGTATTTGGGTCTCATAAACACATTCATGTAGTGATGGCAAGGGGCGTGACTAGTAAATGGAACCAGCCTGTATATTTTGATTTTGACAGGCCGATGAAGAAAGGCACATTAAATCTTGTTAGTTTAACACATTAACACATTTAGGTTGTTAGTTATAATTTGACATAATTTGTTCAGCTGAAACAGCCGGCTTTAAAGTTGTGCCTATTACATCGTATTTGTTAGGTGAAAACAGAGCACTGTGGAAGGAACCTAATATTTCTCCCACGAAAACTTTTTTTTTTCAAATCTATATGACGTTTCTCGAAATATTTTTGTTTTTTGCAGATGTGCTGCACATACGCGCATAATACGCGTAATGAAGCTTGCCAGGAATCACTTTGTTAGCAAAGGGATTGTTGCATGCGGTAACGAACACATAGGCCTACGTATTGCGTGTTTGTAAGTGTCACACTTAAATAAACAACAGTGTGACATTAAATTAGCTTTCAGTTTATCAAAGGAACACGTATACGTTAAAAATAAGCAAATTGTTAAATCTGCTGCTCAACTTTTTTCAAATTGCACTGTAACGCACTTCGGTTTCATGGTAAAATCGGTTTTTAAGTGGAAACTGGAATGATGCTGCAGATATTTTACAGCTGTTTAATGAATGGTTCGATGTGTGTAATTCTAACGTACCGTACGCATCTCAAAATGGAAAATGTGCATTGGAATAAACCTTGAGTTACAGAAGAGAATTTTAGAAGGCATGTCAATGTTTATAGAAAACAGTCGTGTATTTGGCTCCAAACATCTACTGCTTTCCGAAACGGTATTATAGTGACAAACATAAATTTATTAGGGCTTTATAAATACTTACGTCAGGCATCCAATGTACAGTACATAATTACCACAAAGTCAAGCCAAGAAAACTTGTCCTAGAAAATCTGTTTTCTGTCCATCGGAGCATGGGCCGCACAAACGATCATCCCGACGCTCTCCAGTTTATTTATTGACTGCGGTTGTTTCTTATAGGTAAACATTCAACTACGATGAGATCAATGAACACAAATATAGAACCAGATACAGAAGAATGTTTGACGGCAACTGAGCGAACTTCATGCACACCAGATACCTTAGAACTAGAAGAAGTATGTCTTACTGCAAAATTACTATGAGAGTCTCATCAAACCGCCGACCTGGAAACCGAAGAAACGGACGGTTATCCGAGACAGTTACGCAACGAAAATTTTGATTTTGACTAATAGTCCTTAATTTTGACTAAAAAGGTCTAATAATTTTTAACGCCTTTTCCATCTTGAGTAGGCTTGAATTTTTAGTTTGGTTGGTTCACAAATATTACCTACGCCTGCTTACATGCTACCCAAAGTCAATACTGAACTATAAAGTTGGCTTAATGATCCAGTGATAAGAATATATTATTTCATATTAATAGGAGTTAATGAGTGTGCAAAAGTATTAGTAAAAGTCGGGAACATTTTATGTAGCGGCTGTGTGTTTATTTAGGCGGAGTGTGGTTGCTTAGACTGTGACGTCATACGCAAAGCGGTACAGTTTTCGACTCGTGAATGAACAAACCCATGTGGCTTTCCACCATGGGGTAACACTAGCGGGATAAAGCCTTCCAAACGACGATTTCTGATGTCACTTAAGCACCCAATGCTAGTTTATGATGTGGACATCTGGGCTGATGCACTTAAACTCCAGAATTATAGAAGACGCATGTCAGCAGTGCAGTAAAGTGGCGCGCTTTTACCGAACGTTTTCAGAGTCCGTGGGACTTGTTGTCACTAGAATAATTCCAATCTATGTGCTGGCGTAGGGGCGGAAACAAGTTTACAAGAGGAAGGCCAAAGTAGGTAAAGTACAAGCTTACAGGTAGGTCAGGTCAAATATTATAGCTCAGTGCCAGGAAAGATGGACCGCTAGGCTCATAAAACTGTTAGCGGAGTAGTCTGATGGCAAACCTGGAAAGATAAATTGTTTCATAACTTAAGTTCTAGTTGGTCACGGCCTGTTCCGAACTCACCTGTGGAAATTAGACAGACCAGACTGCATTTCTGTAAACAGGAACTAGACGATTTTCACCACAAGTTTTCCCCGTGACAGATGAAAAATGAGAGGTAAAGCCTGGAAAATATAGTGGGACAGATCACGCCCAAAAATATCATCTAATGAATGCTGCAAAATTAACACCATTGGGAACCCTATTGGGATGTTTAATGTACGTAGAATACTTATTAAGACAACAGAAGGAAGCAGGAAATGATCTCGCTAGGGCCGCTGACAGAATAGCAGAAAACAGGTAACGTGGACCCGTTGAAAGTTTAAAACAGATGAACATCTACAGGACAAAGAACAAATAGCACAAATTTGAAGTATTGCAAAAGCTGAGCACGAGGTGGATCCAAGGTGTGAGCAAAAGGGTTTTTGGTTTTGGTGGTGCGAGTTCCACACACCGTAGGAGTGTGGACCATCTTGTGACGAACACTAGTTTTCCACAGTTTTCTTCGTAAGCAAAAAAGACTTGCTTCTTTACTCATGTCAGTGCAATCACTTTTTGTAATTATTACTTTTTTTCATGTTTAATGTGCTATTATTTTTGCGCTTACCTTTTGTCCCCCCCCCCACAAAATATGTAGACCTACTCAGTGTAGATACGAATTATCTACAACTGTTAAATTAGTAAAACGACTAGGCACATATACTTAAAGCTATTAGAATTACTCTTTACCAATTTTACTTGGATTCTTACTGTATAAAACGATTTTTATTTTTATACAACTACTATTTCAAAATATTTTTAATCGCTTCGTATACTCGTTGCAAGCCTAAATGATTTGTCATTGCATCCAACTGATTTGGAGCATTTCGTCTCCTCTGCTTTATCAAGTTGTTTTCTTGAAATTTTCAAATACGGTACTAAAGTTTTCGTTTTATGTTTCACCTTAGGATTTTTCCATCAAGAATGTTTGTATTAATTAAGTAAAATATTAAATCTAAGTCTATTACCCAAGTCTTCTTCGGTTCTAATTTTTGCTTTTCTATGTCCTCAATAAACGCTCCCAAATATCTTTTCCGTAATTCTTACTAACCAGCAGAGTATTAATTCCCAGTGGCCATTTCAAGGAAGTTGTCTTAATGAACTTGTTTACCGACTTTTTTATTTAAGCACGCTATCACTCTAATAAATGTAATACTAGTATGCAATCTAAGTAACACAAGACGAATAAAGAAAGGTAAATTGAATAGTTCACGATTAACTCATTTACGTCATCCTTTAATTCAGTGTTATGTAATAATCGTCTTAGTAATTATTAATAATTAGTAATTAGTATCACGTGCCTTCAATCACAATGTTTAGTAAGTACGCTTGTTAGAGGTGTATAATAGCAGTGCTCTCGTATAATATCGTACCTTCTCCTCGATAACACTTTTGCATACTCCATTTAGCGGTTAATTTGATCCAATTTACTCTCTCGTTGCTGAGCAGTGAAGCAACCCTTAATCTAGATCTCATTTCCATCTGACTCGCTATCAAGCTGATCGCTTAAAAAATGTTTAGCGTCTCGTCACGTTATTAAAAAAAACACACCGTTCGAAAACAGAAGTATAGTGTAAGATATAGTCCGCTCTGTAGGTTAAAAGGTAGTAACTTCATTTCTTATTTGTAGTATCAATGCTGGAAACACAACATAAAATCACTTGTAAAATGTAACACATACAAATAGAGAAAACCAATATGGGCTTCAAAATATGCTATTAGCTCTTACTAAGAAACATTTAAAAAGCGTCCAAAAAGAGAGAACACATAAATTAATATAAATCGTGGCATTACATATGATATAGGTAAAATTAAAATCAGACTGTTGTTAACAAGGTGGAGTTTTGCACTAAACTCTCGTACCTCGAATGGAAAGAAAAAAACCTTAATGTAAAAACCTCAAAAAAAAAAAATACATGTGAAGAAATACGTATGCTGAAAAGATCTAAGAGAAGAGATCGAAAGAAGCCAGTTATTGACTGTGGCTTGAGTATTTCAACAGGATGACAAAAACGAGCCTTAGAGAAGAACTCTAAACAGAAACATCGAAAATACAGAAAATAATACGACAAAAGTATTACGTGAAACATTGAAATTCGAAAAATTGGAAACTGGAAGACATCCATAGGATTCTAGAAAATGGATATTATATTCTAGTATCTTTGTACTGTTCAGAAAAAATGAATCTGAAACTCTATTTTTTCCTACTATTGTTGCTAACCATCTATTTTCTTTAAATAAAAGTTACCCTAAGCATTGCAATAATTTAAACGGATTATCATTGTTAAAAAAATTTACATTACGTTAATTATTACATTAAATTATATTGCTGTTATATTCCTACATAATAAAATACCTAAATACATTTTAGCAGCGTAAATCAGGATGTATAACACTTAAATTATATTTAGTAAAATAATGTGTTTATAAGACCTTTATTTCTTTAGTTTGCCTTGTACGTCAGGGTAAGCAGTACAAATTCGATTGATCAAAAACGAACGTCGCGCTTGTTACAGTACCGTAATGCCACGGTAAGTACATAATCAGAAATCATGCTAATTCATTCCGAGACCAGAAACTCATTTCCTTGCAGTCACTATAAAGACACGCCTCCCGCGAGAAGACTTACTACAAGGCATCATTTATGTTCTCGAAGAGCCAGTCGACATGTCAGTAACATTATAAAACGTCCGTACACTCGTTTATTTTGTGTAAAATGTCACAACTGCTTGTGACAGAGATTTCAACGTCTAACCACACTTCAAGGTAAGAGATCATTCATACAAGATATAGTCAATCGCCTTTGTACAACTAATGCAATTTAATAGTGAAGTAATTACCCATCTATTGTGTGAATTTTTCTTCTCTGCATGTTTGTCCTTGCTGATACTATGAGATGTCTGTCTGTTTCAGTTTCATCTTCTATTTTTAAAAAAAGACCTTAATCATTTGTAACTTTGTTTCATCCTAGTTATGTACTACACTCAGTATGCCTCATTATTGGCGTAATATATTTTTATTTTGTATTCGCTTTTCAAACCATTTGTGACACATCTTGTATCATAGTGTCTAAGTGTAAATGGAAATTTATTAAGTTTTCTAAGAGTGACTTATGAATATCTTCTGCAACCGGAAATTCTCAAGGAAGCCCTGAAATCCGTGTATATTTATAGACTCGACCGTGAATTAATTGTATCAATGTCATTTTCAGTGAAAGTTTTGCCACGAGACCCAGAAAATATGCATCTCTATTGTATTTTTACGATATTGTATTCCATGTATTGTATTAAGTGCTGTATTATATATTATACTTTGTATATTTTATTCTTTCATATATTATATTTCAGCAGTACTTTATTCATTCCTAAACAATTTCTCCCAGTAAAATTTACTTGAGGGTGAAAAGTAATTTAATTAAGCCAGGTGAAAACCCAGTTACGTAAAATAGGCATGTGATCCAGATCACAGGCAGTACGGTGAAATAAACTATCCAAACATGGGATCGGAACCTGAGACCGTTCACTTTGGAGGTGAGTGAGGTGATTACAATGCCACAAAAAATGAACTAAGCACAGGTTATGCACACAGACCAATTTGATGGTAATACTTCAACAACAACATAAATATCTGTTAATTGGAACTAAAATAAAAAAAATGTAGTTACCACCTTACTCTATCTCCAGTGTTTGTTGCTTGCAATCCACTCCATGCCTGCCCACATCATAAAAAACGTTAGATAATAGTGCCATAATCATGTTGTTTCGTGACAAAACACGTTCCGGTTGTTTATCATATATGTAATAGTGAACAGAAGAGATCTTACTAATAGGCAAGATATGTGTATATACGCACGCGCGCGCGCGCAACCACACATAAACTGATGGTGACTACTGAACGAGAAAAGGCGTATGCGATCGTCATACGAGTTAGACAGTATTTAATATTATTAACTTAATTTTATTCTGTAATTGTCAGTGCCTATTTATTTACTTCTGACAGCAAATGTTAAAAAGTTCATGCTGAATTTACATTTGATATTAAGTAATTCATACCAGTCTGGGCTGACCACTTGGAGGTTGTGTGCGCACGCGTGTTATTACAAATAATATCATGAGTATTACACGTTTTTCATGGGTGTGTCAAGAGTATTAAGATTACGCTCATTCGTGGACGTACAATCAAATGGAGCTGTCGTGCATAATGGCTACAGGCGTAAACATTGTACACGAATAACTTAAGCTTTAGTTAAACATGATAGCATTGATCAAAATAATAGATTAAAATAGATATAATGCACATTTATAACCTCGTTGGCCGAACAGCACTTACCAGTTTAGCATATGGACAGTATGGATAGAACATTTATGTATACGAAACTATAGGCTGTACGTTATGTATGAAGTTGCCTGTGGGCTAAAAAAACTGCAGCACTGCAATATACAACATCGCAGCTAACGCAATTGTACTCACAGATGACGAATACTAAAGCTCCAGTAAACTAGTAGAAGAGTTCTTGAAAAGTAACCTGCAATAAGACTTGAAAGAGTCTTACAGCATGGCTATCTTCAATGTGTCCAGTTAAACAGTTGAAAGAAGGTAGAATGTGATCAACACGTATGGGATGGACTGAGATCTCTGTCATTCAAGTACACCAAGAACAGAGGACAACCGACGTTTGACGTCACTAAATAAACCGTGGTATTGGAAGAAAGGAGCAAGGGGAACACGTGATCAGCAACCACTATATGAGACCTTCGTACATCAGAATCCGGAATTATCTGTAGGTCTATCTACCACCAGTGAAAAAATTAAAAATTATTGTAGGTCTACTTTACCAATATAATGTACATAGAAATTAGATAGAAATTTAAAGAAAAAATGAATTGTTATTAAGATTCTATACTAAAAAAGTGCAGACATTCTAAATTCAGTATACACTATTTGCCACAAGTGTGATTTCAGTTAAAATCATATGTTTACATTTTATTATTTTAATGTTTAGAGTATATTCATAATGAGGTGTTGTTTATAAAGTCTTGAAGACTCTCCACAGAACTCCGTCGCTTTACTCTCAACTGAGTGCAGTACACATCACGCAAATATGGCAATGTTTATCACCATACCTTAATTCTAGAGCTTTAATTAATTCGGCATAGACGTTCTGGCTATCAGTTGGTACTTTCATGTAGTAGTTCTACCGCAGGTACTCTTAAAGCGAGAACGTGTGAAACTCCTTTGCCTTTCTCTGGCTAATTATTATTTGCTGATCAGCGGCTTCAAATTTTTGAAGACATATCGTCCAATAGGTGCTTCCATCAAATGTTGGAACCTAGACAAGAGATGACGCAATTGCAGGCAAGGTGACTCTCACTATTGCCTTCTTTCCTATGTCTTTTCTCGGCATTACCTTTGCTTAGTCTAATCAGCAATTTGTTTTGAAACTATGATTGTATTTTTATTAACTCCTTGACTTCACTTTTAATTTGCTCTTCGATTTTTCCAGTTAAGTTCTCTACTTCAGACATAATTGGTAACATTGTTATATACTTGAGACAGATTTTTCTACTGTAGACGAGAGCCAGGTAGGCACCTTGTTGTTTTTCAGCTCAACGTAGTCATATATCTAAGAAAGAATATTTCTTTAAATTAAATTTTTTTCTTTTGTACCTCACGGAGTAAGCACTTTGCCTGTTCCGTCTTCACAAAGTATCTCTCCATCTAATTCTCGGTCTTCCTACATCTCTTAAACCAAAAGGTATATATTGAAACGCAACCTTAGGTAGTCGTCCAGCCTCCATTCAGTCCAGGTAGGGTAACTATTCCCTGTGGTATGTCTGGACTTACCATTTTGGAGAATACCTGTAGCTCTTCTCTAATATCCTCATTCCTCAAACGATCCTGTCTCCTGCAACCATTTGTTCTTCTCATAAACTTTATTTCTAAAGTTTGAATCTGGTTGCAAACATTTTTATAAATTAAATTTGTTGTACCGGAAGCACAATTTAATTGGAGGAATAATTAGTGAAAGGAATGCTAAATTAGTTTAATATATTTTGGTTATGCGTATGTCAGTAAGCTATAATTTTATAAAATCGTTGCTCAATACAAAAAGCGTTAAGTTGTTCTTTCTATATAACAGGAAACGCTGTGATAAAATTTACGTTGAATACTTTGCACGGTCCGGCAGCATATTTGTGTTAGGGGGGACGACCCTAGTAATCGTGTGCCCTTAAATCCTAGCAGCCACTGAAATGCTACCCGCTTCCTACACTTCTACCTTTTTTTATTGAAGGCTTTCTCATGACCCATCTTATCTATGTCTCACCTCTTATGTCTCCTTTTTATAACACAAAAATATTATTTTCTAACCTGTAGAGAGTATATTTTCCTGCCGATATAATTTTATTTTTAACGGTAATGCTTTCTTCTTTCTGCAAATTTTCTGAAGTCAGCCTACTTACTCGATATTTCATAATTTGTTTACTCACAAACCAAAAAAAATCCTATAAAAGCATTTTATAGCGTCAAATTTTTAATATTGCAAAAATGTAGGTTGTAGTAATTCAAGCTGAACAGTCGCGCAGTCGTGTTGAAGAAACATTAACATTGAATCGTCATTCAGCTCTTAGTGTTGTAATGTTTAAGCCGCATATTTATACTACTACCGAACTGTTACGTAAGGATAAGTTAGTAAACGTGATGTTAGTTTAATATGACAAGTATTAAATTATTTTAGTAATTTCAGGTACCAAATACACTGTACATCCTGAATTTGTAATAAAGTAAATGTATATTTGACCAAATATATCCATAAAAGTTTACTCAAAGTATCGCATGTAATGCCAAGCGGTAATGCCACATTTAGCGTAAGTACCATGACATTTTTAGCCGGCATTTCCCATACACTCGTTATGATAATTGCAGTTGGCATGTTCATTGTTCATTGTATCACAAAAATGATCATCAGGATATTGTTACGACGGTCTACTGATTGTCGTATGGTACAGTGGAAAACAAAATACAAGACACCAATTACGTCACTAATCACCATCTTTAGTTATCACAATTAAACAGTTTGTAATTAACAAGACAGTCTTTTACAAAAAATCAACAAAAATTGTACACTCGATAAAAATGTTACCTGATATAAAATTGTATTACAATTGTCTCGCACAATTATAAAACACGTAATACTTCGCCACAATACTTCCAACCGCACTGTGTATATCGTCACTTAAACTCACTGTGTAATCGCCCGACAATAACTCGCAACAAAAACTGACTGAGCGTCGCTGAGTACTTGAATTTATACCCCGCTGAGGTTACAGAATACTCGCTAGTGCGCGTCAAGAATGCTACTAGAAAACACCAGAACATAATTGCTTGCGGCCATACACAGAGCAGGCGGGGACCGGTGAGTCCGGAACAGTCTCGCAACGCATATTGAGAATCACGCACGCACACTACATTATAGCCGGATTCCACTGGATCGTTCGAGAAACACATAGATTGTTCTGTAATGTCCTAACAATATCATGGTATGATTTCATGATTCCAGGCTAAGAACACAAAATAATATTTTTGTGTTTAAATATTTTAGTTAAGCTGCTTTTAAAAACTTCTAATATACTAATTTAAGTGTAATTAACAAGAGCAGAAAGTAACAACTAATAAGCCAACAAACAAAAGTCACACAAAAAATTAACTTTGCGTTTGACAGTGACATCAATTATATTTTTGGTAATTAAGTAATGAGTTATCAAGCTATATCTTATTAGAAGTCTTTCCTTTAATATATATTACCACAATTTACAATGCAACTAATAACTTTAAAATAAATTTTTGACATGAAATAAAAGAAAACGAATATTATTATTATTGTATTAAATGACAATTAGTAAACACAATAATTATTTTTTAAACCCTTTTGACTATTTACTGTAAATGTAGAGCTACAGATATCTGGTATTAATCAGAAGTAAAGCACAAATTATCATAATATTTCTGCGTTTATTCTCAGCATTTCCTGTTTTGTTTTAACACCCTTGCTGTACGACTGTACGAAATGATCCAGAGCTCTTTCTAGTTTCTTATATTAAGTGGTTATTCTAATTAGCTTAAGCTTTTAACCGATCATGATCATGAACGTTTTGTGATACGCTTATTACGGAAGTCATAAAATTTAGAATTTTGTTGGTGTATTACGGAAATTGCTATTTTTTATTTCTGTGTACTATAAATGACGTTAGTAAAGAGATAACAGAAAAGATTAACAAACATAACTTGAAATTTGTAAATTGTTACAATCAAAAACAAGAAGTAATACAACCGAGTATTGCAACAAAATAACAGCTAGTAAACTTTGTAACCAGCAAGGTGAACACTATAAGAACGTAATAAGCGAGATTACCAAAGCAATAGCAATTTCACGTACAAAGAACAAAAAGCAACAATACTCAAAGAACTTGGAGCACTCCAGGATTAAGGAATAACAGTTTAGTAAATGAGTCTAACATAATAAATAGCAAAAGTTCACTCGGAAATTACTAAATAAGGAATGTATGGAATAAAATTATTTGAAAATTTGTATAATTTTAAAGCTAGACAGTATTGAACCATTGGTAAATGATGTCATAAATGTAATACGTTCTCTAGAAAACATGAAAGCAGGTGGATATGAAACAATGTTCTCAGGACTACATCGAGTATGGACTACATCGAGTGACCTCTGGACAGAAGTTATGGTAAGGAATTCACAAACTTCTATAAGTAATTTTGAACAAAGAAACCGTGCCGTGAAGAATAAAAATGTGGTGTTATACAAAAAAAAAAGGGTAAGCAGATCTGTAAAAGCTATAGGGGAATTACATTATTGAATGTAACATATAAGAAGTTGTCACTAAAGCTACACGTAATGAAAATTCTACACGTATCAATCACCATTTCGACTAAACCATTCGACAAGAGATTAGAGATACTTGTCATAATGACAATGTTTGCAAAAGGGTACAATCATGAAACTAGCTTCACTAGCTTGTCAACGTTATAGTGGCTCTTGAAATCATGAAAAGAGAAAAATTTTATAGAACTTAAAATTTTAAAATATCGTCGTAAACTACTTAAAATAGTTAAGTAACATTAAATGATAGTAGGACCACAGTTACTTCTTAAAAATAAGTATTGACTATTTTAAATTAAAACACTCTACAGTAAGAAAGCTTTGATGTTATTATCTTCTGCTGTACATGTCTCTGAAGGTTTTTCACTCTTCTTAAATCCTTTACGTATAGCATTCCTATTATAGCCGTTACGCTCAAGAGCGTCCGTTAGATAATTTTTCGTCATCACAGACTATCTTTGATCCGTGAAAATATTTGTTGAGAACGGTTGCTTTTGTGCAGGGCGATGATGAGAAGTTGCATGAAGGTAACATTCTTACCGTACGTTACCATACTGACTGCATGCGACTCATTTCAAGTCTACATGAAACTAGTTGCATAGTAAAAAAGACAGCCTCTGCAATCAGTTGCAGAGTAAACATGGCGTCTATACTAATATTACAAAGAGTTACAATTTGTTTGTATCGTTGTCTAGGCTAACCTCAGAAGCTACTGATCCGATAAAAAATTTATTTCACCACCGTGTCCCTTAAATTTTGAGGATGGTTTTATACATAAATTTGAAACAATAACTTTAATAATTTTGAAGAACAGAGACTTAAAACGGTCCAATGTCATGAAACTTTTGTTATTGTTTCACCAGTAAAAATTAGAAAAATTACAAATATTATTTTGGTTTTTGTTTCAATAAAATTCCCCTTTTTGTTTTCTGAGACATTGGCCGTTTGTAAAAAATTGTATATGTTGTCTCGGTCCCATGTCATAAAATTTCTTTGTTGTCTACAGAATGTGCGTACAGCAGAGTTGCATGCAACCGGTTGCATAGTGTAATAGGCTACATTTCAGTCAATGCCACACAACGAGTGCGTGAAACTAAAAGTTGCAAAAGAAATTGCAAGGCTTGCTACTGTTTTGCAATTGATTGCAAACTGTGCAACCGATTGCAGTAAGTATAGCCTAATACGCTACATTCAAACCAATGCCCCACAACATATTTTGCAATCAGTTGCGTAGTGTAATAAAGGCCTAAAATGTATCACAGATAAAATTTGCAATATGTTGAGGAAATATGGTATTAAAACCACATAAGAAGTTGGCACAATTTTTAAAAGCAATCAAAGGCAGAATTCCGTTTAACACTGATGTTATTTACAAAATTGATGTTGTCAAAAAATGTATATTGGGGAGATGAGGCACGTGACTTTTACAAGGGCCAAAAACATGTTGGACATATTAAGAACTTTGCAGCTGAAAAGTTGGCAGTTTATGAGCATTCAGCCACAACTAATCACATGACGCATCACAACTCACATCACATCGCAACTTCGAAATCGCATCTGTGATAAGATTGTGCAGTATGTATTATGACAGAATGTTCCTAAGAACCATGGCTATCAATAAAAACAAAATCAACAGAGATGCAGTAACGCTAACACGGTTTAGTATCCGTTACTTTCTGGCTTGACTGTACGCGAGTTGAGTGACCGCGCAAATTACGCGAGGTGTAACACCTACAGGGCAGGGTCCACTTGCCGACGACCTACCGCCATTTCTATACTGTACAACTGAGTTTCTTTGCCAGTCCCATCGTCACGTAGACCTGAGGATACATGCTGTAATATTGGTGAAAAGTTGTCGTACAAAATATTTTTTACGCGGTCCATACCGAAGGAACATTTAAAAACAGAATGAACATCGGCCGTGGAAGCCTACGTAAAAGTAAATTCAAATTCTGTTATCCAATCGTAATTTTTTATGTTTAAGGTGGACTTCTGCGTGTCCGTCTGAGTTTGCTTTATTTGCAGTTGTGAATTTGTACATCAAAATTATAGACAACGTTGCCCTTAGTTTAAGCAACGAGGGTTGTACTTCATTATCTGACTTATGTAAAAGTGCTTAATTACATAAGGTTATAACTAAAAGTACATATTGTAATATAACATAACATTGCATATGAAAGGCAGATTAACTTACACTAAAAAGGAAATTCTTTCTCCTCAATATAAGAAACTAAAGATGTGAAAAATATTATATCATAAATAACATGTTAAAATATAGTAGGCCTAAACATAATTAATGTGATATAATTTATTAACATTATACAGTATAAAAAGTATTAATCTAACTAAACAAGTGTAAGGCTGGGTTGAACTAACTATCCCAAAATAATAACGGTGTTATATAATTGTATGACTAGCTAATAACAGTAAGCCATTTAAAATACTGGAATATAAATAGTAAAATGTCATTGAGCAATATATTGAGTTTTGATGTTAAATATATTATAAACGATTCCTGTAAAACTAGACAACAAATGTCAATAGTTATGTAAAATTTTTTGTATGTTATAGTCACTCGACGGAATCGAAGATGTCGAACGGATTAAATAGTAGCTGCACACATCTGCAGCCTTAAACAAACAACCCAAAATGTTACCATGCTGGCTTGTACGCTGGTCCATTCGAGGTACCAGTCGAAGAAATGCCGTACTTTTTGTTATTTTAATTTAAATTTTTATAAAATATATAAGAGTAATATATTTTTGTCTTCTGGAAAATTCTCCTAAGCACATACTCCATTAAAGGAGGAATGATATAGTCTCAAACACAGTAGCGGAAATGCAGATATACGGCAGCAACTGAGTATTATGAGTAGGCTCGATAGGATTGCTAAGCGTCAGCTAAAACTTTTGGAACATTTTAATCAAATGAACGACTGCCGCATCCCCAAACTACTACTACTACTGAATTATAAGCCTAAAGGTTTTGAAGAAGCGTTGGAGTGACCAGTTTATTTGATAAAAACCTGATAAACAACTTGATAAATAAGCAAGTATATTTCCTTGGGACTGGAACAAACCATTTTTGATGAGCGGATAATGTTGATGACTGAAAACATTATTTATGTGTTGCAGTTTAAAATAGTCTCGTACAGTGTATTTGCAAAATTACACACAGCGCATTTGTACCACATATGACACTAAAACGCATTTAAACCTTATTGAGTGCCAGAATTGTTTCTATGCTACACCTGTTTCTAAGTCCTTAATATACTAATATTATGGTTTTCAGCCATTCATCCTATGGTTGCCATAATTTAGTTTTGGCCTCAAGTAAAATTGGAATTTTTCAAACCACAGTCTGCCAGCTCCCCCCCCCCCACACACACAGAGTAAACGTTTACAGTATTTTATAATAAAACTTTGATCGAATTAATCAATTAATATTAATCAATAAACATAACGTAAACAAGTCTGCAGGTAATGTGGGTATACGTGAGTATATTTAGATAGACTCAGAGTATTGTTTTTCCATTATCCAGTTTATTCACTATAAAATTCTCCATTACTCGTCGTTATATACATAAATTTTCAGATGGTTAAAGAAATCAGTATGTGCGATATAGGTACAGGTTATAAACCCTTATAAATATCCACACTAACTTATAAAATTATAAGTTATAACTTATAAATTATATACTTATATCCTTCAGATTATGTGGTATTTTACTGGTGTTCCTGCGTAACCTGACTATAAATTTTAATTATCTTGCTCTCTATCTCCTTTCTTTTGGGATGCCTAACGTAACTCCTTTGAAGAGTCAAACAAGTAAAGACGTGTACAGTAACTTGGGACATACTTCTTCAGTTGCTTTCATACAAGAATGATTCGATTTTACTACGGAAACATTAAAAACACAGATCAAATTACTTATTAAAAGGGACGAAACCTATTAGATTCATGTATGTTAGCCTATAGTCGCCTCAATATTGAATAAAATCTAAAAATAAGAAGTAGCTTTGTTTTGCAAATGAGAGACGCAGCCTCTCCCTAGCTGTATGCCATATGCTCTTCCCTACTCTTATATGCTATCCGTCATTGTCTTACAAAATTTATAAAACAGTTTTTACAACATAAGGTTCATCTATCATAATGCCGTTGTTGTTTCGTTCAATGTAAACAGAAAGCATAAATTCAAGTCAGCTGTGATTGCTGGAAACCTGTGATTGAGAATGTTTACTCGTTAGAATTCTATATTTATAAACCACAAACTACTTCATTTGTATTATTAGTGTTTTTATTTTTTATTGTAATTTTAGTAATATAATAACTTTGTATATGGAATTTTACGCTTATGTTCGTATTGAAAACAAATTCTAGAATATCCTACATGAGATAAAGGGGTTTCATCGGACAACTGGCTAAGGCTGGGCTGGTGAAATATGCTTTATGTGGTATAAACATGAAACAACATAATTCACATTAAGAATTGCATCGTTAGCTTTCACAGATAGTTTTAATGTTACAAAGAATTTGAAAGTAATTTTTATTAAACGTCACTGAGCTGGAAGTAATTGATATCGACAAATCTAAGAGTTCGATTAAACGGAAATGACTGATGACGACAGGGAGTTATAGAGCTTTGAAGACGACTGAACAGATATTATACGTAAAACTGGGTCAAAGCGGTGTCATTGCATTGCCCTGCACCAGTCGGAGTTTAACCGCCCTCATAAATGCACCATGATATCTTTCCGCGCGTGGCAAAAGGGGAAGCCAGATGAAGATAGAGCGAAATAAAGCGGATATACGTACGTGTGGTGTGTATTTAAGCGAAAGAGTATGTGTGTGTGTGTGTGTGTGTGTGTGTGCGCGCGTGTGTGCGTGTGTGTGTGTGGTTGTGTTCGATTACGGACGAAGAGTGACAAGGATGGGTCAACTTGTCTTCCCGGCAAAACCACCAGCTGTTCACTTAGTTTCACCCAGTAAAGGTTAAATTATGACACAACTAGGAGGCAAATATTGTACTCAAATTGTATCACATCCATCTATATTCTGAGCAAACACCGCTGTGTTTTCGTATAAAATGTTGTTTATGGGCTTTACCTATATACGTGCGCGCGCAATTTTTCTTCTGTTTTCTCTTTTCCTTTTCCTATATTTACTTGTTTATCGAAACTGTCCAATTGTTTCCATCCCTCTTCTGCTTTTAATATTGCTTAGAAATCCTATCCTACCATCTATTGTGTTCAATGACGTCTGTCCTCGTTATCCACGTGAATTGTATTTGCACAGAGTAATCTTTAAATATTGGAAATAAACTATTGAATACCAGATAAATTGTTACTTATACTTAAAGACACTAATATAAATAATTCTAATCATGCAGTTGTCCAATATAGGCTATCTTTACAAATGTCCAGACACAATAATAATTATTGTGCTAATTGTTAACAAACAACGCTTCACACTGAGTACTTTTACCTAATAACAGGCACTGAATCTCAGTACTCGACTACGACTGAATCGATAATGGACTGTATCTATATCGTTTGATTAGGTTGAGTATTGCAAGTGCAGTTCCAGTTGTAATCAGGATAGCAGTGCGGGTATCAAATGCACAGAAAGAATCAAGCAGTAGTGTTACGTCATCTTGCTGCCTACACAATATGTAACTATTGTTAATTATTCTTGGCAGGTTTCCTATTAGGCCTCCATTGAAGTTAGAATATTTTCCTACGCGCTGCAATTGTCTTGATATTACACATTTTTTCACTCGCAGAAAGTGTGTAATTGTGACATTTGCGTGAATAAATTTAAGACCAGTGCAGATAATATGGTTACTAAGGCACCAACCACATACACACATGCTGTAATTTATGTTATTAGTCAGGCATGTTTTCAAAAACATTGTACATTACTTTGCATGTTTATTATTATTACATAAATGTTACTGAATTACAATATATTTTAATAATTTTACGCTGATACTAGGTAGGAAAATCATGAATTTATAACGTGATGTGGAATTTTATTCATGACTTTGTCTCTCCTTCTGTGTTGAGCGGTCATTTTGTTCTAAATAAAACAAAATTTAATATAATATTATAATAATATATATAATATAATTATATATTATATTATATATAATATAATAATTTAATAAGTATAATATTAAATATTATATTCCGTCATTAATGATTAATTACAAGTAGCATACCTAGCACACTGTTTTAAATATATTAAATCATGGCACTTCAAAAATCAAATTTTTGCATAATGTTTCAAGCAAGTGAAGAATAGTGTGGAAGAGGAAACTAAATAGTTAAGATAACTACAACTAACGGGATGGAAAAAAATACAAATGTAATACCAATGGCATATTAAGGATGTGTCAGTTTCCTCATATTACTCGGAGCTTATCTATAAATTTATCAGTTCATATATTAGATTAATAAGTCACTTAACATGTACGCACCATAAAATAGCTATCAAGAAATTATTTGTTACTAACTAGTTGTACAAATATTAAGTGGCACGTGTTGTGTTACACGTTTTTACATAATGCATGTTTACAAATTAATACTAGAACATATTGTTTCCACTGCCTTAGTTTGTTAATATGCAATTATTGATATTGTAATAACAATGTATATGCAATATTTAGTTATGATAAAAACTGACACACACAAAATTTCAACAATTCAAAGCAGACATGCATTATTACTATTAATGTAAAATTACAAATAAAGCTGATTACTAGAATAGCTGCAATCTCGCTAAAGCAGCAAACAAAATTTCTTATTTTCTTACCTTTGTTAGGTCCGTCTTGTGACTTTTATCTTTAGAATAAAATTAGTGTGACCCGTTTCGTGTCATCTGACCCATCCTCAAACACTTGCTCGAAAAGAGGTCGTCATATATTAAAATTCAATTAAAATAAAAGACACATATGTAAATTCATTGTCAATAATTAAATGATCAAAAACATGAATAACACTTTTGTCGTGGTGCACCACGCGATTACCGATCGATACTGCTCTATTGATGCAGTATCGATCGGTAATCGCGTGGTGCACCACGACAGCAGTGTTATTCATGTTTTTGATCATTTAATTATTGACAATGAATTTACATATGTGTGTTTTTATTTTAATTGAATTTTAATATATGACGACCTCTTTTCGAGCAAGTGTCTGAGGATGGGTCAGATGACCCGAAACGCGTCACACTAATTTTATTCTAAAGATAAAAGTCACAAGACGGACCTAACAAAGGTAAGAAAATAAGAAATTAAAACACGTGACTTTGACCGTTAACAAACAAAAGTTATACCGGTCACATATTTATTTTTGTCAATGTCTTGTAAGAAGACCCTTTTATATGGCTTTAATCAAATCAATTCCCACTGTTTGGGCTAGCCACTTGGTCACCAGACCGCTGTATGCCGGTCGTTACTAAAGAATAAAAGGTATACGGAAAATTCAATAAAAAATAGAATTTTCAAATAATAAAATAATTTTGTTTATGTTTATAGAGGTATGTATAAGAGATAAATCTGTTTTTTAAAAGGTTCTGGTAAAATTTTAATAACAGGTAGGTATTTATTGACCGTCGAGCACTTCTTGAAGATTTGCACCAAGTCTGGAGTTAAATAGATTAACTCCAGGTAATAATCGATTGGTGACTTTTCTGACTGGTCCAATATCTTGTTCAAAATAGAATATATTCTTCTCACTTAAGTCCTTCAGCCTTATAAATACCCTTAAATTACCGTGTGAAATAAGTACAGATACAAAATAATGGAAATATAAAGATTTATTGACAATTTTAAATTAAGAATCGATATTTTATCGATGGAGAGCAATTATCGACTCTGTCTCGGGAATTATCGATTGTGTCATACAGAACAAAATTTTATGTTATATTATATTAAAAGACAGGTTCTGTGAGCGATCAGAATTAATAGTCAGAGAAGGGTGACGAGAAAGTATAACATTAACAATTAAAAATAAATACAATAATTGCTATTCAATAGTATTTTAAATAATTCAGTATATAATATTTGAATAAATGTTTTGTCGAACCAATGAAGACTGACGTCACTGTGATGTGGTAAGCAGATTCCGTTTTCAAGATGGCCGCTACTTGAGTTGGTCTTGGTTACTGCATATGCGTCGTGTCAGAAAATTACTATAAAATTACCTTCATCAAGGTCTAAAATGTCCCCGCACTGGTGTAATATGTCTGTTAATCTATTTGGTGTATTCTGGTGAAGTGTTCTGTGTAAACTTGTGTTATTTAATTTATTTTCTATGTGTTCAACTTCTGCGGTTACGTTTTCAAGTTATTGGTTAGGAATTGCAGAATATATCAGTTGAGATATAGTGTTTTACTTGTTTCTATCACTCGTATTATGTAGTTAAGTGTTTGTTTTCACTATTGTCGTGAATGTATTAACAGCTTTAGCTTTAAAAAATGTTTAAACCGCCTAACTCTCGTTTCACTGATTTCAATGGCTACACGCTAGTATCATTTTCAATTCGATTTAAAGAAACGTTCTTCACACAACTGTCCAGCTTGATATTCAACAAAAGACTAATTAACTTGGTCATAAATCTGGCCCAGTTAATCCTTGAAAAAGTATTGTTAACATTTTTCAACTTCCCATACATATGATAAAATATTACATTATGTATGGAATTTATCTATTTTATTCCTCACTCTTATGAATTATTAACCTTATTATTGGTTTAATCATCTCATTCCCTTTAAATTGATGTATTATAGTCCATATCTGTAGATATTTTGTGGAAATTAACAAATTTCTTTACTTTATGGAAATATAGGCTCAAAATTGGATTTCCGTCTTTATACAAAATTCCTTCCTTTTTAAATATTATTAATACTATTATAATAAATTTTAATTAGTCATATTCCTCTTCCTTTCCTTAAATACATATAAATTACACCTTTGAACTGGTTTTTTGTGTTAATCTGTAAATTTGACATTGCTCTTTAAAATTAATTAATTTATATATTTTGACAATTTACAAAATGTGAAGGTATATTTCCTTATTATCATTTTAATTCATAGGATCATTCCTAGTAGTGGTTAATTGTGTTATCTTATATAAATCTTGGTAGTTTACAGGATTTATAAGTGAATTATACTATTTTATATTGGTTCTCTGATTTCACCAAATGGCCTATATTTTAGAATTTTATATTTCTTTCTTTCTCAAATAATTTAAACTTAATTCCTCCTCTGACTTTACATAATTACAATTATATGAAAATAACATGATTTATAACTTATTGTGTTGTGTAGTAGTTAATTAACACTACAGTTATTAAAATAAATAATTATGAATATGGTTTAGCAATCTGCACAATTGAACATATTGCAGATATGGTTTGAACATATATCTTTTAACTATTTTTGAGCTAACATAGCATACCTATTAGAACATTATTACTGGTATGTAGGTTATTATTTATCAAACATAATTTTTTTTTAAACACATAACATAAATCTTATTTTCTAATAAACCTTACAAATACATTTATTTAACACATTGATTTTAGGACTGTGAAATAACAGTCTATTTAAACATGTTACACTTATTCATACTATATTAGTACCAGTCCTTTCTGGTTTAAACCATTATTATTGTGATCCCCTACATCAGTAAACATTAACTCCCATACTCTATTTATTATCATTTTTTACAAATGTCTTGTAAATATAGATTTACATTAAAATAATAAAATACTGGAAACCTTCCATTTTATTATTTTATTATGCTGTTTATTATTAGATATCAAAGTTGTGATATAGCATACTACTAAGTTATAGTATTACCAAATTTAAGTTTATTGCATTTTTTAAAAAACACTTACACAAATTCACTTTCACTGTTGGTTCTGATATTTTGAGTCTTATTATCTCAGACCAGACCTTTAGTAATCATGGACCGTTAAGACTAGTTTATTTTCTTTATTACACAATAGCTTTAGTCGGTTCACTTCTTATAACGCTTTACAGCACTTTAGTTTCTCAATAATTACATTTTATAAGATTTTGGGTATGTTATACTTTCTTTTGCATAGTTTTTGCGGGTTTGGGATTGATAGTAGTTTATATAATAATAGGTTTTACTACGGTGTTTCTTTCATACTATTTCTTCCTCTCCTCCTGTCTTCCTTCTTGTCCTTCTTCGTATCTTCCTTCTGGTATTCATTCTTGTCCCTCTTCTAGTCTTCATTCTTGTCCCTCGTCTAGTCTTCACTCTTCTGTTCTTCCTTCCTCATTCTTGGGTAAACCAAGGTACTTGGTGTTATCACGACTGAGGTTTAGTTTGGAGTATTTAATTTATTCGCTGAACTGACTTTATTCTTCTATACAGGTTTCAGGGTATTGTTTTCTTCCTGATCACAAACTTTATTCTTCCCTCTTCTTGTTTTTGGGGTATTTTGGTATTCACCACTCTTTAATTGAGTCTCTTTTTTCTTGATATGTTCTTATATAACTGGTTTACTGCTCTGAGCTTCCTGGGTAACTTACTCATATGATACTATGAGTTGATGAGTTGCTTCGATACTTTCTTTGGTTTTTAAAACAGTGGTTTTTACATATAATGTAGTGAGGATTTTTATTTTATTGTGGTTCATTCCTCTGATTTATTTAAATGTCATTCAATATTATTATAACATTTGTTGGTGTAATTAAACTTTATGATTTCACATGACTTAAAATGTAGTGGATTTTCTGTCACGCTACAGAATGCCCTTCTCCAGAAGTAATTTTTTCAGACTATACTTGCTTTGTCTGAAACAATTGCTTATGATAATTATTCTAAGTTGGTTACTATTTTGGACTTCCTTCCATTTTAAAATTTTCTTATTTATATTTGAGTTTATATCATTCTCACTTGATCTTCCTTGATAGTAATAGTCTTCTGAGTTTCATATTTATTATTTCATTTTTATATTTCTTCTTAGTATTTTCTCCTTGGGATATTTTCTCCCTATCGTTCCCTACTTTGTGAGCTGGTTCAGTTCAGAGAGGCACTGTACGCTACTTTCCTCTGCTGACCAATACTTCACACATATTTGAGTACAGAGGCAAATCATCTCTGCTCAAAAAACATATTGATCCTGCTGGAATTATCATCAGACAGATTAAAAAAATTATTCAGAATAGTACACATTTGTTACTATTTAAAAAATATCTTTGGGATACTTCACTTATTATACTTCTCAGAGATTTTAATATTTCTATCTCAGTTGTTCTTCTGACTCGTTATCTGGATGTTTCTTTCATTTGATATTATGGTAGGAAGCTCTTCTATTATTACATTTTTTCAACTTTTCTTATCATATAAATCTTTTGGTTATAAATTCTTTATTACCTTCTGGTTTATTTCATTATAATCTGCATTATTTATAGTAGCATATCTTTATGACATTTTTAGACTGTTTCATCGTTCTTAAAATTTCCACTTGTTCTATTTTCTAGAATTTTTATAACTGTCATTATCATAATTGTCATTTAATTCATAAATCATTTTATATTAATTCGTTTAATTACATAAATCTTTGACATTATTTTTACATTATTCCTGTCATTGCTGTTATACTTGCAAATGATGGTTTTTTATTAATTTCATAATGAGGTCATAATTTCTCCTAATACCACTTCAAAGTTTCATTCTCTCATAATTCCAAAGAAGTTTTTGTACTTTATTATTCTATTCAATCACTCCAATCGTATTAAAGAATTTTTTCCTTTTTATTTCCTTCAACACCATTTTACGGAAAGGTTTTTACTCTTTGGTATTGAACTTAGACATTATCATATTCTTCAGAATTATTTGTTTTAATTCTAAATCTGTTTCCTTTCTTCATCCCATTATGATCCTTTGTTACCATGGTAATTATCTTCTATGCTTACCATAAATATGGTAGGAAATCTCTTCTGTTTATCTCACCATAGTGTTTTATTTATAATTGGTTGGTAAGTTGTCCTTATACTTGGTTTGGGAAACTTGATTTATTCATAATTCAAAATTCACTCTTCTTATATTATTCCATAAGGTTTTCTCAAATAATTTGTATGTAAGGTGGGCTTACATGTGTTTTGGCTGGTTTTATTTTTTAAATTCTCTTGGTATTATTGTCAAAATGTTTCTCTTCAAATAAATTGTATGTAATTGTCTTACATTATGTTTAGAATTTAGGGGTTTTTAAATTCTAATTCTTCTTCTATCATTGCCATAAAATTTTTTAATAATTGTAGATAATATGTGCTTATATTTCTTTTTAGAATTTGGCTGTTTATTTCAAAATTCTTCTTGTTATTCTTCCTTCAAAATATGTTTCTCTTCAAATAAATTGTATGTAATTGGCTTACATTATGTTTAGAATTTTGGGGTTTTAAATTCTATCTTATATATCTTCTAGCCATAAAATTTTCTAATAATTGTAGATAATATGTGCTTATATTTCTTTTTAGAATTTGGCTGTTTTTAAATTCTAATTCTTCTTCTATCATTGTCATAAAATATTCTAATAATTGTAGATAATATGTGCTTATATTTCTTTTTTGAATTTGGATGTTTTTAAATTCTATCTTATATATCTTCTAAATGGTTTTCCTTTAAATAAACTTTATGTAAGGTGGGCTTACATGTATTTTAGAATTTTGGGGGTTTATTTCAAAATTGTTCTTGTTATTCTTCCTTCAAAATATGTTTCTTCTCAAATAAATTGTATGTAATTGGCTTACATTGTGTTTAGAATTTAGAGGTTTTAAATTCTAATTCTTCTTATATTCTTGCCATAAAATTTTCTAATAATTGTAGATAATATGTGCTTATATTTCTTTTTAGAATTTGGAGGTTTTTTTTTTTAAATTCTATTTTACATATTACTGCCACATAGACTTTTCATATATGATTGTAATAGTTTTCATAATTATATGGTAAACATATCATATTAGTTTCATAAATATTGTATGACTCTTTTCTTGTCTTTATTCAAACGTATTTCTTATTATTATTTTTTCTTTATACCCAGGTGGATGCTTTTTATTATAGTGCATTGTTGCTCATAGTTCCTTTATAAGGTGTAGTTTCTTAATTAATTTATTTCTTAAATTCCCATTTTGGTTCTTTGTCCCTTCTTCTTCTCATTTTTCCTCAGTGGTAATTATTTTCATCTTCTTTGTGGTGGTTTTGCCGTTGTCGGTTATCATGACATCCATCCCTTTTACCACCTCATTATGTATCCGTATGGATCCTTATCAGATCCAAACTATTGCTCCTACGCGCCGGATAGTACCTCGGTTGGTCCCGTTCTAGGCTCCTCCGCCTTTCTTCGTATCTTTTGTAACTGCTTCGTCGATTGTGGTTGAATCCTCGCTGTCTTCCATCTGTGGCTCGTATGAAGTTCACTCTAGGGCGAGGAAACCTATTATTATTAAAATTACCATTATTGGGACCCGTACTATTGGTATTATTATGGTAAGGACTATTACCATAATTGGGGCTTCTCTGACTATTTACGTTATTATAGTAGGGATTGTGGTTACCCTGATAACCATCAGAGGGTCGATTCGGGCTTTGATAATTTGGACCCGTATTATTATTATCTTTGTAATTAATATTGTTCCCATTATTATATTGTCTTATATTCCAATAGGTCTCTGGTCCATATGCTGTATGACCTGAAAAATATCTGTGATGGTCTTCATCGGGTTTATCAATTATTTGCTTCTCTGAATCCCCGTAATCTGGTTCATCATCACATATCCATCCGGAAGGTATACATTTTTGTGTAATTGTACACTGGAATAGTCCTGGATGGCGCACTAATGGAACACACTCTGGTGATTCACCAGTGCCATCGTCACAGTCTGATAAGATGTTATATTTCCATCTTTCTGAAATATACTGTTTAGTTCCGCACTGGAACTGATCTAGTCCACATATAGTATTCCGTTTACCTCTGGTCCTTTCCCAGTCATAAACTACTGTCTTGTGGTAAATTATTTCTGAAATTACTTCGATTCTCCTTCTATAATTCATGGAATTCATGATGTCTTTGTCATAGGTAATTGGGATATTATTGCCATCCATTAACCCATGTTTCATCATCTCCAACTCTTCCTTCGTTTTTATTACATTTCTTGGATACCTTCTCCTTTTCCTTGGTTTAATATCTTCCTGGTTTCGGTTAGTTTCAATTTCAGGTACTACCATTATTTGTTCTTGCGTTTTATCATTTAGTACTTCTTCTGGTTCTGGTTGGCTATCATTTTTTACTTCTTCGGTCTTCTCCTCTCTTAATTTTTTCCTAAACAGTTTACTATCATTCCTTATTTCTGTGACCATATCATCCATTTTCTTGCTGAAATTTTCCACATTCTCGTCCATTTCCTTGCTGAAATTTTCCACATTCTCGTCCATTTTCTTGCTGAAATTTTCCACCATCTTTTGGTTATTTTCCACCATCTCGTCCATTTTCTTTTCCATCTTCTTTCCAAATTGTGTCATCATTTCCAACAGCTTTTCCATCATCTCCATTGTTGTAAGTTCTACCATTTTTGTTTATCTTTGTTGCCCTTCTCCTGACTGGATAACCGCTGCCAGGCTTATCTATTCAAGCCCCCTAAGTTGGACGCCACTTTGTAAGAAGACCCTTTTATATGGCTTTAATCAAATCAATTCCCACTGTTTGGGCTAGCCACTTGGTCACCAGACCGCTGTATGCCGGTCGTTACTAAAGAATAAAAAGTATACGGAAAATTCAATAAAAAATAGAATTTTCAAATAATAAAATAATTTTGTTTATGTTTATAGAGGTATGTATAAGAGATAAATCTGTTTTTTAAAATGTTCTGGTAAAATTTTAATAACAGGTAGGTATTTATTGACCGTCGAGCACTTCTTGAAGATTTGCACCAAGTCTGGAGTTAAATAGATTAACTCCAGGTAATAATCGATTGGTGACTTTTCTGACTGGTCCAATATCTTGTTCAAAATAGAATATATTCTTCTCACTTAAGTCCTTCAGCCTTATAAATACCCTTAAATTACCCTGTGAAATAAGTACAGATACAAAATAATGGAAATATAAAGATTTATTGACAATTTTAAATTAAGAATCGATATTTTATCGATGGAGAGCAATTATCGACTCTGTCTCGGGAATTATCGATTGTGTCATACAGAACAAAATTTTATGTTATATTTTATTAAAAGACAGGTTCTTTGAGCGATCAGAATTAATAGTCAGAGAAGGGTGACGAGAAAGTATAACATTAACAATTAAAAATAAATACAATAATTGCTATTCAATAGTATTTTAAATAATTCAGTATATAATATTTGAATAAATGTTTTGTCGAACCAATGAAGACTGACGTCACTGTGATGTGGTAAGCAGATTCCGTTTTCAAGATGGCCGCTACTTGAGTTGGTCTTGGTTACTGCATATGCGTCGTGTCAGAAAATTACTATAAAATTACCTTCATCAAGGTCTAAAATGTCCCCGCACTGGTGTAATATGTCTGTTAATCTATTTGGTGTATTCTGGAGAAGTGTTCTGTGTAAACTTGTGTTATTTAATTTATTTTCTATGTGTTCAACTTCTGCGGTTACGTTTTCAAGTTATTGGTTAGGAATTGCAGAATATATCAGTTGAGATATAGTGTTTTACTTGTTTCTATCACTCGTATTATGTAGTTAAGTGTTTGTTTTCACTATTGTCGTGAATGTATTAACAGCTTTAGCTTTAAAAAATGTTTAAACCGCCTAACTCTCGTTTCACTGATTTCAATGGCTACACGCTAGTATCATTTTCAATTCGATTTAAAGAAACGTTCTTCACACAACTGTCCAGCTTGATATTCAACAAAAGACTAATTAACTTGGTCATAAATCTGGCCCAGTTAATCCTTGAAAAAGTATTGTTAACATTTTTCGACTTCCCATACATATGATAAAATATTACATTATGTATGTAATTTATCTATTTTATTCCTCACTCTTATGAATTATTAACCTTATTATTGGTTTAATCATCTCATTCCCTTTAAATTGATGTATTATAGTCCATATCTGTAGATATTTTGTGGAAATTAACAAATTTCTTTACTTTATGGAAATATAGGCTCAAAATTGGATTTCCGTCTTTATACAAAATTCCCTCCATTTTAAATATTATTAATACTATTATAATAAATTTTAATTAGTCATATTCCTCTTCCTTTCCTTAAATACATGTAAATTACACCTTTGAACTGGTTTTTTGTGTTAATCTGTAAATTTGACATTGCTCTTTAAAATTAATTAATTTATATATTTAGACAATTTATAAAATGTTAAGGTATATTTCCTTATTATCATTTTAATTCATAGGATCATTCCTAGTAGTGGTTAATTGTGTTATCTTATATAAATCTTGGTAGTTTACAGGATTTATAAGTGAATTATACTATTTTATATTGGTTCTCTGATTTCACCAAGTGGCCTATATTTTAGAATTTTATATTTCTTTCTTTCTCAAATAATTTAAACTTAATTCCTCCTCTGACTTTTCATAATTACAATTATATGAAAATAACATGATTTATAACTTATTGTGTTGTGTAGTAGTTAATTAACACTACAGTTATTAAAATAAATAATTATGAATATGGTTTAGCAATCTGCACAATTGAACATATTGCAGATATGGTTTGAACATATATCTTTTAACTATTTTTGAGCTAACATAGCATACCTATTAGAACATTATTACTGGTATGTAGGTTATTATTTATCAAACATAATTTTTTTTAAAACACATAACATAAATCTTATTTTCTAATAAACCTTACAAATACATTTATTTACCACATTGGTTTTAGGACTGTGAAATAACAGTCTATTTAAACATGTTACACTTATTCATACTATATTAGTACCAGTCCTTTCTGGTTTAAACCATTATTATTGTGATCCCCTACATCAGTAAACATTAACTCCCATACTCTATTTATTATCATTTTTTACAAATGTCTTGTAAATAAAGATTTACATTAAAATAATAAAATACTGGAAACCTTCCATTTTATTATTTTATTATGCTGTTTATTATTAGATATCAAAGTTGTGATATAGCATACTACTAAGTTATAGTATTACCAAATTTAAGTTTATTGCATTTTTTAAAAAACACTTACACAAATTCACTTTCACTGTTGGTTCTGATATTTTGAGTCTTATTATCTCAGACCAGACCTTTAGTAATCATGGACCGTTAAGACTAGTTTATTTTCTTTATTACACAATAGCTTTAGTCGGTTCACTTCTTATAACGCTTTACAGCACTTTAGTTTCTCAATAATTACATTTTATAAGATTTTGGGTATGTTATACTTTCTTTTGCATAGTTTTTGCGGGTTTGGGATTGATAGTAGTTTATATAATAATAGGTTTTACTACGGTGTTTCTTTCATACTATTTCTTCCTCTCCTCCTGTCATCCTTCTTGTCCTTCTTCGTATCTTCCTTCTGGTATTCATTCTTGTCCCTCTTCTAGTCTTCATTCTTGTCCCTCGTCTAGTCTTCACTCTTCTGTTCTTCCTTCCTCATTCTTGGGTAAACCAAGGTACTTGGTGTTATCACGACTGAGGTTTAGTTTGGAGTATTTAATTTATTCGCTGAACTGACTTTATTCTTCTATACAGGTTTCAGGGTATTGTTTTCTTCCTGATCACAAACTTTATTCTTTCCTCTTCTTGTTTTTGGGGTATTTTGGTATTCACCACTCTTTAATTGAGTCTATTTTTTCTTGATATGTTCTTATATAACTGGTTTACTGCTCTGAGCTTCCTGGGTAACTTACTCATATGATACTATGAGTTGATGAGTTGCTTCGATACTTTCTTTGGTTTTTATATATAATGTAGTGAGGATTTTTATTTTATTGTGGTTCATTCCTCTGCTTTATTTAAATGTCATTCAATATTATTATAACATTTGTTGGTGTAATTAAACTTTATGATTTCACATGACTTAAAATGTAGTGGATTTTCTGTCATGCTACAGTCTAACTCTGCATACAGAGTCACAGTTACTTACATTTCAGCATTATTTGAAAAAACATGCTGATCCTTCCGCTACTGCTGGTAAATGTGTATAATTCTATTGTACACTAGTTATTTTGATACAAAAAGACATCACTTTTCAGTTTATATTTCACTTTATCGACAAAATCATTATGAATAAATTATTAGAAAATCTTATTTATAAGTCTATTTTAAAAGTAATTATACGTTTTATTACTAGAATCCTCCCTTTATCTTCTCCACAGCGCAGAGGTTGGTAAGCCTACAATTTTGCCCCTTCCCTGAACAGTCTCTTAATAACACCTTCTTCCATCACCTACTAGAATACTTCAAAATATAAATTATTCGACTGAGCAAATAAAAAACTCAGTTACATGGAAATGATTAGTAACGACAAACGCTGACAAAACTTTCAGGGTGATCCAGAGGGCATCACACATCGGATCTAACTAATTCGCATCCCAGTCATTTTATCACCCAACAGCAATCAGTATTTAACCGCCTACGTAAGCAAAATGTCATGTTTTTCCAAATAAACACGTTTACACTGTATATTTACTAAAGTAGATTTTACATTACACAATATAATACAGTGTTTCTGAAGTGAGAACGGTACATACGGTACTAAGGTGTCCGGCTGAATCCCGTACACCTCGCGCTCCTACGGCAGTAAACTGATTCAGCATGTCACGAAAGCTGAAATTCAAAAGCAGTGTTGCTAGATCAATCAAACCCTTTTTATCCATATAGCTACATAAAATTTCCCTACTGACTACTGACTATGTAATATTATTACATAGGCTAAAATTACAAGAGTAATGTAAGTATTAAAAATAATTTTATTTATGATAAATGAATATTGTAACGTTCCCTCGTAGTTACAAAATAATAGTGTTATAATTTGTTAAAATTTGAAATAAAAAAAAAATTTTTATTTTAAAATAAAAATTTTGTTTTTTCTGAAAAATTATTTGTTTCGGGTTTTTTGTTATCTGTATTTAGGAAATAATTTTTGTTATTGTCTGGTGTAAAAATTTTAATTATATTATGGTTGATAGTGTTGTGGTGTCACTTTCTATGAATAACTTCTAAGTTAATATGGTTAACTCCGGTACTGGTCGATAGACGCCTCTCCTTCTTCTTTAATATGCGCCTCATTTTCGTAAATACCGCCTTTCGGTTAGTCCGTGTTCTTGAATTAACTTATTCTTTAATTATATTTAAAGTAAAATTCAACCAATTTGCAGAATTAGAGTGTTTATTAACAATTTATTAAAAATATCGATAGTAATCGATTGTCGACAACAGTATCGACTTGTTACTCAGGGCCGGTCGACAAAAACTTTACATTAATAGTGTATATAAAATATTGTTCTTTTGACGGTTATGTTAGAATACCAGAGAAGGGTAGGGCCAAGAAAGTATAAGATTTACAATTAAAATGTCTTAAAATTAACAATTACAATGTTATTAATTAATATACAAAGTTTATATAGTATAATATTCGAACCAATGCAGACTAGACGTTCATTTGTTCCACCTCGAATAGAATGCTGGGAAAATCAAAATGGCCGACAGAAGTATGAGTAGTTGAATGTCAATCACCTCGACGAATATTTCTTGCAATAAAGATGTCCTTTTCACCGTTTCCTCGTCTCAGCAATAGTGGATATTAGTTCTGGAATTAAATGAGTGTTCTTGGTGCAGTGTTTATAAGTTCACTTGGTGTAAATGTGTGTTATTATGTCTGTTTCACTTTGGTTAAATGTGTCGTATATAACCCTTTTTGTTTCATCAATAAAATTTATTTGTAGTGGTGTTAGTTCAATTATTTAGGCGTATGTGGTTCTGTTTATCTGTAGTTTACTGTTTATTGTTTGTTTTCACTGCTTCTCAAGTTAAAATTCCAAATTAAAAAAATTACAAAATTTGCACTGAACTCAATTTAAGTATCGCACGCCATTAATGTAGGTTATACGGGGCAAAACCTCGTTTAAGTGTTCGCTTCCACGGATAATAATTAACTGTTCTCATTTCCTTCGTCTCCTGAAATTCTTAGCCAATTTAATATAGATCATACATTGTTTCAAATTATCTTAGCTTCCGATACATTTTATTTGAATACATTATACGCGGAAAATATTTTCGTTATTATTTAACTGCATGAAATACTAAATACATATTCGGATTCTTTAATCTATTTTGCTTATTTTGATACTAATTAATATAGTTTTACAAAGTTTTTATTTAAAAAAGTTATATTTCTTTCATGTTGGAAAAGTAGGCTTAAATTTGGGTTTCCTGTCCTTGTCCAGATAATAGCCATTTTTTCTGAAATAATTATTATTGTACTGAATCTAAAATTGATATAATTGTTTATCTTTTCTTAATTTCTTGCAATTTTGTTCATTAGTTATTGTTTTTAATTATAATTCATTTATCTATGACTCCTCCTCTTAAATTTTAGTTAATACACTTCATTTTTATTTATAATTTTACTTATCTTCTGACAATATCTTTATAAAGTATAAGTTACATTGTATTACTATATGGTGGGTTTATCTTATATAAATTTCATCAGTTTAGTTGGTTTATAGGATTAGATTTGTCAATTATAATGTAGTCTACAGTTACTATCTGGCCTAGATTTTATCTGTCGTTACTTACAAAGTTTTTAATAATACAGTTAGTTCATACCCTTTTCTGACCTTCTATACTAATATAATATTCATTAATAATTTCTTCTTTTACTACTATAACCTTTAGTATTAATTTTAAACAATTAAAACATAACAATTATTTAACATTAAATCTGGTATTTAGAATCATACCCTTTTTTGTACTGATTACTTACAGTAACTTCTAAAAAACATTTTACTATATAGGAATGATATACACATTCAGATATGGCATTCCTAATTCAAACTACTAAACAAAATAACATTTTATAAATACAAGGATTAATCTCTATTTCTAAATCTTATTTACAGAGTTCATATATGGAAATTGGAACCTAACATTTTGTTCCATTAAATTTTTAACACTCCCTTAAAACTATTTGGTTACAGTCTTATCTGTTTTTCTTAATTTTAGGGATGTATTCCCCGTCACTTTATGTACTAACTCCAAGCTATCTATTTATATTATTTCTTCCATTGAATGTTCTCATATAAACAGAGGCATTTTATTAGAAAGAGTATTTATTGCTCCTTCACCATATTATTTGATTAAATATCATTCATGATGCTATTTTAAAAACACTTAAAGTTATTTAAATGTACAGTAATTCATGTACCTTCTCAAAGTTTATTTATGATAATCTAATAGCTTCCACTTGTCCCTTGTTATTTCTTGATACTATCACTAGTCCTTTCATAGTTTTATAATATCAAATTGTTTAATCATGGGGGAACTGTTAAGATTTGTCTATTTAATTTATTCAATAACTTTCTTGGGTGCACTTCTACTTAGCTCTTTAAACACTTTTTTTTTTTATTAGTTTTACATGAGTTTATGGTTTGTTGGGGTGTTATACTTTCTATAGTGACATTTACTTTCTTTAGGGGTTTTTGTTTTCTCCCTATTGGGTTTCTTTTGGATATTGGTCGTGTTCTACTTCCTCTATTCTATGTGATCTTCACTTGTCTCTGTTCATTAGGTATATTTGTTTGTTTTGGATATCTTCCTTCTTCGTTCTTGGTTTCTTCAGTACCATTTCGTTATTATTTACTTTTGTTTATACTGGTCTGTTTACTTGGTCTGGGTAGCTTCCTTACCTACTCCTATCCTACCTGGGTATTATTGTTATTTTAATTTTAGTTTTCTGGGGTTTTACTTCGTTGTACATTCATATGAGTTGCAGATTTTTTCCTTTATGTTTACTTTTTCTTGTTATAGTGGTAATTTATTGTGCTTTTTATTTCGTTCTCATTTTGATTTTTCTGGATATTCCATATACTTGATTTTTACTAATGATCATCTGGTAATTGATTTAAGTGGATTATCTGTCATGCTACAGATTGCTCTCTTCCAGAAGTGATTAGTTCAGATCATACTTGGTTAGTCTGAAATAATTGCTTATGATATTTATTATAACTTATATTTCTTTACTTCCTTTCCATTTCTAAATTTTTTCTTCTTTATTTTTCAGCTTATCTATATTTCATTATTAACTGGATTTTTCTTGATAGTAATAGTCATCTGAGGTTCATTATTTTTTATTTTTCATTTTTTTTTCCTTAACTTGGTTCTTTATCCTTGGGATATTTATTCCCTAACATTCCCTAACACGTGAGCTGGGGCAGTTCAGAGGGGCACTGTAGGCTTCACTACTCTTCTGGCCATACTACGTCATTTATTGATTACAGAGGCAAATCATCTCTGCTCAAAATTTAATAATACTGCTGGACTTATCTACAGACAGTTATTCATAAAAATTACATAAGAATAGTCCACCTTATGACTATAAAAAAAATTAAATATCTTTGGATACTTCACTTCGTATTTGCTCAGATCTGTTAATATTTCGATTTTAGTTAGTTTCTATCTCAGTTACTTTTCTCAATGGTTAGCTCTGCTGGCATTTTATTTCTTCTTATGGTTGGAAGCTGGTTTAATATAATTATCACTTGTTATTCAGTGTAAAGTTTTTATTTATTTTAATTCTCTGTTATACCTTGACTGTTATTACAATCTTCTTCTGGTCATTGGTAGTATATATTTTGTATTATATTTTTGTTTTCTCCATTCTTATGAATCGTTCCACTAGTTTTATGTTCTTGCAATTACTCTTTTAATTGTCCTTCTTATAATTGACATTTATTTTATGATCATATTTTTCTTATGGATTTATTTATACATAGTTAGTTCTTCCTTTCCAAAATTTTATTCCGCTCTTGCTTTTTATCCAAATGCATTCTTTAATTATTAATTCCATGTGGTCATTGTCTCTGCTTATTTAGCTTAAAAGTCTTATTAATTTCCTTTCACAATAAGTTTATTCATTTTAATTGTATCAGTGGTTTTTACTGCCATTTCTTTATTCTCAAAATTTTTTCATAATTGTTTCCATATATAATTGTTTGTAATGTGAACTTACTCTTCCTTTTGAATGTTGTGGTTATTCTTCAAAATTCTTTTTCTTTTCTTTTATATTCCATTATTTGAGTTTCATAGATGTTTGGTAGCAAGTTGTACTTACTTGGTTTTTTGAATTTGTTTTATTCAATTCATTTTCTTTTTACTTCCAGAAAGTTTTTTCAAAATTTGTTGTTTGTAAATTGATTTTACAATGTATTTGAATTTCGTTGATTTTATTCTAAATTCCTTTTCCTTTTCTCTCTTAATTAATTTCATAAATCATAGGTAGTAAGTTGTGCTTACATTGTTTTTAAATTTGTTTGTTCTAATTCTCTTCTTTTTATTTTTTATTCCAAAAGTCGTTTCATAACTATTAGGTAGTAAGTTGTGCTTACATTGTTTTTAAATTTATTTGTTTAACTCTCTTCTTTTTATTTTTATTCCAAAAGTCGTTTCATAAATATTAGGTAGTAAGTTGTGCTTACATTGATTTTGAATTTGTTTGTATTTTACTAAATCCTGTTTCTTTTTCATTAATTCAAAAGTCGTTTCATAAATCTTAGGTAGTAAGTTGTGCTTACTTTGTTTTTGAATTTGTTTGTTCTAATTCTCTTCTTTTTATTTTTTATTCCAAAAGTCGTTTCATAAATATTAGGTAGTAAGTTGTGCTTACATTGTTTTTGAATTTGTATGTTTACGAATAAATTCTTTTATATACATCCAATTACTCATAATATTTTTTCATGGACGCCTGGTTATATACACCTTTGATCCTTTCTGAATCCATTTCCTTTACTTCATAAGTATTATTGTTTTTTTAAATTGGAGATTACATATGGTCCTGTGTATACTAGCAATAACTTCTTCGTTATTCCTTCCATTGTGCTGGGAAGTTCACGATTTTTTAATAAGATTTTTTCTCCCTGTTCATAAGTTATTAATTTACCACTAGCCTTTCGATACTTATTTTGCCGTTTTCCCTGGTCTTCTGCCACCTTGTTGTAGAATTTTACTTTGTCAAATTTGTAAATATTTTTTATGGGGAACGCTAGGATTTCTGCGATCTCTCGTGGGGGTGGTTTTTTGTACATGGCGGAGTATGGGGTTATTCCTATAGCTGGATGGTATGCCAAATTGAGGAATTCCTCCGTGGCTTCTAGATAGTATTGCCACCTTTTTTGTGGATGGTGACAATAAGTTCTTAGGATCGGGCCCACTTCTCGTAACACCCGTTCTGCCGGATTACTTCTCGGGTGGTAGACCGAGGTTTTGTAGGTACGAATGCCTACTGATAATAAGGTATCACGCCATTTTCTACCCTTAAACTGGGTTCCAAGATCAGTGATGATCGAAGATGGTTTCCCCATGTTTGGGATACTGTTAATATCCCCAGAATTTTCCGGGTAGTTGCTCGATTAGCAGGGCATAGCTGAACAAACTTTGTGAAGTGGTCCATTATGATTGTTAGGTATCGATATTGATGTCGACCGCCACTACGGGGAAATGGTCCGCAGATGTCTAGGAATACCTTCTCCAATTTTGCTTGGGAGGTTATAGGAATCATAACACCTTCCTTCTTCTCGTTATTGGTTTTTACGAGCTGGCAGATTTTACAGCTTTTAATATACATTCGGACCTTCCTGTTTATATTTTTATCTGGCAGCTCTCCTCCAGAGCTTTTGTCACCTTTAAGGCGCCCATATGCCCATATCGTATGTGGTAGTTTACTATTAATTCTTTTTCGATCTGGGTTGGAACAACCACCTTCCAGGTCTCCTCCTTCAGTGATGTTTTAACGAACAAGATTTGTTTGTTTAGTTGGTAATATCGAGCAACGGTTTCGTCTCCTTCTTCTAATCGAGTTTTAAGATTTCTCAATTTCGGGTCTGCTTGTTGGTGGGTGCTCATATTTGCTAATATTGTTGTTAACTCGGCTCTGGTGCTAAGAAGATGGTATATTTTTAGTACGCTTTCCTTCTCCCCTTCGAAAGTTTGCTCTTCCACATTGACACGGGATAACACATCAGCTACGACATTCTTTTTACCTAGGATGTATTCCCATTTTATATGGTATTCTTGAAGGGCAAGTATCCACCTTGTTAGTCTGTCATGATTCAATTTGCAGCTTTTTAGGAACGAAATAGATTTATGCTCTGTTCGGACTGTAACAGGGTAACCCAAGATGTAAGTACGGAACTTACCGCAAGCAAATACTACGCTCAGTAATTCTTTTCCAGTTACAGTGTAGTTTCTCTTGCACTGGTTCAAAGATCTGCTAGCGAAGCTATTTACTTGGTGTTGGCCCTCCTCGTCTTCTTGATACAATGTCGTTCCCAGACTGATGTTGCTGGCATCGCAATTCATAAAAAATGGTAATTTAAAATTTGGGTGGCGAAGTATTATTGTTGCCAGAAATTTGTCCTTAATAAGTTGGAAAATCACATCCTGCTCTTGACACCATATCCATTTATTTTTTGACGACAATTGTGTTTGAAATTTTGCGGTTAATTCTGAATATTATTCCTGGAACTTGCGATAGTAATTACAGAGTTCCAGGAATGACTGTAATTGCTTTCGGTTTTTGGGTGCCGGGAATTTCTGGATTGCTTTCACCTTTTCTGCCGACGGTGAGATTCCTTGATCGTCCAAGTTGAAACCCAAGAATTGCACTTCCCTGGCAATGAACTTAGACTTTTCTAACTTCAGCGTGACGTTACTGACAGATAATTTCTCAAGCACGTGTTCCACACGGTAGCAGTGTTCCTCCCACGATTCTGATGTTATTAGTAGATCATCTACATACACGGTGGTAAACTGAAGTGCTTCCTGTCCCAATATCTGGTCTATGCAGGTCACAAAGATGGCAACTGAGTTTACAAGTCCGAAGGGCAATCTTTTGAATTGGTAATTGCGCCCCTCGATATGAAAGCCAGATACTGGCGACTTCGTGGGTGTAACTTCACCTGCCAGTAACCGCACACCGTGTCCCAGGTACTGAAGTACTTGGTACCGTGGAAACGTTTCAGGATTTCTTCAATCTCACCGGGCGATGTTCTATCATTTATTATCTTTTTGTTTATTTCCCGTGCATCCAAGCAAAGCCGGACTTGGCCGTTTTTCTTGGGAATAGCCACAATAGGGCTGGTGTATGGGGATTGGCTATTTCCTATTATATCGCTATTAATCATCCGGTTTATTTCCGCTCTTACAGCCTCCTTTCGTGAATGCGCAATAGGGTAGGATTTTCTATTAAACTCCACTGTATCTCTGAACTTAAGGGTACATTGGTAATTTTTTACCTTGCCTGGCTCGTCCGAAAATACTGAGCGGTACTTTTCATAAATTCTGATCAATTGATTCGCTTGATTAATGGGCAATTTCTCCCTAGTAATTCCGCTCCGGAAATCCCTTATCTCTTGTATCTTTTGGGACCATAAATCTTCGTCCGTGTTGTCGTATATTATGGGTTTAATTATTGTGTTATTTTTCATATAGTTGATGTTACGAATTTGCTGGTGGATACTGCTGGGAAGAGCTATCTCGCTTCCGACTAAATCGGCCGTCCAGGTCAGACCTCCGGTAAACAGCGATACTTTCTCTGATCGTAAATCAATGATAGGAGAGTTTTTTCTCAGCACATCGCATCCCACTAATATATTGAAAGGTAATCCTGCCGCAATTAGGAAGATCATGTTTATTGCTATACCCTTACTAATCACGTTTAACGATACTTTCTTTCTTATAGTCTTGTTTTGGCGACCAGTGGCACCTATTAATACGATATTATTGATCGGTAAAGTCGGCAATAATTGACCACATTTCTCTTGGATTCTCTCCAATTCTATTGAGTTGATAATAGATACATTCGCACCTGTATCAATCATTAGCTGTGCGAAGGTTCCTTCTATTTCGGCATTAACATAAATTATTTCATTATTTATACTATGGAGGCGAGTGTCGTCCTCCTCCAGTAGTTCGTTTCATATGTTTTTTAAGTAATTACAACTAATAAATCTAATATTGTTATTATTATTTGCTGTTGGCAATTCTCTTTTATACCCAGGCGATAGGAGCAGCAAAAGGTCCTGACTATTTATTACTGCCTCCTCCCGTTTAAATTCTCATTATCCTGGTTATTAATATTTGGACCAACGGAGGCGTCAGTCGGGAAACCTTGAGTGGGTTCCAGCCGTTCCGTTCGCTGTTCGTATATTTGTTCTCTATTTGGTTGCCGCTCTGGGTCATCTAGACTGGTACTTCGCCTAGGCGGATTATACCTTGAATTATCACGTTCTCGGCTTCTGCGTCGATCTTCGTATTCATGGAAACTGTTCCGCCGTTGATGGTTGTATCTGCGTTGATTGTTTCCTTCGGCGCGTATAAAATTTACCCGGGGTCGGGAGAACCTGTTGTTGTTATTAATATTGTTATTTGGGTAACCCCTATTGTTATTATAATACCGTTCGGTATTATTAGTATGGTTTGGGTTTCTCTGGCTATTTATATTTGGATTTGGGTAATAATTGGCTCGATTACCGGGGTACCCGTTATTATTTCTGTTAATATTTTGATTCACATTACCGTTATTATTATTATTATTATTACTACCGTTGGTATTGTTCTGATTGTTATAATTGGGATTATATCGGTTCCCTTGGTACCCACTGCTGTTCTGATGATTATTGTTGTTCGGGTACGGATTATTTCGGAATTCTGGTCGCTCATTCCTTCTTCTGCTTTGCCTATAGTATTCCTCATTCTCATAGTTTTCTAAGAGTTCCGTCATCGCCTGGATGGTCTTTATTTGGCTACCCCTTCTTGCTCTTATGACCTCTTCATCATAATGGTAGGAGAGCTTATTTACAAGGCATTCTTCTGGTATGGCCGGTTCTAGGTGCTTCGCCAGACATACCTTCCCAAGGAAGTACGCGGTCATCGTATTACCAAATTGTGTCTTGTATCGGCCATGGCAGATGTTGTCCCTTATTAGATTTTGGGTGGTCTCCGACCAATACTTGGCCTTGAACAAATTCTTAAATTGTTGGTAATCCTCTATCTCACTCCGGTTTGCCATCCACCAGTTGTCCGTCATTTCACGGAACGATTCGTCTAACAGCTCTCGATTATTTAACCACCTATTGCCTCTATGTTTGGCCATGTATTCCTCGATCCGGGCCAAGAACTCCATTGGCTTCCTTTTATATTGGCGGAAGTTCAGCCATTCCCTATTTTCGTTGATGGGGATATTTGTGAAGTTAGTTGGTCGGTTCCGAATTGCTTCCATTTCCTCCTGGCTCTGCCGCACTTGACCGGTGATGGTAGTCATTACTACCTCCATTCCGTCGCACCTTTCAGTAATTTGGGTACGTACTTTACTTAGTTCTTCCTGACCTTCCCTTCGGTTCTCTTCTGCCTTCTTGCGACTATATTCTTCGATATTTGTGACCTTGGTGTTTACCACTTCCTTGAATTCTTGTACTTCCCCTTCAGTTAGCCGACATCTTTAATCAACTTCTCTGATCTGTTGATTTATAATTATTGTTTCTTCTTCCAACTTTTTATACATAGATTTCTTATTATTCTTGAGTTCTTTGTTCATTTCTTTTCTTAATAGTTCCATTCGTTCGTCAAACTTGTCTAGATTCTCCGGGTTAACTTCCCTTAATTCTTCCCTTAATAGTTGGTTATCCTCTCTTAATTCTTCCAACCTCTCCCCCATCTTCTCTTCCATTTTCTTGTTATTTTCCCTTAATTCCTTCTTCAATTGTTGGTTGTTCCTTCTTCCATCTTCTTGCTTGTTTCTTCCATCTTCTCTTCCATCTTTTTACTGTTTTCTTCTATCTTCTTACTGGTTTCATCAATTTTTTTATTGGTATTTTCAATCTTCCGGCCCAATTCTTCCTTTGTGGACTGGTTGTCCTCCTTCAAATCTTCCAATTTCCTACTATTCTCCTCCATTTTGGATTCTATGTTCTTATTTATTTCATTCAATTCTTCCTTGGTTGACTGGTTGTTGTCATCCGTTTTCTTACTTAATTCTTCCTTGGTTGACTGGTTGTTGTCATCCATTTTCTTACTTAATTCTTCCTTGGTTGACCGGTTGCTGTCATCCATTTTCTTGCTTAATTCTTCCTTGGTTGATTGGTTGTCCTTCTTAAAATCTTCCTTTGTGGATGTGAATTCTTGATCCATTTTCTCCATCATTATCCTGAACATCTCTTGTATGTTCCCATTCACCGTTCGTGATGGTTTCTCGGGTTGTTCTACCCGTTCCTCCCGGACATTGATTTCCCCTGTCTGTGTGGGCATTTCCGGTTGTTCCTTTGATTGTGTTGGTGGTTTTGGTTCCCTTGGGGGTAATAACGTTTCTACGTCCTCCATCGGTGTTGCCTCCTTATCCTCCATATTAATTTCTTTTTCGGCCTCTGCCGCCCTTTTCTTTGATGTGGCACGACGTTGCATTTTTCCTTTTTCTCTGGCTGGATAACCGCTGGCAAGCTTGAATTAGAAATTGGGCGAGTTATATTAATCCTTCAATCCCTAATTAAAGCCCTTTAGTTGGACGCCAATTTTGTATCGTTATCTGTATTTACGTTAAGCCCCACTGTTGTGAGCGCCAATTTTGTAACGTTCCCTCGTAGTTACAAAATAATAGTGTTATAATTTGTTAAAATTTGAAATAAAAAAAATTTTTAATTTAAAATAAAAATTTTGTTTTTTCTGAAAAAATATTTGTTTCGGGTTTTTGTTATCTGTATTTAGGAAATAATTTTTGTTATTGTCTGGTGTAAAAATTTTAATTATATTATGGTTGATAGTGTTGTGGTGTCACTTTCTATGAATAACTTCTAAGTTAATATGGTTAACTCCGGTACTGGTCGATAGACGGCTCTTCTTCTTCTCCAATATGCTCCTTATTTTCGTAAATACCGCCTTTCGGTTAGTACGTGTTCTTGAATTAACTTATTCTTTAATTACATTTAAAGTAAAATTCAACCAATTTGCAGAATTAGAGTGTTTATTAAAAATGTATTAAAAATATCGATAGTAATCGATTGTTGACAACAGTATCGACTCGTTACTCAGGGCCGGTCGACAAAAACTTTACATTAATAGTGTATCTAAAATATTGTTCTTTTAACGGTTATGTTAGAATACCAGAGAAACAAAGTATAAGCCAAGAAAGTATAAGATTTACAATTAAAATGTCTTAAAATTAACAATTACAATGTTATTACTTAATATAGAAAGTTTATATAGTATAATATTCGAACCAATGCAGACTAGACGTTCATTTGTTCCACCTCGAATAGAATGCTGGGAAAATCAAAATGGCCGACAGAAGTATGAGTAGTTGAATGTCAATCACCTCGACGAATATTTCTTGCAATAAAGATGTCCTTTTCACCGTTTCCTCGTCTCAGCAATAGTGGATATTAGTTCTGGAATTAAATGAGTGTTCTTGGTGCAGTGTTTATAAGTTCACTTGGTGTAAATGTGTGTTATTATGTCTGTTTCACTTTGGTTAAATGTGTCGTATATAACCCTTTTTGTTTCATCAGTAAAATTTATTTGTAGTGGTGTTAGTTCAATTATTTAGGCGTATGTGGTTCTGTTTATCTGTAGTTCACTGTTTATTGTTTGTTTTCACTGCTTCTCAAGTTAAAATTCCAAATAAAAAAATTACAAAATTTGCACTGAACTCAATTTAAGTATCGCACGCCATTCATATAGGTTATACGGGGCAAAACCTCGTTTAAGTGTTTGCTTCCACGGATAATAATTAACTGTTCTCATTTCCTTCGTCTCCTGAAAGTCTTAGCCAATTTAATATAGATCATACATTGTTTCAAATTATCTTAGCTTCCGATACATTTTATTTGAATACATTATACACGGAAAATATTTTCGTTATTATTTAACTGTATGAAATACTAAATACATATTCGGTTTCTTTAATCTATTTTGCTTATTTTGATACTAATTAATATAGTTTTACAAAGTTTTTATTTAAAAAAGTTATATTTCTTTCATGTTGGAAAAGTAGGCTTAAATTTGTGTTTCCTGTCCTTGTCCAGATAATAGCCATTTTTTCTGAAATAATTATTATTGTACTGAATCTAAAATTGATATAATTGTTTATCTTTCCTTAATTTCTTGCAATTTTGTTCATTAGTTATTGTTTTTAAATATAATTCATTTATCTATGACTCCTCCTCTGAAATTTTAGTTAATACACTTCATTTTCATTTATAATTTTACTTATCTTTTGACAATATCTTTATAAAGTATAAGTTACATTGTATTACTATATGGTGGGTTTATCTTATATAAATTTCATCAGTTTAGTTGGTTTATAGGATTAGATTTGTCAATTATAATGTAGTCTAAAGTTACTATCTGGCCTAGATTTTATCTGTTGTTACTTACAAAGTTTTTAATAATACAGTTAGTTCATACCCTTTTCTGACCTTCTATTCTAATATAATATTCATTAATAATTTCTTCTTTTACTACTATAACCTTTAGTATTGATTTTAAACAATTAAAACATAACAATTATTTAACATTAATTCTGGTATTTAGAATCATACCCTTTTTTGTACTGATTACTTACAGTAATTTCTAAAAAACATTTTACTATATAGGAATGATATACACATTCAGATATGGCATTCCTAATTCAAACTACTAAACAAAATAACATTTTATAAATACAAGGATTAATCTCTATTTCTAAATCTTATTTATAGAGTTCATATATGGAAATTGGAACCTAACATTTTGTTCCATTAAATTTTTAACACTCCCTTAAAACTATTTGGTTACAGTCTTATCTGTTTTTCTTAATTTTAGGGTTGTATTCCCCGTCACTTTATGTACGAACTCCAAGCTATCTATTTATATTATTTATTCCATTGAATGTTCTCATATAAACAGAGGCATTTTATTAGAAAGAGTATTTATTGCTCCTTCACCATATTATTTGATTAAATATCATTCATGATGCTATTTTAAAAACACTTAAAGTTATTTAAATGTACAGTAATTCATGTACCTTCTCAAAGTTTATTTATGATAATCTAATAACTTCCACTTGTCCCTTGTTATTTCTTGATACTATCACTAGTCCTTTCATAGTTTTATAATATCAAATTGTTTAATCATTGGGGAACTGTTAAGATTTGTCTATTTAATTTATTCAATAACTTTCTTGGGTGCACTTCTACTTAGCACTTTAAACACTTTTTGTTTTTATTAGTTTTACATGAGTTTATGGTTTGTTGGGGTGTTATACTTTCTATAGTGACATTTACTTTCTTTAGGGGTTTTTGTTTTCTGCCTATTGGGTTTCTTTTGGGTATTGGTCGTGTTCTACTTCCTCTATTCTATGTGATCTTCACTTGTCTCTGTTCATTAGGTATATTTGTTTGTTTTGGATATCTTCCTTCTTCGTTCTTGGTTTCTTCAGTACCATTTCGTTATTATTTACTTTTGTTTATACTGGTCTGTTTACTTGGTCTGGGTAGCTTCCTTACCTACTCCTATCCCACCTGGGTATTATTGTTATTTTAATTTTAGTTTTCTGGGGTTTTACTTTGTTGTACATTCATATTAGTTGCAGATTTTTTCCTTTATGTTTACTTTTTCTTGTTATAATTGTAATTTATTGTGCTTTTTATTTCGTTCTCATTTGGATTTTTCTGGATATTCCATATACTTGATTTTTACTAATGATCATCTGGTAATTGATTTAAGTGGATTATCTGTCATACTACAATATGTACTCACATGCTGAGAGACCGAGTTGACTACTTTTTAAATCCTTTTCTAATACTTAGTCATTATTAGCCTAATATATTTACACAACTTTTCAATTGCTCTTAAAAACAATTTAAAATGAGTGACATTTATTTTTTTAAATAATATTTATACTGTCGTTAATGAAAATGTTTGGGTAAATGTTTCAAATGTCGAAAGAGTATAATTTTGTATCTTTGTTTACTTTTTATCTTTTCAGTTGATCTGTAAGTTTGATTCCTGTTTGTATACTATATTAGCTGGGAGTATTTTTAACTTCTAAAATCGATTTAGTAATTTAGCTATTTTATGAATAAATAAACATTATAATTTGTAATAAATTAAATTATTTTGTGCGCATATCACATTCTACCTTTCCATTAAATATTGCGTAAATCATACTGTTACATTGAAAAAATTGTAACATATTGTTTGTATATGTATAAACTTATGTTTGTATGCGGAAAATAATACGACATGCGAAATGATTCTAGTTGTGGTCGACTTCTTCTAATAACACTATTATGCCTTTGTCACATTTATTAATCTTCTCACTATTATTTTAATCAGAATTATTTACAGCAAAATCTCTCTTATTCCTAATACATACGAGTACGAGCAACGTTTTTTATGTTGAGTCAGTTCGCTCGCCACTCGACACTGAATTTCTCACTTCTGGCGTGTGCTCCACGACACAGCTGTTTTATTTTTATAACTTTATCTGGAATAATATAGTTCTTATGAAATAAAACTATACACACTGTATTCAGATTTTGGTTAAAATTGTCCTTATTTGAAACTCCAAATGGGTTTTCTAACTTTTCAAAATTTTTTGGCCTAGCATCCTAAATTTTGAAGTTTTCAAAACACATGTCACTGTAGGCTTATGTAGAATTTTTATAAAAAATTTCTTTATTTTAATATCCCATTAATTTTTGTAGTTTTTCAAAAGTTTGACTCCTCACATTTTTCCCTTTCGTCCCTCTATTTTAGGGGAGACCAATCTAAAAATGATACGGTTCTCTCAAGTGAAAACATTTTTGTAAAAAATGTTTTACAAAAATCGGTCCATACAATCAAAGGCATACACAGTAAGACATAAACCAAACACACTGACAGAACAAATCAAAATTCTCATATAACATATGATAATTCAATTTGCTCGTTTGTAATTCCAATTAAAATTACGAAAATGACTTCAGTAAAGGTAGAACTCACCAGACGAACAAATACAGCTTTTAAATTTTTCCTCTGATAAACATTTGCTCCTCTATCAATAACACTAATTCTGGTTAGTGGATAGGTTCTTTCAGTATACATCCGTCAAATTTTATTTACTAAATAGGTGTGTTTGGTTTTAAAATTGAAATGAATAATGAAACTATAGTACGAAAAATTTTCATTTAGTCTACTCCTAACATGATAACAAATTTAAATTTGTATTTCTAATATAAATTATGTGATAAAGAGTCGTAGAATTTTTCATTCACTCATCCACGCGATGTACCAACGCAAAGTGCACACCCTAATTCTCTAGTACATAATTTTGTGTCAAATAAAAAGCAAGCGGACGCTGTTCCCATTATTGGAACAAATAACAGACTAACAGAATTATGTGATGTTACTTCACGCCCGAACACGGCTTTATGGATAAAAACAAACTCAAAGGAAACGTTGTTTACTATAGTGTATTGTTCATATTACAGCCCACTACTTTACTAACTAATAAATATTTATTTGATGATATTTGAAATTTGACCCACGTTGCACAACCTTTGTTAACTAAAGTGTAAGTAGAGTAGCAGTTTCACAAATCATTATTATAAATAAAACATTATTATTACAAATAGGGTAAACTGTACTCAAATGTAACAAAACGTTGCAGTGTATAAAAAAATAATGTCTTTTAATCGTCCGATGGTCTATAGCATGTATGTATTCCCTGTCAATCTGTCAACAAATACAAATTTACCTCTTAGAATATACTTTAATAATGGTTTAGAATCACTTCCATATCCTTAATTAATTTATTTTCCTTATGATCCTTATTCGGCGTTTTCTGACTTCTGTTGTTTGATAGAGTTGTATTCGTTTATCTTCAAGTAGGTGGTAATATTTGATACTCTAAAGTACTTTCATTTCAATTTTTTAAAGAGAGCGTGTTTATTTGGGAGGTACATGTCATGTCATGTCATGTTTCTACTCAATGGTATAGCGGAAACATAATTTCACTCTACCTCAAGTGATACAAATCTTTGTATCGTCGTGTCAGCCGTTAGTCACAGGCCACGCTAATTAATGAAGATAAAGAAATTTACTTTTCTCGCAGCGGCCATAAAGTGTATCCTAGAAAACACACAGAGATAAAGAATGTGTGTAAGTAGACCGTTTGCATCACATAGTAACGTTATTATGGATAATTAGTCATTTGCTCTTTACAGCCGTTTTGACCCAGATTCCAGCCACTAACTGCACTCTGCTGAGATATGCACTTCGCATGTAAGAAACTTGTCGATCGCCTTTGTAATGTAAGTGCAGTAACTTTGTAACGTAAATGTAATCATCGCCTTCTGTCGATTTAAGAAACGGCGGAGTTGTAAAGTTATTGCACGGCTGACGACATTGGCGTTTCCTTAAATATTCATTCTTTTTTCGCTTTTCTATCTTTCTTTTTCCTTCTTCTAATTTCTCCTTTCTTTCTCTCAGATGTGTGTGAGTGTTCGTAATCTTAAATTCTTCATCATTCACTGAACGATTCAAGTCGAATGGAATCCGTTTTACATAACAAGTGTTATCCATCATGATTAGCAGCATCATGTTCTTTAACACTACAGCTCAACGTTAGCCAACACCATTTTCCTATAATCTCTCTTATCCGTTTCCATCCATTCTTCTACGATTTTCCAGCACATCATTGAACCTTCGTATTCTAAGTCTGTTTTTTTCTGCTTTTATACACCCGTGGCCTCAAGATTTTCTTTGGTATACGTTAATCATACAACCAATGACGGATCTTACGATTTCCTCTTGCTACAACAGCTCATCCATCTCATGGTTATCACCTGGTGCCAAACAGGTAGACTAGACTGGTCATTCCAACGCTTCTTTGGACGTCCCACACCTTTCCGCCCCCTTAGGCGTATAAATCAGTAGTTGTTCGGTGATGCGGGAGTCTTCCATTCGGCTAAGATGTTCCAACTATTTTAATCGATATTGGGCAAATCCCAATTTTAATCGAGTATACTCATAACATTCTATTCGCTCCGTATATCCGCATTTCTTCTACTTTTTTCGAGTGTATCCTGTCACGTACCTAAGAAACCTCATTTTGGCCGCTTGGATAAAACTAGCCTGTGAATTTGTTGAAGTCAAGTTCTCAAATCATACAGAAGTCAGAGGTGTGGGGAGAATCATCACCCTGTAGACTTCAGTAGTGCTTTTTATTCGTTGAGTTCTCCTGATGGTCCTGCACATATGGTTGAAATTACGTAGCGTATTCACCATGTCATTAATTGTAACATAAGACATATTATAGCCCAGACGTTCAAAATTATTGACCTGCTCCTAAACAGTACAACCTACAACACAAAAAGCTGCACGTAAAGTCACCACTTTCAATGTAGTCTTTAATGTGGACATCAGTAATCCGGAATCCTTGCAGATTCAGTCAAATTTGTGTACAAGCACCTGCAAGCAACCTTCCGAGTTCGACGAGATAGCCTGCTTATTCTGTCAGACAACATCGTGTCAACTGGAGAGTTACAAAACATAAAGTGGTCTGCTTGCAACGTGTTAATCAAAGCAAAATAGTCCTTCTTATTAAAATTTACACAACAATATACTTTTACTCACAATATATCCTCTGTTCTATATGGCTTCTAGCTTTCCTGGGGGTGACGAGTATATTATTGAAGTTTTACCAATCATGAACTAGGAGTGAGGGTTGTTAAAAGCGATTTTAATTATCTTATGATGATAATGATTCATATTGTGGGTAGTGTGGAGATGAATTTGAGTAGACAAATAATGGATATCTCATAGAGAATACGATTATTGTTTGTCTACACCACTACTTCAAAATTCTCAAACTGTATCTAAATTATATGCACTCCAAAGACAAATATCATACTACAGATTGCAAAACATTAAAATTTATGTATTTTACTTTCTAGAGTGAGCCTCAGGGCGGGTCGCAGAGGGCGAATAGCGAATATCCCCGCCATTTGCTTACCTAACTAAAGTCTGTTACTTTGTAATTTTATCTTGCTGAATATGACTGTGTTTCGGCTTATCGACCACCTCTGATGGCATTATAAATTTCAGCAGCTTGCATCTGATTCGTTTACGCTTGAACCATATGCATGGCTGGTCGTGTTTTGGTTAGTTAGGAACCACTAAGTTGCTGTATAAGAAAAGTTTCAATAGGTGTAGGTGTGTTGTATTCGTTGTCTGTTACCTATATAACACAGAGTCCGCCTTTTTCCAGAGTTTCTCTGGTTTCCCTTCAGTTGGATTACTGATACCGGCGATTAAGTTTTTCTTCATATGATGTATGCCGGGCATATGAGTGTTAATAGAAAATACATTTATTTGGTATAAAACACGCCTAGAAGGCATATCAAAAATTGCTTTTAAACAATTTATATTCTATAAATTTGAGACGACACGAAAAACAACTTAGTGTGAATTTTCCCATTTTATGAAAAACATCACAATTTTCCCTTGTTGTAACAGTGCGGTGCAGACAGAAAAATCGTATAATTATGCAGTGTCTCTATTTATTCTGCCTTTGTTAACATTGAAAAATATTCTATTCTAAATTCTGTTACAATTGCGTAAGCTCATCACCTTCTGACTTTGTATCTATCGGAAATGCTCAACTTTACACATAAGTCTGGCACACGCCCGATGTTCCTTTGAGTACCGTTACTTATAGTCTTTTCTTCCTTGTTCTTTTACCTAATATATATGCATATTGTTCTTGTTGCTCTGCAATATGCAGCAAATGTCTGTAATATCTTGTTATATATTATAAAGAAAAATTATTTTAAAAGTTGTAACTTGACATAAGATAGCAGAACGATAAAATATTTATCATTAGACACTACGAAGGAATTGATGGACAGGATTTAGAAAATAGAATCAATATCAACATATGGACTATACAATGACAGACTAAGACAATACCCAATTGATTGGTGGGGTGAGTGAAAAACATTTCAACTTTATGATTATTTCCCAACCATTTTACTCTTAATAAGAATATGATAAACAAAAGTAGAAGTACAAAGCTGTAGATGAAAAATATGAATTAGAAAATAATAATCGTTTCATGTAAAACTCTAGAGATATAGAGGTAAACTAGTTAGTGATAATGATAGTAATGCTAACAGAATATAAAAGAATAAAAGTATTATAAATGTACAATGTTTAATGGTAAGTTCAGATAGGTGATTAATTTAAAGGGAATAAAAGGAATGTGAACAGTGAGTGATATAAATAAAGAGTGTATAGAACCCATGAATGTTATACTAACTGGAAGTCAGTAGTAGAAACAAAATATAATTTTAAGAGTAACTAATACTTAATAAAAGAAGTGATAAGACATACTGTGAAATACTAAAAACCACATACAAGTAAAAAAAATGCTTAATGAATGATTATTAATAACATAACGAGAGTATGTTAAGTACTGAAAAATGATATTTGTATAATATGTTTAAAAAGAGTTATATTATGTTTGAAAATGATTATGACTAATCAAGTGTTGTGTATTAGTCGATTTAGTTCGTTGTATTTGCATTTTAAGGTGTGTGAGGTTAATAAAACAAAGGAATATGTTCTAATAAATGTACAAAGAAAGCCAGAAAAACTAGAACTTAAAAGCCTAGGGTAACATTGAGAACTTTGGAAAATTAGATATGAAAACAGCAGAAATTAATGGTACCATGTATATTATCATGTTAGGTTTGATTGCATAGTGTTAGAGAAACCAAATGTATACAAAAGTATTATTTTTAAATTAATTAATGATAGAAAGCAAAATTGTTGAAATTGTAACTTTGGATGTACTGGACAGAAATCATTCATGTTTGATTTCAAATCAATTTATGTAAAGAAAGCAAGACAATGATGTTATTATCTTTAGGACTAAAAATAGTGTAAAAAGATTATACTAATTTAAAAATATTTGTTAAATTTTTAACAAAAAGCAGTAGCCATGTTTAACAATGAAACAAATTTTCAACCAATAGGAATTAGATACCTTTTGCCATGAGAACCAAAATATTACATGAAGTAATAGTTAGTTCATTGTTAGACTCAGAGAAGCAAGGATTAAACTTCCATATAACCAGATGAAATAAAAAATGATATTGAATGAAAATGAAATGATTTTCTGAAGAATACTAATATAAAAAGAAGGAATTCGAAGTAAAATCATATTGAAATAGAAGAATAATTTCAAAAAACAGTGAATTATGTGTTGAAACTAATAATTGGATGAAGATGATAAGTATAATATCAGACTAAAAAAACTAATCAGTATAATAAACTATAATACACTGGTACACAATTTCAATCACCCATAAACTATATTTCACTATTCACTTGATAAAGAACTTGTAATAATTAATTAATATCACTACTAAATTATTAATCCATGGTGATATACTTATTGGAAGTGTAATAATTTTCATAACACACTTAACCTACAAACACTGACTGTTGTAAACCAAATAATTATAACCTTAAAGTTAAGTTGTTCATAACTTATATAATATTTAAATGCTGTTTATATGAAGCTTTATATTTTTGAAGGGGTGTTTTTTGTTAACTTTCTGTAATCCAAAGGACCTAACAAACTAGTTTTAATAAGCGAAAATTGTTTAATATCAACTCTGACAGCCTGAGCCTTGTTGCCAACCGCTGAGCATTTAAACATCATAGCTGGAGCAAATATGTTATTATAAAATTATTTAATTGTTTTAAAAGAAAGAAATTCACAATCAAAAACCAATAAAACCAGTATTGAAGATTTTTAATTGTGTGGTTAATTTATTTCTATGTTAAAATTATTTTATTTCTTCATACTGCAAAAGGTGAAAATGTTTTATAAAAAATGGAAGTTGGTAACAATTGTTTTTAGGAACGGAATACGAATTGAATTATTAAAAAGGTAAGTCGACCAAATCTAATAAAGAGAAGGTGAATAATAAAACAGGAAGTGAGTAATTTTAATTGTTTTAATCACAAAACAATTTGGCGCCTAAATTGGGAAACAACAAATAAAATAAAAAATAATTTAAATTATTGAAATAAAGAAGAAACAAATTGGGATTTGGAATTATATAACAGGTTAATAATTTTTAAGAAATAAAGTAATATTACAAAATTGGCGCTCAAACGTGAGGCCATTCACACACACGACAACGAGTAAGGTTACAAAATTGGCACACAAACGTGAGGTATTTCACACTCAGAGATAATTGTTACAAAATTGGCGCTCAAACGTGTGGCCATTCACACACTCAGAGATAATAATCACAAAATTGGCACACAAACGTGGGGCGTTAATGAAAATATTTAACCACAATAAAAGGCAGTAGACACACGAAAACGCGTAAGGTTACAAATTGTGAAAAATTAATCTGAATATTTGACTACTAAAAATTGTTAGGTTACAAATAGAAAAATGTTTTTAAATAATTTATGTATGTCCAAATTCATTTATTTGTAATGTGCTACATATTATTTTCTACAAGTTGTGTTTATTTGTGTTTATTAAACACAAAAGCCTCTTTTGATAAAAGGAGGATAACAATGTTTTCCCCCCACTTAAGACACATAAAACACTTAAGATATTTACATGTTTTTAAACGTTAATGTGGATTGAGTTAATTACGTTTATAATAACGAATCATAATTAAAATTTTGCGTTACTAAGACTTGAGACTAAGAGTCCGATCACTCAGTTGGCCGCTGTCGGGAGCAGGCTAAATATGTTAAAGAATTACAGAAGTTTTATCTCCTGAAGATTTCCTAAGACCATATTCGCAGTCCTTGTTTACTTGCGGTTTGGTTAGCTGGACGAAAATAGAACAAACATCCCTGGTTCTGATACTGCTGGTTAATATTGTAATAACAAATGTTGTCACTCACTATTCAATATTTTTCGACAGGGATTTCGAAAATAAAGTTTTGTTACTAAGCACTAAGGCACTAATCCTACTGGGTTCTACTAATCTAAACTTTTTTATTATGGCAAAATGATTGATAACGAGGGTGATCTTTAGAATTCCTAAGCGATTTTACAGGCAGGGGTTACAACTCTAGGTCACACCAATGTTATTGCATTGCCTTCCAACCGTCTGGACTTAATCGCCTACGTTAATACAGCGTTATCTGCTTCCACAGCACACCACCTTTACTCTGTCTGCACGCTAAAATAGACTTAATATAAATTCATGTTAAATATAATTTACAAAATGTCGTTATTTCTGAGATTTAAATTAAAACAAATTTAAATCTCAGAAACATGACATATTTATTTGTAAAATAATAAATAATAATCTACTTTGAATCAAACGTGTTTCTTATTCAAGATGTTATACAAAACAGCAATCTCCTTATTGCAAGAACTAATGTCCTAATGTTCCTATGTATGACTCTACATACTGTGTATGGAATCGAGTTGTTTCTTATGCCTGGAAGCAATGAATAAAATTCACTTGCATAGGACAGGTATTGACAAATTTACTAATACTCATTCTATATTAAAAGATTTATTAATAAATAAGCGTATTCAGTTAAGGTTTTGCTCCGTTGTTCCGTTATTGCTATTCCCATAATAATTTAGAAATTCTCTTCAAAAAACAAAAGATGCAGGATGTAATTAGCGGCTAATAAAATTCTTTTCAGGTTTTCATTTTTTATTTATACACGTTTGACGCCATCCACATAGATAAGCCCATATATATAGATGGCGCAAAAGCCAGATTGAATTACCATAGTCCAAATACGTTTTGATATTTAATTTATTTTGTAACAAACATCCGTATTTCAGTTTTTAAAATTATTTCTTGAAAAGTAAACGTTACCTCTTTGATTATCACTTTCCAACAACAAAAATGTTTCCTGCTTGAAAGTAGCAATTTTATAAGCCATTTAAGTTATAAAAAAATAATTTAACCTTTAAAGTGGCTACTTAGCTTTTATTTTAAGATCGAACAGTTTAAGTATACTTATGGGAATTTTTGTTTCAAATTAGGAAATTTCATTTTTTACAGTTGGCAAATCTGTCTGAGGCTACTGTTCTTGTCATTTAAGGTTAGTTTTCATCTGAAAGCATTGTAAGGTTAGTGAGTGTTAATGATATTTTCTTTCTTTCCTTATATTGTGTCCAGAAACTGTGAAAATGTCTCACAAATGCGTTAATAGTGCTGACAACATTTGCTATGTATGTGGTGAAGTGACACTTTCTGCTCATAAACGGCCTATAACACAGCTAGTAAAAACAGCTTACTTTCATTACTTTGGAGTCAAGGTAGGAAGTCAAGAAAAGTTTTGGGCGCCTCACTTTTCTTGCAATACATGTTCAGTGAATCTTCATATTTGCTTAACTGGAAAGAGACGTTCAATGAACTTTGGTGTAACGATGATATGGCGATAACCAACAAATTATGTAAACGACTGTTATTTCTGAATGACATCGCCTTTATAGGATGTTATTTCAAAGAAAAAAGTGGACTGTAGAATATCCAGACATTCCATCGTCCCGTCCCACACGGAAATGGTCGTCCGGCGCTTAATACTCCACAAAACTATCAACTGCTGCCAGATGACGACGAAGACAGATCAAGAGACTTTGTAAGTGAGCCTACTACGTCACAAGGTCCCGACGTTTATCAACAAAATGATTTGAGTGGGCCACACAGACTTAGGCCTACACAAGGTGAGATAAACGATCTGGTTCGAGATTTAAGCCCCCCTACAGACAAAGCCGAGCTCTTAGGATCTTGGCTTAAGAAATGGAACATTTTGTCACCTGACGTTAAAGTAAGTTTTTACAGAGATGGACAAAAGGGTTTCATGGCATACTTTAAAAAGAAAAACAATCTTGTTACATGCTGTAATGTTAATGGTTTCATGAGAACTGAATACAAAGTAGAACCTGAACAATGCAGACTATTCATAGATTCATCAAAATTGAGCTTAAAAGCGGTTTTGCTTTATAATGGCAACACTCTACCCTCTATTCCTTTGAGCGATGCTGTGGATATGAAGGAAACATATGACAATATAAAATTAGGTTTGGATGCTATCAAGTATGAGTAACATAAATGGCAGGTCTGTGGGGATTTGAAAGTTTTAGCTTTACTTATAAGCATGCAGTTGGGGAACACAAAATAATGCTGTTTTTTATGTGAATGGGACAGCCGTGTTAGGAAGTCTCACTACAAAATAAAAGTATGGCCAAACAGAAGAATATGTCCTGGAGAAAAAAAATGTTATAAACAATCATCTCGTTGACAGAAGCAAAATTATACTGCCTCCTTTACATATCAAATTAGGTTTGATAAAGTATTTTGTAAAAGCAATGGATAAAGATAGTAAGGAAGTTAAATATCTTAGAGGAAAATGTCCTCAACTAAGTGCTGTCAAAGTCATAGAAAGCTTTTGTTGGTCCTAAAATCAGAAAGCTGATGAAAGTTGAAAACTTCAAACGTGGACTTAACATCAATGAGAAAGCGTCTTGGGAAGTAGATAATCGGTTTTTAGGCAAGAAAAAATCTGAAATCTATGTTTAAAATATAAACGAGCTTTTAGAAAAATACCATAAATTAGGATGCAATATGTCTTTAAAAATCTATTTCCTCCACTCGCATTTGATTTCTTCCCTGACAATTGTGGAGACGTAAGTGACGAACATGGTGAAAAATTTCACCTAGAAATCCCTATTACGAAGCTTATTTATAGAAATAGCAATAAGCTTCGTAATAGAACCAGTACAACTTTGGAAATGAAAACAGGTGTTTATAAGCTTTCATGTAATGACTGTGAATGGTTTTATATTGGTCAGACAGGGAGAAGTTTTTATAAACGTTTCATTGAGCACACTCCAAAGCATAATGTAAAGAATTTGACAACACAATCTTGTATAAAGTCTAACTATGCTCGTCATCTTATACAGGAGAACCATAATTATACAAGCTTTGACACCAACTTGAAACCCTTACATGTCTGCGGTAAAGGCGCTTATTTAAATGCACGTGAAGAATTTGAAATATATAGAGTACATAATGACAAATACTACCGTAATTTCATATTAAACGACGACTTATATTTCAAGTCGAATCCATTATATGACACAGCACTAAAATTTATCTGTAACTGATATCAATCAGTGTCCGGCCGGCTTTCGTCGAGTGCGCACTCGCATCACATAAATACTTAAATGTTTGGTTTTCGATTTTGTGATTTTGATGTTTTAATTTTTAACGACCTCATTGAGTGATTTAAAATTTAATATATATTCTGATGACGAGACATATGTCTCGAAACGCGTAATTCATTGCGTTAAATACAAGTGGTCACGAGACAGGAAATAAGGTAAATATATTTATTATTAGTCTAGGTTACTGCTAGACATTAGCAAGGGATATTCCAGACCAAGAGCACAAGCGGCAAGCTAAAAGGAAGCGTTAGGAAATGTATAAACAATCCAGAAAAACAGTAATAATGAAAAAGTTTAATAACCATATTAACTTTTAAAGAATTAATTTTCTTTTCTTTAACAAATTTAAACATTTTTCGTGTAAATTCATTTTTTCATTGTATAAACTAAAATGTTTAAATGTTACTTCTTGTTCTGGAGATTGTAATTTCGTATATAGTCCGAGCAGTATATCAATAAAACAGGAGCTAACAACGTTTTTGTCAGTTATATTCTTTTTCCTTACCCAATAAACAATCAAAATCGGCTAATTCCAGTAAGGAAACAAAATAATAATTTTTTTGTTGTTGGCTAGTGTTATCGTTAGTGTTAAGTGCAGAAACTATTATACCCTATAAACGCATAAACACATTTTATTGCGTTGTGTGAATATTTTGTTGCATTATTTTCTTTTGATGATAGTTGAAAGCGACTATAATTTAATTTTAGTTATGTTTCTTATTCTGAAAAGAAATCATGCCTCTAACAGATAACACTCTAGATCAGTAATTAGAAAGATGTACCACGAAACTGTAAAAGTGATAAAGTAAAATGGAAATGGAACTAAAACTGTTGGCAGTGATATGTTTCAATTCCAGTGCTCTTAGTTATTTTTCTAATAACTACATTAAATTTATTCAGCAATTTATTGTAGCCATATAAATCAAACTATTAGTATTTACGTCTTCCACTTAATTTTATACAATTTCAAAAAGATGCCTGGAAGCTAATAATTTAATAACAATTAATAAATATTATTAAAGAATAAAAATCTTACAGCTACTGCAAAATGTGTAGGAATTACAGTGTAGAGAATAAGCTTTATTTACTCACTCGCCCGTCTGCAGGTAGCATACTCGCCCCAGTTCACATACATGAAAGCATGCAAACCACCTTGTCGGTAATTACAGAGTAAATGGCATCATGTAGGTCACTGTTACCCATTATTGATACAGCAAACACACTAACAGCAATACACCTGGCATTACAAATACACACAGACACACACACACACGTCTCGAATCAGAGAGAGAGAGAGAGAGAGAGAGAGAGAGAGAGAGAGAGAGAGAGAGACGATGATATTACATTAAGTACGTTTAGTATTCGTAGAAATAACTGAAAAGCCAAAGAATCGTTTATTTCAATCTAAGACATTTGCCTTGCTATTAATCACAATGTTACGTAAATGAGTTAGTTTTCACCACATATTATCAAGAGTGACCGTATTGGTAAGAAGTAACAAAACTTTCAAATGTTACGATACGTTATATTCAGCTTTTGAACACCACAAATCTGAGAGACCTGAAATTAAGAGAACAGGCTCAATTTAATTTAAACGTTTTAGTATTAAATAACACATTAATTACTTTGCATTGATGTTCATAGAATATACGTGTGCGTTTGTTTTGCTAATAATAATAATTGTTAAATTACTATATGCTGTTATTATTATTATATGCTTGGTTTTCCTAAAGTCGTTTGTTACAGTTTTTATAATAGTTGGACCATCTAAATTTGAAATATGTTAGTCTTAACAATTGTTGATGTATTCTTGGAACAATTGCTTGAAAGATTAATAGTTATTCTCTGAAAGCAATTGCAAGTTGTTATTGTTAGAGGATAGGGAAGAGTTTTATTGTATTTACGTGTTACCCGATAGAGAGGCCGGCGCATTTTGTAAGGGAAACGACCATAATAATCGTGCAGCCTTAAATCTTGGTAGCAGTGAATCCACATCCTTATCTTGAAGTTCCACCTTTCCAAGTGTAAGACTTTTCCATCTCACATATCGTTGCACCACATTTAGTGCCTTCTTTTATATCAAAAGAATAAAGGTATTGCCTTTAATTCTGTTTTCTAGTTAATTTTTATTTATGTTGATAGCTAAAGTTTGTTGAACAATAAAAATACTTAATCTATCTCTTTTATGTATTAATTACATAAATTATACTGCATAATCATGCATACATACTTGTATAAAACTATGCCCATAAGGATCTATAAGATACTGAGGCTATCAATTTTTGTTCTTAGAAACACTGGAATATGCAATGGGTCGAAAAAAATAATTATATTTTTTCAAACGCTATAGTGCTTAAAAGTGTCCTGTGGTATGTAGAAAGAAAATGACATACAGAAAAAAAAAATATCGGTTGATATCTTCCGTTCGCGCATCACCGCTAAAGTTTGTAAAAATTGACAAAATCAGATATTTTTGAAATTTTTTTTTTACAATTACCATAATTATTTTAAAAATGCTATAGCGCGTTTTGTTTAGTTGAGGGTCCCAATAGTATATTTCAGCAAAGAAATAGTTGATATTTTAGTATTAACCGTTCGCGCAATCTATTGAAAAACGGACAAAATATCGGTTTTTTTCAACTTTTGATGTGCAGCTCTTCGCCCGTTTTGTAGTGACAATACGACCCAGAACTAATCACGAGGAGGTGGCTGCACGTCTAGTTTCACCCACACCCTACCCAACCAACCAACCAATAAGGGTGTGTTATTTACATATATACATATTTACGTTAGTATATTTACAAACAGCTGTTTTCTCTCATTCTGTTTATTCCAAATGAAATACCTTGAATTGCGCTTTGCTGGAAAATTCAGGCATAATTTGCTTCCACACCAGTGTACAGCGGATAAATGTCTCTAGCACTGCGCCCGCAAACTTTACTAGAAGCTTCAGTAACCAGTTTTACGCATCTCTCAACTGCTTGGGTGTGGCAGGGAAACGTTTTGAAGTCGATGATTGGTTTGAAATCTTGATTTACAAATAATTTGATCTCCTCATCAGTTACGTTTCGCAATAACGGTGGAGGCGTCAGCTTACAAGATTGCCAGTCAATAATTTCTGTGTAGTCTCTTGCTTCAAAGTTTATTTTAGGTGGCACAAAGACTCGAATTTTCTTTTTTTTAGCAGATTGCCTCTTTTACAAAATTCTTCGGTAACCAAGTTCACGAATGTGGTATCTTTCATCTAGGATCATACTTAGCAGTAAGTTTTCAAGATGGGCAAAGTACGCATTCCGTTGTATTACAGGGTTTATGACTTTAATTAAATATTCTGGTAAATATATTGTTGTTGAATAGCCTTGAAAACATGTTTTGGGCCATCCGTGAAATGCTTGCTAATATTTATATCAAACCACGTTGGCATGTAAGATTTCATGATAAAGTGTACTATTTGAATCAAATTTTCTGAAGGATTTTTCACACCAATGAATAATCGCAGGACCCGATTGGCAGTAGTAAGCCATCTGGAATGTGACAGAGGGCCAGGATCTCGTTTTGATAAATCTTCAGGACACTGTCCTAATTGAATGGCCTTGCAAATATCTAGCAAATACTGTTGATCTTTACTCAGTACCTGCCTATCTACTTCGGAAATCACACAACCAATACGTTCGAACTCAACTACAGGTAGTTTTTCACAACCAGTTAATTGTGATCCAATAGACCCAGAAAAAGATATCGGTCCTGTTGTCACACCATCAAGATGTTGGAACAAATGGCGGAACGGTATTTCATTAAAATGTAGAAGACACACACTCCATTGTAGAGGTCTGCCCACATGTAATTCAATTTGACGAATTACGCCATTTTTCCATCCAGTGTTGGTTGCAGTGCCGTCACATCCGATCACTTCTAGTTTGTCAAGAGATAATCCAATCTGTGAAATATAATGTTCTTCTTTTTTGCTCCTTCGAAAGTGCTTTGTGTTAAATTTTTCTACAAACAATGTATTATCCTTTCTGCCATCAAAATAAAGGCCATTGATTTCTGTTGTCTCTTTACTTTTCAAACCAGTTCTAACTAAGCTTTTCTCCCTTCGAATTTTACATTTGTCCACTACGTGTGAAGTATCTGATTCCGTAATTAAACCTATGTCTTGTAGTACACTCGAAGCGATGGCAGCAGTTGTGCGATCAGACACACAATAGCGATCACTATTTAAAGCTGTGGCTTTTAATTTGATTCGCATTTGCCACTGTGGTTTCGCAGATGATGTACTAGGTTCTGGTTTAAATTTAGAATCAGAATCGAATCCTCAGAAATATTAGGTGGACGATTTGAATGCTTCAAATCTGAATCTTCCATGTTTAAGGTGACTTCCTGTTGTTCGTTAGACGCTGAGGACTCGATTTGTGGAATATATGGCATTTTTCGCTTTAGGTTTTCCTTATTTCTTTGAGTTTCTGTAGGTCCAATGGGCCAATTTTCCCTAATCCATATTTCCTTTGCATAAACATAAATCGTAACTCTATTACAGGAATTTTCTTTTCTTTTTCACAAATACAGTCAATTGATAATGGACATTTAAATGCGTCTGGAGTTTTTTTGCATGTACATTTTGTACATTCTATATTGATAATACATTTACATGCGGCAGTGTCAAACAGGGAGGATGCGTTTATCTTAAACTGCACAATTTTTTCTTTGTATGTTGTTTTATCTTTGTCACGGCAGTATGACTTTCTGAGCTTGGTATATGAAACATGGTAAGCATTAATAAGCTGAACTACTCTGTACTCAGTCACAGTTGGGATGGATGATTTGTCGTACGAACACTTAATTTTATTTGCTACTATAGCGGCAACTTTTGAGAAACTTACCTTCTTATTATTAGTTTCACATGATAAGTTAAATCTCTCTTGAAAGCAGCAGCGGAGAACATCTTCATGCGTTGGTAGCCTATTTCCTAATAAATCTCTTGGATTACCAAATATAGGACATTCAAAATCTTTTCGTTATTATGCTAACTTTTGAAGTATTCATTATATTAGCAATCACTCATCATCATCACAAAACCACGAAAACACAACCCCACTTAAGTTCGAAAATGCACTACAGTATGATAACGTCACTAAAACAACGCTCTAATGCCAGTGGCAGATTGAACTCACGGGCACAAAACACACACACAGGTTGTAACTAGTAATATTCAGTCGAAAGAGGTACAGGAGTGGGGCGCGGCCAAGGTCACTGGCCGGCGCGGCGGCCGGACGTGAACTGCGGCGAGCAGTAAAATAGCCTCAACCAGGCGATTTTTGAGCCTACTGGGCGAACGGTTAATACTAAAATATCAACTATTTCTTTGCTGAAATATACTATTGAGACCCTCAACTAAAGAAAACGCGCTATAGCATTTTTAAAATAATTATGGTAATTGTAAAAAAAAAATTTTGAAAATATCTGATTTTGTCAATTTTTACAAATTTAGGGGTGATGTGCGAACGGAAGATATCAACCGATATTTTTTTTCTTTATGTCATTTTCTTTCTACATACCACAGAACACTTTTAAGCACTATAGCGTTTGAAAAAAAAATAATTATTTTTTTCGACCAACCCTAATGCAATAGTTACCATACATTCATCAGACATAAACAAAAGATTGTCAGTAAAACTATTAACTTTCTAAGAGTAAAGCATTAATTATATTGTCAGTTGTATTACAATTTTACAAGTTGTAGGTGAGAAGAACAACAATCGTAGTTACCAACTTTGATTTAATAAGTTGTAAATATGCAGGAATCAAACGACACAATGGGAACCCCTGCAAAGTTTGTCGTATACATATTATTGTACTGATTATTTAATCAATGGGTAATTGAATCCATTTATCTGATTTTATATATATCAAATGCATAAACAATTTGAATAATCCTGATTTGTTAACGTCATGTTTTAACTTACCTTTCAACGTGTATAATTGGTTACGCTACTAATATTACAATAGCTACTAATATTACGCTACTAGTGGTTACAATCGACTGAAAACCCCTCTGGCCCAGTTTTGCTAACCTTTTGAAGAACCTTTGAAGAAAAGCACAGAGCAGCCCTGTGCCGATTAATTAATATCGTCGCGAATAATCAAAAATCGTGTACGGTATTTAACGAGAAAGCTGACGAAAAATACTGTACTGTATTTAGCGGTAGCGTCTACAATACTGTAATGAGGTTATTAAGCTGCGCCTGATTGGTGCTGCGCTCTGGCGTTCGCTGCTGATTGCGAGTTGAGAAAAGCCGGAACTGCGTTTTCTAAAAGCTCTCTTTTGCTGGTCTTTCAACCAAACGCCTCGTGGCATTTCTTCTCCGACAGAAAGAAGTTCTTAATTGCACCATCTTCATCTATGGCAGGCTAAATTAACACAGATCTGCGGTAAGTCACGGCAATATACTTATATACATTAATTTAAAGTTATGCAAAAAGGAAGTTGTTAATAAGTACAGAAATAAATGAAATCGTTTAACCTATCACACCACGTGGCAAATTAGACTATGTGTAAATTTTATTAATTGTATAACAAACCGAATAATTATATAACAGTAAATGAAATCTTAACTAAGGCACCTTAATTGAATAATGTTAACCCACAGGGGTAAAGTTTATAATATGTAATTTAACTAAACTAAATGTTTTCCAAGATAGCGCCATATGCCAGTATAACCTGTTGCAGAGTGTGTCAAACTTTCATTTTAAGTAGGCCTAAAGCTGGGATTAATATTATAAATCGATTTTGGTGCGTGTGAGGTTTCTGGGGGAATTAGTTTTGGGAACTTATCGCTGATAATATTTTGTATGCATAGGGTCCCTCGCTGCAAGTCGAGGAACAGCCCCATCCTGAACATGACCATCTAGACTCTCTCTCAACTTCATCTGCCGGAGGAGGATAGCGAGGACAGGCCACAAACACACTAAAATGTAGTCCAGAATACAACAAATTCACACCACGGAATAAATCAGGTGACACCAAACCAATTTACTTTTATACAAGGGGATGTAACCCACTAGAACCCGTGGACACATAGTTACACAACATCAATGACTTTAAGCTTTAAACATTTTAATTGGGTCCCCGGATAACGGGACAGAATAGTGCGTGGACTTGGGGGGGAATGTTTGGTTCATTTTGTAACTCTGTTTGTATTAAATGTGAGCCCAGAGGTTGGCATGTATCTGTGGCTGATTACCATTCAGGCCTGTAAATTTCTTTCTTGTTTTCAGTAGAAGGGTTACCTTAGTGCTAGTAAGTCTATCATTCACCATGTAATTTCACTGGTTAAATTTAGTTTTCATTTTATGCTTTGATTTCATATATTTATATTCAGTTTGGGTCATATAGGGATAGAAGTTTCTTTGGTAGTTCTGTCGGGTCACCAGTTTAATCCTGTATAGGTGGATGTTCATGCAGACTTGAACATGCTCTTGGGACAGGTTGAGTTATGCACGATCTTGCCTAGGAACATGTCGGCCTTTGGGCCAAATTAATTTTAAAATGTTATAAGGCATTATGACACCGTACTGTTTTCAGTATTTAACCAAATTTATCATGTTTAAATTCTTTTTAATTGATTATGATCACTTGTGTGTTCACTGAATTCTAATTGTATTTACTCCAAGTCTAAGTGCTCAATGTGGGAGCACTTTATAATAGTATCAGGTATTATGCCAACTCCTGAATTTAGTATGTCCTGGGGCCACTGGTGTTACACACATATATCTTGATTTATTAAGACTTTGCAATAGGTGTTGTGTGCAAGGATATTTATAAATTGTAAATTATGTACCTCATGGGGTGAAAGAGGTGTGGCAAGATTTTAGTATTGAAAATTGTAATTGTCCTGTGTTGTGGAACGTGTGTATGTATTGTATATTCATGTGTATTTTTGGGGGTTAGGTATAGGGCTAAGTGGGGAAAAGTAACCCCGATTGGAAAAGAACATTTATTATTCATTTAATTTAAATTGTATATTTCAATTTTTTTTCAAGGAACCTTTTTTTGAAGGAGACATAATGAATACTGTAAATGAATATAGATTATGAACTTTATAATAATTGATTTTTTCAAGGAACCTTTTTTTAAAGGAGATATAATGAATATATAATATGAATTTTATAATTATTGATTTTTTCAAGGAACTTTTTTTAAGGATATAATGAATATAAAATATAAATTTTATAATTATTGATTTTTTTAGGAACATTTTTAAAGGAGATATAAGGATTTTGTTGGATTAAAGAGATGAAGTTTGTTTATAATAAAAAAGAGTTTATTGGTTGTTAATTTTGTGAGTTTTAATTGCAAGCCCCGTCTCACTGGATCCAGCGCATTTTTGGCTTCTCTAGGCTTTGGCCTATTTTTAATTATCTTGTGGCCACTCTTTAGAAAAAAAAAAAATTTTTCAAAAAAAACATTTTTTTTTATGAGTCAATACAACACTTAAAGAGGGGTTATATTTGGTAGCAGAGCGTGGTTACGATCCACGGACCTCTGGGTTATGGGCCCAGCACGCTTCTCCGGTCCGCCCTTATTGCTTATCACGCTGAGCAACAACCACCTGGGATCAGAATCTGAAGTGGTAACAATTAGCTTTTAACACGGCCCGACATGATAGTCATCAGGCCGTGCCCTTTGAAATCCTGTTTGGATTCTCGCCCGCACTCCCGTTGACCAATTTGTGGAATATCGAAGATCTTCTGCCACGGGAGCCCGATAATAAAACTGCAGAGAGGTGGAAGGAGGCTCGGAAGAATTTGCTGAGGGTGCACGAACGGGTCCGTCGACGTTATAATCAGGGGCGAATTCCAAACCCCTTCCGGATTGGGGACTGGGTCTATTGCCAGAGCCACCCACTCAGCTCAGCCGCAGACAAACGTGCCGCAAAGTTATGTTACCGCTGGTCAGGGCCATATCGCATCCTGGGGTTCACGTCACCGGTGACGGCCCGACTGGGCGTACCGGGGGATGATTGTAAAGTTATTGTTACCCATATTTCAAAATTGAAGCTCTGTCGGAGGGGGTTAGCTGACTAATAGAAGTGGGTGGGGGTAAGTTTTGGAGGGTTTCCATGTGTGTAGGGATGGTGATCCTTCGGTGGTGTGTGCTCCGGGGAAAAGGTAAGAACCTGTTATGTTAGCGGGTAGATGTTCCCCACAATCCGGGTGGTGTACGTCTACTTCAGGGATGCGCCCCTGCTTGCGCGAGCTTTGGCTTTCTCCGTTCGTCCTTATTTCGGTGGGAGACATGTCCTTACCTACAGTCCCAGCTCATGACCGTTCAGAGATCCTTGCCCTTTCCATCTTCCCGATTTTCCTATCCTTCCCCTTATAAAAACATAAATAGCAAAAAAAAATTGGAAAAAGAAAGATAAAATAAAAAAAAAAGGTGTTAGAGAGTGGAGCGAAACATATGTGGATGAGGTCGGTTGTGCATTTCGTCTACACGATATGTTTTGGGCATGCCCTGGAAGCACACATGTAATAGGTTATAGGACGGATATTTACTTGAGTAAACAAATTGTGTGTCATGGAAACCTCCCCCCCCCCGTTTTCTCCGTGGTCCTGTGGGATGTAAGTGGACTCATGGGATAATGCGTTATTGAAGTTTGAAGGGGTTAGTCTCCGTGTAATAATGGGGCATGTGTCCCTGTTGAGGTAGCCTCGGAGTTCCTGCATAAGTGGTCAAGCCTCAGAAATTCAGAACTCAGGGTGCACCCGAACACTCTTTCTTCTTTTCTTCTTCTGTCTTTCTTGCTGCATGCTGGCCGTGATCAGGTCAGTCTGTAGTGACAACACTCTAACATTCTACACGTCTTCTTTCTGTTTTTTTTCGACTTCCTTCTGAGCCACTGCTCTCCTGAGAACAAAGGCAACTGGGAAAACGGAGGTACACTTATGTTTTAGTAATAAAAACATTGTGGTACACTGCAGGGTACTCCTCTGTCTACTTGTGGGGCAACTATGTTGCCCTTTTGGGGTGGGGGTGTGCCGATTAATTAATATCGGCGCGAATAATCAAAAATCGTGTACGGTATTTAACGAGAAAGCTGACGAAAAATACTGTACTGTATTTAGCGGTAGCGTCTACAATACTGTAATGAGGTTATTAAGCTGCGCCTGATTGGTGCTGCGCTCTGGCGTTCGCTGCTGATTGCGAGTTAAAAAAGCCGGAACTGCGTTTTCTAAAAGCTGTCTTTTGCTGGTCTTTCAACCAAACGCCTCGTGGCATTTCTTCTCCGACAGAAAGAAGTTCTTAATTGCACCATCTTCATCTATGGCAGGCTAAATTAACACAGATCTGCGGTAAGTCACGGCAATATACTTATATACATTAATTTAAAGTTATGCAAAAAGGAAGTTGTTAATAAGTACAGAAATAAATGAAATCGGTTAACCTATCACACCACGTGGCAAATTAGACTATGTGTAAATTTTATTAATTGTATAACAAACTGAATAATTATATAACAGTAAATGAAATCTTAACTAAGGCACCGTAATTGAATAATGTTAACCCACAGGGGTAAAGTTAATAATATGTAATTTAACTAAACTAAATGTTTTCCAAGATAGCGCCATATGCCAGTATAACCTGTTGCAGAGTGTGTCAAACTTTCATTTTAATTAGGCCTAAAGCTGGGTTTAATATTATAAATCGATTTTGGTGCGTGTGAGGTTTCTGGGGGAATTAGTTTTGGGAACTTATCGCTGATAATATTTTGTATGCATAGGGTCCCTCGCTGCAAGTCGAGGAACAGCCCCATCCTGAACATGACCAACTAGACTCTCTCTCAACTACATCTGCCGGAGGAGGATAGCGAGGACAGGCCACAAACACACTAAAATGTAGACCAGAATACAACAATTTCACACCACGGAATAAATCAGGTGACACCAAACCAATTTACTTTTATACAAGGGGATGTAACCCACTAGAACCCGTGGACATATAGTTACACAACATCAATGACTTTAAGCTTTAAACATTTTAATTGGGTCCCCGGTTAACGGGACAGAATAGTGCGTGGACTTGGGGGGGAATGTTTGGTTCATTTTGTAACTCTGTTTGTATTAAATGTGAGCCCAGAGGTTGGCATGTATCTGTGGCTGATTACCATTCAGGCCTGTAAATTTCTTTCTTGTTTTCAGTAGAAGGGTTACCTTAGTGCTAGTAAGTCTATCATTCACCATGTAATTTCACTGGTTAAATTTAGTTTTCATTTTATGCTTTGATTTCATATATTTATATTCAGTTTGGGTCATATAGGGATAGAAGTTTCTTTGGTAGTTCTGTCGGGTCACCAGTTTAATCCTGTATAGGTGGATGTTCATGCAGACTTGAACATGCTCTTGGGATAGGTTGAGTTATGCACGATCTTGCCTAGGAACATGTTGGCCTTTGGGCCAAATTAATTTTAAAAGGTTATAAGGCATTATGACACCTTACTGTTTCCAATATTTAACAAAATTTATCATGTTTAAATTCTTTTTAATTGATTATGATCACTTGTGTGTTCACTGAATTCTAATTGTATTTACTCCAAGTCTAAGTGCTCAATGTGGGAGCACTTTATAATAGTATCAGGCATTATGCCAACTCCTGAATTTAGTATGTCCTGGGGCCACTGGTGTTACACACATATATCTTGATTTATTAGGTATTAAGACCTTGCAATAGGTGTTGTGTGCAAGGATATTTATAAGTTGTAAATTATGTACCTCATGGGGTGAAAGAGGTGTGGCAAGATTTTAGTATTGAAAATTGTAATTGTCCTGTGTTGTGGAACGTTTGTATGTATTGTATATTCATGTGTATTTTTGGGGGTTAGGTATAGGGCTAAGTGGGGAAAAGTAACCCCGATTGGAAAAGAACATTTATTATTCATTTAATTTAAATTGTATATTTCAATTTTTTTTCAAGGAACCTTTTTTTGAAGGAGACATAATGAATAAATGAATATAGATCATGAACTTTATAATAATTGATTTTTTCAAGGAACCTTTTTTTAAAGGAGATATAATGAATATATAATATAAATTTTATAATTATTGATTTTTTCAAGGAACTTTTTTTAAGGATATAATGAAAATAAAATATATATTTTATAATTATTGATTTTTGTAGGAACATTTTTAAAGGAGATATAAGGATTTTGTTGGATTAAAGAGATGAAGTTTGTTTATAATAAAAAAGAGTTCATTGGTTGTTAATTTTGTGAGTTTTAATTGCAAGTCCCGTCTCACTGGATCCAGCGCATTTTTGGCTTCTCTAGGCTTTGGCCTAGTTTTAATTATCTTGTGGCCACTCTTTAGAAAAAAAAATTTCCAAAAAACCATTTTTTTTTATGAGTCAATACAACACTTAAAGAGGGGTTATATTTGGTAGCAGAGCGTGGTTGCGATCCACGGACCTCTGGGGTATGGGCCCAGCACGCTTCTCCGGTCCGCCCTTATTGCTTATCACGCTGAGCAACAAACCACCTTGGATCAGAATCTGAAGTGGTAACAATTAGCTTTTAACACGGCCCGACATGATAGTCATCAGGCCGTGCCCTTTGAAATCCTGTTTGGATTCTCGCCCGCACTCCCGTTGACCAATTTGTGGCATATCGAAGATCTTCTGCCACGGGAGCCCGATAATAAAACTGCAGAGAGGTGGAATGAGGCTCGGAAGAATTTGCTGCGAGTGCACGAGCGGGTCCGTCGACGTTATAATCAGGGGCGAATTCCAAACCCCTTCCCGATTGGGGACTGGGTCTATTGCCAGAGCCACCCACTCAGCTCAGCCGCAGACAAACGTGCCGCAAAGTTATGTTACCGCTGGTCAGGGCCATATCGCATCCTGGGGTTCACGTCACCGGTGACGGCCCGACTGGGCGTACCGGGGGATGATTGTAAAGTTATTGTTACCCATATTTCAAAATTGAAGCTCTGTCGGAGGGGGTTAGCTGACTAATAGAAGTGGGTGGGGGTAAGTTTTGGAGGGTTTCCATGTGTGTAGGGATGGTGATCCTTCGGTGGTGTGTGCTCCGGGGAAAAGGTAAGAACCTGTTATGTTAGCGGGTAGATGTTCCCCACAATCCGGGTGGTGTACGTCTACTTCAGGGATGCGCCCCTGCTTGCGCGAGCTTTGGCTTTCTCCGTTCGTCCTTATTTCGGTGGGAGACATGTCCTTACCTACAGTCCCAGCTCATGACCGTTCAGAGATCCTTGCCCTTTCCATCTTCCCGATTTTCCTATCCTTCCCCTTATAAAAACATAAATAGCAAAAAAAAATTGGAAAAAGAAAGATAAAATAAAAAAAAAAGGTGTTAGAGAGTGGAGCGAAACATATGTGGATGAGGTCGGTTGTGCATTTCGTCTACACGATATGTTTTGGGCATGCCCTGGAAGCACACATGTAATAGGTTATAGGACGGATATTTACTTGAGTAAACAAATTGTGTGTCATGGAAACCTCCCCCCCCCCGTTTTCTCCGTGGTCCTGTGGGATGTAAGTGGACTCATGGGATAATGCGTTATTGAAGTTTGAAGGGGTTAGTCTCCGTGTAATAATGGGGCATGTGTCCCTGTTGAGGTAGCCTCGGAGTTCCTGCATAAGTGGTCAAGCCTCAGAAATTCAGAACTCAGGGTGCACCCGAACACTCTTTCTTCTTTTCTTCTTCTGTCTTTCTTGCTGCATGCTGGCCGTGATCAGGTCAGTCTGTAGTGACAACACTCTAACATTCTACACGTCTTCTTTCTGTTTTTTTTCGACTTCCTTCTGAGCCACTGCTCTCCTGAGAACAAAGGCAACTGGGAAAACGGAGGTACACTTATGTTTTAGTAATAAAAACATTGTGGTACACTGCAGGGTACTCCTCTGTCTACTTGTGGGGCAACTATGTTGCCCTTTTGGGGTGGGGGTGTGCCGATTAATTAATATCGGCGCGAATAATCAAAAATCGTGTACGGTATTTAACGAGAAAGCTGACGAAAAATACTGTACTGTATTTAGCGGTAGCGTCTACAATACTGTAATGAGGTTATTAAGCTGCGCCTGATTGGTGCTGCGCTCTGGCGTTCGCTGCTGATTGCGAGTTAAAAAAGCCGGAACTGCGTTTTCTAAAAGCTGTCTTTTGCTGGTCTTTCAACCAAACGCCTCGTGGCATTTCTTCTCCGACAGAAAGAAGTTCTTAATTGCACCATCTTCATCTATGGCAGGCTAAATTAACACAGATCTGCGGTAAGTCACGGCAATATACTTATATACATTAATTTAAAGTTATGCAAAAAGGAAGTTGTTAATAAGTACAGAAATAAATGAAATCGGTTAACCTATCACACCACGTGGCAAATTAGACTATGTGTAAATTTTATTAATTGTATAACAAACTGAATAATTATATAACAGTAAATGAAATCTTAACTAAGGCACCGTAATTGAATAATGTTAACCCACAGGGGTAAAGTTAATAATATGTAATTTAACTAAACTAAATGTTTTCCAAGATAGCGCCATATGCCAGTATAACCTGTTGCAGAGTGTGTCAAACTTTCATTTTAATTAGGCCTAAAGCTGGGTTTAATATTATAAATCGATTTTGGTGCGTGTGAGGTTTCTGGGGGAATTAGTTTTGGGAACTTATCGCTGATAATATTTTGTATGCATAGGGTCCCTCGCTGCAAGTCGAGGAACAGCCCCATCCTGAACATGACCAACTAGACTCTCTCTCAACTACATCTGCCGGAGGAGGATAGCGAGGACAGGCCACAAACACACTAAAATGTAGACCAGAATACAACAATTTCACACCACGGAATAAATCAGGTGACACCAAACCAATTTACTTTTATACAAGGGGATGTAACCCACTAGAACCCGTGGACATATAGTTACACAACATCAATGACTTTAAGCTTTAAACATTTTAATTGGGTCCCCGGTTAACGGGACAGAATAGTGCGTGGACTTGGGGGGGAATGTTTGGTTCATTTTGTAACTCTGTTTGTATTAAATGTGAGCCCAGAGGTTGGCATGTATCTGTGGCTGATTACCATTCAGGCCTGTAAATTTCTTTCTTGTTTTCAGTAGAAGGGTTACCTTAGTGCTAGTAAGTCTATCATTCACCATGTAATTTCACTGGTTAAATTTAGTTTTCATTTTATGCTTTGATTTCATATATTTATATTCAGTTTGGGTCATATAGGGATAGAAGTTTCTTTGGTAGTTCTGTCGGGTCACCAGTTTAATCCTGTATAGGTGGATGTTCATGCAGACTTGAACATGCTCTTGGGATAGGTTGAGTTATGCACGATCTTGCCTAGGAACATGTTGGCCTTTGGGCCAAATTAATTTTAAAAGGTTATAAGGCATTATGACACCTTACTGTTTCCAATATTTAACAAAATTTATCATGTTTAAATTCTTTTTAATTGATTATGATCACTTGTGTGTTCACTGAATTCTAATTGTATTTACTCCAAGTCTAAGTGCTCAATGTGGGAGCACTTTATAATAGTATCAGGCATTATGCCAACTCCTGAATTTAGTATGTCCTGGGGCCACTGGTGTTACACACATATATCTTGATTTATTAGGTATTAAGACCTTGCAATAGGTGTTGTGTGCAAGGATATTTATAAGTTGTAAATTATGTACCTCATGGGGTGAAAGAGGTGTGGCAAGATTTTAGTATTGAAAATTGTAATTGTCCTGTGTTGTGGAACGTTTGTATGTATTGTATATTCATGTGTATTTTTGGGGGTTAGGTATAGGGCTAAGTGGGGAAAAGTAACCCCGATTGGAAAAGAACATTTATTATTCATTTAATTTAAATTGTATATTTCAATTTTTTTTCAAGGAACCTTTTTTTGAAGGAGACATAATGAATAAATGAATATAGATCATGAACTTTATAATAATTGATTTTTTCAAGGAACCTTTTTTTAAAGGAGATATAATGAATATATAATATAAATTTTATAATTATTGATTTTTTCAAGGAACTTTTTTTAAGGATATAATGAAAATAAAATATATATTTTATAATTATTGATTTTTGTAGGAACATTTTTAAAGGAGATATAAGGATTTTGTTGGATTAAAGAGATGAAGTTTGTTTATAATAAAAAAGAGTTCATTGGTTGTTAATTTTGTGAGTTTTAATTGCAAGTCCCGTCTCACTGGATCCAGCGCATTTTTGGCTTCTCTAGGCTTTGGCCTAGTTTTAATTATCTTGTGGCCACTCTTTAGAAAAAAAAATTTCCAAAAAACCATTTTTTTTTATGAGTCAATACAACACTTAAAGAGGGGTTATATTTGGTAGCAGAGCGTGGTTGCGATCCACGGACCTCTGGGGTATGGGCCCAGCACGCTTCTCCGGTCCGCCCTTATTGCTTATCACGCTGAGCAACAAACCACCTTGGATCAGAATCTGAAGTGGTAACAATTAGCTTTTAACACGGCCCGACATGATAGTCATCAGGCCGTGCCCTTTGAAATCCTGTTTGGATTCTCGCCCGCACTCCCGTTGACCAATTTGTGGCATATCGAAGATCTTCTGCCACGGGAGCCCGATAATAAAACTGCAGAGAGGTGGAATGAGGCTCGGAAGAATTTGCTGCGAGTGCACGAGCGGGTCCGTCGACGTTATAATCAGGGGCGAATTCCAAACCCCTTCCCGATTGGGGACTGGGTCTATTGCCAGAGCCACCCACTCAGCTCAGCCGCAGACAAACGTGCCGCAAAGTTATGTTACCGCTGGTCAGGGCCATATCGCATCCTGGGGTTCACGTCACCGGTGACGGCCCAACTGGGCGTACCGGGGGACGATTCTAAAGTTATTGTTACCCATATTTCAAAATTGAAGCTCTGTCGGAGGGGGTTAGCTGACTAATAGAAGTGGGTGGGGGTAAGTTTTGGAGGGTTTCCATGTGTGTAGGGATGGTGATCCTTCGGTGGTGTGTGCTCCGGGGAAAAGGTAAGAACCTGTTATGTTAGCGGGTAGATGTTCCCCACAATCCGGGTGGTGTACGTCTACTTCAGGGATGCGCCCCTGCCTGCGCGAACCTTGGCTTTCTCCGTTCGTCCTTATTTCGGAGGGAGCCATGTCCTTACCTACAGTCCCAGCTCATGACCGTTCAGAGATCCTTGCCCTTTCCATCTTCCCGATTTTCCTATCCTTCCCCTTATAAAAACATAAATAGCAAAAAAAAATTGGAAAAAGAAAGATAAAAAAAAAAAAAAAGGTGTTAGAGAGTGGAGCGAAACATGTGTGGATGAGGTCGGTTGTGCATTTCGTCTACACGATATGTTTTGGGCATGCCCTGGAAGCACACATGTAATAGGTTATAGGACGGATATTTACTTGAGTAAACAAATTGTGTATCATGGAAACCTCCCCCCCCCGTTTTCTCCGTGGTCCTGTGGGATGTAAGTGGACTCATGGGATAATGCGTTATTGAAGTTTGAAGGGGTTAGTCTCCGTGTAATAATGGGGAATGTGTCCCTGTTGAGGTAGCCTCGGAGTTCCTGCATAAGTGGTCAAGCCTCAGAAATTCAGAACTCAGGGTGCACCCGAACACTCTTTCTCCTTTTCTTCTTCTGTCTTTCTTGCTGCATGCTGGCCGTGATCAGGTCAGTCTGTAGTGACAACACTCTAACATTCTACACGTCTTCTTTCTGTTTTTTTTCGACTTCCTTCTGAGCCACTGCTCTCCTGAGAACAAAGGCAACTGGGAAAACGGAGGTACACTTATGTTTTAGTAATAAAAACATTGTGGTACACTGCAGGGTACTCCTCTGTCTACTTGTGGGGCAACTATGTTGCCCTTTTGGGGTGGGGGTGTGCCGATTAATTAATATCGGCGCGAATAATCAAAAATCGTGTACGGTATTTAACGAGAAAGCTGACGAAAAATACTGTACTGTATTTAGCGGTAGCGTCTACAATACTGTAATGAGGTTATTAAGCTGCGCCTGATTGGTGCTGCGCTCTGGCGTTCGCTGCTGATTGCGAGTTAAAAAAGCCGGAACTGCGTTTTCTAAAAGCTGTCTTTTGCTGGTCTTTCAACCAAACGCCTCGTGGCATTTCTTCTCCGACAGAAAGAAGTTCTTAATTGCACCATCTTCATCTATGGCAGGCTAAATTAACACAGATCTGCGGTAAGTCACGGCAATATACTTATATACATTAATTTAAAGTTATGCAAAAAGGAAGTTGTTAATAAGTACAGAAATAAATGAAATCGGTTAACCTATCACACCACGTGGCAAATTAGACTATGTGTAAATTTTATTAATTGTATAACAAACTGAATAATTATATAACAGTAAATGAAATCTTAACTAAGGCACCGTAATTGAATAATGTTAACCCACAGGGGTAAAGTTAATAATATGTAATTTAACTAAACTAAATGTTTTCCAAGATAGCGCCATATGCCAGTATAACCTGTTGCAGAGTGTGTCAAACTTTCATTTTAATTAGGCCTAAAGCTGGGTTTAATATTATAAATCGATTTTGGTGCGTGTGAGGTTTCTGGGGGAATTAGTTTTGGGAACTTATCGCTGATAATATTTTGTATGCATAGGGTCCCTCGCTGCAAGTCGAGGAACAGCCCCATCCTGAACATGACCAACTAGACTCTCTCTCAACTACATCTGCCGGAGGAGGATAGCGAGGACAGGCCACAAACACACTAAAATGTAGACCAGAATACAACAATTTCACACCACGGAATAAATCAGGTGACACCAAACCAATTTACTTTTATACAAGGGGATGTAACCCACTAGAACCCGTGGACATATAGTTACACAACATCAATGACTTTAAGCTTTAAACATTTTAATTGGGTCCCCGGTTAACGGGACAGAATAGTGCGTGGACTTGGGGGGGAATGTTTGGTTCATTTTGTAACTCTGTTTGTATTAAATGTGAGCCCAGAGGTTGGCATGTATCTGTGGCTGATTACCATTCAGGCCTGTAAATTTCTTTCTTGTTTTCAGTAGAAGGGTTACCTTAGTGCTAGTAAGTCTATCATTCACCATGTAATTTCACTGGTTAAATTTAGTTTTCATTTTATGCTTTGATTTCATATATTTATATTCAGTTTGGGCCATATAGGGATAGAAGTTTCTTTGGTAGTTCTGTCGGGTCACCAGTTTAATCCTGTATAGGTGGATGTTCATGCAGACTTGAACATGCTCTTGGGATAGGTTGAGTTATGCACGATCTTGCCTAGGAACATGTTGGCCTTTGGGCCAAATTAATTTTAAAAGGTTATAAGGCATTATGACACCTTACTGTTTCCAATATTTAACAAAATTTATCATGTTTAAATTCTTTTTAATTGATTATGATCACTTGTGTGTTCACTGAATTCTAATTGTATTTACTCCAAGTCTAAGTGCTCAATGTGGGAGCACTTTATAATAGTATCAGGCATTATGCCAACTCCTGAATTTAGTATGTCCTGGGGCCACTGGTGTTACACACATATATCTTGATTTATTAGGTATTAAGACCTTGCAATAGGTGTTGTGTGCAAGGATATTTATAAGTTGTAAATTATGTACCTCATGGGGTGAAAGAGGTGTGGCAAGATTTTAGTATTGAAAATTGTAATTGTCCTGTGTTGTGGAACGTTTGTATGTATTGTATATTCATGTGTATTTTTGGGGGTTAGGTATAGGGCTAAGTGGGGAAAAGTAACCCCGATTGGAAAAGAACATTTATTATTCATTTAATTTAAATTGTATATTTCAATTTTTTTTCAAGGAACCTTTTTTTGAAGGAGACATAATGAATAAATGAATATAGATCATGAACTTTATAATAATTGATTTTTTCAAGGAACCTTTTTTTAAAGGAGATATAATGAATATATAATATAAATTTTATAATTATTGATTTTTTCAAGGAACTTTTTTTAAGGATATAATGAAAATAAAATATATATTTTATAATTATTGATTTTTGTAGGAACATTTTTAAAGGAGATATAAGGATTTTGTTGGATTAAAGAGATGAAGTTTGTTTATAATAAAAAAGAGTTTATTGGTTGTTAATTTTGTGAGTTTTAATTGCAAGTCCCGTCTCACTGGATCCAGCGCGTTTTTGGCTTCTCTAGGCTTTGGCCTAGTTTTAATTATCTTGTGGCCACTCTTTAGAAAAAAAAATTTCCAAAAAACCATTTTTTTTTATGAGTCAATACAACACTTAAAGAGGGGTTATATTTGGCAGCAGAGCGTGGTTGCGATCCACGGACCACTGGGGTATGGGCCCAGCACGCTTCTCCGGTCCGCCCTTATTGCTTATCACGCTGAGCAACAAACCACCTTGGATCAGAATCTGAAGTGGTAACAATTAGCTTTTAACACGGCCCGACATGATAGTCATCAGGCCGTGCCCTTTGAAATCCTGTTTGGATTCTCGCCCGCACTCCCGTTGACCAATTTGTGGCATATCGAAGATCTTCTGCCACGGGAGCCCGATAATAAAACTGCAGAGAGGTGGAATGAGGCTCGGAAGAATTTGCTGCGAGTGCACGAGCGGGTCCGTCGACGTTATAATCAGGGGCGAATTCCAAACCCCTTCCCGATTGGGGACTGGGTCTATTGCCAGAGCCACCCACTCAGCTCAGCCGCAGACAAACGTGCCGCAAAGTTATGTTACCGCTGGTCAGGGCCATATCGCATCCTGGGGTTCACGTCACCGGTGACGGCCCGACTGGGCGTACCGGGGGACGATTCTAAAGTTATTGTTACCCATATTTCAAAATTGAAGCTCTGTCGGAGGGGGTTAGCTGACTAATAGAAGTGGGTGGGGGTAAGTTTTGGAGGGTTTCCATGTGTGTAGGGATGGTGATCCTTCGGTGGTGTGTGCTCCGGGGAAAAGGTAAGAACCTGTTATGTTAGCGGGTAGATGTTCCCCACAATCCGGGTGGTGTACGTCTACTTCAGGGATGCGCCCCTGCCTGCGCGAGCCTTGGCTTTCTCCGTTCGTCCTTATTTCGGAGGGAGCCATGTCCTTACCTACAGTCCCAGCTCATGACCGTTCAGAGATCCTTGCCCTTTCCATCTTCCCGATTTTCCTATCCTTCCCCTTATAAAAACATAAATAGCAAAAAAAAATTGGAAAAAGAAAGATAAAATAAAAAAAAAAGGTGTTAGAGAGTGGAGCGAAACATGTGTGGATGAGGTCGGTTGTGCATTTCGTCTACACGATATGTTTTGGGCATGCCCTGGAAGCACACATGTAATAGGTTATAGGACGGATATTTACTTGAGTAAACAAATTGTGTATCATGGAAACCTCCCCCCCCCCGTTTTCTCCGTGGTCCTGTGGGATGTAAGTGGACTCATGGGATAATGCGTTATTGAAGTTTGAAGGGGTTAGTCTCCGTGTAATAATGGGGAATGTGTCCCTGTTGAGGTAGCCTCGGAGTTCCTGCATAAGTGGTCAAGCCTCAGAAATTCAGAACTCAGGGTGCACCCGAACACTCTTTCTCCTTTTCTTCTTCTGTCTTTCTTGCTGCATGCTGGCCGTGATCAGGTCAGTCTGTAGTGACAACACTCTAACATTCTACACGTCTTCTTTCTGTTTTTTTTCGACTTCCTTCTGAGCCACTGCTCTCCTGAGAACAAAGGCAACTGGGAAAACGGAGGTACACTTATGTTTTAGTAAAAAAAACATTGTGGTACACTGCAGGGTACTCCTCTGTCTACTTGTGGGGCAACTATGTTGCCCTTTTGGGGTGGGGGTGTGCCGATTAATTAATATCGGCGCGAATAATCAAAAATCGTGTACGGTATTTAACGAGAAAGCTGACGAAAAATACTGTACTGTATTTAGCGGTAGCGTCTACAATACTGTAATGAGGTTATTAAGCTGCGCCTGATTGGTGCTGCGCTCTGGCGTTCGCTGCTGATTGCGAGTTAAAAAAGCCGGAACTGCGTTTTCTAAAAGCTGTCTTTTGCTGGTCTTTCAACCAAACGCCTCGTGGCATTTCTTCTCCGACAGAAAGAAGTTCTTAATTGCACCATCTTCATCTATGGCAGGCTAAATTAACACAGATCTGCGGTAAGTCACGGCAATATACTTATATACATTAATTTAAAGTTATGCAAAAAGGAAGTTGTTAATAAGTACAGAAATAAATGAAATCGGTTAACCTATCACACCACGTGGCAAATTAGACTATGTGTAAATTTTATTAATTGTATAACAAACTGAATAATTATATAACAGTAAATGAAATCTTAACTAAGGCACCGTAATTGAATAATGTTAACCCACAGGGGTAAAGTTAATAATATGTAATTTAACTAAACTAAATGTTTTCCAAGATAGCGCCATATGCCAGTATAACCTGTTGCAGAGTGTGTCAAACTTTCATTTTAATTAGGCCTAAAGCTGGGTTTAATATTATAAATCGATTTTGGTGCGTGTGAGGTTTCTGGGGGAATTAGTTTTGGGAACTTATCGCTGATAATATTTTGTATGCATAGGGTCCCTCGCTGCAAGTCGAGGAACAGCCCCATCCTGAACATGACCAACTAGACTCTCTCTCAACTACATCTGCCGGAGGAGGATAGCGAGGACAGGCCACAAACACACTAAAATGTAGACCAGAATACAACAATTTCACACCACGGAATAAATCAGGTGACACCAAACCAATTTACTTTTATACAAGGGGATGTAACCCACTAGAACCCGTGGACATATAGTTACACAACATCAATGACTTTAAGCTTTAAACATTTTAATTGGGTCCCCGGTTAACGGGACAGAATAGTGCGTGGACTTGGGGGGGAATGTTTGGTTCATTTTGTAACTCTGTTTGTATTAAATGTGAGCCCAGAGGTTGGCATGTATCTGTGGCTGATTACCATTCAGGCCTGTAAATTTCTTTCTTGTTTTCAGTAGAAGGGTTACCTTAGTGCTAGTAAGTCTATCATTCACCATGTAATTTCACTGGTTAAATTTAGTTTTCATTTTATGCTTTGATTTCATATATTTATATTCAGTTTGGGCCATATAGGGATAGAAGTTTCTTTGGTAGTTCTGTCGGGTCACCAGTTTAATCCTGTATAGGTGGATGTTCATGCAGACTTGAACATGCTCTTGGGATAGGTTGAGTTATGCACGATCTTGCCTAGGAACATGTTGGCCTTTGGGCCAAATTAATTTTAAAAGGTTATAAGGCATTATGACACCTTACTGTTTCCAATATTTAACAAAATTTATCATGTTTAAATTCTTTTTAATTAATTATGATCACTTGTGTGTTCACTGAATTCTAATTGTATTTACTCCAAGTCTAAGTGCTCAATGTGGGAGCACTTTATAATAGTATCAGGCATTATGCCAACTCCTGAATTTAGTATGTCCTGGGGCCACTGGTGTTACACACATATATCTTGATTTATTAGGTATTAAGACCTTGCAATAGGTGTTGTGTGCAAGGATATTTATAAGTTGTAAATTATGTACCTCATGGGGTGAAAGAGGTGTGGCAAGATTTTAGTATTGAAAATTGTAATTGTCCTGTGTTGTGGAACGTTTGTATGTATTGTATATTCATGTGTATTTTTGGGGGTTAGGTATAGGGCTAAGTGGGGAAAAGTAACCCCGATTGGAAAAGAACATTTATTATTCATTTAATTTAAATTGTATATTTCAATTTTTTTTCAAGGAACCTTTTTTTGAAGGAGACATAATGAATAAATGAATATAGATCATGAACTTTATAATAATTGATTTTTTCAAGGAACCTTTTTTTAAAGGAGATATAATGAATATATAATATAAATTTTATAATTATTGATTTTTTCAAGGAACTTTTTTTAAGGATATAATGAAAATAAAATATATATTTTATAATTATTGATTTTTGTAGGAACATTTTTAAAGGAGATATAAGGATTTTGTTGGATTAAAGAGATGAAGTTTGTTTATAATAAAAAAGAGTTTATTGGTTGTTAATTTTGTGAGTTTTAATTGCAAGTCCCGTCTCACTGGATCCAGCGCGTTTTTGGCTTCTCTAGGCTTTGGCCTAGTTTTAATTATCTTGTGGCCACTCTTTAGAAAAAAAAATTTCCAAAAAACCATTTTTTTTTATGAGTCAATACAACACTTAAAGAGGGGTTATATTTGGCAGCAGAGCGTGGTTGCGATCCACGGACCACTGGGGTATGGGCCCAGCACGCTTCTCCGGTCCGCCCTTATTGCTTATCACGCTGAGCAACAAACCACCTTGGATCAGAATCTGAAGTGGTAACAATTAGCTTTTAACACGGCCCGACATGATAGTCATCAGGCCGTGCCCTTTGAAATCCTGTTTGGATTCTCGCCCGCACTCCCGTTGACCAATTTGTGGCATATCGAAGATCTTCTGCCACGGGAGCCCGATAATAAAACTGCAGAGAGGTGGAATGAGGCTCGGAAGAATTTGCTGCGAGTGCACGAGCGGGTCCGTCGACGTTATAATCAGGGGCGAATTCCAAACCCCTTCCCGATTGGGGACTGGGTCTATTGCCAGAGCCACCCACTCAGCTCAGCCGCAGACAAACGTGCCGCAAAGTTATGTTACCGCTGGTCAGGGCCATATCGCATCCTGGGGTTCACGTCACCGGTGACGGCCCGACTGGGCGTACCGGGGGACGATTCTAAAGTTATTGTTACCCATATTTCAAAATTGAAGCTCTGTCGGAGGGGGTTAGCTGACTAATAGAAGTGGGTGGGGGTAAGTTTTGGAGGGTTTCCATGTGTGTAGGGATGGTGATCCTTCGGTGGTGTGTGCTCCGGGGAAAAGGTAAGAACCTGTTATGTTAGCGGGTAGATGTTCCCCACAATCCGGGTGGTGTACGTCTACTTCAGGGATGCGCCCCTGCCTGCGCGAGCCTTGGCTTTCTCCGTTCGTCCTTATTTCGGAGGGAGCCATGTCCTTACCTACAGTCCCAGCTCATGACCGTTCAGAGATCCTTGCCCTTTCCATCTTCCCGATTTTCCTATCCTTCCCCTTATAAAAACATAAATAGCAAAAAAAAATTGGAAAAAGAAAGATAAAATAAAAAAAAAAGGTGTTAGAGAGTGGAGCGAAACATGTGTGGATGAGGTCGGTTGTGCATTTCGTCTACACGATATGTTTTGGGCATGCCCTGGAAGCACACATGTAATAGGTTATAGGACGGATATTTACTTGAGTAAACAAATTGTGTATCATGGAAACCTCCCCCCCCCGTTTTCTCCGTGGTCCTGTGGGATGTAAGTGGACTCATGGGATAATGCGTTATTGAAGTTTGAAGGGGTTAGTCTCCGTGTAATAATGGGGAATGTGTCCCTGTTGAGGTAGCCTCGGAGTTCCTGCATAAGTGGTCAAGCCTCAGAAATTCAGAACTCAGGGTGCACCCGAACACCCTTTCTCCTTTTCTTCTTCTGTCTTTCTTGCTGCATGCTGGCCGTGATCAGGTCAGTCTGTAGTGACAACACTCTAACATTCTACACGTCTTCTTTCTGTTTTTTTTCGACTTCCTTCTGAGCCACTGCTCTCCTGAGAACAAAGGCAACTGGGAAAACGGAGGTACACTTATGTTTTAGTAAAAAAAACATTGTGGTACACTGCAGGGTACTCCTCTGTCTACTTGTGGGGCAACTATGTTGCCCTTTTGGGGTGGGGGTGTGCCGATTAATTAATATCGGCGCGAATAATCAAAAATCGTGTACGGTATTTAACGAGAAAGCTGACGAAAAATACTGTACTGTATTTAGCGGTAGCGTCTACAATACTGTAATGAGGTTATTAAGCTGCGCCTGATTGGTGCTGCGCTCTGGCGTTCGCTGCTGATTGCGAGTTAAAAAAGCCGGAACTGCGTTTTCTAAAAGCTGTCTTTTGCTGGTCTTTCAACCAAACGCCTCGTGGCATTTCTTCTCCGACAGAAAGAAGTTCTTAATTGCACCATCTTCATCTATGGCAGGCTAAATTAACACAGATCTGCGGTAAGTCACGGCAATATACTTATATACATTAATTTAAAGTTATGCAAAAAGGAAGTTGTTAATAAGTACAGAAATAAATGAAATCGGTTAACCTATCACACCACGTGGCAAATTAGACTATGTGTAAATTTTATTAATTGTATAACAAACTGAATAATTATATAACAGTAAATGAAATCTTAACTAAGGCACCGTAATTGAATAATGTTAACCCACAGGGGTAAAGTTAATAATATGTAATTTAACTAAACTAAATGTTTTCCAAGATAGCGCCATATGCCAGTATAACCTGTTGCAGAGTGTGTCAAACTTTCATTTTAATTAGGCCTAAAGCTGGGTTTAATATTATAAATCGATTTTGGTGCGTGTGAGGTTTCTGGGGGAATTAGTTTTGGGAACTTATCGCTGATAATATTTTGTATGCATAGGGTCCCTCGCTGCAAGTCGAGGAACAGCCCCATCCTGAACATGACCAACTAGACTCTCTCTCAACTACATCTGCCGGAGGAGGATAGCGAGGACAGGCCACAAACACACTAAAATGTAGACCAGAATACAACAATTTCACACCACGGAATAAATCAGGTGACACCAAACCAATTTACTTTTATACAAGGGGATGTAACCCACTAGAACCCGTGGACATATAGTTACACAACATCAATGACTTTAAGCTTTAAACATTTTAATTGGGTCCCCGGTTAACGGGACAGAATAGTGCGTGGACTTGGGGGGGGAATGTTTGGTTCATTTTGTAACTCTGTTTGTATTAAATGTGAGCCCAGAGGTTGGCATGTATCTGTGGCTGATTACCATTCAGGCCTGTAAATTTCTTTCTTGTTTTCAGTAGAAGGTTTACCTTAGTGCTAGTAAGTCTATCATTCACCATGTAATTTCACTGGTTAAATTTAGTTTTCATTTTATGCTTTGATTTCATATATTTATATTCAGTTTGGGTCATATAGGGATAGAAGTTTCTTTGGTAGTTCTGTCGGGTCACCAGTTTAATCCTGTATAGGTGGATGTTCATGCAGACTTGAACATGCTCTTGGGATAGGTTGAGTTATGCACGATCTTGCCTAGGAACATGTTGGCCTTTGGGCCAAATTAATTTTAAAAGGTTATAAGGCATTATGACACCTTACTGTTTCCAATATTTAACAAAATTTATCATGTTTAAATTCTTTTTAATTGATTATGATCACTTGTGTGTTCACTGAATTCTAATTGTATTTACTCCAAGTCTAAGTGCTCAATGTGGGAGCACTTTATAATAGTATCAGGCATTATGCCAACTCCTGAATTTAGTATGTCCTGGGGCCACTGGTGTTACACACATATATCTTGATTTATTAGGTATTAAGACCTTGCAATAGGTGTTGTGTGCAAGGATATTTATAAGTTGTAAATTATGTACCTCATGGGGTGAAAGAGGTGTGGCAAGATTTTAGTATTGAAAATTGTAATTGTCCTGTGTTGTGGAACGTTTGTATGTATTGTATATTCATGTGTATTTTTGGGGGTTAGGTATAGGGCTAAGTGGGGAAAAGTAACCCCGATTGGAAAAGAACATTTATTATTCATTTAATTTAAATTGTATATTTCAATTTTTTTTCAAGGAACCTTTTTTTGAAGGAGACATAATGAATAAATGAATATAGATCATGAACTTTATAATAATTGATTTTTTCAAGGAACCTTTTTTTAAAGGAGATATAATGAATATATAATATGAATTTTATAATTATTGATTTTTTCAAGGAACTTTTTTTAAGGATATAATGAAAATAAAATATATATTTTATAATTATTGATTTTTGTAGGAACATTTTTAAAGGAGATATAAGGATTTTGTTGGATTAAAGAGATGAAGTTTGTTTATAATAAAAAAGAGTTTATTGGTTGTTAATTTTGTGAGTTTTAATTGCAAGTCCCGTCTCACTGGATCCAGCGCATTTTTGGCTTCTCTAGGCTTTGGCCTAGTTTTAATTATCTTGTGGCCACTCTTTAGAAAAAAAAATTTCCAAAAAACCATTTTTTTTTTATGAGTCAATACAACACTTAAAGAGGGGTTATATTTGGTAGCAGAGCGTGGTTGCGATCCACGGACCTCTGGGGTATGGGCCCAGCACGCTTCTCCGGTCCGCCCTTATTGCTTATCACGCTGAGCAACAAACCACCTTGGATCAGAATCTGAAGTGGTAACAATTAGCTTTTAACACGGCCCGACATGATAGTCATCAGGCCGTGCCCTTTGAAATCCTGTTTGGATTCTCGCCCGCACTCCCGTTGACCAATTTGTGGCATATCGAAGATCTTCTGCCACGGGAGCCCGATAATAAAACTGCAGAGAGGTGGAATGAGGCTCGGAAGAATTTGCTGCGAGTGCACGAGCGGGTCCGTCGACGTTATAATCAGGGGCGAATTCCAAACCCCTTCCGGATTGGGGACTGGGTCTATTGCCAGAGCCACCCACTCAGCTCAGCCGCAGACAAACGTGCCGCAAAGTTATGTTACCGCTGGTCAGGGCCATATCGCATCCTGGGGTTCACGTCACCGGCGACGGCCCGACTGGGCGTACCGGGGGACGATTCTAAAGTTATTGTTACCCATATTTCAAAATTGAAGCTCTGTCGGAGGGGGTTAGCTGACTAATAGAAGTGGGTGGGGGTAAGTTTTGGAGGGTTTCCATGTGTGTAGGGATGGTGATCCTTCGGTGGTGTGTGCTCCGGGGAAAAGGTAAGAACCTGTTATGTTAGCGGGTAGATGTTCCCCACAATCCGGGTGGTGTACGTCTACTTCAGGGATGCGCCCCTGCCTGCGCGAGCCTTGGCTTTCTCCGTTCGTCCTTATTTCGGAGGGAGCCATGTCCTTACCTACAGTCCCAGCTCATGACCGTTCAGAGATCCTTGCCCTTTCCATCTTCCCGATTTTCCTATCCTTCCCCTTATAAAAACATAAATAGCAAAAAAAAATTGGAAAAAGAAAGATAAAATAAAAAAAAAAGGTGTTAGAGAGTGGAGCGAAACATGTGTGGGTGAGGTCGGTTGTGCATTTCGTCTACACGATATGTTTTGGGCATGCCCTGGAAGCACACATGTAATAGGTTATAGGACGGATATTTACTGGAGTAAACAAATTGTGTATCATGGAAACCTCCCCCCCCCCCGTTTTCTCCGTGGTCCTGTGGGATGTAAGTGGACTCATGGGATAATGCGTTATTGAAGTTTGAAGGGGTTAGTCTCCGTGTAATAATGGGGAATGTGTCCCTGTTGAGGTAGCCTCGGAGTTCCTGCATAAGTGGTCAAGCCTCAGAAATTCAGAACTCAGGGTGCACCCGAACACTCTTTCTTCTTTTCTTCTTCTGTCTTTCTTGCTGCATGCTGGCCGTGATCAGGTCAGTCTGTAGTGACAACACTCTAACATTCTACACGTCTTCTTTCTGTTTTTTTTCGACTTCCTTCTGAGCCACTGCTCTCCTGAGAACAAAGGCAACTGGGAAAACGGAGGTACACTTATGTTTTAGTAAAAAAAACATTGTGGTACACTGCAGGGTACTCCTCTGTCTACTTGTGGGGCAACTATGTTGCCCTTTTGGGGTGGGGGTGTGCCGATTAATTAATATCGGCGCGAATAATCAAAAATCGTGTACGGTATTTAACGAGAAAGCTGACGAAAAATACTGTACTGTATTTAGCGGTAGCGTCTACAATACTGTAATGAGGTTATTAAGCTGCGCCTGATTGGTGCTGCGCTCTGGCGTTCGCTGCTGATTGCGAGTTAAAAAAGCCGGAACTGCGTTTTCTAAAAGCTGTCTTTTGCTGGTCTTTCAACCAAACGCCTCGTGGCATTTCTTCTCCGACAGAAAGAAGTTCTTAATTGCACCATCTTCATCTATGGCAGGCTAAATTAACACAGATCTGCGGTAAGTCACGGCAATATACTTATATACATTAATTTAAAGTTATGCAAAAAGGAAGTTGTTAATAAGTACAGAAATAAATGAAATCGGTTAACCTATCACACCACGTGGCAAATTAGACTATGTGTAAATTTTATTAATTGTATAACAAACTGAATAATTATATAACAGTAAATGAAATCTTAACTAAGGCACCGTAATTGAATAATGTTAACCCACAGGCGTAAAGTTTATAATATGTAATTTAACTAAACTAAATGTTTTCCAAGATAGCGCCATATCCCAGTATAACCTGTTGCAGAGTGTGTCAAACTTTCATTTTAAGCAACCGGCAAAAATTTTTTAATCAAACGATAATTTTACAAAAAAAAGACGGAAAAAAGACGTCAAGCTTGAAAAAGATTGGAGAAAGTCAAATTTACTAAAGCAACGACACACGTCGCTCAAAGAAAATAGAAAATCCCTACCTAAATGCACTCGTATAGATATACATACTTACAATCAAACACAACTGCGTGCCGACTGATTCAGTGTGTACAGTGTCTAAGACGGCTTCACGTATCGTGCTCTGTTTACGAAACAGACGAATGTATTATGGTTGGAGACGCAGTAATGTGTAAATATAATTTTCGTGAAAGAATATCTAAATTAAAAATCATAACACAAATTACTAATATTTTCCAACCAATTGTTTTATAAATACTTGTGTCATTAGTTGAATGAAAAATTCTTCGATTATTTAAAAATATAACTAAACGTATTTATCCTTAAAGAGAAATAATTAATAAAAAACCGATATTTTAAGTAAATTATTTGGTGTAGAAATAAATTTATATTTACAAAAATAATTGTTTAGTTTTTCAGTTCTTCTGTTTAGCAAATTTTTTTTGTAATTTTTTCTAATACTATTTATAATTTAAACTATTAATTTGGAGTTGTTATGTGTGTTGTATAGGATTAATTAAAAACTTGTAATTTGATTCAACGTTTTTTTTTGGTTTGATTCAATCTTCAATAACCTATCTCTGCTCAGTTATATAGGAGTACTTTTTTTTAAATTGCATTCGTACTGATCAGATTTTAAATAGCTATAATATACATCACGTAATAGAAATGGTTACACATGATATTTGTGGTGGTTATTTCTATGATAAATTCCATAAGCCATCTTACCTAACACTAGTGCGGCATCTTACTCCCTCCCCAACCACATTCAACTTAATACATTTTTTTTTTAATTTACGTATCTTGTAAATTCGTATTTCAGTATAATATAAAAGACCATATACTATTTTTATTTAATCTTTAAATCTGACCTATGTTAAGCAGCCTAGCAGAAATGATAAAGCAAAAAATTATTCGTCGTCAGTCCCCCGTTTACCTTATACATTAGGGTTTTAAAATATAATGAGTTGTTAAAATCTTTCAATTGAAGTAAAGATTAAGTAAGACGAATGCGAGATACTGACACTTTACACTTCAACACATTCTGGTACAATCGACATGATCAGTAGGTTCGAACGACGAGCTATTGTTTACAGATGAATTAGCGTACCGTTGTAAACATCAGCGATATTCCCGTATGTTGTCAATATCAGCATGTGATGTGTCCTCACCTCAGTTTCCAGCGATACATGAAACCGGGTTGAATATGTGCGACACTGGACATGACAATCATTACATCATGCATAACTTAGGTCCTATCACTTCCTATGTATTGTATAAGTATTAATGTGTGTGTGTGTGTGTGTGTGTGTGTGTGTGTGTGTGTGTGTGTGTGTGTGTGTGTGTGTGTGTGTGTTTACGTTATTCATTACCTAAGATAAAAACCATACACTTTATCAGTCTACACTTTTTGTTACATAAGAAATCCGCGTCCATAAGCTTACTGATCATTCACAATGCAGGATACAGCATATATCTTTACAGAATAACATTATAGTTTCAGTATAAATAGTACAACTTTCGTTACTGTACATTAAATCAATATTCTTCTCTCTACGAAAACTTTGTTACCTAGTCAGTTGTAAATATTATTTGCTCTCACTGCTTCGATCACCACAACGTTATACTGTATATATTGCAACAATACATATATTTGCATATTTGCCCAGGACTGTATGTTTGTAAATATTTAGCATAGAAAAATATGTGATGAACAGTTTTTAACAATATTATGCAGGATAAGAATTGTCAGAAAGCGTACACCTGCCCCCGCGAGTGAATATAGCTCTGGTGTGTTTGTGTGTGTGAACGCAAGCTACGACAGGCAAGAATCTACAATGGGGTGATGTGTACGAATTCTCTGTAATCAGGTTTTAAACGGATAAAAATAAACCAATTAATACGTTTTAAACCTGTAAACAAAGACTTACCCCAATTATAAAAACACCATTACATTACGGAATTTTTAACGAATATAGTGATGTAAAAGTATTGCAGAAACTTGCAATAATAAAGACGCCACGTAATTTAATGTTAATTACTAGCGTAATTAAATAGTAATTAATAAGTATGTTATATGTGAGTGACCAGGAAAAATTACGCAAACGATGATATCGCTTGTGCTACGAGTATGTTTACGAAATCGCGAAAATGAACCAAAAAGTAATTTGTAATTAAAAGGACGCTTTGCACGAAGTGACAATATCTAACAGGTCGAAAACAGTCCTGAACTTTTCAGATTGCCGTCCAGTAAAAATACCACCGGCAATTTTGGGGCGGTCTCAGACTCAAGAAATCTTCACACAACGTCACGCTGCCGGTCTGCCGATCGATCGACATCTTTACCACACACACCAAGTCTTATGGAGGAACTCTGGACCAGCACAAACAACAACCCGTAGAGACAGAGAACACAGCATCAGCATAATCATCATCATCATCATCATCAAATTCTCAGGATTCAGGACACAAACACACATACACACACACAAGCAACGGTAACGTCGGCAGTATGCAGGTGATGAATAAACAATTATATTTTTGTTTGTGAAAACAACTCTCGAAAAGAAACTTATATATTAACAGTAAAGACTTAAAGTTTTAAATATAATTACTGTACATAAATTTAAAGGGTAGTTAAAGAAAAGTATTTAATTTAATAAGAAAATTTAAAAGTACTAATCTTTTGTTGTATATTAAAATTTGGGTTTGTCAATAGAAATAAATAATTGGTTGGAAGTAAATGTTATATTTTTTATTTTGTTTAGAGCAACAATTAATTTTATTCTTGAATTTTAATATTATTTTTGTTTGTAAATAAGTTGCTATTATTTAAAATTCGAGTCAAAGTCAGACACACTGAAATAAAAAGGTTTACATGATTTGTTTAACATGTCTGTTTAGCTAGTAAGATTATATGGTTGTTTATTTTATATGTCATGAACAACATAGAAGGTTACATTGTATTTGTGTAAACTTATAAAAGAAAAAACTTTTATTTACCTAAGATTTGAATTTTTTATTATTTGCATATTTTCTTATTAATATTAATAAATCACAGAATGATTATTTTAAAACGGTTTTAATTAATTATTTCATGTCCACAACATCTCACTCCTCTTTGAAAATTATTTAATTATTGTGCAACTACCTATACTTGACGCAACGAGAAAAAAAATCCTGGGACCTGGCCGGTGTAATACACTTCATAGTTGCATTGAGTACATGGTAATGTATTTGTGTGAATTTTTGAAATACTTGTAACGTTGCAATATATATATATATATATATATAATATTTAAAATTTATGTTTACTTTACCTCAAGATGTTATTTTTTCCTTATTTGGAACACTATGGGTCTCGAAAAATGTTTCAAATAAGAAAAATTAACATCTTGAGGAAGGACGCCATGCAGGAAGTCACCAAACTGAACATTATCGGACAAGTAGAATCACTGTCTACTATAAATACCTCCGGAAAATTTGGTCGAGGAACAGAAGCTAAGAAGGTCACACGGGGCACAATGTCCGTTTGATCAGCGACTTGAACTCATCATTATCACCATCATCTGCAGCACCCCACGGTTGATGGAGGAGCGCAGAACTACCATCAACGTCAGGCTATAGAACACTAAGGAAGCGTCATCAACACCATCGTCATCGTCAATGTTGTCGTTCAGGATCACACACACACACACACACACTCAGGCACATTCGCACGGAGTAACAGCTTCGAAACGGTAACTCCAACAGTAAACAATTATATTTTGTCTTAAAGAAAGAAAGAACTCATAAAGGACAGAATATAAGATAAAAAATGAATGCAAATACGTAAATGTAAATAGTGTAAAGATTCAGAGTAAAAGAGGTAATTATAAGTTGATGTTAAAAAATAATTATATTCTGTTTAATTTAAAAATTTTGTGTATCATTATAAATAATAATTATTCTTAAAGTAAATATTATTTTATTAAAATATTAATAGCAAATATTCAATTTTTATACGATAAAGTTAATATTATTTTTATGTATGATTTACAATGGATTTAAATTTTAGTAATGGTTCAAAGTCAGACACCCAAACAATTTAAAATAGTTTTATCATTTGTTTATCATTTATGTTTAAATATTTATACTATATATATTATTAATGTGTGTTGAATATCAGAGATGTATGTTATGTTTACAGTGTGTAAACTTATAAAAGTATATATTCTGCATTTTTAATTTTCAATTTTTAATAATCAATTAATTTTCTTACACTATTTAATATACCGTTGATTGAATTTTTGCAATGTTTAATTACTTATTTCATGTCATAAACGTCTCATTCCTTCCTTTAAAATTACGTTTTTAGGCAACCGCATATACTTAAAGCAACGAACACACAAAAATCCTACGATTTTACGACGCAGCCGGTGATTAACAGTAAATAGTTACGTTGGGTTCATGGACTGAAGAGTATTCATTTTATAATACTTGTAACGTTGAAATCATTCGTGTGTGTGTGTTGCAACATTAAGTTTTTATATATTTTGTGTAACTGAAGTACTCAACGTAACTATCAAATAACTTACCAGCTAGGTCGTGGGATTTATGTGTTCGTTAAGTTAAGACGCTTTTTATTGCACAATACATTTTCTGTGAGAAGAGAGGAAAAGTATTTTGTGTGGCGTGGAATATATTAATAAAACATTGACTTACAAAAAAAAATTATTAAAAATTTAAGAAGAAACATGTATTAAAGTATTATTCATGGTATAAATATTGTAACTTACACACATATAATAAGCAAATAAATAAAAAAAACAGATATAAACATATAAACGACAAACATAAAACGAATATATTAAAACAATTATGAAATTTAAAAAAGTTTAAAAAACAATTATAAAAACATTTTAATTACTTAGGTGCCTGATAATACAATATAAAATTCAAGCAATTATTTTCAACATTTCAAATCTGATATCAATTACAAATTTATTATAAAAATGAAAAATTTATTTGTAGTATTTTGATCAAAAATAATATTTACTTTATTTCAATAAACATTAATTTTTGTGTTAAACACCTATTTTTAACTAACTAGAAAATTACTTGGAAACAAATGTTACAATTATATACATAAAATATATTAATTATTAATTGTTTGTAATTACATTATGTACAAATTATTTTTTTTTCTTTCCTTTATACCATGATTATACTTGTTATTTTCTTTGTTTATAATAAGTAAATGTTTATTTTTTACCTGTTTTTCACTGTTGCTTTATCCTGGCGTGTGTGTTGTTCCTTGATGATGACGATGATGTTCCTAGTGGTGGAGTCTGTTGTCGGTTGTCCGTTGAACAGAGTGTCTCCCGATTTAGAATGATTGGCGTTTGTCTTATGTTGGTGAGCATTCGGACATAGTGTCCCCGTGAACAAATTAATAGAGTCTGTTTTGCCGTTGACATCGTACCGGGTTATATACCGAAGCCACGCCGACAAGTTGAAGATTGTCCACGACCATCTCAAAAATGTACACCTTTGGTCAGTGCTTCGGTTTTATACATACAGTTTTCGTAATTTTGCATTCATAATTAGTGTTTATGTACAAGGTAATATAATCACGAGATTCGTGAGATTTTCCGTCTTTATTTAGATATTAATTAATTGCTTGTCACATATTAATTAACAGAGTAATTAATTAAGTTGTTTATAGTTATGTTGTAAGTTTACCCTTTACCTTAAAAATTGGGTCTATACGTGCGTTAGTTTGACGTCTTAAAATGAAATCATTCGCTTTGCTATAAGTTATGTAAGTAAAAACCAGAAGTATATAAATCTAATTTGCCTTTTTCTTTGAAACGAAAAAACATCTTGAGGTAAAGTAATTAAAATAAAGGATGATTCAAAATTACACGGCAATCTCTCGGGACCTGATTGTATAGCTAAGATAAGAAATTAAGTTCATATAAACAGGACCGAAAACGGTTTGTTAGCGATTTACGGCTCGCGAACCAGTTCGCACTGATTTCTACTTCCACGGTAAAATGACGCCATACTGAAATTAGTGGGGTATAAATTGAAGGGTAAATTTGGTGGTTTCTTATGGTCTTTGATATGAAAAATGGAAAATAAAAGAGGTCCCAGAGCTCTATCTTAATTAGTTTATAAGAAAAACTGGGTAAACACACAAAACTTTGAGTCGGAAAACACATATTTTTAGGTTTCGGATAAAATAACTTCGTTGATTTCCCATTAAACAAATATTTTTAACTGACTTTGTAGGGAATTTAATTGTGAAAACATTGATGTGTATATTGTCTGTTAAAAGTAAGTAAAACTTTAAGAAATCTGAGTTTACTTAAAAACAAAAGAGACCAAAATGCGCCAGAAAAGTGTTACAATTTACAACAAATAACATTATAAACTTTAGAAAAACCTATACTTGAGCAGACGAAAACCCACGAGAGTGCTACAAGACGTGACCATACTTTTCCATTTAATGAGTGGTGCGGTCTTCTTGGTGATAGTGTCTTAGTCCTTTTTTTCTTACCACGAAGGCTTAATGGAAGACAATGCTTACATTCTTTGCAAACTCATCTGATGGAACTCTTGGAAGATAGGCCTATTCCACTTGCAGATAAAGTCCAGATGTGGTTTTTGAATGACGGTGCATCTGCTCACTACTGTCATGATTTGATGAACTATTTAAATAACACATTCGGTAAGCGATGGATTGGTCGAAACGGACCAGTAAAATGGCTCGTGCTATAATAAATTTGTAAATCGCCTAATGTGTAGAAATTAGACTTAAAAACCAATAATTATGTAAAAAGCGTCTAGATAAAGTATATTTTGTGAGTAAAGAACGATAATAAGCAGCCAAATGTGCATATATATAAAGTGTTTTAGTGCATTGTTATTAACAAATAAGAAGAGGATGTATTTCCGTATTGAGACAGAATAGACGGTGGACAAGAGAGCGTCACTTTTAGCTTGACCGACACTGAGTACAGACGCGATCCGCGCGTGAGTGAGATTAATTAATATTTTAACGACAAATCGTTAAACGTAACTGCCGCGAATAGAAAGTGCGCGTGTTCACTAGTTATCAGACCGTTAATAAGCAAGCAAAGTGTAACAAAATATATATATATAAAGTGATAAGTATTAAACTTACCTTCAAGGTAATAATTTTCCAATCACTGTGTAACAAACCTAACCTTGTTCAATTTCACAAGTAAACGTAACGTGTAAATAAGTACACTCATAATTAAGAGTAATCATAATTCAGTGTTACTAAAGACATTAATTACTTTAAGAAGAAATACATTCACTAGCACAATACCTATAATATTATATAATCAAAAATAAACAGAAACGACCCTTAAATTTTGTTAATGAAATAATCACAAAAATTTAACTACCGCTTCTGGTGAGAGACTGAAAAACCAACTTTCTGATTGAGTTAACGAATAATCATTTCCGCCATCTAGTGTGAAAATTTTGAATTTTTGGTACCATCTGGAAAGTTAGCTAAATTGTGAATCGATAAAAAAATTTGTATGCACATAAAAGTATTAAGCAATAAAATTAATTTGTTGTTAAAATCTATTATTTCTTTATGTACTACAACCCTGAGATACAAGAGTCATTATTTCATGTTTTAATATAAATACATTCAAATAATAAAAGAGCACGCCACTTTTGAAACGAGAAGTGCAATATGTGTACACGCACACGCACACGCACACACACACACACACACACACACACATATAATTTTAAATATTAATTTAATAAAATTATACACTATCAAAATCTTAGGTCGTCATCGTAATATTCGTTAAAGTTCGTGTCTTAATTCTCAGGAAAACCCTCTCCTTAAGGTTGCAAGGATGTATAACATTTCAAACAGCAGAATATTTCCTTAACAGAATAAAAAAGACTATCAATTGCTATGTTTTTTAGCGATAAGCCAAGAAGTAACTACGTTATCTATAGTGAAAACTAAATACAGTAAAGTCCCGGTTAACCGAACTCGGGTCAACCGAAACCCGGGTTATCCGAAATGCCTCCGAAAATCGCAAATCCAAAAAACAGTACTGTACTGCACGGAAATAATTCGAGGGCGAGAGTGTGCTGGGCTATGGCTATCGGGGAGAGGTGAAAGCCCGACCTTGAGTTGCTTCCCCAGCCACCGGCTCACCAGTCTAAATATAGCTACACTGCCAACTCTCCAACCCCTCCCAAGACCATGACGCCCGCATCAGTAAACTAGCTGTCAACACACAAGTGCGGATCTGCGATACAATAGTGCCTTCAAGTGGTTGTTTATTTCCGTTGCGTGTGTATTTTTGTGCTATGGCGACTAAGCGGAAGCGTGTTGTGATTACTTTCGCTGATAAATTAGCTGCTATCAAAGAAGTTGAAAAAGGAAGTTAATTGAATACTGTTGCGGCTAATTACGGAGTTGGTGTTTCTACCGTTTTAGAATGGGTGAAGTCTAAATCCAAATTTCTAGAGCAAGCTGTGAAAAATCCTCATAGAAAAACACTGAAAACATCCGACTTTGAAAAAGTAGGCGAAGCTCTTTATCTTTGGTTCACCCAACAACGAGAAAAAGGCATGCCTTTGACTGGCCCGATACTGCAAGAAAAAGCTAAAATGTTAGCTGAGTTGTTAGGTGAGGAAGGAAAAGATTTTTGTGCAAGCTCTGGGTGGTTAGACAGGTTTAAAAACAGATACGGCATTCGGCAATTGAATGTATGTGAAGAAAAGTTATCTGCAGACCCAGACGCGGTTGCTGTTTCCAAACAGAGTTTGAAGATTACACCCAAGGCTACACTAAGGACCAAATTTACAATGCCGATGAAACGGGTGTTAATTTCAAGATGTTGCCTACAAAATCCTTAGCTTCCTCAAAAGAAACGTCTGCCCCAGGACACAAAATGCAAAAAGAACGGATAACTATTCTTTTGGCATCAAACGCTTCTGGCACACATAGACTGCCCCCAATGTGTATCGGGAAGTCGAAAAAAGCTCGGGCCTTGAAGGATGTTGCCCGAAATGCGCTACCAGATTTTTATAGGGCCCAAAAAAGTTCTTGGATGTCTTGTGAACTCTTTGCTGAATGGTTTAGTGATCTGTTTGTACCGAAAGTATTTAACTGAAAAAGGTCTACCTAAAAAAGCGGTCTTATTAATTGACAATGCGCCTACGCATCCTTGCGAGTTAAAAAGTGGCGATATTGTTGTGCGTTTCCTTCCCCCAAATGTTACCAGTCTAATTCAGCCACTGGATCAGGGCGTAATAGCGACATTTAAACGGCACTACCGTGGGCTATTTTTGAGAACCATCCTGCAAGATAGTGACATGCAAAACAAAAACATGAATGAAGCGCTGAAGGCAGTAAATATGAAACACGTAATTTATTGGTGTGCGCAAGCCTGGGATAATGTGAAAGCAGAAACTCTTCAAAGGTGCTGGTGCAAACTGTATGATGGGCTTGAAGGAGACGACTCAGAAAATTTTGAAAACTTGACAGAAATGGTAAAAAGAATTCCCGGATCCGAAGACATGGATACGTGCGAGGTGGATGAATGGGTTGTCGCGGACGATTCGCAAGAAATCACGGACCAAGAAATTGTAGAAACAGTGTTGCAGTGAAATGCTGACGCGATCGAAGAGTCCGAAGTAGATGACGTGGATGACGGAGTGACAGCTGACGATGGTTTTCGAGCACTAGAGGTAAGCCTAAATTAAGAATTTGTTATCTTTCAAAAACCTACTGGGTATAGTATAACACAAAAATTACAGTACGGTACATGTGTTGTTGTTAGGTTGGCCTAAGATTTGTTGAACAATGCAGTGAGTCAACGCCGACTGACGTCCTTCTAATGAAAAGATGGCGGGACATCGCTGCTCGAAAACGTTGGGAGGGACGCAAGAAACAAACAAAAATTACTGAGTTTTTTAAATGAGTAGTAATTCATATTCTCCAAACTATTAAGTACAGTACAGTCATCCCCCGAGATACGTAACACGCGACTTACGTAAATTCGCAGTTACGTAAAATGAAAATTTCAAAAAATAGAAAAATTTTTGAGTAGTGTAACATACAATTTTACAAAGAATTACTGTACTGTATTCTATTTCAAGCATGCAATACTGTACCTTGTAGCGACTGCGTCAATACACTATTCACTCTCACTCTCTCTTTGTAAACAAACACACACACACTCTCTCTTACTTTATTGCTCTGCTAATCCTTTACTTTTCGGTCTAAGCACAAACGCAAGCGTACCGGGCACTCTTTCTCGGAAACTTCTTCTACTCAGTGAATGTTGAGCAGCGGAATCGAGCACATGTTTATCGCTCGTTTTTCTAGATGTATTGTTTCACGTCATTAGTGTAGCTTGCCGCGAGTGATTTGTTGAGTGACTATCATTTGCTATGTTTTTTAGCGATAACCAAGAAGTAACTACGTTATCTATAGTGAAAACTAAATAGTAGCCAATATTCATAAACACAAACAGTCTTCATAGTATGCAGATAATAAAGTTAAAAAAAATTTTATTTACTAGTAATACAATTTGAAAATCTGTATGACATTTTACGTAGAAAGAGTTACTTACGGATAATCATGTATCATGTTCTAATTTATCGTGCCTTTTTTTAGATGAAATTTTTTACAAGAGAGTAAATTGCCAAAAATTGAAAACAAACATCGTGGAATTTAACGAGGTGCTCAAAAACCATTTGTCAGTAATACTTTGTGCTTCCCATTGCCAAGTTTGTAACACACTGGATTGCTGAACATGAAGTTGTGAAACATAAAGCTTTCAGCGCGTCATCCTACCTTCCGCAGAATCAGCTTCCGTCATTCAACAGCGTACAAATAAGCAAAGTTCTGAAGAGTTATTAATTCGGCTATGTATGAGATATAACAATCTACTAACAGTCGATTAAAAAATTAACATGTTAATCCTCTTTGCGCAACAACGTATATCGTCTTTCGAGAGTTTTTAAGAGCATTTTATACGAGAAGATCAAAATTATGGCTAATTGCTAATTTGGTATCTAATTCAAGTAATTACGTACCACAACAGGCACATCCTACAGTAAGAATTTACATTAATAATGCTATCACTTCAATAATTCTTTTGTAACCGTAATCTACTCTATTACATATTAGGCCTATATTTGTGCATGTAAGGAATGTTGTATGTTTTTAGTTTGTGTTTGTTAGGACGCATATCGTATGTTATTGGCTTTTTCGGTACAATAGAAATGAACTTCTTTCTACTCATAGCGTTGAAGTAGCATTTGTATAAAATGTAACTTCTTTTATATATTCCGTTGGAAAAAGGGGAAACAAGAAAACAAATATAATGAAGAATATAGAAGTATTAAAGTTTTATTTGGAAGAATAAAAGTTATCTGGTATAGATAATTATTGTTACTTCTATAATTCGTGCTGTTATCGCAAACAGTCGATTATACCTCATCGTAAAGACGTTTATCGTCCAATCGGCCATACACCATCTGATAAAGTTACATCATTTGAGTTTGCAACATATTAATTTCAGCTGATTTAATCTGTACGTTGTAACCAAATAAAAATTATATATGGGTTGATCAATAAAATTTATTGTAGGTTTCGTGGTTTGACCAAGCTCCACGTTGTTATGCGCCAATTTGTAACCAAATTATTGGATATAGATATGTTAAGCCCCACTGTTGGGCTAGCCAATTTGTAACCAAATTTGATTATAGGGTTACTTCTTATTTAAATGTTAATTCTCACTTTGGATTCGTCAATTTGTAACACTAAATTTGGTGTTACCTGTGTTATTTAAATGTTACGTTGTGTGCACTTAAATTACATACACCGCCCGTTCGAAGTGTCAATTTGTAACAAATAAATAATGTAACGACTAACTCGCACTGGAGTCGTCAATTTGTAATTATTAATGCGTTATGTTGAACGGTGAATGGTTTTGTAATCTGCCGCTCGCTCCCACTATACGTACCGTTACCGTGACGTCACTCACCGTTGCCAACCGTCGTGGTGTCCGCTGTAATCTGTGAACTTATTTCCTAAATGGAACAGCAATAATAACGACACAAATATAACATCAAACATATATCCTTATAGAAATCCTTTATTCAGAAAAGCACTGGTTAATTGTTTCTTAAATTTGATTATGATAATCACAATTGTGGCGCAAATTATACGTCTTCTTTTTACCAGTTGGTACAGTAGTAGCCAATATTCAGTATTTTGTCAGACCAAAAGAATGCTTGGTTAATGTTTCTATTAAAAATAAAGTATCTCAGGGCGTATATGGTTCGGGGATTACATTTAAACAAAATATTATTCTATAAATCAAAATACAAGCTTTACAGTTAAAGGATATTACAAGGTTAGAGTGTAACGTGCACACAGGCAGTCGTATAGTGATTACTAGTTATGATAGGTTATGTCCAGTTTAGGTGTTTAATAATTATTATCCAAATCAAAGGTTCTTGTGGTGTTTGAAAAGGTGTCAATCTCAAATCGTGTTATTAGTGAGTGTTCTTAGTGTTGGTGTGATATGGTGTCTGTAGTTCTAGTTGATTAGTACTTAAAAAGTCGTGTATACAAAAGTGGGTGTTGATACACAATATAATAAGATGTCAAAGTCACCAAATCCTCTTCTTTGTATGGTTCGTGGTTGAAGATAGGGCCCACGTCCGCTTCAATCCTTCTCCCTGGTTCTTGGGTCTTCTATTTCATATACTGGATGTTTTCACTTGGTGTAATAGTTTGTGTTATGTATCTCTATCTGTATCAATATGTCTGGAACGTTTTTTCACAGTTTATTCTTAATTATGTTAGACGTTTTATAAACGCGTCTGTACGCTATGACCGTTGTTAAAGAAGTCTCATTTTATTTATCCGAAATTTCTGGTTGCTAAGGGTGAACTTGGAATCTGGTTGGTTGATTCGGATATACATTGTCATATACTTTCATTATTTCAAAATCTAAATTTGTTCAAAACCTTCAAATTAATATAACTTTTCTGTACTGATTGGGAATTTAAAACTATTATCAGCATTATGTTGATCTTTACATTTGTGACATATAGACACTAAACATGCCTACTTTTACTTAAGAACTACAGATGTTACAATTTTGTTATTTGAATTTTTCTTAAATAACTTGAGATGTATTATTTTGCTTCTAGATTCGTTGTGTACACTATTAACTATAAATATATTTATCCTTCCACATTTGTTTTACAAAATTCCTAACATTATTATCTAAAATTTACAAAAGTTGGTTTTACCTGGCCTATGTACTGGTGTTATTTTCATCACCATGTTTAAAACCCTTAACAGTTAAATTAACTTTTAACAATCTTAAAAACTGTTTAACATATAACATTATCTTAACAAAACAAAAAGATATACTATTCTATTAGTTTAATTTCATGCCCACATGGCTATGATACTACTGAAACTTTGAACAAATAAACTGTTTTTCACTTAAACTATACAATTGTTCGACACTTAGCAATAACATATTTTTATAGTCTACTTTGCTTTGCCAATCAATTGATCACTGTTTAACACCAGTTCTATGGTGATATATTTGTTAATATAAAAATGAAATTAACATCAGTTAATTGATATTCTCTTAAAACAACTGCTTCACCTGCTACATACAAAAAACAACATAAATACCATGATAATAAAACAACGTGATAAAACATAATAACATGCACATTTTTATAAAATAAATTATGCACTAATTAATTAGTCTTCTCTCAGTTAATTCATTAGTTACTCTAAAACTGTCTATGTTATGTTTCACATTACTTGTCACTATGTTTATCGTTTACCCTTCTCACTGAACACTTAATAGTTTGTATTTATAAACATACTTATTGGTTTTTATAGGTTTTTACATTTTACTGTCATTAAAAGAACCTCACTCTTGTTATAAAAATGTTATTGTGAACAAGTTATTCTTTGTTGTTTTCTGGACAATCTTATGATCACTATCTGTTACAATTAGTTGTATGGTTCATGTATCTATAATAAGGTGTGTTATATTTTCATTACATCAATTAAATTAATCATTTACTAATATTTCTTTTACATAGTATTACATGTTTGGGCCTATTATCCCTCAATTTGTATTTTGATTATCTTGATATTATGATACATTGAATGAAACCATTTGTTTCTTTATAGTACTGGTTCATAAGCCGTCTGTCTTTATAATTATTTATTTTGTCGTTATTGAAAGTTCATGTCATAATCGGGGTTGAATGTATTTTGCATCACTTTGCCTAAATCATTAATTTTGGGTACGGTCAGTTGTATTACTAGTCAGTCTGAAATGGTTAGTCGTTCCTCTTCACGATCATCTTGGAAGATATTGTTCTTCTTGTTTAGCTTCTTATCCAAAGTCTTCATTAAATCAAGTACGATATTAAGTTGTTCCAAATGTAATGTTACAACGTGTATTGTATCAGATAAAGTTTTCCCGACATAAGACACAGGATTAATTTTTTTATATTTTCAATTAATTTACTGTGTTATTTGAACACATTATTTTTTAAATATTAAGTTGTAAAAACAATCGTGTAAAGCATTATACTAAAATATTTACGTTACTAAATATACTCGAGTAAACTAAGTAGGAATACCAAATGTTTTAACTCTTTCGTCACAGTAGATTAAAAATATGTTAATCATAACTTTCGTCCATCAGTCTACTGTAACAGTTATTTATTGTTTCTAAAGTTTAACTATCTATCTCTTTTTGTTTTGTTCTGTGTTAAACTGAATAACGTACAAAAGCCTGTTAATTAAAATTTATATTTTAGTAAGAAAAAATATTTTCCACTTAAGTCACGATAAATCCCCATTATATGTACGCGCGCGCACACACACAAACATATTTTCGTACTAGACAAAATTATACACTGTATGGATAATCCATGAAAGCGGTGACAGAGGTAATTATGTAAATCACAAGAGTGTGAAACTGGTAAAGCGTTAGTAGTCGTCCCTTAGTGGCAAGACAGTTCTGCTCCTGTAACCCAACTAGAGCGGTCTATTATTTTATCGTTAAGTGTTTACTGTAGGCTTAACGCATTTACGTGTGTTATATATTTTGAGTCTTATGTTATTAGATAGCTAATAGATTACTGAATATTTTATCGAAAAGAGAGTAATAATTTACTTGAAAATTGCCCAAATGTACGCTCGCAGATGTCACTCATCATCCCAAAAGCAGCATCTGCTTGTTTAACTTGTAGTTTATTTTCTTCTTTCTCTCTCATGAGACAATTTATTTATATTTAAAATTATTTTAACCATTTTGGTAATTTCATACATATTTTGGCAAAAATTGAAGACAGCCGCCATTGAATATATAATATTTTCCGTTGCTCAAGTTTTTTAATTATTAAATTTACAATAATTCTCTAGTACAAATGTTTACAATTATGAAGATAGAAAGGTATGATTTCAAGAATATTTGAAAAACAAGCCACAAATCGTTTAAGGTTAAAGCACGGTAGGAAAGTGAATATGTATAAACTGATGGATAAATGGAATACCAGAAAAGTCAAAACAAACTGAGAACGAGATCACTTATAAAAGGTGAAATCATTAAGAAGTATCATAAGAGAAGCCTCCATACAAAGTATCTTTAATGAGATGCAGTCGTCAGAAGTAAAATGTATAAGAAGTAGCCTAATTTCGGATTATGCACTTATATAAAATAAGTAACACGGATACACGGAGAAATTAAATTAAACTTTATATATTGTACTGATATCTTTTCTTATTTATATTTGTTTCTGTTTGCTATAGTAATTTCCCCTTTATTTGGGCGATCAGTACGCGTTGTCTATATATTTTAGTATTTTTTTTTAAACGTTGTTTATGTTAAACATATGTTCATGAAAACTCTATCTCAGGGTAGACAACTAATGTTTCTATTTATATTATTTAATCTTGGAAATAATTAATTACTTTCTTTAATCAGTACCAAATAACGTTAATTCATAAATTTTGAAGAAATAACAATGGAGTAATATATACCGTGTAAATGCGAATAGTTTGAATATTAGCTCTTCAAAACTGCAATGGGTTCAACTCTCTCTGATGTTTATCATCTTAAATATTATTTTAGGCTTCTTTACTTGCTCCTTCTCTTTGATCTTTATCAAATTAAATGTAGAATTAGACTTTCTTCTTTGAGTATTAAAATTAGACTCGTTTAAATATAAATGTTTATCATATTGAATATAAAAGTATATTCCTTTACAGGCTCCCTCTTTTTGATCTTTGTTCTATAAAATATATATTTAGACTTCTTTTAAATATTGATGTTTATTATATTGAATACAAAATTACACTTCTTTAAATATTACAGGTTCTCTCTCTTTTACCTGTATGTGATTAAATATAAAATTAGACTTTTGGATGTGTATCTTCTTAAATATAATATTAGACTTTTTTACAGGATCTTTACCTTTGATGTGTATTCTATTATATATAAATTTAGACTAAACAAATTTTCTTTCATTCTAACACAATTCAATTTTAACAATTTACATTTGCCATATTGATACCTCACTAAATTTGTCACATATTTTCATCATATTACTCTTAAAACATGTATAATTTTACTAATTATTATTAAATACATTTATTTGATTTTTACATTTTTCATTATGATTTGTATCTATTATATTATAATCTTATTACCCTTTAGTTTTATATTAATGTTTATTTTAATTTTATTATAATAATTGTCAACATATATTTTCTTCATGCTCTTCTATATCATACAGTTCCAATACTTGAGTTTACCTCTACGTTTGTCATGAATAATTAATAAGTTTTCGTTTATAATTCTACCGTATGTTCAAAATATTATTAAATTTATGCCTTTGATTTTCTGAAATTATTATTTTTTTCTTACGTACTGTTGTTTATTTTTACAGCAGTACATAATACCTTCCCTTATTTCATAATCTCTGACATAATTTGATAAGACATTTTGAAATAATTACCTTCTTATCACGACCATGGTCTAACATTATCATTGATAATATCTGATTAACTAACTAATTATATATAACAACGTTCTTTAAACAAACTGGTTTTCCATTAACATAACAAATATGGTTTAGCATTACCACGAATCATAGTATCTTATACACTTATTCATTAATTAAAATAACATTAGTTTAACCAACTGGTTTTACATAAACATAACAAATATGATTTAACAAGTGTGCCTAATTTCATGGCTAAAAAACTTAAAAACATGAATACATTTGTTTTTTCTTTCTTCTATTTTCACCTCCCCAATCCTGGTTATAAAGTCCATTTGTTGTTTATTTTAGAATTAACACTCTTTTAGTTATTACTTGATTTATAAGGGCGAAGCTGATTAATATTGTAGGTCCCTTTAATTTTTCCATCCTGGTACAGTATTTGATTACTACGGTATTGTTATTGCTCACCGTATCAATTATATATGGGCCTACATAACATAAGAATAGTTTTTTCATCAACGTCTCCTTACTGCTGGGAAGTTGTCTGTTACGAACAAGTACTAATTCTCCTATTTGATAGTTACCTTACCTTACCGCTTCTTGTATTGTCGTCTGGCTCTTTCCTCTGCCTTCACTTTCAACCGACTTTCCATAATAACTCGGATGTCCTTCTGTGGTTGAGTGAACCACGTAAAGTCGACTAAATTTTCGATAATTCTGGGTGGGCGTTTTTTATGCATTGCCTTATATGGCGTCACCCCGGTACTGTCATGATTTGGTAAATTTATAAACTCTTCCACTTTACTAAAATATTCACTCCACTTATGATGTTGATCATGGCAGTATGTGCGAAATAAACGACCTACTTCTTTGAGCATTCTTTCGGCCGGGTTACTATTTGGATGGTATACAGATGTTTTATATGTCCTAATTTTTATTGCTCTCATCGCATTCTGCCATTTAACACCTTTAAATTGTGTTCCATGATCTGATATGATACTACTGGGCAACCCTACCTCCTTTATATACTTTTCTTTAATTATTTTTACTATAGTCTTTGTATTAGCCTTGGTGATGGGGTATAATTTTGTAAACCTAGTAAAACTGTCTAACATAATTAGTATATACTTACTACGTCTCCTACCACTAGTTGGGAATGGTCCACAGATGTCAATAAAAACTTGCTCTAACGCTCTCAATGCTTGATTGATTATCCAGCTTCTCTCATATCTGACATTGGCTAATTTGACTTTTTGACAAATATCAAATGTTTCTATGGATCGAAGTACCTTCTTTTCTAACTTGTTTATGTAAAAGTGTTCTTTGAGTGCTGATATTACTTTCTTCTGTCCTTGGTGTCCATATTTCTTATGATAATCAACAATTAATTTATGACATACCTCTTCTGGCACTAATTTTTTCCAATCAATACTTCTTTTGTCGGTGTTCCTAAACATTACTCCTTCATGAATCATATAATGTGATGTAGTGTTGGAGGTAGTTTCCATCCTTTTCCTAAACTTCTGTATTCTAATATCCGTTGGCTGTAATTTCTTTATTTCTTCTACAATTAGTTTTAATCCTTCTTTGTTCTTAAAGCATGCTAAAAATATCAGCTACTATATTTTTACTGCCCGGTAGGTACTCCCATTTTATACGATATTATTGTAATTGGAGCATCCATCTTGTGAGCCTTCCATGGGACATCTTACAGATTTTAAAAAATGTTATTGCTTGATGATCGGTTCGTAAATGTTAAAAATGTTATTGCTGATGTCCGGAATTTTGTCATCGCAAAAACCACACTCAATGTTTCTTTTTCAGTTATGGTATAATTAAATTCTGCTTTAGTGAGTGTCCTGCTTGCAAAAGCTGTAACCTCTTGTTCTCCCTTTTCATTTTCTTGATATAGTACCGATCCCAAACTTACTCCACTCGCATCACAATTTAAATAAAAAACGTTACTAAAATCTGGGTGTCTTAACATGACACACTGTAAAAACCTATGTTTCACTTCATTAAAGACTTCTTCATCTTTTCAGTCCACTTCCATTTATTCTTCTTACAAATTAAATGCTGATAATGATGTGTTAAGTTTGAATAATTACTTTGGAAGTTTCTATAATAATTACAGAGATTTAAGAAACTTTGTAATTGTTTTACATTTTTTCAATATGTAAAATTCTGTATTGATTGTATTTTATCAGGATCCGCATATATGTCTGTATTCGATACTATAAACCCTAAAAATTTAATTTTGCTGGCTATGAATGTTGATTTGTCTAATCTGAGTGTAATTCCATGTTCCCCCAATCTGGTAAGTACTTTTCAATCCGATGACAATGCTCTTCGCAACTGCTTGATGCAATTACTAAATCATCGACGTACACCGTAGTAAATTCTAAAATCTCCTTGCCCAGTACTGCGTCAAGACATTTGATAAATAAAGCCACACTATTGACCAACCCAAAAGGTAGTCGTTTGAATTGGTAATTTCTACCGTTTACTATGAAACTCACATATTTCCTGCTTTCTGTATGCAATTCTACTTGCCAATATCCAGATACAGCATCCCAACTACTAAAAAACTGTACGTTATTAAAACGTTTTAAAATTTCTCCTATGTTCTCGGGCGACGTCTTATCAGCAATTATCATCTGATTAAATTGACGTGCATCCGAACACAATCTTAAGGACTTATCCTTCTTGGGAATTACTACTAACGGGATAGTGTGTTCTGACTGACTTTTTTCAATTATATCTTCACTAAGCATTTTGTCGATTTCTTCTTGTACTTGCTCTCTTAATTTGTAGGGTATTGGATATGACCTTTTGTCGAATGGCACATTCTCTCTTATGGGTAACTTACACTGCACTCCTATTATCTAGCCAGGTTTATTTGTAAATACTTTATAATTTTTCGAATAAATTTTCATTAATTGATTTATTTGTTCTTTGGTTGGTTTACTGTTGTGACTACAGAATTGTTTGATCCCTTGCATTTTCTCCTCTAACACTGGGTCTTTTAAAGTTGATGTCTGTGTTGACTTTCTATTTATTGGACTATCTTCCAATGGGTATTCAAATCTATCCCTTAGTTTGGTTGAATTGACCATTTTCATTACCTCTTCATTTCTATTAATAATTTTGATAGGTACCTTTTGCTTGTCGTAGGTAAATACTACCTGATTTGTTTCTAAATCTATAATTGTTTCATACTTCCGCAGGTTATCGCATCCGACTAGTATTTCTGTTTCTATATTTTGGTATACTACAAACATTAATGGTATCACCCTTCCATTGAACTGGACATTCATCATTATTTGTTTGCGAGCAGTTCGGTTGGCTCGTCCTGTTACACCCACTATAGTGATTTTGCTCACGGGTAATTCATATATTCTATTTGCCTTTCCTTCGGATGAAGCGATTCTCTTTTCCATTTCCTTTAATTCGTGGTATTTGGTCATACTTTTCAACGATATTTCTGCACCGGTATCAATAATAAAATTCTGATTGGCGTCACCATATTGACCTGTAATAGATACTACATCACTTTCGGTTACATTTTTATTACTCCTCTCATTGTCCATAAAATCTTGGCCTACACTGGCTATGCAACAGCGATCGGCTATCTGACTGTGATCGACCACTGCGCTCACTCACAGCCTTCTTTAGTTTCCGTGATTTTCATTTGAAGTTGCTCTCTCCTCTCTCCTTCCTTCATGGTGATTATCTTCTGAGTGTGAAGGGGAACCATGTTGGTCCCTATACCTTAGCTGTTCATAGTCGTTGTTTCTCTCACTTTGTCTCTCCTCACTGCGAGAACGTTCACTTCGATCATTCTCCCTCGGGTAACCACTATTTTTAACTCGGGAATCATAGTTTCGGCGTATAAAATTTGCTTGATAAGTATTTGAAGCTCGGTTGCCCCTATAATTTTTATTGTTATTATTTTTATTATTGTTACTATATCTTCGGTAATTCCGGTTATCGTCTCTGCCGTAGTTTCTTCCACCTTCCCTATCTTGGTATCTTGGAACATTTATTTGGTCGTTCCTTTCCACTATTTGGTTCCCACCATGGTTTAGTTCTTCCGGATGTCGGTTAGTGTGGCTGTCACTTCTTATACTCCCTTGTCTACCACTGCTGTCATAAGCCATTTTTCACTCATAATCAGTGAGTAATAACGTCATCGCTTCTAGAGCGTATGCTTGACTGGCAAATTGTGCTAAACACACCGTTTCAGGAAAATGGTGACTCAAAGCTTCTACAACATATGTGTCATCCATGGGTGGATCTAAATATCTTGCCCTGCAAACATGTGCCAAGAAATACGAGGTCGGTGTTTGTCCTCTGCTCGGGTCGTACCTACCATATGCTATGGTCTCCCGCACCCTTGTCTGGATGGATCCTGTCCAATATTTATTCTTATAGCTTTCCACGAATTCCTGGTAGCTACTCAGGGTGTTTCTCACGGCATCCCACCAATAATCCTTCATTTCATGGAACCCTTGGTCTATCATGAGCTTAATTCTCTCCCATCTATTTTCCTTGGTACTACGCAGATATTCCTGCATTCTATTTAAATATTCCATAGGATTTCTTATATATCCTTTCATATGTGGCACCTCATGATTGGTATTCTTGTCTTCTCGGATAACACATGTTTGATTATCATTCTGTTCTATCTCATTTACTCTTAATACTAATTGTACCATTGTATCCTGTATTTTTGTATTTTTGTTGTCCAACTGGTGTTTCATGGATTGAATATTGCTGGTTACCTCCTGTTTGTGTTTTGTCAATTCTCTCATCATCTGTTCCATAACTTCCTCTTTTTTTCTCCTAATTTCTCTTCCACTGCTTCATTCAGTGATTGTTGTCCCATTTTCATTCTGTCCAACCTGTTTTCCATTGTTTTTAATTCAATTTCACTTCTGCTAATTGCCTGAAGTTCCTTTCCTCATAATTTTGCAATATTACCTTGACTTCTGGTGGTCTAATTTATCATTCACCCAATTTATTTGTTGTCGAATGGTCTCTTTTAAATCAGTGTTCTGTTTATCCACTTTATCTGCACCTTTAGCTCTAAAATGGTCTAATTTATCATTTTGCTGGTCAAATTTATCATTTAACTGGTTAGAATTATCAGTAACATCAGTCCTGAAAGAATTTTGTTGCTCAGAAATAGCCTTTAACTGGTTAGAAATAGCATTTGACTGGTTAGATTTATCAGTAACCTCAGTCCTGAGAGTATTTTGTTGTTCAGAAATAGCCTTTAACTGGTTAGATTTATCAGTCATCTCATTCCTAAGTTGGTCAAATTTACTGGTTATTTCAGCATTTATTGCATCTATAATTGCCCTTGTATTTGTTTGTTCAATTTCCTTAAGGGGCTGTTCCATTTCAGCTTCTTCCTCTTTTTCAGCACTATTACTTCTTAATTCATATCTTTTCTCCTGTTTGTTAGCCATGTTACAATATTTAAATTAATTTAATTACAAATAAATCTTGAATCTAATTAAATTTAACAAAGTTACTTTACTGTAATATAATTAATTTAGTTTGGCACTATTGCATATTACTCAACCTATGTTATTTGGTGCTGGCTTAAAGAAAATTTTTGCTTTCACGTGTGGGCGCCATTTTTTGTACTGAGAAATTCTTTTCCTCTATTTTATATAATTAATTAATTTATTATTCAAATATTGAGTTGTATTTAAAATTAAGATATAACTAGCCCCACGTTGTGGACGCCATTTATTGTACTGATATTTTCTCTTAGTTACATTTGTTTCTGTCGGCTATAGTAATTGCCCCTTTATTTGGGCGATCAGTACTCGTTGTCTATATATTTTAGTATTTTTTTGTTAAATGTTGTTTATGTTAAACAAATGTTCATGAAAACTCTAGCGCAGGGTAGACAACTAATGTTTCTATTTATATTATTTAATCTTGGAAATAATTAATTACTTTCTTTAATCAGTACTAAATAACGTTAATTCATAAATTTTGAAGAAATAACAATGGAATAATATATACCGTGTAAATGCGAATAGTTTGAATATTAGCTCTTCAAAACTGCAATGGGTTCAACTCTCTCTGATGTTTATCATCTTAAATATTATTTTAGGCTTCTTTACTTGCTCCTTCTCTTTGATCTTTATCAAATTAAATGTAGAATTAGACTTTCTTCTTTGAGTATTAAAATTAGACTCGTTTAAATATAGATGTTTATCATATTGAATATAAAATTATATTCCTTTACAGGCTCCCTCTTTTTGATCTTCTATAAAATATAACTTTAGACTTCTTTTAAATATTGATGTTTATTATATTGAATACAAAATTATACTTCTTTATCTATTACAGGTTCTCTCTCTTTTATCTGTATGTGATTAAATATAAAATTAGACTTTTGGATGTGTATCTTCTTAAATATAAAATTAGACGTTTTTACAGGACCTTTCTCTTTGTTGTGTATTCTATTAAATATAAATTTAGACTAAACAAATTTTCTTTCATTCTAACACAATTCAATTTTAACAATTTACATTTGCCATATTGATACCTCACTAAATTTGTCACATATTTTCATCATATTACTCTTAAAACATGTATAATTTTACTAATTATTATTAAATACATTTATTTGATTTTTACATTTTTCATTATAATTTGTATCTATTACATTATAATCTTATTACACTTTAGTTTTATTGTAATGTTTATTTTAATTTTATTATAATAATTGTCAACATATATTTTCTTCATGCTGTTCTATATCATACAGTTCATACTTGAGTTTACCTCTATGTTTTTCATGAATAATTAATCAATTTTTGTTTATAATCCTACCATATGTTCAAAATAATATTAAATTTATACCTTTGATTTTTCTGAAATTATTATTTTATTTGTATGTACTGTTGTTCATTTTTACAGCAATACAATATCAATAAAAATGTATATTTTGTACGACTAAGTAGAATTCTAATAGTAGCACATGACTGTCTGCCAGGGGAGGAAGAGAAAGGGTAGAGTGATGAAGCCATGAGTAACGAGACAGGCTTAGTGAAATCAAGTTGAGAGGAAGATGAATATAGGCCTAGTGAGACTGAAATGACGAACATAATACCACAGCGGGCAGAAGAGACATGTGTTTTGAATTCAATTATCAAAATCACGAAATATTACAGAAATATTTTTTATTTATGAAATTAAAAACGCGTCTTTTCCTCTCTCTCTCTCTCTCTCTCTCTCTCTCTCTCTCTCTCTCTCTCTCTCTCTCTCTCTCTCTCTCCCTCTTTCTCTTCTCATCCTTCTGTTCTTTTATCACAAACATGACACACGCACGCATGCGCGCATACAAACACACACTCGAACAAATAACCAATGTCATATCCAGCGTATATTTGTCAAATCATTATAAGTGTAATTCTATAGGCTACTACTCGAGGCAGATGTTGCTGCAGTCTAGTGGAAAACATATGTTCGTAATTCTTTGAATATGAATGAATTAACACATTTACCAAAGAATACAATCATATATTTAAAAAACGTAATTCTAATTATAAGTGAAGCAGTGATGAGAAAATAGTTGCTTCTATAATGTGTATGTGCGCGCGCGCGCGTGTGGATTTGAAGGAAATATTACACACATAGTGTGTGCGTGTGAATAGGCCTAATTAAGAGGAGTCGATTGAGGAAGGTGGAAGGTAGTTACAATAAAACAATACCATATCCATTACATTATATCACACACACACACACACACACACACACACACACACACACACACACACACACACACACACACACACACACACACACACACACACGCACACACACACACACAAACTACCCCGAATCTTTTTACTTTTGCAGTGATTCTTAATAAGCCTTTTTTTAATTGTTTAATGGAAATATTACATGTTAAATTAATTTATTTGTCTTATGTATTTGTGTATATTTTAAAACAGTTCTTGTTCTTGCTAAGGCTGTTCAAATAATGTTTCAATTTCTCCATCTGCCGTAGCGTGCCATTAAAAATTATAAAGGTGTCGTCTACATATCGTGCATAGAATTTAATATTATTATAAAATTTGTTATTCTCTGAGAACATGTAAGTATTTTCAAAATGATGCAAGTATAAATCCGCCAGCAGTCCTGAAAGTGGCGAACCCATTGCGAGACCAAACTCTTGTAGGTAAAAATTATTATTAAAAGTGAAGTAATTCTGCTTCAACAGGACATTCAACAATAAAATTAACTCATCTATTTGTTTGTGATTCAGCTTCTCACCTTCAATGAGAAGATCTTTTACAATTGAAATTGTGTCATGAACCGGCACGTTTGTGTATAAATTAACTATGTCAAATGAAGCGATTTTGTACGTAGGTATGAGTTCGATATCCTAAACCCTTTTAATAAAGTCAATATTATTTTTTATGCTGTGATTATTTTTTAAAACGATACTATTTTTAATAATATGATATAATTTCTTTGCCGTCTTATAGCCAGGTGCAGATGTGTAATTTATGAGGGGTCTGACAGGAATATTTGCCTTATGTATCTTCGGTAGTCCCGTGAGCTGCGGGGCGCGTGCATTTATTGGTTTTATATAACGGCGAACATTATCATCAAACAAACTACCGCAACGATTAATAATGCCATTTAGCTGTTTGACGTATTCATTGGTGGGGTCACTGTTCAATGTCCGAATGTTATTGTTATCTATAAATTCAAGTACTTTGTTATTATAGACCTGTGTATCTAATATGACAATTGTGTTCCCCTTATCGGCTTTAGTGATCACGGCATTATTAGAAGTAAGTTTGTCTTTCATTTGTCCTAATATTTTGGTTTCTGTGGCATGTTTACCGTATGTTGTCAGTGATTTATTAAGCTTAATACGTTTATTGAGTTTGACATTCATTAACGCACGTAATTCGTTTTGTATTTGATGGTCGGATACAGTTTTAATGGCTGCTTCCATATTGGCAATCTCATTGATAAAGCGGTTATTATTACGTAAGTTGGGTGGAATGTTATACTTTAAACCCTTGTTGAGTACGTCCAATTCTTCCTTATCAAAGACGATCGAAGTTTGATTAGATATGCGTGTGTAAAACTTATGTTTGTGCTCAATATTGATCTTACTATGTCCTTTGTTCAATAAGTTTAAAAACTTCTTATTCTGGGTTATATATGTACTGTAAGTTATATCTGATGTATATTTATTCACATAATCTAAAATATTTTCGATTATAGCAGGATGGACGCTATCGAGCAATTGTAAGTGTAATTTGTACAACCGGTTATTCAGCATTAATTTCTTCCTATACAAGTATTTAATTTCCGATTTTACCCAGAAAAGTTCTGCATGTTCTTTAGTTTTTCTTGCAGTTGGTGAGGTATTATTAATGTATATCCTGGCGTACTTCGTAACCAGGTTATTTTCTAAGCATTTCTTATTGAATTTAATGTGCAAGTTAGTTTTTAATAGTTTAATTTTAACGTTTTGGTATTTAAATACTATCGATGGCTGACTAGCTTCCATTTATAAAAACAAAATAAAATGGATATCCCAGTAAGGCCTATGCTTATCAGACGGAGTAACGGCTGTGGTGCATTGAGTGGCAAGCTTGCTGCTTATTTCGCATCCTAACACCATTGGATGATTTCTATTCTTAGAAGTATACATTTTTAGTACAGTTCATAAACTGAATAAATTTTAATATTTTGTTTATGATTTTTAGACGTTTTTGTTTAATTTAGGAATAGTTTCATATAATTCTGATGGGAACCCAATATTTAAGTATCGCGTCTAGCTATGCTTTTGCCTGTTGTAATATGATACAATTTTATGTCTATCTTTGGAATCAAAAATATATACACAACATTTTGCCTTAAAAAATTTAGAATTGTTTGGTTATATAAGTAAAGGTATAGGCACATGATTTAAAAAATTGTAAAATGACAGTGGTTGAGATAAACATTTGGAGGTAAACGGTTGGAGGCCGTCATCCCTTGACAAAATCATACATAAATGAGATACAGACATGATACAGACTCCTTAATTTGTAGAAATGTCTCATAAATGTATACAGAAAGTAATGTGGGTAATATTTTCTGTACTAGTAAATTGTTAACACGTAGGCTGTCAACCAAAAATACGGAAAGCTTGTATAATTATCCAAAACTCAAAACTATAGTTCCATACCAATATGGTTAATGAACATAACCAACAATTCACTTCGTGATAAAGCAGAGGGTACATTATTATGTAGAAGACTATGCCAAATAATATAGGTGTATCTAATTCAACATCCCCGAGAAAATTGTACGTGATAGAAAACAAAACTCAAACAAAACATTCAAGTGTATAGTCCACGTTGTACACTTATGTTCGAAATTTACAAGGAATGTAAAGTTGCTGTTAATTTCAATAACAAAACTCCAGTAATAGTAAAGTTTATTAAGTGACATGAATTTGACCTTAAAAAGACTGTGTAATAAAAAGAAAGAAACCGGGAAATTAAAACCCATGAAACGTGAACAATGAATCCGAAGTTTCGAAGAAAATGTAGGCAGACAGTTCAGTAACAAGTAAGTTAAAGAATACGTGTGAAAAACAGGAAGAGTCGAATAATCCTGCGTACGCAGCTGGAATACGTTAAAGTATAGAATGGTTATTACTGAAACTTTAATTACGTGCCTCTGAAGCGAGGTACATTTTTCTCAGTAACTTAGGATAGCTTCATGGGGGTTCTTTTCCTTTTTTCATATCGTAATATATAATTTAACCTTTTTTTGTAAAACTCTTATTTATCTGTAAGCTACATGACTTGAACATGTCTTTCAAATGTAAAGAAAAAATGTTATACCAATTGAAATATAAAATATTTTAGAAAAATCATGTGTTAAAAACGTACAATCTACTTTAAATGTAAACAAAACTATATTGAAAACGTGTATAATGTCTGCGAAAAAACTCTATTTATAAAAACTAACGTAGCGATAATAGTGTTATCTAACCCCCCAAGGTAAGTTGCTTATCAAATGAATAAGATTTCTAGTATTTAAGCGGCCCTCCTTTATTGAAAGGAGACTTAAATTTAAGAAATTTTACAGGCTAACATAAATAAAGAAACCGTCTAAAAAGAGATTTGCTTGCGTTATCAAACTACATATACTTGTACAAATTAGTAAATGTCACAAAAAGCAACTTTCTGACACAAGTTAACAGTACAAGCACTAAGTGTAATTGTAGTCTGAAAAACCAATCGTTCTTGCTAGACCAAACACAAAGTAATATAATGTATTGCTGTTTAGACATGTTTCTCTACTCCTTTTACATACAACGTTGACTTCACTCGATGTATATATTGTGTGTACACTTTCACAAACAACCATCTACTGCGAATGTTCTCGGTTGGCTTTGTATCTACCACAAATCTCTACAACAACCACTACACTTAGTTCAATCTGCTAATGACAGATGTCTGGTGTTTCTCTTTGTATTGTTTTCCTTTGTTCTATTTCCCACACCCTTGCCTCGAATACGTTCGTATTTTGTTATTGACAAGAAATATTGTTTGTGTACCACGAATCTGATGTAATAGTTGTATACTGTACAGTCTACATGGTTTCATTGTCATTATATCTGTCTGTATTGCCTCTTGTTTTTATAAATTTATGATTTTTTACCTGTTATGCTTTTTTGTCAGTATGTGACTTGTCAGTACATTCTTTCTGTTCACTGAATGGTAGCACTTACCCTAACGTTATATGTTCGACATCCAGATATTCTGTTGTAAATTAAATGTTTATTTTAAATTTCAGGCTATGATTGAAGTGTGTAAATATAACAAGCATTAACACAGTGATGCAGAAACATGAAGAAGCAATGCATGGTGGTGATAATGTTGTTGTTGTTGATGATGATGGGGATGATAATATAATAATAAATTAAATAATAAAAACATAACATCTTACATTACTTTTGCGCAGGGCTTCCGCTCATCTCTACACCCTGTCGATTCACCAACTAGTGTATACAAAAGACAGTATAAAAGATACAACTAATAGGATCACAGGTAAAAGTATGTTAGAAAGGTTACTGTACGACCATGAAATTTCCAACTTGTTAGAAATATTGTCTCTCAGGGATTTTAGAGCCCTGAATTGAAGGGCTTGAAGAGCCTCAGGGATTGAAGAGACAAGACAAGGCAACAAAATATGGACGTGAAGTCTAATTTATACAATATTAATCTACTCCATGGAAGGAGATCTAATTCGCAATCTTAATTCGACAAGTCAATATAAGACGAGTCAGAGAATTTTGGTTTTAACTACAGGCCAAAAAGCCTTGGATCAATAATGCAGTTGACGCTGTGAACATAGAGGTTGGCGCAATACATGAGCCTGCATATAAGTCTAGGCTTTGCACGGGTTGGGTGTCTAGGCACTTTGAAACGAATACGCATTGGTAATATGCTATATCTGTGAAGGACACTATAAGAAAAGACTAAGCCAGTGTGAGTTCTTGTAGTTGGAAGCGAAGTAAAACCAAAAGTTTTCATACTCTCCACTTCACGATCCAAAATAATAATATAAACTTGTTGACCACCCAGGAGGAAAAACTCCTGTGAACTGTCCTAGTTGATTTACTAGATTACGGACGGTTACTGTTCCACGTAGCACAGAATATTCTAGGTGACTCCAATCTATTTAACAAAACCCAGGTTCTCTCTGGCTTTAGAGCCTATAGTGTCAATGTACTCAGGGAAAATCAGCTTCGGGTTCATAACAAACCCAATTGATCTGGCTCTACATATTTCTTCTCTACTGTCACGTTATCGATATTGTAAGCAAAATTCGATGGATTAATCTTCTGAATGTATTTGACAATTGTGGTTTTCTTATTGTTATGGGACATACAGTTTCTCTGTGTCTAGTCTGCACCTCTCCTATACACTGTTGCCGAGTCAGATGATCTTCAGTGGAATGTACGATGTGTATGTTCTCCGCAAACATTAGTCACAATTTAAGAGTAGCATAATTTACAAAGACTAGAAAAGAGGGATATAATGAAGAAGGAGCATTGCAAAACTCTTAATGCTACAAAATTCGAACATCTCCCCTCAAATATCACTCAAAAGCATCGCTAGTAAAGATAGGATCCGATCCATTGGAAGTTGGCGACAAAAAACTAAACTTGATAGGGCTATATGCTATTGCTTTATTAAAAGCCTTCATAAAGTCTAAACATGTGGTTATACTCTCAACTTCTGAACCTACAAGAAACAGGAAAGACGCCAGCTTAGTAACAGTAGAGCCCCGCGCTCCTAAAACCTTGTTGACAACATCATATGTAAATGCGTTTACACACTGTCTTTTCAATGAATATCCGAGTAATACCGACAACAGAAATTGGCGTACAGTATTCTATTGTGGAACTTATCTGGAATAGGATTCACTGTAGCTACTGTCCATAGCCGTAGATATTCTCTAGAAAGTAATCTCTAATTGAGTAGCGAAGCTAGAAGGTGGACTTGACATCGTCATCCTTGACGATTCCAACAATCCCATTAATTCCAACTTCTATTTTTATCTTCGCGACTTTTATTTCTCAATGAATATCTTTAATTGAAATGGAAGGATTACTTACGACATTTAATTCTCTGCAGTCAAATTGACTATTAAACTGAATCGATGTCATGCCGATTGAACTTTTAATAAACAGACACGAATTATTCCCTGAATCTGTTACTTAATCTGATTATCAGACACCACGGAACCATCAACAACAACAGTCAGTGTAAGCGTCGAGTCTTTTCAGTAGTTCTTAACATATTTATTAACATATTTCCAGAAATTGGCCAATTTGGACTATAATTCCCTTTGAAATATCTTGGCGCAACTCTATTGACAGCAATCCAGTTCTTTTTTGATCACTTTTCTGAAATAGGAGGAAGTTCTAACCGCCGTTAGAACTGGAACTCTTAATTTTGCTATGTACATTCTTTTTCCTTTTTGGAATGAAAATCAGCTTCACTGAGTACCAACTTTGAAACTTTGATTCTTTATCCCCTTTTTCTCGAATATTATCGCACATATCCTAAATTACTGCTCAATAAATGATTCAGCTACAGAATCATAAATAAATGTTGCTGTTCAGAAAAAAATTCCACCCGTTAAACATACACAAAGCTGTACATAAAGATTGTCACAATTTGCAGCCAGGAAGACAATGGAATAGATGTTAGTAACCTTCTTATCCAGCCTGGGCTCTTGATCTCGATTTCAACATTTGGATGCAACGCGTCAAGCGTAGCAACCATTCACAACAACGCCAACGTCCAGATGTCTATGGTTGTATAGGCCTAATTGAAATTCAGTTACGTTGGGCCCAGTTACGCTGTTGCTTAAATAGTGTCAGTTCTTGTAGTCCATAAATAACATGGTAATAATAATAATAATAATACTGTGAAGAAGAAGAAGAAGAAGAAGAAGAAGAAGAAGAAGAAGAAGAAGAAGAAGAAGAAGAAGAAGAAGAAGAAGAAGACAGGATGTAGTAGAAGTATAATAGTGATGTCAAACTCGAAAATATTCTAGTAAAGTGTTTGCTTTAACGTTCACTAAAGAACAAATTAGGAATTATTAGCAGGAAAATTAATTCATATAAGGTAACTGAGTATTCTTTAAGCTACAAATTTGTAACTCTTCACATTTGAAACAACGTAAAACTGTTAAAAAAAAATTTGAATAATTTGCTGGTAACTATCGGTAATACTAGCAAAGACTTCCTAGTAACTGATAGTAATTATTACTTATTAAATTCAGTAAACTTAGCAGTTTGAAATTATTGTGAAATGCTTTATAACCTGCTAAGAAAAACGTGCCCAAAGTCATCGCTAAGTTTAGGTATGTGGCCTACGTTCAAAAAGAAATTAAACTTTTAATATAGACGTCAATTTTAGATACCTTGACATTATGAAATATTCTTCAAGAATTAAAAAATTGGTTAAAAGCTTCTCGTGGAAAGTACACTTACATGAGTAAGAACCCATTCTCTTACGTTTTGGAAATAAACGTGATGCAAAGGAATTAAAAAGGAAACATGATGTCAAGTTATTTTGTGTTTTCCCACAAACTAAACGGCTATATGTACTCAACACGCGCGCGCGCGCGCGCACACACACACACAGTTTTAAAAAAATGTTCTTACTCTTGTAGTGTTTATTATTTCTTCGAATAGGGACAGGAAATTATCACTATTCATCAAAATGTCAAGTTACTAGTGTAGATATGTTGATTGTGAGTTTTTTCCTCTTCGTTTAGAAATAACCTCTAATTAAACATTTTTTTATTTTTTCTATATTATTATGTTTTTTTATTCTTCCTATGCACTATAATAGTTTACCAAGTAACAGTCTACTAAACAGACAACATGGAACGAAGTTTTGTTTATGTTTATTACCTTAGTCAAGATAAATATATTCAGATTAACAGATAAAACGATTACTGCTTTGACTTATGAGTCAGCAGTATAAAGCAAGACTGAAACATTCCGGTGTCAGGTACAACTTACCGACTTCTTGGGTAGGAAACTGGGTTTGGCACTTTAGTACGGACTGCATGTTAAACCCGTGTGACATATGGTCTATTAACTTGAGTGACAAACTACGTCTTTAAGTAACCGAATATATGATGGTAATGGTAATGTTTATTCAAGTTGTGCTCAATAAACATTCATCAACATTCACATGCTCTTATAAATGTACGTCAAATTTTAATCTTTAGTACGTAGTATAAACAGTTCATAAACTAATACTAATAAATTATAACTAATGAAATGTGTCCAAAAATTTCTGAACGTTTAACTTTGGTCTCTATTGTTATTTACCGTATATTCGACATAATATATACCGACATATTAAATAGTTTCCGTCAATTATTTAAAAATATTAATATGTTTTACACAGTATCAGAATTCGTCTTCCAGGCAAACATATTTTAATGACTTTAATAATTATATAAGGTAATATATATTATTGGCAATAAACGAGACAATAAGATTCTAATGATGGAATGTATGGCGGTCATTAGTCTGCGGGACATTGTAGTGGAAAGAAAATAACTGGTAAATCAAAGACAAAGTGGAAAATTATCACGTTTACAAGGTGCGAGGAGAAAATTAAGTTTATTTAAGGTTACCGAGATTTAGAGTAAAGATACTAAAGAAAGAGGGGTGAAAGGAAAATAAAGATACGTATTACGTACGGAATATAGAAGTAATTTAGAGTGTTGTTAAATCGTTTTGAATTGTTATCAGAAAATACGCTACGTAGTCCAATTAAACATTTCATTTTAGTACACTTTGTTGACACAAAGTATGCGCACGTAAGCCCAAAATTGAGACATAACTTAAATAGACAGGTGGAATTTAAGGTAAATAAACCTTTTATCAGTACACGCAGTGTAGTGGATATAATATCGTTAGAGATAAAATATTGGACAGTATGTCATCGGACATACTGTTCTTGTATTCACTGTGAAAGTAGTACTGAATTTACTAATTACGTACAATATTTGCGTATTTTAAAAGGATTTGGATAAAACCATCAGCTGTGAATAAGCAATCCCTAAATCTAAAACGTTTTTAGTAATATGCCTGTCCGTATCCTGTCGACATAATCTCATCTTTCTGTTTTATCCGTTTTCTCACATTCGGCGAATTAATGTTTTCTGCCATCTGAAAAATAAAATTTTTGATAGTTTTAATGGAAAGTGCATCTCTTCAATACGCCAAACTGATTTTTATTCCACGTAAGTAACTTTTTCCTTGCAAAAGTTTGTAAGGTCATAAACGAACAACAATTAAATTTTACAGAATTTTTCAGAACAGTAAGATAAAACAGAAAAAGGAGCAGACGACAAAAAAGGTGTATACCTGCACTGATGCGAAGACAGATATATAAACGTAATTCCCGTTCTGCTGGCTTACGAATGTTTATCAAATTCTACTAAAAATATACAAACGTATAAATTAAAACATTTAAACTGCTTTAACCTAGGTATAATTAACTATAAATCCTCAGAAATGCGACTTAACCAAACTTGTAACATCTGTCATCTGCCCCCCCCCCCCCCATGGAAACAGAGAAGTATCCCAGAGATAGATGAACAACTAGGTAAAACAAGGAGGAATAATTTGTTTTTCCGTTTGAATGCACAAGTAATAAAACGAAACGTTAGCGCTACTTCATTACTCTTTATGTTAACAAGTCTTTCTGCTTATGTGGTTAACAATTACATTCAATATTGTAACGTGACGTTTCCCTCTACATAAAGTATATACCCTCACCTAAATAAGAATCTTACCACAATAATGAAAACAAAATTTTAATTAAATAAAGGGAGGAATTATATTAACTAAGTCTATCAACCAGGAATAGATGAAGAAATAATTGTTACAGAATTATGAACAGAATGAAAACCTGCAGTACACTTCAAAGCCAATGTATTAAATAACTTGCCAAACAGACAACTAAAAGATTAGACCAGACAATAACTGTGACGTTAACAGTTACCCCATAGATTAGTAGATTGAGGGCGTATATAAAATAACAATGTAGAAACCATAAATGATTAGTAGATAAACCAAGTAATATGTGAGAATAAGAGAAAGCAGTCATGTAACAAGAATAACCATTAAACTAGAATACAGGTTTAAGACTGAGTTTGTAAACTATCACATGAATAGAATTGGAGTATAAAAACTAGAGATTTAGGAACATAATCATATGCATTGCTAAGAAAAAGTGATAAACAAAGATAATTAAAATACGAAATAACACAGTTAAACCAGAAATAAAATGTAAAGTATTATTAACACTGTATAACTTGTAATTGGTAACATAACCTTGAGAGAAATGAATGACAAGGAACTATAATCCTTGGTTGAATATAAAATATACTGAATGTATAGATATTATAATATCAGTGAGTAAATAATATACCATGAGACAAGAATAACATTACCATGAGGTGAGACACCTTATAACATTACCTGATAAGAATGTTGTAAAAGTGTTAATTTAGTGTAATAATGTAGTAGACTATGAGGTGAATATTGAAGAATGAGGTGCCTGATTTTGTATATTGAAGAACAATTGGATTGTAAGAGAGAATGTAAAATAACTCAATTTATAGTATAAAGTGTGGCAATTGAACTGGCTAATGGCCAGTGATGTTAAATCAAAAACTATTATTGTTTTTGAAGGAAGAACAACATAATTAGTATGAAATCAATGTCAAACAACAACATACTTCTAAATAATAGAAGGACACAGACCATATAAGGCACAAACTTATAATAACCTATGTACATTATATCAAGAAAAGAATTATATAATTAGATTAAAACATGATTAATCTAAAAATGCTTGTAAATTAATCATGAGAAGATAATTAACCAGATAGGTATTTTGACATAGTGACCCTACCTAGACTGAGGTAACCTATATCAAAAGTTATAGTGTCTATTAGAATTAAGTATGAATTGTTACAATGTATAAAAGTTATGCCATTTTATTGTAAGATGTAAAAATAGTGACCCAACAAAGTTAGGCCTATCATAGAATTTAACAGTTTTATTGCAAGTTAAGATTTATAATCATATTCAATGTTATTAAAAAGGTTTGTTAAAAGAGTACTATCATGTACACAAGAAGGGAAACTAAAATTGTAACAAAAAAAAAACATAAATTGTAAAATAATGTATTAGTATAAGCAAATCGTTAAAATTATTTATTTTCTTATTAATGTATAGAAATATAGCATGTAAAAGTTCAAATTTTAAGCAATACGAACAATATTTTAACAATTGTAATCATCATCAGGAACCAATGTTAGTTTTAAGAATTTGTGAAATTAGGATATGGAAGCTGAATACTAACAACAACAAAAGTGACGCTAAGCTCAACTGTCTAATTAAAATGACGTAATGACCGTTGACCATGACGTAATTTCAGCCAATTAGAATGTTATGTTTGGAGGTGTGTGACCCCCACAGCAAGAAGTCTTGATATCAAAATGAGACACGAACCAGCGACTATAAATAAAAATTCTCAGCGCATCGCCATCAATTCGTGTATCGTCATCCAGAGGAGTAACTACGGTTCTTCGCGTCAAAATTAACCTAAATTAATCACTATGGAGGTTAGGTGTTCAACGTAAACAATAATATAACCTCGAAAAAGTATAAAGTGTTGCGAGTGAATAGTGAAATAATATGGACAATCAAGTGAATTAATAAGTGAATTGTGAATAATAAATGGTGAATAACAAAAGGGAGTATAGTATAAAATATTTCGAAAATATTTTAACCAAACTATAAAACATAATCTTCAAATAACTTCACTACTGTATTTACACTTATGTACGATATTTCACTACACCATAACAATAACACACTAATAAAAACAAATAATAAATTTTTTTAATTTTTATTCAATGTGTTTCATGTTGGAAACTATTTAATGCATTCACAGGAGGATAACCTCAAATTAGCCGCTGTCCGGCCTATATGAACATTTTATCATTGTTAGATGTAAAATATTATTGGTCTCGACCATAATCAAGTAATTGTTGTAAAGTTGAATAACTAGTGACAGTTCATTTCGTTAGTATTGTTGTAGATCAAAAGAATTCACGTCTGAGAAAAAATATAACCAATTTATAGTAAACTTTAATTGAAAGTATTGTTGCCAATAATTCTACTGAGCTAGAATTATCATAAGATAGGTCGATTTATTGTCGAATCCATTGTTAGTTAAATGAATTTAGAAACAACCAAACATAATTGAATTATAATAATAAATGAATTCTTAATCAAATTATTGTCATACGACTTTTTATTTTAATAATTGATAATTTTATTTACGAAAGTTGGAATTTTCAAGCCACCTTAACGATTACGTTGGCAGTGCCGAATCTGAAGGCGCTACGTATTTTTTAAATTCTCCAACCGAAACCAATGAATTAACATCAAGGTGAACAAGAATATTTAGATTCAATTAATGATTTCAAAACACCAAAAAAATTATTGATTACTTTAATAACAATTAATTTATGGAATGCTAATTCAAGTTTCCATATGGCGCCCAATTTAATTTAAATCCACTCTTAAAATAAATTTCGATAGTGGTGATTAATATAAAATACAATTTTAATTTATTAAACTGAGTAAGTATCAAAATATATGAATATAACCAAATAGAGGAACACGAGGCGAGACGGAGTGGTTCAATATACCGTATTGTTTCGCTCTAAAGTTAGGTTGAAAAACTCCGTAAAACTCTTAATTATCATCGGAATTAAAAGTTTTTAACTTTATTATTTTAATATTAGAAACGTCTGTTTAAAAATCAAACATTCATATTTTGTTACCATTATTTATTTAGCAATTTTTTGATACGGGCCGTTTGTTTCTTTTTATTTTTAAATTAATTTATAATCATGTTTTCGTTTTTTTATACACCGTTAAGAGAACCTATTTAGTCTTATATCTTCATAAGTTTACCATATTGGTAAACTTATATTTTGAGTAAATTTATCAGTTGCATGTAGCTCTCTTTCAATGAGCCGTCAAAACAAATTAATAGTAAGGAATTACTAAAAATAAGGAATTGAGCGTGCACGTGATCTGAGATTTTCAATTCTCAATGAACAGCTTCTCAACTCACCACTTGAGAGAGCTAGAGAAAGCGTGAGTATTAATTATTATGGTAATCAAGGAATGGTATAGCTTGCTGTGTAAATTGTCGCCAACTTCAGTCATTCGAAGTTGAAAAGTATTTGTTAGTGATCTGGTACCAAAAACTTCGCTAAGGTAGAAATATATCTGATTAGATTTATAAATAATTATGGAAAATAACATTGAATGATAGGTGGTAGTCAGACGTCAAGGATTAGACTATACGAAAAAAATAAAGCAATGTCTTAAAATGTTAGAACGTTCTAAGTGCCCGGGATTGTAACATTAAATGACACATATGTTCATTATTTTTTCAAATGCAAAACAAAATTGCACAAGAATATTATTAAATTTGTTTCTTGGGTAATGCAATGTTTCTGAAGCTAAAACGTATATATGTTTAAAATGTAATTTATGTATTATATTACATACACGTACACGGACACAGATAGTCAGGGCGATTGCAGAGAGGGAATGGGAGAGAGAGAGAGAGAAAGAGAGAGAGAGAGAGAGAGAGAGAGAGAGAGAGAGAGAGAGAGAGAGAGAGAGAGAGAGAGAGAGAGAGAGAGAGAGAGAGAGAGAGAGAGAGAGAGAGATAGGCAGATAGAGGGATAGACAGACAAACATAGGCAAATTTTTATGATTTCCCTACCTTGGGAGTTGTAAGTTATAGAAATAGCTGACCAATAAACAAATGGCTAAATTGATTGATATGAATCTGCTAGCTGTGAATCGTCTGATATTGTTCAAGTCAGTTGAGAACCAGTTGGCCTACTCCTTAAGGAAGTTTACTTACAAAACAATTGGTAGAAAACCAAAAGCAAGAGAAATGTTAGTAATAACAGAGAAGTTTTAAAACTAGCATTTCAATTTAAAACAGGAAACGATAGAAATAAAAAAAAATTTGCGAAAAGGAATCCAATTTCTTTATTCCAAATAAAATAAACGAATAAGTACAACATGTTTTAGATTTGGGAGAGTATGAATAATATCAAGAAAATATGTATTCTAGAAAAATCAAAGGTGCTGCGTCATAAAATCAGTAGTCTGATAATAACAAAATTTTGTCACATTTTTGCTCCTGGAGGTGTCGTCTGTAACGTAATAAAATGGGTAACCGTGAAGACAGTGTTTAAGTTATCGCTGATAGTTTGGGGCCAAAATATTTACATTGATCAGATTGCCGCCTACGTAGAACCCTCTCACTTTTGTAAATGAGCCTTGCAATGTAAATTTTTAGACGTTTCTACAAGTACTGTCAAACTGATTGATATAACTGTAACTTACAAATTGACACGATGGTTCAGTAAAAGTTTAATGGAAAGTTATGACATAGCTGGGTGGATTCGAGGGTGATCGCCTATCATGTTAACTGCAGACTGTGGATATTGCCATTCTTGGTTTAGGCTGTGTATAGGGTCATAGACGTGCAAGACACTGAGTTACTATCGGACACGATATGTTCTCTATATTAGACACAGCTACGAAATTAATTAATTAATCCAGTTAAATCCTCTTAAAGCAAGCAGAAACTGAAAGGGTCCCAGTTGAAGTACCGGATATCACGGAAGAGTGTTACTTTCCAGAACAACGTACAAAATTACGACTGAATTGCATAAACACTGTAAAAATTTTATATAGCAATAAACGGTGTTTTACTTATTAATAAATGACCAGAAAACTGAGAAACATTTAATGTTGTTTTCTATCTTGTTCCTAATGCAAAGGTTAACGATCTTCTGCAACATATGTAATTTTTACATGAACGGTACAATAATAGAGTTAACATTCGCCACCCTACTCATAGAGCTGTATTGGCTGAGCAGCAAGCAATGTCTCCGTTGGTAGACATTGGTTTGATACTTACGAGCGCCCAATTTTATTGAGTCATCTAATTATTATTATTTTAAATGTATAATACGTGCATTACGTTCAGTAATGTGTATTATAATGATTTATATGTGTGGATAATAATCATTAAACTACGTATTCAAATAACGAAATTTATTTCATTATTTTTAGAAATGTATTTGTAATTCTGGAAAAACTTTAAAGGGAATAGTTCATAAAGATAAGCTATAATAAGATATAAATGTTTTCACCTTATTTCCTAGACGTGTAACGAACACGCTAATAACAATAAGACGAATGTACGTTAATGTAATATTTTATATTTACAATAAATTTAAAAACTTATGATGAGAAAAATAGTCCATGAAAAATAGAGAACATTCCTTCACAGCGAATAAAGATGTATGTTGTTGTATTTGGATTAATGGACGTTTTTTCCGAGATATTGCTTGCTGCCACTATTCATCAGCGATGAGATGAAGTATATATATTTATAACTGACATGCTTCCCATACGTAACAAGTTTCTCGTATCTCTATCGAATACCGTTCGCCTCCCCCCGTCATTGCCACATGTCAAAGCAGTCAATCATTTTCCTTTCCCGATATTCACGTTCTCCCTCTATTCAGTATACTCGGTACACTTCGTAACTGTCATCATTTTCTTCGTCACATGTTCGTTCACAGGTACGCTGTGTGCGCGCTTGTTTGCTTCTTATTATTATTTATACACTTCAGGCAAAAGTGGGTTGTTTAATATGTAGGTCACACAGATGCTGGCAGGTGTGCATCTTTAAATGAGGTCTCAGGTGCGTAATGTTTTTGCCGGTACAATTTGCAGTGCATATAAAAACGTTAAAAAGCGCCTAATCTTATTATAATATTCTTATTATTACGTTTTTATGCAAGTTAAAAACATTGTTTACAAAAGCTTTTAATGTAAGACGTTGGAACATCATACAATAATGTGTAATTTCAGAGTAAATGAAATAATTCAGAATTTCAGAATAATTCGTTCTGTTGATTTTCTGTGAAATAAATGTTAGAAAATAAAAAGCCATTTCACAACAACAGAGTTCAACTGGTCTGTACTGACTTCCAATCATGACGCATGAAAGCTAACAATGAAATATGCACTTGCATGGTACTGTAACATCCGTTGCTCACGACAATAGGTGGGATAAAACCATGCTACGATTTTGCATGTTACTACTGTACCATATTCGCATAAAATATTATGTAATATTGTATGTCTTTAACTCCCTAAGACTAAGACTTTAAATCCCTTTAAAGACTTAGAACTGTCTTTTACCCTTCAATAATAATTGGTGATTAACAACAACAAAAATCAGCAAAATACTTCCTTCTGTTACTGCGTGGATAGTTTGTAACATCACACTCGTAAAATGTCTTTACGGGTTTACTTTTTTCATTTTACAAAATTTATTTTTATCACGCGCTACTGATTTTTTTGTTCCTTCACGGTGCACTGTAATAATATTATTTAGACAATATCCATTGTATTTTCGCTGTCAAATCATTTCTTTCTTTTTTAATAACTGTTATGACTGGCTTATGGACAAAAACTGACAGGTAGAGAATTTAATTTTATTTCTATTCTATAACTCTTCACATACACTTTAAACAATATGTTTTCTGTTTTTACTTTTAGTTATTAATTTGCAATTTGTATGTAAAAGGTATCCTTTCATATCTAATTTTGTTCATTACTGTATTACTTGTTTAATTTCACTGATTAGTGTATCTAAAAAAAAATACCTAATTAAACGTCTTAAATACATTATACAGAATGTCTACGTTTCAAGTCTTTTACAAAATGAAGTAAGTAACCTCTCTTTCGAGAAAATGCGTTTGACTGTACTAGTATACATAAATTTCAGTCGGTGCATTTTATTTCTAAATTAATGCCGCTGTAAGCCATATTCACGGTTATGCATATTGTCGTTGTCATTTTCTAATCTTATTTTTTACTTTTCGTTTTGCCGTATTTTGACTTTTTTTACCGACATCTTTCAATGCCTGGTCTACTTTCTTAACATGACTATATCCAAGTTTTTGGAAGTTCAATTCTTGTACTTGTAAAGATTTTTAAACCTTACTGCCTCAGTACATTGTGTGTTAATATTGGTCACATACTGTGAATTTTGAAACATTATGCCAAGAAATACAATTTTCCCATGGAGAGACTCAAAAGACGTGACAACTCTCCGAAAGTAAATTTGATTATCAGCTTTACTGCCTCTGTAAATGTTTTTATGGTAATAAGCAGTTCGATTTAATTTTGTTCTTCTACCGCACGTTTAACCAGATAGAGATCAGTGACACTGCAAATGTGAATTAGTTGATATTGTATAAAACTACATTCTACAAATATTTTTTCTTATATTTCCGACTTAATCTAAGTTATCTTTAATTGCAATTTTAAAATATGATTGTATCTGATCGATATGTTATTTAGTTAAAGATCCTTTAATGTGCAATTTTTTTATTACGAGAATGTATTATTTGTTTCTTGTTTTGAAAAGTCTTCTAGCATATCTCATTCCTCTTCTGTGACCATGACAGTCATGTTTCTTCATAGAGTTTGTAAGCCTTCCGTACACGTTTGTAAGCCTTTGAGTCTCTGTTATCCAACTACAACACATAATTTCTCCCTCTACTCGCCATTACTCTTCAAGCAATTTGAATCGCACTCTCAGATTCTACGCTTCCACTGGATACAGTCTTATTGGCATTACATTCATGCTGCCATACATACTTGAAAAATGTGACACTATCACAGTAGGAAGGCTAAGGCTATATCCAAAAACCTAGTAACATTAACATCAACAGACATCAACCGCCTATCAATAATGATTTAACTTAATGAGTAGAACGGGACACGTAAAAAATATTCAGTACACTAGTGACGAAAATACAATTTATTCCTAAAACTTTTATATATTAACAAACAAGAACTGATGTTGTTTTTAAAACGACATAGAACGTGTCATGGTGAAACAAAGTGAGGTATGTCACGCAACAGCGATAATCTTCACGCATTAATATTGAATGATTTATCCCGTTTCAGAGTTACTAGTTTCCGCTGTATCATATATCTTCATCTCTTCAACCCTTTTTTAATTTATCTGAGTATTTAACATATATTTCCTTAAATGTATGTTTCTAAGTAATCCTTTTACTTTTTAAACATGTAAGTTATATTTAATAGCGGAAATCAAATGACAGTTTATCGTAGAAACATTTAGTGTACATGTTAAGTGATTTACACGAATGGATAACAGTCAAACCTCAATGCTGGAGGCTCTTGAAGCTTTGAAAAAGCAGAAAGAAAAACATTAACCGGACGCAGAAAACAGAAAAGGTCATCAGGAATGCCAAAAAGCATTCTTGCTGGAAACAGACACGTGTCAGTTAGGAACACACATAAGGAATTAATAAATGCTCTGGAACTGCGATATGAGGACCGGAACTATACGATTTGTACTCTGCTCAACTGAGAGGAAGACGATAGTGTTCTGAAGAAAGTTCCTATAGTTTGAAGCCAGTATCGACAGACCGATATGATTGGGCTATAGCCTACTGAAGCACCTTAGGATTTCTGAATACGGATAGCAGTGCAGATGTTTATATAGGTAGGTGACAGACAGTAATCTAGAGTAAACAAGTGTTACGAATGGCAAGATTCCAGTGGATGGAAGACCGAAGTGTTATAAATGTGAGAAACCTGGCTATCTATAAAGGCAGTACAGAGTTCACTCAGCCATAAGCAGGGAAACAAGCAGTAGTCGATAGAACAGGACGTGTTCTGAATGGAGTACCAAACCCCCTGGACAACACGTTATTTCTTAACTTCAGAAATACAACGGGAGGTTGATAATTAACGGATCCGTTCAAGAAAGACCAATCTCAATTACAGTTAACACGGACGCCATACAGATGTAGTGAACAACCTGAAACAGATTTAGCTATTTTACACCTACGGATACTACCAGAAAGCCGGTGAAATTGTTTGGAAAAGAGAGTACTCATTATATACAACAAACCCATACAAATAATATACTTGCAAGCAGTATACAATCAGTTTGCAAGTTTGATCACCATCTACTCGTTGCAGATAAAGCAATTTTTTGGTGTTGATATTTTAAACACGTATGGTTTTATAGACGACTTTAAAAAAACATTGTAATTTCCAGCCGAGGAAAGGCAATGCTCTCTGCAGTAAATATGCCAGGAAACTGAATAAACATGATAAATCAAATCACTATATTGCCATGCTTGGAAAAAAAATTATCAGTGTTAAAGAAGGCGTAAGTACTAGAGGAAGACGATTGCATATTCGACCCCCCTCCCCAAGGCAGTCAGCACACGGGGCATACTAATTGGCAGAAGGTTAGTCACATTTGTCAAACCCTCTAATTTTTCCGTTATTAAAGTGAATATTGTGGGGCAGACCGTCGATTGACAAAACAATACCTGCCTCCTTGGTAAAATTTCTCCTGTAGATCGGATTGCCGAATGACAAACACCGAATACCCAGGCTTCAGATTTTTAACAATTACAAGATTAATTTAAGAATCTTTAATGTAGATTTTTTAGAATATATTTTTTGACAAATTTTAATTTAAAGCTGAAATTGAAACGTTCTGAGAGATTTTACTTGAATTTGAAGGTGCTTTTGCGGTTTAAAGGTTAATTACTGCTAAGAACATCTCTTGTACAATCGCATTAATACAGGGGATACAACATCCATACGTCAATTTCCTCGAGAATGTCCGTTACTAAGCAGGAAATATCTCTCTAGTACAGTGCAGTTAACATAGGAAATTATTAAACCTTCGTTAAGTACTTGATCTTCTCCGGTAGCACTAGTATAGACGAAGTACTATGGGCTACCTTTCTGTATAGACTACTAGAGACTGAAAGAAATACTGCTATCCCCTACCTCGCATCGACGATCCCCAATACACGTTGTCTGCATAAGTTCGTATATAAACTTAAATTACATAGATCAAAATACATACATGGAAGTAGGAAGTAATGTACTACTTAATTCCAGAGATAGAGAGAGATAGAGAGAGATAGAGAGGGAGAGAGAGAGAGAGAGAGAGAGAGAGAGAGAGAGAGAGAGAGAGCGAGAGAGAGAGCGAGAAAGAAGGAGGGAGAGAGCGAGAGAGAGAGGGAGGGAGAGAGAGAGAATATTGAAATACTGTTGAAATACAGTGAGAAACGCAAGTAAAAACACATAGTAAACAGGACACTATTGACAGCTAGAATCGGAAATATTTGTTGACTGCATTTTATGTATGGAATGCTACATATTAGGCCTATTGCTTCGTTTGCTATAACGTAATGCTTTGTGTTGATCGTGAGTAAAACTGTCTTTACGGTAAAGACTGCTATGTTCGTCTTCTTGTTGCTCTATATAAAGGGAGTAAACTGTATGTAATATTAGACGATGTAAGCAATATATTTTGATTTGTATAGTTCTATAGTAAGAAAAGGAATACAACGCCTGGAATGGTACTTCATAGTGCAGACACGGAGTATTGCATATTTGAAAATCGTAGTGTAGATACCCTGTTTTGTACCTTCAGATGTTAGCATGGCTGTCAGTGGACATGATACTACGCCGTGGATAGACTTCTATTGGATGGTGCTTTTCAGTCTCAATGTATTTACGTGCAGCTAAACAAAATTTGTATAAAAGGGTTGGTTTAATTATTTATTTCGTCCTTGAGTAAGTATCAGTATTCTGTGATGTATTAAAAACATTGATTAATACCGACTTCAAACAAAATTTTTAATATACGACGACTGTTATTAGAAGAAATTTGAGTGCAATTTTGGACCAGTTTACCGCCTGCCAAAATGTTTCGTATGTAATTACATAAGTGTAATGGTATGTTTATTATTAAAACTTCGTTATCAATGTAGTTGCAAATTCTTTTTAATGAATTACGGTATAAAACATTATACTATTGTAAAGCTTAATATAAAGGTCATTATCACTATTAAGCATAATTTAATTAAAGCTTTTATTGTTAACCTTATCCAAGGGCAAAGTTTAGTCTATAATTAATTTTCTATACAACTTTATAACACCTAATAAAAAAGGTTATGGTATATACTATATTCTACAGTATAATAATCAATTAGCACTCTAGTAAATAGCAGTCTTTTCCTACAACTAACGTTCAGTTTTGGTGTTAACGACTAACTTAAATTACTAGATAATACATATAAAAAAGATTATTTAGGGCCTCTTCACGTCATTATACATATACAAGAACATTTCGCTTGTACAATCCACGGCACCGCTATGTTTTGACAATTTATATGGTTGCAACCTAATATTCTTACATATTAACAATTTACTAAAATTTAACTAGAACTAACTAGAAAGTTTTTCATTTCCTATATCTTCTAGCCACATCTTTTTTTTTGAGAATTGGAAGAGTAAATTAAAGATATTATTTCCTTATTATATTGAGACGTTTTGACATTATTGGTCAAGGAGCTTATTTCTAGGGCGTTTTAGAGGTCATTTTTTCTCAGTGCAGATAAATAATGTTTCTCAATTCTTCATCATGGACATCTGTATAATATTTATTAATTCAATTAATATTAAACTTATAATAATTTTTGATTTATATTTGTTTTAGTGGATGGTTAGTGAGGATCGGTCAATAATACAAATTTTAGCTATTTTGCGTCGACGTTTCGACAATATTTATTGTCATCTTCAGGACAATAGTAGCAACAATTGTCCTGAAGATGACAATAAATATTGTCGAAACGTCGACGCAAAATAGCTAAAATTTGTATTATTGACCGATCCTCACTAACCATCCACTAAAACAGTCATTGATTGACGGTCACTAAAAATTTAAGGATTTAATTTATATTATTTATTAATATTAATTGCTCTATTTAGTTTCAGTCCAAATTTGGATAAGATATATTTATATGTTTTTTAAATCTGCGTTTACACAGTAAACATTAATATAGGTTGATTAACCAAACTTCTTCATACCAATCTAAAAAAAAATAATTTTTATTTTTCAATCTTTCTCCTTTGAGATGAAAAAGACTAACTTAGTCCAAACACACTTCCTTGGCAAGCTCTTGTTTTGTTTTCTTCATATCAAAGTAAACGTCCTCCTGCTTCTTTATTCCAGTGAATTGTTTAAGAGAATAATAGTTAACATATTTTTGCAGGCTTTTCCTTAATTCTTAGAGGTGACAGTCTTAGATTTGTAGGATTAAAACCTGTAACTTAATTAATATCTCAAGTCTGTATACACCGTAAATCGTATGCTTCAATAATTGATATACAAGATTGGAATCATAAATAAGTAATCGTATATAGTAATCCTTTATGGACATTCTGATGTCTATAATAATTTGTAAATGACGTCCACGCAGGCAGGGGTACCTGCGCATGCCGATACGAAGAATTGGACAAATACAAAATATTTAGCAACTTGCTAGTGTTTATTGTAATAGGTGATAAGAAAAACAGCAAAGCTGTAATTCATCATTAGTGGAAATAATGGATCTGTCTTATTAATTGAACAAAGTATGTAGAAGGTCTTTGTAAAAGTCGAAATTAGCTTCTCATAGTGAATTTGAAAGCGTTTTATAACACGAAAGTTATCTAGATTTCATACCGCAATCTTGTTTATCTTTTATTCTACACATATCCAAGCATATCCAAATCAAATATTTGGCTAAGAAGAATTTAGTTAAAAACTACAAACGTATTGCCAGTTAGAGTGGTCAGTTATCAAAGGTCAACAAAATAGAATTAGTGATTTACTACCTGTTACAATTTCTTGTAGTCATAACTAATCGCGTTCAAGAAGTCTAACATTGTGGATAACTTTATTCAAAACGTGTAGCAATATGACAGAAGTAGTAGAAACAACATGAAATTTTGTTTACATGCAACAAGACTTAAAACATAATATTTTGAACTGGATTAAGGCCAGACTCTAGCCAGTCGATTGTCTGAACAATAATTCAGTCAAGCCATGAAAGTGGTGGCCGCGGGTGGCAAGGTACAAAATGATAAAAAATGTTTAGTTAAATAAAAAATATTCTGTACCAATTATGAAACGTTTCTGTGCTTCATTACCTAGTAAATCTAGTAACGAATCTAGTCACACATACACATACACACACACACACACACATACACAAAACCACAAGGTATATAAGGTAGAGTATAGGGTGATGGTAGCGCGCGCGCGTTTGTGTCTATGTACGTGTTGGCGTGTATTGTTTGTCTCACTCTAGTATATACGTTTCCACTGTTAGACTTGCCTTAACCGTAAATCATGCTAAGTTTATATCACCGATGCCTGTAGTAATTGCATGACTAGGCATCGGTGCCTGTTTTGAACGTCACTGTCGTGTTGTTTTATATTTCTGCTCCTGCGAGGTACTCATTCATTTGTTATCCAGAAAAGTATGGCGTGTGTGTACTATTATATTTACATCATGTCTTATCCAGTATTTTATAAGTAACGACTTTCTGTGCTTGACAGCATTTCACATTTAAATGCTTGTGCATCCTCGTATCTGCTACATTAAAGGCTCTTAAATTCAGTACCATTGATACTTCGGAATGCAAACTACTAGCCCTGCAGCCACTTTATTGCTGATACATTCAAGCAATAGGTGATAACAATTGTATTTAAAGTTCCATAGAATTTGTTACTTTAACTAACTTTAAATAAATATTTCTTAATCATGAGGTACAACACATAAAATATTATTTCTGACCTTCACTGCATCTAATAAGATTGTGATCATTGCCAACAAAATAGTATTTAATCATTGGTGAAAGTTGTACCGTTCGGATATGCAAAGTTACAATTTTAATAAACACTACAGTGTGGTGTACTGAGACGACATTAACTAATTCGTAATTTAGACTTTATAATAGACATACGTATGGTAACGATGAACCCAAATTTGCATACGTCGTGTTATGAATCACGGCGTCTGCTTAGGCTCATTCCTATTCCCATTATTATTTTGATACAATTTAAGAATATTCCAGAGTGTAAGTGTAATATGGTAAGATGTATATAAATGTAGAATTACTACTTCTTAGACCTGGTAAGGCTTAAATTCTAATTACGAGGCACGTCCAGAAAGTAAGAATACAACACTTGTTAAAAATCGAAAAATGAATATATTTTAATGAAATTTACAGGGTATATGCCAAAATATGTTATCATTTCTCCACATAATCACCGTTGTGGTCAATGCACTTTTGAAGCCTGGGCACCAGCTTTTATATACCCTCGTCGTATACCTTCCGCTCCACCTCCTTAAGCCACTTTTTCACAGTCTCCATGACCTCCTCATCGTCCAAAAATCGCTGTCCACCCAAGAACTCCTTCAATTTGGTGAAAAGATGGTAATCCGAGGGTGCCAGGTCTGGGGAGTAGGGTGGGTGAGTCACAATGTCCCATCCAAACGACACGAGCAGGTCCTGAGTGAGCCGGGCGGTATGGGGTCTGGCGTTGTCATGAAGGAGTGACACACCACGAGTCAGCATTCCCCTCCTTTTGTCTTTGATTTTTTGTTTCAACTTCTCACGTCTCACAATATGCAGCAGCATTGATGGTGGTCCCTTTGGGCATGAAATCGACCAACAAGATCCTGTTCCGGTCCCAAAAGATGGATGCCATGATTTTCCTCTGTGAAGACTGAACTTTGAATTTTTTGGATGTTGGCGGATGGGTATGGCACCACTGCAGAGACTGTCTTTTTGACTCAGGAGTATAGTGACACACCCACGTTCCGTCCCCAGTCACAATTGAGTCGAGAAAGGATTTACCCTCAGTACGTGGAGCTAACGGGGGACGAACTGATTGACGTGTTAAGCTGCTGCGACGACATTTCGTAACGGACTGAGGCGCTCGATGTCTCATTTTGACCGTTAAGAACCCGTCTACACGTCACGGGTGCCAACTTTGAAAAAAAAATTTCCGTATGTCCTACACAACCCTTGTATTCTTACTTTCTAGACGTGCCTCATATTTTAGTGAGTAAGCATGTATTTGTTATACGAAACCAAATTATCCAGTGCTGATTGGTTTAGTTTTTAATAGTTACGTAAAAGTAAACTTTTCTCAAGATTTACGTCATAAATTAAAAAAAAAAATATTAGCACTAACCAACAAGATAGTGATGTTGACATTAACCCATTATCAAAAACCCAAAAACTCTTTAGGTATCTCTTAGTGATACTTGAACCAAATGTTCTTAAATATTTCGAATACTAACAGTGAACAAGCCATCTTTACAAACATGAACATAAATTTTTAGAGTAAAGACAAATGATATCACACATTACAAAATTTGATAAACAACAGTAATTTTTAGGATTAATTTTAATGTTCTGCAGGAGAAGGAGGATTCAGATTGCAAAAATTAAGTTCATAAGAAGTGTTTAGGGCTAGACGCTTCTAGCAAGAAAGGCAATGACGTAATAGACTGGAATTAGGGGACCAGTCTTCAAAAACGTTTATTAAAAAGTATAGGTGGAGATGGCGTGAGCATTTAAACCACATGCCACCTAAAAGTTTACCAGTAGCAGTCTTGACGTACCGGCTAAAAGACGTAGGCAGACTGAGGCGGAGACGAATCACAGAAGAGACCAATTATGACCCATTCCTTGGAATGGAGATGCTGATGATGATTGAAAGTAATCGTGCCGAAGGTGTAACATGGTGAAGGCATCCATAAGCATATGTACCTCAGCTAATGTATCTAAGCATAATGTAATTTTCTAGCCGTAGATTGGCATTACCTAAACAATTGTCAAAGAACTCAGCAAAATCACTTTGCAAAACAAGCGTTGTAATTTAACTCCTCTGGAGATTTTTAGGTATTCCATGGTTTGATTGACTAAACGTTTAGCATCTAGGGCTATTTCAGTCACAATCTAGGCTGGTTTTAAATAGCAGTATCTTAAAAGCAACCTGCCCGTTTTAGCTTTGGGTTGCTATCGGCTTAGTGTAAAGTGAAGTAATGTGAATTTCTGTGTCTGAACATTTTTAAGTTTTACTATACAATTGTTTGTGTTTGTTGGAATTTTTAACATTTTGAAATCTCACAGTAACAAACTCTCTGGTATCTGGTAATCAATTATTACTCAACTATCTAAAGACCAGAATCATTCAGCTACTTAACACACACACACACACACACTTGATTATCAGGATTACTACTTTTCTTGAATTTTTTTCGAAAAGCTTTAATCCTGTTTTCCTTTTTCGTAATCGCTTCTCAGGTAAGTTCATTTTACGAGTCGTTATAGTATTAACGTTTTCTACATACTTTTTACTCTTGTTTTCCTATTTGATTTTCTGAACTTTGGTAAATTAATGCTACTGGTCTCTTTTTAAATTTGGTTTCTTCTTTTCTTTGTCGTTTATATCAAATTGTTTATACTATATAACCATTTAAAATATTCTGCCGAATAAAATAATTTTCAATAATATGTCGTACCTATTTTGTTTCTTTAAATTGTTCACTAATGAACACCTTCTTTCAATATTTTTAATGTTCAATTGGTTGATTACAAATATTATATTTTAAGTTTTGTCATATTCTATTTTCTGTGTATATTTTTTCTTTTCATATCTTTCCTTTTTTAAATACTGTCTGCAAAACAATTAATACCAAGACATGAAGTTTTCAAAATGTTAAGCCTATAAAATTTAACATTTGGTAAATGAACTGATTACTTTGATGGATGGGGATCTCTAAGGCTAGATAGAGGAGTAAAATTCCATCCAAAAATACAAATCCATAAATTAAAAGCACCTTTAATTAAATTTTTGATGGTCCCATATCAATCTGCAGTAACTTCCATTGCATTATTGGATTCTTGCAAAATTTTCTTTCTTGAAAACAGGCTAGATGCGATTGCAGGCTAATCAGGACTTTCTCTGGCTGACAGGGACTGGTAGATAGTTACCTGCTAAAACCTCTTTACTGTTTTCAACTTGTAAATAAAAATACCCATAAAATGTTAATTTTATTAGTAAGTATTCAACTGTACTAAAGTTCATATAACTAAGTCAAGTGTACTCAGTTTACTTATCATGCTCAACTAATCAATGTTCGGTTTCCTGTCTGTACCGACAGTTTCAAAGTCGTTATTTCGTCAAAATATAAAAGTAGTATAATTCTGCCACACAGGCTTCTTTATGAAACATAAATGATATCCATACTTTATTTTCTGCCAGAGATGACTTTGTTTTATGTTATATTCAAATAAGATGAGAGGGAAATTATAATTTTGGATATAAAATTTTGTAGCCATATACTTCAGTTTACGGTTTGTAGCAATGAGATTATGTTTCATTTGCGTGCGAGGGTGAGGCAGTCAGCGCGTGTCTGGCAATAAAAATGACACAGCGGATTTAATACTTTATTATTAGAAGCCAAAATCCCGCCACTACTGCTTAATGAAACAGACTTTGTGATTCATCTATGTCATTGCGAAGGAACAATTTAATCTGAACATTTTCTATATTTATAGCATTGTTTGAAGGGTGGTAAATACACAAATCCGACATTTTCTTCTGTTTTGTGCAAAGTTTGAAATACACTCCTTTATTTTATTCATATGTGAAGTTATAAAATAGACTGATCCATAACTTGTTTGTAGAAACATGAGTCTAATGAGTTTAACGTGTCCTTCCGTAGTTTCAGCAGATGCATACTAAGTGTAATAGGTCTAGTGCAAACCAAAATTGTTAACAGCTGGAAAAACGCAATGATAGAGAAAACCGATATATTACAACAAAAGTGGACGTCAAAAAATGTGTTCTTAATGTAATAACGGTTTAAATGTATCATCTACCCAAGGCGTTATACGTACAGAAGTAAATGGAACACATGGCCTGTGATATGTGCGCTATGTGGCTGGGTGGTATTTTATAAATTGTAATAATTCTGTACTTGGTGGTCAATTTTCAGATTTAGAGAAATTACTTTTTCCACATGGAATTGCACTCCAGTTATGCTATCCAAGTATAAATCAAGTACGACTTTTGGTGAAGTTGACTTTTGTCTCTGTTAAATAACAACTATGGTGTAGGAAAACTGTGAGTCTTTCCTCTTCCCAGGTAAAAGAAGAAGCTATATTGTGATCAAAGATTAGTCATCGATTATTTGTATCTCTAAGAGGGATACAATTTATTTTCATAATGTGGTTATTGTAGTATTGTTATATGTGCAGGGAGAGCTGTATTAGAATTTCTCGTAAACTATCCATATATTTTTTCCATATGATAAATGTTAGAAATGGCGTCTCGTATAAGACTTAATGGCGTAAGCCTGTTCAAAGTAGATATAAAGATTTCTTAGAGTAATGAAATAACACACGTTGTGTAACGGCGACGTACCAAGGTAGGTAAGGGTGATGAGAGCAGGCCGTCATTACCGTTGGTTTACGATGCGGTCGTCAGCGAGTTCTACGTAAACCAACAATTTTGTACGGTACCCTGCCATACAAAACCTCCTCCAGTATTCACTGCTGCTTGTACTAAACGCTGGATTACGACATTGTTGTTTGTGTTAGGGTAAACACAACAATGATGTCGTTACCTTACAGAGAAGGGAAAATTTTGAACCCCAACAAATTGGTGACATATGTACAGTATGTACGAAAGGCATGAATGTGTATGTGTACAGTCTCAATACGGATGGAAAATTAAAATATGTTACGCTGAGGTGATAGATAATATGTGTCTTACGTGACACTTTGCAAGCGCCGTGTGAACGGCGCGACTACGCAACGCTCTAGACTTTACCAGACACGTTTGTCGATTATTCTAACGGCCTACAGGCCATTACACCACACAGGTGATCTATAAAAGTGTCGGTTCGGAAGCATACAGTGTAGTTTTTGATCTACGATATTGGCTTGTTTTGACAAGAGTTGTTATGGTGACTTGTGAAGCGAACATCTGTTATAGTGCGATATTGTTATTTCGGTGAAATTTATTGTTTGCTACGTTAGTGTCTGCTAGACAATCGTCAGCTGGTAGAATTGCTTTACAGAGTCTTTATTGTTGTTTTATTTTTTTAACTGTAATTAAAGGTTTAAATAGCAATTTCGTCTGATGTCAACTATTCTTTACCACTGTTCAAACACGACGATCCTGCAACCGTCATAACATTGGTGTGAGTATAGGACCTTTGGCAGTGGTAACACAGGACAGTTCGTAGAAGAGTTTAGTATGTGTGATAATTGATTTACAAAATGGATACCAGCCAGATGCATTAAACATTCCTATAAAAAAGCTAATACTATAAAAAAGCGACGGGATGAGAACTTCGACAAAAGCAGAAGAAACAGAAATGTGACAAGATAAAAAACGTAAGTGTAAAAAATAAACAGCAGAAGAGCTGCAAAAGCACTCCTCCTTGAGTCTGAGGAACGACAAGACGAGAAACGTAAGCAGCGAGCAGAAAAACGGAATCGTGAAAGAGAAGACATAACAGTAGTGAAACAGGAGCAAAAACTGTTGCAAGAACCTATTTCTGCAGAGTTCGGTCTCCTATGTGAAGAATTATGTCCAAATTAAAAATTTAAGTCAAACGATTTATGAAATTACAGCAGTGTATTTTAAACAACCTGATGAATCCACAGTACCAATAGTATAAAGATAGGAAAAGACAAAGAAAATAAGATAGTAGAGTAAGTGGCATTGCCTGAAGGAGGGGCATTTCTTGTGAAGGCCGCAACATTTAATGGAAGTACTGACTGAGCGACGTGTCTTGTCAATTTGAAGCAACTGCTCGCAGTTGTATTGAGTAAGAGGGTATTAACAGTTTGTATATGTTAAGGTTTATTAGCAATATTAGCAGCTTGCGTCTGGCATTGGTACTTGCACCTGTATAAAGCTTTCTTGATGTTACTAGGTCCCTGTAAACAGTGCAACCTTTGTAGTTTGTAGGATGGTTTCCTTGACATAGCACACATTTGGTTGCGGTACCTTTTGGTTTCTTGCAAATTTTGTATCATACTGTATAAGACGAGTTTTCCGGGCTGTTTGGCCGTGGTCTATGGTTTAATGACAAACCAAATGTTTCAACAACTCCAATGGCTGCCATCATCAGTGGAATTTAAAGAAAACCTGAACGTAGGTTGTTCACGTCAGGCCCACAGTACTGTGGTAAAGGCTGACGGCAGCCATTGGAGATGTTGAAACGTTTGGTTTGTCATTAAACCATAGACCACGGCCAAACATCCCGGAAAACTCGTCTTATACAACTGACACCGGCCGTGAAAACCGTAGGACAATTTTGTGTCATACTGTCCGCCACATTTTCGCAATTTTATGGTCTGTTACAATGCGTTTTGGAATGTCCATAGGCTTGGAACCTCGTATATTGGATAACATTGTGGTTTCTCTTGGACTCTTCAAAGGTAATTTCTGTCCTGCATGCGAAATTTATGTTGTTAATTCTTTATTATTTTCTTGTGGTTCTAGGTACATAAAGAACTGGGGAAGAGATTCTTTGCTATTATTACGAACAATATTCATTACATTTTGGACTATATGGCCTTTGCTTTCTAGCTCTCCTCTTATTTCTGCAGGAGGAAGAGAGTTGTGGAAGTGTCTGATTACAACTCTAAAAACGCGTTCTTCTACGATCTGATGTGTATGATGTAGGTACAATGATCTTACTTAGATGCCGTACTAATTTTCTGTATGTCTCTACTGCAGATACATTCATTTTCACAGTTTCATTAGCCAGGGCTTTATTGTAGTAAGTTTCTCCTGCGGTCACTGTAGAAAGGTATTATGGTTATGAAGTTTTGACTTCATATATAAGAACATAGTTGGTGGTTTTTGAGATTTTTGTTGGTTATTGGAATGATTTGTACATATTCCTGCAGAGGACACTGGGCTCTAACGGTTATGGATTTTAAGTTGAGGAGAGTTTAAAGTACTGCTTTCACAGCTGTTTATTTTCCTTTTTCCCTTTTTAATCATTACTTTTCTAAAAGTTAAAGTTCCACTATTAAGTTTAAGTTTGTAAAAGTTCTGCTACTAAAAGTTTTGGTTACATTTCTGTCATGAGCGTTTGTTTATTGGTTCATCTGTGTCTTTGTCTGTATCCGTGTCATTTGCATTTATGTCAAGGGCATTAGATGTCAAGGGTTGTGAAGTGTTTGGAGGCGTTGTAGCATCGGTGGGAAGCTGGTTCGTAGGTAGATTTGTAATTTTTGTGGTGAAAATGTCATTTTGAAGGCTAGGTGAAAGAAAACATCGGTGTTGCCAGTATAAACGATGTTGCATGTTGAGTGGGCACCCCATGGATGAAATTTGCTGTGGAGTGGGAAATTTACTGTTCAGTTACTTCGCGACAAGTTGCTTACTTGATGAATTGTAATCATTATTATTACGCAGACGAAACGATGTAAATAGAATTCTCTAAATATCTGCCGTTGCTTGATAAGTACGGTAGCTAATGTCTGTTCAGTAGTTCGCTACACGTGGTACGTGGCCACGTTATCTCCACCAGACTTTTACACGTGGCAGAGAGAGAGAGAGAGAGCGCGCGCGCGCGCGCACACACACACACACACACACACATACCTGACCACTCTAACTCGGCCGAGTGAGTGTTTTAGCTAATATAACTTAATACACTGGTCACGATACTGATAAACGATATAATAAATTTCTATAATAAAATATGCAAACGATAAAAGTAAAGATACGATAAAGCTAGCACCGTCTGTGCGGTTCAGCGTCCAAGACGATACTCAAATTCTTTATATGTAATATTTTTTTACTTGATATAATATTTATACCTGTCTATGTAGTTAGTTCAGTGTTTTTCTTCTCCTAACGACCTTACGTAAAAGTTTAGTACAGGTAACATAAAATATAAACTCAAAAGCTCTATTAGTTTTTTGAAATCCTGTTTCCTTTTCCTCTTGTCTGTACACAGCTTAGTATCTAGCCTCGTAACGAGGACTACACTTCTGACTCGAAAATTGTCAAGAAACCTGCTTTAAACTAGAATTTGTTTTTAGTTCTGCACACGAAAAGAAGGAAAGTGATGTCGTACTTTCTCGATTATACAGTATGAACAAAATGTTTTATGCAACCGTAACATAGTTGTTATAATCCACAGCTCGTATTATGTGAATATCCTGTGCTTATCCTACGTATCCTGCATCTTATGTTACGTGAGTAACAGTATGACTTATACTGTTGTCAAGAAGTAATACAAATATTAATTTCGTCTTTAGAGATTACATTGTATTGCATATATCTATTCATGTACTTATTTATTTTATGTTTTCGGTTTCATATGTAGGCCTATACACACTTCAGCCCTGTTACAAGAAAACTTGTGTTTACTTGTCAAATATCTTGTGAAATCGCAAAATAATTTTCGTCGATTTCAAGAATTACTACTAGAATATTTAAAACTTGAATTTTTCAACTATATTTGCAACTTTACGTCTACACATGGTGGCAAAAAAACGTAGTTGTAAACTGCCACTTTTTTTTCTTATGCCTGCAAAAAGACTGTAATTTCATAAAAAGTAACTAAATCTAAGCTAGTTAATAAAAATTAGTTGCTTAAAATTCCAAAGAGAGTATTGTAGCTGCATTTACAGCATATATAAGGTGGTCGGAAGCTCCTTAGTCGTCTGAAGAGGGGTAAGAACAAGAGCCCAGACCACTGAGTAGTACGGTAGTCTCCTCACTGCTTTAGTACGGTGCTCGAAGACTGACTGTAAAATTAAATGAATTCAAATAGCCGCGCATTATACTTTTCAGTTAAAACTAATTATTGAGATTTATGATATAACTTAGTAAAACTGACTTCTGAGTAATTATGACCCGTTAAACGTTTTGGACAATATGTAACCGCACGGGGATTAACTAGGGGGCGACAAGCAAGCAAGTGCCCGGTGGTGTTAAAGATATGTTTATTATATAATATAGAATTTATCATATAATAACCTTCCATATACAAAGTGAATTACATTGTCAACGTAATTACATGCAACGCAATAACATAATTATATTAAATCACATTAAAATGTGATTGACAACTGTATGCTGAACATTTTAAGTCACAAGACCGTAATATGTTGTTAAATGTTGGATAATTACAAACTAGATTAAAATAAATTTTTTAATCCAATATATAGTAGAATAATATAACTTGCTAATATTTGTTTCAGCAACCGTCGGGTGGCACGGGACTACGTTTGCGTAGTTGACTAAGTTGGGCCACTTTGGGCTCGTAGTTCCCGTTCATCAAACGCCTTTGACAATGACTGGATCAACAATGTAAATATAAACTGGGCATATACAGTAAGCTTGTAAGAAGAATTGATCTACTTGTATCGACCCTATACGACACGATATACTAAATGAACTAGCTGTGTAAAACGAGCAACTGTGTGTAGACGACGTCGAAGAGAGGCGGTTGTTACGGTAGCTTTATGATGCGGTCGCCGCCTCTGCTTTGCCTAAACCGCCAATTCTGTACTGTGTCTACTCTGCTCTGCAATAACGCCGCAGTATTTGCAGCTGCCTACACTTACGACTTCGGTTAATACCCGTTGTTGGTACACACCCGCAACAACCGAATTGTTTTCATTGTCAGACAGGGGAATATAGGGAATAATATAAAATTACTTACGGCGTTTATAAATGTAATAAAAATTTGTGTTTATGTTCACAAGAGTTCTGACCTTAAGAAAGGAAAACAAATTTAATCTTTACAGATTAAGTAATATTCTTTGGTTAATGTTGACTTAAATATGTAGACTAATGCACTTCCTGGGTGTCCATGAGCGCTAGCCCCGGATGTGACTATGAACGATTTTTTAATAAGCATGATTAGGCAAGTAAACTATTTATTCATTTATCGAGTCCACTGCAAATTCAGATACTGCAACAGAACGACTTAGTAATGTGAAATATCCGTTATGATTTCTGTACTCAGCATAAGGTACAGTGGTAGAGTTTATATCGGAATTACAAATCACTGAAGAAGTTCTTCAATTTCTGTTTGATGCTTACTAAGGAACGTTGTTATATAGGTAATAACTGGCGTATGGACAGTTATATCCCAAAGCAAATACTGTTTTTTATGGTAAGGTTATTGACTGTAGATCTTCTAGACTGTTTTAACCGTCTTCATTAAAAGTAATCAACAACACGTCAAATAACAGAGTGCATTCAAATCATAAACTGTAATATTATATACGTATAATTGACAGTGCTTCTGCAAAAATTAGGTAACCTTTATCCAAAAAGTGTAAATCTGAGACACACTGTAGTATAACCTAAGAAGGGATGCATGTGTTATTAAATACAAGTAGAAATTTTTGAGTGGAAAAGTAACAGAAATAGGGTAGGGAGAGAGGTATATAAACAGACAAACAGAGAGATAAAATAAGGAAAGAATAAGAGACATGCAAAAAATCTTAAATTGAAAGAGTAGTGCAAACTTACCAGATGTGATTAGAAAGTTAGACAGACAGATTAAATTCACTTTGGCAAGAAAATGATTTATAATTTTTATTGAAAAGACCATTACTTACATAATAACCACTCTTTTTCTCTTTCTCTCCCTCCGTCCCCCTCCCTCTCACCCACGCTCTATCCCCCTCTCACATTCTCCTCCATCCATTATTGCCTCTCCCTTCTATTATTTTACTATACTCTACTCCTTCTTGTTCACCTACTATCTACTTTACCTCCTACCCTCTATCAAAAGTCACTTTTACCGTTTCCTGTAAACATTTGTCTTCACTTTCTTTTTATTTTCTCAAGAAGAAAAATCAAAATTGAGTGGGTATTTTATGGGGGTTAGAAAGAGACTAAAGATTATGTTTTAAATGTCTGCAATTTGAAAACAGTAAGATGGAGTGAACTAAGAAAGACAAAACAGGCATATGCCTAAAATTTGGAGAACAAAGGCATAAAGCCAAAGAGTGTGGGAATACATCATACTGCGTAACTTATGGAATTGTTGGACATAGAACAGAACAAAATAAGTGGCCAATCTACAGGAAACTGGTGCATGACGAGAGAAAGAAAATGACAAATGTAAGTGGCTGCAGAGGAGGCCAAATAAAACTCTTCGTACTAACTTAGAGGGTATACAGTCTGTCCATGACCTTGCTTATCCATACTTTTGCTTAACAGCAAGGTATTGATGTAATTATTGCGCGTGAACCTAATACGACGCTGGTAACGAATGGTGGATCGATATGACTCTATTTTTCAGTGAAGGAGTGAAATTCAGAGTGATGGGTGTGTATGATTTAAATTAAATAAATGTGACATAATGCACACAGCTGGTACATTTTTCCTATCGTTCTCCTTGAAAATTATAAACATAATGTTGTTCAGATTACAAGACAGAATTAAAAAAAAAAAAGGGCAACAGTAGCTGGAGATATCACTCTTAATCCTCCCAACACGGACCTCCTATAACAGATGCAGGGCAAGACTATTATACTGTGTGGTTATCTGCGCAAACGTACAGATAAAAAGAACCTCCTTTCGAAAAAGGTGACTGAAAGTCATATAATGATATAACTTGTTCATCAATAGAAACAGCTAAGGAGATTAACAACTGCTAAGTATTTTTACTGAAAACATTAGCTTCCTGAAGTAAATCTATTTTGAAATAAAAATAGTTAAAATTGCAAGATGGAAGTTTTAATATAAAAATATTAATCATGCACCAAGAAGTATTTGGAGCTAATGGTAAATTAAGAGTGCAAAGAGTGCAAACAGAAGTAGTCAATTGATACAAGGCCGAGTTTACGATTATCAAACACATTTGATTTACGATTTTAAGATTCTTTGACTGCATTTTGACGAAAAGTGTGGGAGAAAGAACAAAGCAGTATACGTGAGACTGTTACATCGAAGCCAAAGGAATGGGCTGCTCGAGACAGAGAAAACACATAACCAGGCTTGGAAGACTAAATGGGGTAATGACGAAACAGTACTACCTAGAAATATCTATAAATAGCGCAAGAAGGAACTGCTAAAATTAATTGATAACTCTACACCACTGCATTTAAAGGGGGTTATGTAATTAATATTCCCGCCGGGGCCATCTGATTTAGATACGAACGTTCCCCCTCGCAAGAAGATGGCAAACCAGCGAGAGGTATCCAGCCTAGTATAAACCCTCCTCAACTATGAGGAGGCGGCGGATCCGGCGTTAAACTGTAAGTCCCATATACCTGTGAGAGACTCCGTAACACACGCACCACGGGTATATGCGGGGAGGGTACAAACCGGTCGAAAGACTGAACCCAATAATAATAATATGATTAGTAATGATGATATAAGGGTGATGGTTCTAAGACAGTCACAAGAAGCTTGAGACTTCCTATCTATCTTATAAATAGATAAGACTGAGAATATTGTTGTTAGTTCCTCAAGGATTTGTATTAGGACTTTCCTTTGAAAATATTTTTAAGACGCGGTTTTTTTCTGCAACTAGAGTTATTGGAATATGTCAGCACCATTTTTTGTAGGTGACAGCGCTGAGAAGGTGAAAAACTTCACTGGCAAGGAATACTAATCATTGCTTCCAGAGGAGAAATGGGTTTTTGACAAAAAGCGCACCTGAAAATGAGCCTATTATTACTTCCATGTTCCATAAGGAAATGGAAGTATGATGACGGCGAAAAAAATCGTGTTCGAGATAAGGGCTGATTCTGATTGAACTACCCTCAAAGCATGAAGAAAAGTCATTTTTCGAAAAGTGTGTGTGTGTCTGTGTGTTGACTTTTTTTGGCGAACGATAACTGCCGTAAATTCAAACAGAATCAAATAATTTTTTGCATATGTACCTGAGATGTAGAGAACTTAAGGCTTATTGATTTTGGCGAAGATCGGTTAAGGGGAATGGCTAACTACCAGCACCGTTTTATGTTTTAACAAGAGTAAAGTACTAAATTTTGATATTTAAAGTATCCTGAGAAGAAGGTCATAATAATCCACTGTAGAAAGATAGATGAAATATCTATAAATAAAAAGAGTAGTTGAAGGGGAAGGGGTAATTTTCTATAAATTAAAATGATAGTTGTGGCGGGAGGGGATAATTTTTTATATGTGTATTACGTTATCGGCAACAAGAAGTAGTTTGCTGTTAAAATTCCTTCCCGGGCTATTTGACCGTGGTCCAATTTTTTTCTGCAAAACCAGACGTTTCGGCAGTGCCATCGACTACCATCATCAGTAAAACTCGAGTGCGCTAACGTGAGGTGGTATACGTTAGTGACCACAGTATTGTGGTTAAGGCTGAAGCAAGAAGTAGAAAGAAGTAATTTTTATGGAAATATTTCATTTCGAAAATGAATTTAAATTTAAAACTTAGAACATGGAAGTATGGTTCTCCATACCGATATTCATATAGGGAAGAGGATAAGTGATGGCGTCTGTTTCACTTCAGGCTGCACTCAGATATATTTCAAAAGAATAGCGAGGAATCTTCGAGTAACCACAGATGAGGGGGATATCTATGGTCATCATGTAAAGAACGTGGTGCACAAAGCGGAGAGCAGAGTGTCAATACTTAGAAGGATAATGGCTAATATCAGTGACCAAGTAGTAGGAGAGGAGTACTGATGTAATCACTGAATTACGAGTATTTTATTTTGGCCCCCATTAGTGCAAACCGTACTGGATCGTGCGTTACTGAAACGTGATATTAGGCGATTATTTATTGTGATACATTGACACGACAGATTACTTGATTATTACAAGGCGTAATTATGTATAATAGATCATTGTTTTTAGGCAAAATTGTTTCATTAAGTGTACAATACACTGAGCAGATTAAATAAAACTTAGTTTTTAAAATTTTATACCGTATATCTAGAAAATAAAATCATGTATGTAATGACATTAAAAAAAGTGAGATGCCACATATTGCCTAAGCAATGTGGAATGCTTTAATAATATTTTATTAAGTTATCAAATTTTTAAAAAAATGTATACATACTGTGTAAATTTTGTTTTATTTTCTTGAAATATGAATGTGCTGTTATTACAAGATAGCCGGTTGTGTGTGAACATATATTTATTTATATATTTAAATTTAATTTAAAAAGGCTCAACTCTTTCTACATTTTTTTCTTTAAAATAGAATTTATATATAGGCCTATATATGTTTGACTTACTTTCTTGCCTCTTCACAGAATTGTATCTCTCTCTCTCTCTCTCTCTCTCTCACACACACACACACACACGCGCGCGGGCGCGCGCGCGCACACACAACGTTTCAGTTATGTAAAATGTTGAAGGTAAGGACGACCGCGTTAAAGTGGTTGTTAACACCGACAGCAATAACAGGGCGTTAACAAATGTTTACTAACAGGCATAAGCACTTTACGTAAATTACGAACGTGGGGGAACTATAACATCTCTAATCACCATTTGCTGTTTACAAAGACTTCAACCGCATCGTAAAAGTACCTGTTGTTACGTACCGTCCATAGCGTCACCCACCTTAGAGCCTTAGAGCCTTACAGTACTTTTAGTTCTGCATCCTTAACATATAACGATAAAAACATACCTGTCGTGTATTTGATGCGTGGCTGATCAAAGTGAAAAGAAGAAGGAAAAACAACGTACAGAGACATATGAAATCAGCGTGATTATATTCTTTATTGTGTTCCTCATTTTATTCACATATACAGTCTGTATTTATTATAATCAGTAGAATAACTTATTGTATAAAACAATAAATTAAGATATACTTAATCTGGGGGTCCATCGTAGTCGAAGCTATACGAAATATCAATTATAATTGAGACACATAGGATGTAGTCAGTCAATCCCGGCAAATTTGACTAACACTCCCAACAAAGATATTTTTTTTTTCATTTGGTATGGTGACATAAACTTAACGACACGTTGCCACTGAGAACTTGAGTTAGTATGGCAGTACGTTTCGCCCATGCATAAAAGGCGACTGAAATGTTAAAACATAAGCATAAATTATTGTCATATGTATTCACATAGGATCACAGGATCTCAGTACAAGCCGGTATTTTGTGTACGAATAGTCCAAAACTGAAGTATAAACAATAGTTGAAGTTCTGCATAAGAATTATATTCTAAAGTAGGTTGGATTAGAATATTGTTACAATATTTTTTTAAAACTTCAACATTAACGAACAACAAATTTATAATTAACTAGGCATTAATTGATTATGCGGGATCGGAATGAAAATTTACTAAGTTTCATTCATACATTAGTGACTGAATTATTATTAGCTGTAAGTACGGCTTTTCTTAGGAAACTGTTTCATATTTAATGTCCTCTAAATAATTTTATTTTATAATTTTTTCGGTTATTCTTGTTTTGAGTGTTATGTGTTAGTCCGTAACTAATGCGTTATTTGTAACTAATTAGTCTATATTCTCAGAATAACAAAAACGTGATCGTCATATAACTCAAATAATTTTTATCCGTTAACCAATAATGTAATTACCCAAATTCGTCTCTTGTTAAACCAGTTCTTTTACTATCAGGTTTATGATTATTATATAAGCAAAAACTAGTATCTGTCCAGTACTTGCGAATAAATATTGCTTTGATTTATAGCAGCTTTTAGTAACCTCTTTATCGAAGCATTATCGTTTCTAGTGTATCCAAAAATAAGAATTTCAACTTAGCCCCTAATATAGTGGTGTTTAGGACGATCATTTTTACGTAACTCTAAGATCTTATGTATAATGTTGCGTGTGTGCACGCGCGCGCGTATACATACGCGTATGTTAACGTCTTTATTTTTATTTGTATGTGGCTCAGAATTTTTAATCGTAATGAATTAAATGATCCCTTGTCTCATACTCCCTTTATTCACACTGTTAAAAAATGTGAATGTCAAAAAGTAAACGTTTAAAAAATGAATGTTTGTTACAAAGCTGTGTTGTTATGCTCACTATGTGCTATTACTTGATCTGTTCACTCGACACGAATAAACCAATCTCAATGTATACATGTATTTTCTCATTCATGAGCATCATACAATCCAATTACAATTTCTGATTTATGGTTTACTATTTGGAATAGAGTTTTAGCATATCAGCATATGACAATTATTTAACAAAAAAAAAACCTTAACAAAATTTTTCATGAAACAAAATTTAAAACTATAAACTTCATACATGGTGGATAATGTTCGATAAAATATTTCATACATCTGATGATAAAACATAGTTGCTTTATTTAGTCTGGAATTAGGAAGTGTGTAAAACCTTAATTATTTGAACGCAGCCACTGTAATATTCTTAGCTTTATGACAGTTTACGGCTTGCGACGTCGTTGTTGTGTTTAATTTAAGTTTGTGGGCGCGCATATGTTTGCAATAAAAGTGACGCAAGAAATTTTAATACTTTGTCGTCCTTGTTAATGTAAGACAGAGCCCTACGACAGCGGCTTAATGAAACAGATTTTATGATTCCTCTCTGTCAACCCGAAGAAGTAATTTTGTTTTAACATTACCTTCCTACCCTGACGATGTTTAGAAAAGACGGATATATGAAGCATATCAAAATATCATTGCTGTCACAATAGATTTGACACATATTTAATGTTTGATTAATAAAATTGTGGTAGTGGTTATATCACAAACAGAATTAACACTTTTGCACACCACTATAGAAAAGTTATTCCGAAAGCGCTTTCAAGCTTCACAGCTCATTATCAGTTTTTCTATAGTAGTGTGCAACATTTTAATGCTTTTGATATTCTTTCTAAATTCTAATAAATCTTGTTTGTAGTTCATGACAAGACAGGATAGTCTTTGATAAGTATGTTATGGGTAACACCAAGACAGATGTTTTGTGAGCCATCAGTATTTCTTTTAGAACAGACATAAAAAGAATTGTTTTCAAATTTAAAGACTGTTAGATTGTTTTACGTACCGTATGGTTTACATCACTTATAACAGCGTTAAATATTATGCTTTATATATATGCACTACTACACTGGAGAAATATAAAGTAACCTGGATCAAAATTGTAGATAGACGTGTTACTTTAACGCAGAATTTATGCAGTAATGATAAATAAAGATGAATTTGAAAGATGAACCATAATAGTCTAACGCTGGGTTTCTAAGCACTTTGTAGGTAGGCATAAAACGCCACATATGTTGGATAGGCGATCTAAATTGTCATACTGTCAGGTTCAGTTAATACTTTACTTTTCATGTAAAACAAAAATTATTGGAAAGAATCTACTTGTGGTACACCTGGTCAACATATGTACGATGTAAAATTCCTGGGGGCAGGTAGTGACGTTATAAGTATTACACAAAGGAATTAATAACGTTTTTATATTTGCCAAACGTGTCATTTTATTCACTGTTTAACGCAGTATATGGAAAGAGGTAAATCTTTATATGATTTATGTGAATTATATGACCTCTGTATCATACTCTCTTTATTCATACTGCTTAAGAATGTACAAAGAATATACGTTAAAAGAATGATTTTTTTACAAAGCTACTATGTGATGAGTTATTACTTGATCTGTTCTTTCCACACGAATAAACCAATCAAAATACATCCGAGAATTTTCTCATTCATGAGCATCATTCAGACAATAACAATTTCTGATTTATGGTTCACTATTTGGAATAGAGATTCATCATATCAGCATGTCACAAATATGTATTTAACCAAAAAAAAAATTTAAAAATATTAATTTTCTACAAAAAAATATTCAGTATTACTAAATATCTGACATTAACTAAACGTGTCAGAGAAGGAGATGTAGACAGAGGAGTTAGATAAAACGTGAATTCGATTTAATATTCACTGCAGGATAAAAGGGCCAGTTAATTATTTAAGAATGTTCAATGTAAGTAAAAATTTGTTACAATACCAAATTTTAACTTTTGTTTCGTGTGTCTGACATGTTACTGTCGTATTGAGAAAATTGAACACTGATTTCATCATGGAGTATTGGTACATATTGTGAGTGCTATAAAATTTCAATTTCTCCGACATTCGGCAAAGACTATACTATTTTAAAAGTCTGTGAATAGCCATGGCTTAGCAAACTTAGTAAGCCGATAACATATAGAAGACTACATATAAGCGCAGCTTACAACACAGATAAAAATTATTCGTGGTTTTCTAACTTGGGAAAATAAACTAAAAATGTTTTTCCTGTATTACGCTTGGAATAGCGTAGTAAATAATAAAAGTAAATGTTTTTGAAAATACTAAACATTTTGCAAAAAAACTCTAAAATGTGGGTGTAAAAAGTACAAATTGTTTTAAATATCTTAAATAATATGCTTTTTACAAAATTTATCAGTAATAAAAATAATTTATAATAATTGTGCAAAGATTTCCGACAGGCATTCAATTTTAATTTAATAATTATTATCCAATTTAAATGTTTTTAAATTATCTCGTTTTTCTCATTTACAACCCTTATTTACAACGCTGATTCACTCAAAACGCACGAGCCTCATAAATAATAATTTATATATAAGTAAACTTGTTTATTTCTTTCAATTGAGAAGTAGGGTAAACTGGAGAGTTTTGGATAAAATACAGATAAGTTAATCATGTTGGCATATGTTGTGACAACCCGTGATTTATAATAATTGTAAACATAAACATATAAACGTTTTAGTTTAATAATGTGCTTATTCTTCATTAAAATATACAAAATTATAAAATCTATATTTAATTTAAAATAAAAAAAATTATCAAGACGTATTTGTTAAAACGTCTTAATTAGGTGAGTCGTATTCTAGCTTCTAGAATAATTTTTGTTACAAAAATGTATTTATAGAGTTTGTTAGAATAAAAACCTTTAATTCCTGATGAATATAAATCTTAATTTCTTATGTAACAATACCCAAATTAATTCTAAATTATCTCGTCATAAGAGACACATCATTTCAAAGGCAGAATCTTCTCTATGTTTTCTGTTCGAGAGGCAGGACACCGAGTTTTTGAGTGGTCAGAAACTTCTATATTAAGGATGTCGTCCTAAGGCTGGCTTGAAATCTTAGTATTTGTTAAAGTATGTTAATTTCAATGTACTCTTATAATAAAAACTATTCTAATTTTCCCGAATTGTTTCTAATTTAATTGAACTATTATTTACTTTATTGATCGCAAAATACAAACGCATAGAACACAGAATTATCATTCTGGCAAATAAAGAATTATCATTCGTTTTGTGCGGTTTTAAGTGTGGCAAAGAAAGAATATTATCTGAAACAAAACAAAAACTTTGGAAACCAAGGAATTAATTTGGAAACCAGCAAAAAAATGAGGAATAAGGAATGTTTATTCAAGTATGTATTTATTCCGAAGAAACTTATATTTAACTCAGAAAAGTGATCCTGAAAGAAAGGGTCTAAAGATAAATGACGTCATCAAAGTCAAACATCCTTGTTGGAAGAGACACATAGAAACAGAATGTGTGAGATGTGAGAAAGCGAGAGAGAGAGAGAGAGAGAGAGAGAGAGAGAGAGAGAGAGAGAGAGAGAGAGAGAGAGAGAGAGAGAGAGAGAGAGAGAGAGAGAGAGAGAGTGAGAGAGAGAGAGAGACAGACAGACAGAGACAGATAGAGGGGCGGTAGAGAGAGACAGAGACAGACCGACAGATAGACAGAGAGACAGACGGACTGACATATAGACAGGCAGACAGAGGCAAAGACAGAGAAAGAGAGAGGCAGTATTAGAATACTATTTTTTATTAAACCGTCCATGTTACTAACTACTACATGTAAGTACACTCGTACACTTGCAAAACAAATAAGATGCCAAAAAATATATAAAGTATAATATAAAAAAATTTTTAATTAAGAAAATTGTGGTAGTGGTTACAGTCACAAACAGAATGATCACTGTTACACACCACTATAGAAAATTATTCCGATTAGCGCTTTCAAGCTTCACGGCTCATCGTCAGATCGGATATAACAATAATAGGACAAACAAATTCTTCATACCTCCACTTACCCTACCACCGTACACATGTTCGTAAACAGGCTATAAGTTAAATGTCTTTTCTGACTATTATTAACTAGCGAGTTCAGTCACCCATGTCTGTATTGTTACATCTCTTTTTAGTACATTCTGTGTGTGTGTGTGTGTGTGTGTGTGTGTGTGTGTGTGTGTGTGTGTGTGTGTGTGTGTGTGTGTGTGTGTGTGTGTGTGTGTGTGTGTGTGTGTGTGTGTACATTCTTTTCAAAACCTAACGTTGTAAAACCTTTCTCATTTACACTTTTAACTCCAAGTTCCTTTTTGGTATAGTTTTACAATGCGTAATATTGTCAAAACATTCCCTTTTCTTTCTATATTAAACGCAAACAACAACTTAGGTCCCTTCCTATCACCGCCTATGGGCGCGGTCACTCACCCTTATTTCTAAAAGATCCATATATGCAATTTAATTTCTTTCTTATGTTATCTATTCGCTCTTCACCTTTTACTTCTTAATTATATTATAAAATGTTTCTTCATTTTCAAATTTAGTTTTAGTATTCATAAAATTATCTAACCCTTTCTCTCTTTCTTTCAATATTTAAACGCCTCTCTAAGCCTTCTTTCGGCTGTGTTATTCATACTTTTAAAATTTCATAGTATTCTAAAAGATTAAAAAACTTACGGTTCTCTTCTATGAAATGTCTTGCATATAACAAATTTGTTGTTCTATTACCTTCTCCACGTTTGTGGTCAGACAACCTGCACACGAATTTCCGTCCTGTCTCACCTAGGTACACTTTGTTGCATTCTTTACATTTTAATTTATAAACTCAGTTTCTCTGTAATATTGGGATTGTTCTATATTTTTATTTCTTATCTTATCAAATAACGTTTCACATTTTTTAATTGTTATATCTACTCCGAATTTCTTAAAACATTTAAAACTTTTTCTGTTATATGATCCTACGTATGTCAATGATCCTCATAATCTTTTTGTTTTGGTTCTTTTCTAGCTTTTTGCATGTTAATACTTTCCATACCTTTATCTACTATGTTAGTGTTATAGTTATTGTGCTCTACAATTGCCTTTATAAAGAACAATAACCATATTCGTCAATTCCTATGTCCCATTTTCCTAAATCCGCTTTTCCTTCTTGAAACCACCGCTTCCTCGGTCTGCTACGCCTCTAATTTCTCTCTTTATTATAAGCTCTCTCTTACTTCGTTTGTCTCGACCCGTTCCTTCTACACGCTGTAACAAAAAAATTCTTCTGGAATTAATACATTTGACTACGTTTCCTGCTTTGAGTATTCCTGTTTCCAGATTTCGCAGTTGTTCTTCCTCCTTCAGAGTTCCCCTTCTTTTATGGGCCATACATTTTCCTAATTTTTTTTTGTTTAAAGATTTTAAAGTGAAGATATCTGGTGTTTCAAGAGACTAAGGTTTTGATCCGTTACCATTGATTTCATTTAAGTTGACGTCATTAAGAGCTTCACCTTAGTAGGTTGGCACATTTTTTTAATCTCAAGAGCTTTCTCTTTTTATGGTATATATGGTTTCCATCACTTACCCTCATGTTGATTTCTTGTGAATTTGCATTAATCAGATATTGTCCCATATATGTAAAAGTCACTACCTCCCGTACGTAAAACGTGTAATATCCGGTTTTACAATTTTGAATAGAACATCTTAGTTCTGGAAGGCCTACTCTCGTTTTCATATATTTCGATTTTGTTCATTTATTTTCAGGTTCTGATCTCTCAAAGTTTAAAAACAATTCAAATAGATCCGTAAATATAATTAATAATTGAAAATGTTAATTATCAGTGACATTTACACGGATTTAAAGGGTAATTAGTGTAAACCCGTAAACCTGGAATCTGGTTTCATATTTATGTATCTTTCTGTGTATACATATAATTTTATACTTGTCCCCACTAGTTTATTTACTAATAAGATGATTATTTATTAATATTTAATATATGTCATGTAAACTGTTAGAAATTACTTACACTGTAACAGCTTCAAGAAGATCCCATACTTTTGGTGTGGTAAATTTTTATAATAACATGAGAATTATTATAGAAATATTTACTTCTTAATAATATGATGCCATTTTTTAATTTACAAAAATAAAGTATATGTATTACATGTTTTTAACCTTTGTCTCTATTATTTTCAGTTCTAGGGAAAACAAAATTAAAACTTTTCGAATCCTGTATACTAGAATAACTTGTTTCAATCGCATAAAGCTGTTACACGTAATATCCCACGCGCATTGATACAAAGACATTTTATACACGTTAGTACACGAATATAAGCCAGTTTAGCAACAAGAGAATTTCTGTGGTTACTACAATCACCGTACAGTTTCCACCGTTTAGTTAATACACTAGGTGTGCATACTTTATACCAAACTATGTAAGGAAGCTTGACTGCAGCGGTGGCGGTTTCCAGAGACGGCGACCGCATTGTAGAACACTGTCATTAGAAATCGCCTTCTGCCTTCTTACATGAACTATATACACATTTTTGGTTACGGATACACAAAAGCTCTTTTTTACTTAACAAAATGGTTTTAGTGGGTATAATCACGATCAGAAATTACACTGTTGCTCACCATTACAGAAACAATTTCCAGATTAGCGCTTCCAATCTTCAGAGCTCATCATCAGATCGGAAATAACATATTTCTAAAACCTTTTTTGTCGATTATATGACTCATGAAATTTTGTTTGTTTACACGTTACCATTATGTGTTGTGTCCGTTACGGAGGTTTTGTGGTAACCGTTACGGAGGCGTCGTTAACCTTTAGAACTTGGCGCTTAACGACAGTATACTGAAGTTAAATTCCACTCTACTCTGTGTCACATTATGTCAAGTTAAAATCCGCGTGTAGTGTCTAAGAACACGTAACCAAACTACAGACACTCATATATTACCAATACAGACAAATTTCACATAAAAATACTTCTGCCACCTTGTATGATGAAATACAGTTTCATGTACATGCTAGATTTATGGTGGAACTAGTATCGGGAGGGATGTAGCCAGGAGGCACTGATTTACATGATATCGAATGACACGATCATCTTTCAAGACGGCTTCATATTTCATTTTAATCTGACTACGATTAATTAATTTTTTCAAGAACAGTCAATTGAAAAACAGATTCGATAAATGCTCATCAAATTGGTTATAATAAAGAAACAACGTTTAAGGAACCAATGAAACAAATCTACTCTGCAGTACCTAATTGTATTCTATTTTTTTAATCCCTGAGTACAGTGATTTCAAATGTGTAATTTGATCTCACATTTAATAAAGTATAATACTTCCCACCAGAAACATAAATAAAATAGTCAGAAAGTATTTATAGAAAATTGGGAAATAAAAGCCATTGTTTACATAAATAATTAGCTAATGTTTATTTTATTTCAAGTAATAAAGCTGATGTTTTGTATTAAAATAATATATGGCATTGAACGTTTTTGATATTTTTTATGGCGCGAGCGAGTAGATCATATGTCTACATAGCACTGCTGTAAAATATAACAGCCATAAATCTTATTAAAATAATAGAAGTTTATAAAATTTAGAATAGAAGTTAGATCGTAAAAAAGCAGTCTTCAGCCATATTGGATTGGGTGAAATGTCAGACTATAGCGTAATTAGAAAATCCGGTAAATTATTTTAAATAATAAGAAGTAGACTTAATGTTAATCAATATTATGTAAACAACTGTGGTTAATTAATTTAAAATTATATATGAAATAGTGTAAATAATCATAGATTACTAGGTTGAAGTAATTTGTAAGAAATATAAATTTAAATAAAAAAAAGAATTAAAATGTTAATCAAGGGGTCATAAGCATTATGTGAATCTATGTAATATAATAAAATATATGTTATAAAAATTATAAAATGTCAAAATGGTGGAAAAAACTTTTAAAATTTTTCTTAAATAATGTCTTAAAGATAAAAAGCTCTTGGAATGGACAAAATTAAGAATTAATAGTGTAGAAAACAGGCCAAATTTAAGAAGGAGAAGAAGGATGAGAAGAGAAGAAGAAGAAGAAGAAGAAGAAGAAGAAGAAGAAGAAGAAGAAGAAGAAGAAGAAGAAGAAGAAGAAGAAGAAGAAGAAGAAGAAGAAGAAGAAGAAGAAGAAGAAGAAGAAGATAATGTGATGATGATGGTGATCATGAACAACAACAACAAAACCTTTTTCACAACAATGCTATATTTCTTAAAGAACTAAATTTGCTCAAACTTACTTGATGTAAATTTGAATGTTTAACGAGAAAAGATCTAACAAGAAGAGTGCTTCATAATTCTGAAATAAATAAGTAAAAAGTCAATGATAAATGAAAAAAACAATAGTTAAAATTAAATTACAGCGATCTCAGTAATTAAGAAGTGTGACAATGCAGCAGAAGCTGAATACAAAAAGTATAGTCACGACCATAAGGCAAATAATAGTAAGAAAGGATAAACTAACGTAAAATTAAAAAAGAAGTACGAAGTAACGAGTAATACTGTATTTAAACACACACTAATTTGTTTCAGTATCAACAGAATTATAACCCAAATACTGTACACTTACACTTCGCCTTTGTAAAAGGAACATTAGCACTTACATTTTAACTGGAAAAGAAATATAAACTTGGCTTCATAATTTGTGTATGTATTTTCGTAATGGCAGGACAACCTGGTGGGGTGAGCTGGATGTAACCAATCTCATCCAAGCAATTTAAAATAATTAAAGTTGAACCAAATGTTAGTAAACTGTATATTAATATAAGAAAGATTTGTTTGTAAAAAGGTTTTTAATATATCCGTGCAACTTTCCCTGTATATTCGTGCTTGAAAAATACAAAATTAGTTTCGTTGACCATTTTGTTTAATTAATTATAGTAGCACTATAAATAAGTATCTCTTCTCAGCGTTTCAAAAAGAACTTGTCTTTTCTGATGAAATTGGTTGTTGTAGGACAGGGTGTGTGTTTAAGTTTGAAACAGTTTTGTAAGTTTAATATTTTCTGTTCCTTATATAAATGGTTCATTACTAATATACATTACAATATACCTTATGATTATAGGCCTACGGATCCATCGTCCTTAAACAGTGGATTACATAATTTGATAGCAGAGATATTGTTACTGTTATTTTGTGACAGTTTTAATTTTAAAAACGCACTCATATACAACAATTTTACAAACTTGCAATTGTTAGACACTCAATATCGCAAAAAATATGCAAGACACTACTAGGATTGTCAGCACACAATACATCGATTACAAATTATTTTTATACACTGAATCACTGCCAAAAACCCTCAGTAAAACAAAACTCAAAAATAAATGTAAGAGCAAGTTTATTTAATTGAGTCGACAAAAATTAGAGACTTTTTAATAATTTTATCAAATATATTGCAACTTACCGTCTGCGGCTTCCAGAAACAACGTCTTCACAAAGTTGACATGTTTCGGGACACTTGTCCCATCATCAGAACTTAAAATAATCGTGTATGAACACGATTCTAAAAGCGCTCGCTTTTAGACATTTACGTATTTATATTGTTTTAAATTATTTATTTCATGTTGAATTTTAATATTTTAATTAATTGACAAATGTATCAACTTAACTGATACACAATTATTTTAAGTTCTGATGATGGGACAATTGTCCCGAAACATGTCAACTTTGTGAAGACGTTGTTTCTGGAAGCCGCAGGCGGTAAGTTGCAATATATTTGATTGAACAACACGTGGCTTGGTACTAAACATTTGGAATTATTCCTTTTAAACAATAATTTTATCTTCACTGAAATGGCTCTGTATGCAATAAACTAATTTTTAGTACGAAAAAATGTGGGTTATTAATTTTATGAAAAAATATTCACCAAAAAGTATTTCAAATATTCCTCAATCACGATAAAAAACGATTCTTCCATTCTTTTAAAACTGTGAAACCTATTGCTTTTTATATTAATTAAATTAGGCTTAATTAGATATTTAAAATAAATTAAAATATTTATTTAGACATTTACAGATATAAACAAGTGATTTAATTAGAATTAAAGACGATCGTTAAATATTTATAATTCTAGCATTGATCTGGCAAATAAACTTTTAAATAGACGACCAGATTTGCTCGGAACACTCTGTAGTAACCAGAAAATGAATTCCAGAATTCCAAAGAAGTTGTTAATAAAAAATTATAAACAGTAAATAGTTTTACAAGAATAAAGATCTTGGTACCGTCGCGCTCAAGTAGAAGGACAAATTAGATGTTTACAAAAAAAGATAGATAGAGATGGTTGAAGTAGCCAGAAAAGAGGGTCAATAATCTCTGAAGTCAGAAACTGTTGCAGATGTAATAAAGGACTATCAAAAATTGACACTTCAGATGACATGTCATCATATTATGTAAGTAGTTTACTGCAGACCGCCAAATGGTATCATAAAATGTCTGTAGAATTGAGTTGTACAGCGGCTTATTTAAATGCTTTATAATTCAGAACAAAACAAGAAAACTCTAACAATTTTAAGGAAGACATTTTAAGGGAGAAGCCGTTCGGTCACTTTTGAAGAAAAAACTATTCCCATTATGACAGATACCTTATCAACCTTATAAGCATCGACTTGGGGATATTTACAGTCTCCCGGATTTGACAGGAAACCAGTTATCTTCAACAGGGTATTGAAATATTGCAGAGGACGTTACGAAAAGCATCAAAATGGAGAAATAACTAAAATAAAATAAAAAAGTTTTGACATTTTATAAAACTTGTAAAAATAAACATCAATATTTCTTACAACGTCCCCATTCTTACTACAGAAACAACTAAAAATTTTGCCAAAATAAATACCTTTCTTTTATACCTACGGATTAAACATGCTATTAAAAGCGACTTAGTTAAGTACAGGAAAAATAAATTTATTAAAATTTTTTTAGACTGATTTGTTAGAGGACTTGCGGTAGTAAAATTTCATTTATGTAAAGAGACGAAAAAACTTGTATTTCTGGAATTTTAAAATTATTTCCTTATTATTTGCCAAATAAAAATTAATGAAATACCTAAATATTACTTTCACCTACTTTCCATTCATTTTACCTGTAATTAATAAAAAAAAACCCGAATAACAATATTATGATAATAGGGGCGATCAAGCTTATTACAGAGGAAATTTGTGTAGAAGTGAGTGTGTACGTCCGCTGTGGTTGAAAAAGTATGTAAAGTATGTATGTATGTAAAGAAAAGTGTATCAAAGCTGCTTCAGCTAACTTTGTAATTTGTGATAGATAGGCTGTAAAAATTGCTTTACCTGAAGATATAGGCCGTAGCATATCTAATGTTACACGAATATACCGATAACTCATTAAATTCTACAAATGACTGTCAATACACAGATTGATGAGGCAATTGTGAGCACTATCAATTTTGATTACTTCCATGTTCCTTAAGGAAATAGAAGTATGGTGATGGCAAAAAAATCGTGTTCGAGATTATTGCAGATTCTGATTATACTACACTCAAAACATGAAAAAAAGTCATTTTTCGAAAAGTGTCTGTGTGTGTGTTTGTGTTTCTGTCTGCAGATTTTTTTATATGGCAAACGATAACAGCCGCAAATTCAAACAGAATCAAATAATTGTTTGCATACTGCCCTGAATTGTAGAGTTCGCATGACCTGTTGGTTTTGGTAAAGGTCGGTTAAGGGAAAGGAGTAGTTTACCTGCAACGTTTTGTATCAAGGGTAATTTTTTCTATGGCAAACGATAACAGCCGCGAATCAAATAATGTTTTGCATACAGCCCTGTATTGTAGAGTTCTCAAGACCTATTGGTGTTGGTGAAGATCGGTTAAGGCAAAAGGGGTTGTTTACCTGCGACATTTTATGTTTTAACAAGGGTAATTTTTATTTGACGAAAGATAACTGCCGTAAAGTCAAAGAGAATCAAATAATTTTTTGCATACGATCCTGAAATATAGAGATATCAAGGCCTATTGATTTTGGTGAAGATCGGTTAAGGGATAGGTGTAGTTTAACGGCCGCTGTTCATGTTTTAACAAGAGTAATTGTTTCTATGACGAACGATAACTGCCACACATTCAAGCAGAATCAAATATTTTTTTGCATGCATCCCTGAATTGTAGAGGACTGAAGGCCTATTGATTTTGGTGAAGATCGGTTAAGAGAAAGGGGTAGTTTACCGGCAACGTTTTATGTTTTAACGAGAGTAAAGAACTTAATTTTTATAAACAAAGTATCCTGATAAGAAGCTCATAAAAATCCACTGTAGAAACGTAGATGAAATATCTATAAATGAAGAGGCTAGTTGAATGGGGTGGGGGTAATTCTCTATTAATGAAAATTATAGTTTTAAAATTATAGTTGAAGAGGGAGGGGAGAATTTTTTATATGTGTACTACGTTATCGGCAACAAAGAAGTAGTTTTTTGTTAAAAGTCCTTCCCGGGCTGTTTAGCCGTAGTCCAATGTTTTATGCAAAACCAGATGTTTCGGCAATGTCATCGACTGCCATCATCAGTGAAAATCGAGTGCGAAAACGTGAGGTGGTATACGTTAGTGACCACAGTACTGTGGTTAAGGCTGAAGCAATAAGTAGAAAGAAGTATATTCTATGGAAATATTGCATTTCGAATATGATTTTAAATAAAAATCTTAGAACATGGAAGTCATGTATGGTTCTCCATACCGATATTTTAAGTTAGTCGTTGATGTTAAAAAAGTTCTTCTGTCACTACGTGATAAAATGTGTCCGACTAGATGTGTAGAGTGAATTAAAAGTTCCTTCAGGAGGTGAAGTCATATAAGAAATTTGACCGTAAAAGAGAAGGAGAGGGAGACTACAAAAAAAAGGGAAGAGGTTACATTTGGTGAACATGAAAGACAGAGATATAACGCATAGACAGAGCACGCGTTAGAGAACTTTAATTATAAAAGCGGAATATTGAAAGTTTAGGTATAAGAAAGGAAAGAAAAATGAAATCTGCGTAAGAAAAGAAAGTGTTAGTCAAGTCTGTTACCAAGATACGTATGTAATATCAACCACACACACGCACGCGTCACAGACGCGCGCGCGGGGGGCCTTTTTTCAAAGAAGCTACATCAGTTCTCTCTGATTAAGCGCTATTAACGTCTGATTAACGTCTTGCTGCATCTCACTGCCTACATCCGTGTTACATTCTAGGTTTCTATCCATCCCTTCCTATCTATATTGTTACAAAAATTTATCCCCAAAAAAACTACTGCACTACAACAATATATACTGTCTAAAATGAAAGCGTTTTGCAAAATCATGATAAATTATAAATATTAATATCGAAGATGAGTGGTGTTGGTTATTATGTGTGTATGTGTGTGTGTGTGTGTTTTGTGATTGATGATGTAGACGAAATACATCGTGTTATGAATTATTAATGTCCTAGCAATGACATGTGAATTACTTTACCAGCTGTTACGAATGATAAGCAAAGTTTTATATATTTTTTTATTCACAGGATAAACTGTCAGAAAGATTGATAAACTGTGAACGTTAGTGTAAGCGTCACTGTACATCTCTGGAGATATTCTCATTTCCATTTTTGTTTGTTCAATTTATTAAATTAATCTATTAATAATTTGTATGTATTTCAGGAAACGATTAATATGGACCGACATTATTTCTTATGTAAAGTATACACTGTCTCATTTGAAATGATGAGAGTAATAACAAAAACAAGTCAACATTGTTAAGATTATTGTTATTATTAGCCGGGCTGTCAGGCCGTGGTCGACTGTTATTATAGACAGACGTTTCGACCCCACCATTGGAGACCATCTGCAGTGTCGGAAGAAAGTCAAATTATGTTAGTCTCTACCTCAGAATTGGGGTGAATTGCGGACACTTTCCCAAAAGTTTTTCCGACACTGCAGATGGCCTCCGATGGTGGAACCAAATTGTCTGTCTATGATAACAGTCGGCCACGGCCAAACAGCCCGGCCAATAATAACAATAATTTCAACAATGCTGACGTCGACCGTGAAAGCTTAAGGGGTTGCATAAAAACAATATAAACACTTTTCAAACTTTAACACTTTTATTTACAGGAATTAAAATTATTATTTTCTGTAATAGTACTGCATGTAGCTCTTATCAGCATACTTAACATTTACACTGATAACATCTTTCAAACTCTAATAAAATAATTTTGAAACACTTCATGTTATTTGTGCGAAATAACATTTATTGAATTTCAAGTCTTCAATATCAAATATCTATTGACCTTCATCTGAACACCAAATGAACAGGTATGTCGTATTTTGCTTATACAAATGCCTCTAAGATCTTAAAGATATAGTTTTCTCAAATCTCATTGTTTTTACCCATAAACCTTAACTATTTTGTTATATTACATGAACCCGAGACTCCATGATCCCTCCAGTTCGTTTTTTATATCGTACTGTGAGGGGATGTTCTTCAATTTCTAACACTAACCACTAGCTTGGTTTGTACCTCTGAGTCGTACCTGAATAAAGTTTGTAGAAACTGTATTCCTGCTGCCTACAAAGAACTCAGTGTTATATATCCCGATATTCACTATACGGAGTATTACAGTATATTAACATGGGCATAACCAATATTTTATTAAAGCACATTTCCTTCCAGTTTATTTTTATAATTGTTACATGATTTTGTGATTTTATATGTATATGTGCAATAATGTTCCATGGTAGAATACACTTTATTTTACACAATGTTATCAGATTATGTTTACTGGATATAAACCTTAGGAAAATTATACCTACAAATACAAACACAATATTATAAACACCACTGTCAAAAGTTAGAATTTGCAAAAATTGTCGACTCGAGTGCACAGTGTAGTGATAATATAGTTTACTTAAATTGTATATAAAAAGTACGTCCAACACAAAACGTTGTTCTTTATTTTAGAATAGTAAACTATGGTAATTGAATCAGAGTTATCTGTAGACAGTAATGAGAAAATGAGTGGAGACGGATTTACAAAAGGTTTTAACCTAACGCAGTTGAGAAGACCAATATTCTCGTATGGAAAAAGGAAAAATCTATATTAAAAAATAACTCAAGAATAAGAGAAATGTAATGACAAACATCAACGGTGGAAAACATCAGCGCCATATTACGTAGTACACGGGCTGACAGAAATCAAAATATTCTGTACGAGACTTCGCTGCAATTAAACGTATTTTCTTCATTGAATCAGAGATTTATGGCTAAAGAAAAATATGAAAATACTGAAAGCCACAAAAATAAATTGTCTAGTTACAGCTTTGAGACTTAAACGATTACAGGATATACAGGATTAAACGATATATTGGCCTACAAGGTGGAAGAATATGTATCCATAAAACTTATTTTTTATTAAGTAGAGGAAAAATATTTTGTAAACTTTGTTAAATAATAAGAGCGCAGCAAAAAAAAATAAAATAAATACAGTCATAGAGAACATGTAAATATACTGGCGAAACACACTTTCAAATACAAACCAAAGGAAGATGATTTGTACGAAGACCTAAAACATGATGACCAAATGCTTGAAGACAAAACAGCCAAACGCCTAAATCATAAAGCGGTAAGATAAATATTATGAGGGAATACATTTCCTTCAAAATTGTGAACTGAAGACTTTATAAATACTAATACATATTAAAAAGAAATCTGCGTTAATTAAAAAGAAAACAGATGGACAAAAATGAAAATTGATTAACAATTAGAATCTGTGAATGGTGGATCATTCGAAGCTCAAAGCCTAATAAATATCTTAAGTTTGTTAATGTGGAAAAAGTTTCTGTATTCAGTCATAAATAGTAAAAAGAGTTTTAAGAGAAATACGTAGAAGCTGGCTGTTAATTAACCAATATATCTAGGATGAAAGTACAGGCGGAATTTCGGTTAAGCCGCTCCTTGTTACACAGTTAGGTATCATTCTGAAACAAATAAAGGCTATATTTACTAAATAAAGCCTAATTTGTTGGTTCAGCGTTAGTACCTTTAGATTGCTGGTCAAAAGTAAATTCTTTTATTACTTATCCAAAAATAACTATTTTATTTAATGCTAGAAACATTTCGGTAATGAATATTTCAATGTAGCAATAGAAACTCTAAAAAGTCGCGTATGTGGATACGTAACATTAGTTTCTTGCCAAGTTTAAATCGTTCAAACAAAATTATTAGCATCGTTAAAACAATGTGAGATACAGAGCAGGATTAGTTTGCCACACCCGCCAACTGTGTAACACTATACAACTTACCTCTAAGTAATCCATAATAAATTTGTGCCCAAGAGAAACGTTACTGTGGCTGCCAAGGTGATCACACAGCCAAGGTTAAAAATTTGGCTAATCGATAGCAAAAGCTGTTAACAAATATGTTTAACTTTATCAGTGCCTAGTGTTGTATTTTGTTAACTTCTGTGGAATATCAAAGTGTAATATGCTCTCGATAGCTAGGTAATCCTAACACACACACACGCGCGCTCGCGCGCACCCCGAGGACACGTGTGTGTCCGGATACTATTAGTTTACTGTTGTCTTTCAATGATCATATTGTAGACATAGTACATTTATTTTGATATTTACTTACACGTTCGGAGGTGTTGCTATACTAAGGGAAAGGAGAAGTGGTAGAAAATTTGAGTAAGCCTACTCTCACACCGGCTGACATGCATGCTCGAATCTAAAACTCGCCCTGTTATAAACTATAATGGTTTTGTACACGTCTACGTACATGTGTGTGTGTGTGTGTGTGTGTGTGTGTGTGTGTGTGTAAATCTCTTTATACTTAGTCTTGCCTGAGCAAATACTAGCCATTTATATGCAGCGCACACAAAACTCACAGATGAACAACATTACATTACAAAAATACATTTAATTATTAGTTTATTACAACATATAATGTTTTTGTAATAAAAATAATAATAAGAGTAAATAAAATTAATGTAAATAATGTTATATTAAAAAATTTATTTTTGTATACTGCTTTCTTTTGAATATATTAGTATGTATGTGAAACGGTTGTATGTTACTAGTTGAGTATGGTGAACGCATGTGTGATGTAAATTGAGTTAAACATTTATTTCAAAATGTGTTTCATGCATTCGCGTATGTAAGTTACAATGTATAAATGTAAATGCAATTTACATTTGTGGAGCCCCACCTTCTTTGGGAGCCATTACCTACAATGTGCAATTAATTAAATTGTGAATTATTGAATAATTACTTTAATTATTTATAGATTAACAAATGATATTCTTCATTAGCCTTGCGATTGGTACCGCCATTTACATTGATATCAGTTAACAATTAATATTGTGAATACAATCAAATCACTTAGCAACAAGACTCTTAGAAAATTACTTTATGTTTTGAAAGATTAATTTAACATGTGGGATATCTGTAATAATGAACGCATGTGTAAAATCAACGTAAATAGCTAATTTATTATTCGTTCATAAATTATAATCATACATATAAAAACGTCGTTGCACCTGTAAATACATACATATTAAAAAAAAACAAGTTGTAGTTTTTTATATACGCTGAAAAAGACATACATACATAAATCATAGAATACAACAAATTCAAATACTAATTATTGATGCGTTCATTAATCCCAGATAGTCTTTGTTAACATATTCGTTACTTATAACTTTTAACTCTAATTGTATTCATTATATTTATTTATAACTTCCCAGGGTAGGAATTCTTTGAAAGAATCAGGTCAGTAGTAGTTACTTAAAATAATAAATTAATAAGGCTTACTTGAGATTTTAGAATATCCATTTAATGTCCAGCGATGTCCGGTTCTTGTGGTGATGAAGACAGAAAGACACATCTTGTTGACTGCCGTCGATAGCACGAACACTTGTATACACCCACGATAACTCGCGTCGAAATTGAGTTGTGTAAATAAGTAATTGATTTTGTGTTAGTTTGAATAATTCATTCTAAAATAAGTGTTGTATGTTCCTTTTGCAACATTAATGTTTATGTCCGTTTGTCACTTAATTCACTTTCTATCAGTGTATATATGATTAGATTAGTTCGTTCAAATATTTCATGTTCTATTATGTTTAATGTGATTTAGTAGCACTGACTAATTGTAAGTTCGTCTATTTTGTACAATACACTAGTAATGATATTTGTACGTGTCGAGATTGTATTGTTTACTTTGATTGATTAATACATGAGTCCGTTAAATCGCACTTTGAATTCCACTATTAGAAAATCACTAAGTCCGAATATTATGACATGACGATGTCACTAAGTCTATTAATTTATATGAAACTGAACACAGTAATACCGCGTCGAAATAATCGTTCACAAATTGTAATCAAACTCATACTGATATTAGGCTTGATACTAAGACTGAGAAATACCGATTGGTACAAAATATACTGATCATGAAATTTACTGAGATATACTGACTTGAAAGTTTAAAATATACTAGTCGCAAAATTGTAATATACTATCTTCCACAAATTAAGATCTACTAGCTTGAAAATTTATATATACTAGCCACATGAAGTTTAAAATATACTAGCCGCGTCTCTGTGTTAGACACATAGTTTTATCAGCTTGTCCCTACTCAAATTTTGTCTTCTGGACTGTCCACGCCTTTCCTTACTTGTGATAGGTCAGCTCATAGTTTTCTCGGAATATTTCGTCCCACTACACCGGGGTTTTTTGGTTTCTATCTCCTGACACGCTTTGGCTTTTGGTTGCTATAGGAACTGTCCTCTCCACCGGTGTTCTTCGCAAGAGTTGTACTCTGATAGGTTGTCAGACATCCCCAGATTTGTCCTGTTCGAACGTTGACCTATTTCGCAGAATTTCTAGCTATTAAGCGCCTGTCGATCACTCTTTTGTGTGGATATACGCTGTGTTTTTCTAAGTTGCCTTCATCTGTTCCTTAGGTCCTTCCGAAGTATTGTTCTCTCTTACACCCCTTTTTGTAACTATTAATAATTCTTAACATATGTTGGCTGGTGAAGCCACCCTCACTTTCTAATCGTAAATTGCGTCTGTCACTTAGACGTTACCTCCAGCTGTGTAGCTTGGCTAGAGTCCTGTCTATTATCCACTTCATATATTGTCTCTTAAAGTGCTGTACGTACATTCCTTTGTAAACATCTTGTCCCCTTTTTTGCAGTACCTCGAATTCTGACGTAACCTGACTGAACGTATGCCTTAATTCTCAGTACACGTATGAGTGTCCTCGCTTGCTTTGTGTCGACTGTAGTGGGTAATAATTTTTAGCTAAACTTTCCCCGTCATCTCGTACATCCATTTTCTATAGTTGAGTAGAACTTAACGTCTTCCTATTGTCTAGTTAGCGACGCTGTTCTGACATCTTCACATTAAGTTTTATTTATTGCATCGACTAGAAGTCGTTGACACAACTTCGTGTGAACAAAATCCGTCGAGGAGAAAATTTGAAATTTTTTTAAATTTTTGCTCGTTATAGTGTCCTCAATTTTGATTTGATGATGTGACCTTAGGGAACAATTCAAATCCAAATTCGGCGCCCTGTATGTCGCCTCACCATGTTCATCTTCCTCCGGGAGGGATATAACATGTTAACCTACTTTTCATGTCTTGTATTACAATTGGTGTACCCCCTTTTAGTTTTAATTGCATCTACGAATTTATTGCTAACTATCTGGAATGGTTGAACGCATTTAACATCATCGTATTTACATATTGATTACGTATAAGTACCTTATCTCTAATCACAAAACAAATCATAAATTCAATGGATGGTATGTACATTAATTAACCAAATAATTCTTTTACCTTCTAGAATACTATCCATGCAATATAATATCAAAACAAATCAATATTAAATTCAATAGATTTAATGTAACGCTTTACATATAACTAAAGAAAATCTCCTACAAAATATATCTTATGCAGTATTAATAATCCTACCAATAATTTGTTCTGAAATTTTAATTATAATTAGATTGATGACTAACATATCCGTTACGTTAGTTTTATCTATATTCACATTGTTTTATCATCTATATACATACACATAATTTTGTTTGATAACGAGTTATTTGCTTCGTTCTAACATCAATTCATTTTAACAAGATTTATTTGCAATATATTTTATTAATTCAATACCACTTACTTACTTTTAAGTGTCCTTTTTTTTTTTTACTTTGTTTCAATAATTTACTGCTATTCAAACAAGTTGTCGTAACTAAAATGTTCTTTGTATTCACTACAATAATTCATGAAGAATGTCAATCAAAATATTGACTCACACTTATTATCTAACATATCATCAGTGATCTTATAACTAAGTAGGTTCTTAAGTTACAATTGACATTTAGATTACTTATTTTTTTTCTTTATTGATTAAGCCAGCTTGAATGAGATAAGCGCGTCATTAATCCTAACGTAGATGACTTATCTCCCTCAACTAACTCATTAAGACATGTTCTACCACTTTCTCCTTTTTTCATATCATATTCTGTTCTCTGGCTCGTGACACTTCTTCATTTGCCTCACATTGAATTTTTCTCAGATCTTGCTTTCGTCATCGCAGTCGACGAGCTGGTATGTAGCATCCCCAAGAACTCGATGTACCTTGTATGGCCCACAGTATAGTTCACAAAATTTATCAATCGCGTCTGACTGATAATAGGTACTTATTAAAACCTTTTCACCAATCTGGAACTTAGTAGTGATTTTGGATTCATTACACAACTTAGCTTGCTTTTCCCTCTCCTCTTTCAGCTTAACAAATATTTGGTTGTGGTCAGCTCCTTTAACTTGAAGTATGTTTTTGTCTAGTTATTTTTCCCAAACTCTCGTGGGTTTTTTGCCGAGATGTGCCTCATAGGGTGTTACCTCTATAGTCTCGTGGTGGTACGTCTCGTTAATGCAACTTTCGATTATAGATACATAACGCGACCACTTAGTATGCTGGTCACACACGAAGATCCTGAATAAATTTCCGAGCTGTCTATTCAGCCAGATTCGCACATGGGTTTCTAATTGCGGTGTATCTTGGTTGAATGTTTAACTCATTTAAGCCGTTCACCCATTTTTTTGATGTGAACTGTGTCGCATTGTCAGTGAGAATCATTTTGGGACTCCCAAACTCTTCACAATACTGGTGTACCCGCCTTAATGTGGCAGCGGTCGTTGCCCTCCTAAGTGTAAACAGTCGTACGTATTTTGTGAAATTGTCTACAGTAACGAACAAATATCTTACCCCAGCGGACGAGACGGGTAGCGGTCCAAAATAGTCCGCGCTCACTAGGTCACCCCTACCTAACGGGACAATAGCTTTTGTTCCGCCGAACAAGACCTTGTTACCTGCGTCTTTGCATTTTTGACACACGTCGCACGTCCTTACGTAATTCTTCACTTTCTTCAACATTCTGTCTATGGTAAAATGTTTTTGTAACATTTTTGTACATTTCTTCGATCCCAGGTGTCCATACATCCTGTGTATTTCGGCGATTACTTCTCCGGATACACTGTTCGGTACGTACAGTTTCCATTCCATCTTACGTAGTCTATATAATTTCTCGTTAACATATCTATAAAATTTACCTACTTCCTTATCTAAACATTCTTCATTTATCTTATCTATAATAGTCCTAAGTTTACTATCTTCAAGTTGATATTTCCCAATATCCATAGCTATTTTGCTTACTTTTCTATACATCTTGATTATTATGTGATTAATTAAATATTCGCACGTATTATCGCTCATTTCTTCTAACGTGGCGTCTCCTGGGTTTCTGCTTAGAAGATCGGCAACAATGTTGTCTTTGCCCTTGCAATGGACGATATCGAACATGTACTCTTTGATACTTAAAATCCAGCGTGTTATTCGTGAATTATTTAAATGGCATTTGTTCATAAAGGTCAATGCCTTATTATCCGTGATAACGGTTAGAGGTTGCCCTAATATATATATGCGGAATTTTTCGAGACATCTCACAATACTCAAGAGCTTCTTTTCAGTGGTGTAGTAATTTCTTTCTGCACCCTTGAATGTTTTGCTAGTAAATGCTATAACTCCGATTTTACCTTCCTCGTCCAGTTGATATAGCTGTCCGCCATATGCAAAGTTGCTGGCGTAGCACTGCATGTAGTATCGTTGGTTTATTCGAGGAAACTTTTGGTTTATACAAGATCACTGTTTCTACAAATAGTTCTTTAACTTGTTGGAAACATTTGTTTAGTTCCGGTGTCCATGTGAATCTATGTCCTTTTCTTAATAATTCAAGTAACGGTCTGGTTGTTTCGGCGTATTTATCCGTAAAGCGGTTGTAAAAATTTGTTAGGCCCAAGAAACCCTTTAGTTGCTTTTGGTTTCGAGGTGTTGGAAACTTCATAATTTCGTCAATCTTCTCATCCGTCGCCTGTATTCCTTGTGTAGTTAGACGATATCCAAGGTATGCAATTTCTTGCCTAAAAAATTGTGACTTATCTAAATTGATAGTCAAATTCGCTTTTCTTAAGTTAGTCAACAATAAATCCAAATGTGATAAATGTGTTTCTAGATCTCCGGAATAACATAAGCAATCGTCTACGTAAATGATGGTGTTTTTCTTAACTTCTTCCTCCAATACTGTGTCCAATCCCCTGGTTAGTGCAGCAGAACTGGTACTCAGTCGAAACGGCGTAACTGTGAAGCGATAACATTTGCCTTCATACATAAAAGCGGTGAAATTCCGGCACTCTGGCTTCAGTGGTACTTGCCAGAAACTACTTGTTAAGTCTACGGTGGATAAATACTTCATTTCACTACATCTAGCTAAAATATCGTTTATCGGTGAGGCTCCCTCATAGTCCGGAATCGTCACGCTGTTCACCTTCCTCGCATCCAGACATAATCGTAATCTTCCATCTTTCTTAATAACAGTAACGAGTGGGTTGATGTAGGCGCTGTTGCATCGCTCAATGACCCCATACCGTAACATTCGACTTATCTCATCATCCACCTTCCCTTTATATGCCAATGGGACAAGCCATCCTCTCTGGAAGTACGGTGTCCGGTCTGTGACTTGGAACTCGTGAACGTATCCTTCGATCCTTCCGGGGCACTCCCTGAATAAACTTTTATTTCTTACGAGAATTTCTCTTAACCTCATCAATATTCTTTTATCTCCGCAGTCAATGCTCTCCACCTTCTTATCTATGTTTCACATGACATCTTCGTCTTCTTCTATGTCCACCACCTCCATATGCATAATTGGCACTGTGCACGCTGCTTCGTCAGCCTTTCCTTTTAATTCGATGACCCCTTTTCCCATGTCAATGAGACAACCTGCTTCCTTGAGAAAACTAATTCCTAAAATACATGGTTTTATCAGGTCTGGTATAGTGAGGAACACACATTCATTTTTACTCCCATCGATATCTATGTCACATAATATCTGCTTCCTTATTAATTTTGATTTACTGCCTACCGCGCTAATTATTAAAGTACTGGTCGTAGGTAAAATTTCATAAGGTGCTATGTTTTGCTTATTTTCATTGAACCAAGATTCCGATAATCCATTGATAACGCTTCCCGTATCAAGCAGAGCTTGTACCGTAATATTGTTGTTAAATTTCATCGTTAATTATGGACATTTTATTATTCGCTGGACAATCTCCTCGTCATCATGGCATAACAATTCGTTTCTTAAGTCAGGTAGTATTACATTAGTTTGATAACCATCCGTATTCTTGGCTATCTCCTTTACTGTATAATGAATTTTTTTTCTTCTTGGCGAGCCGCTTTGGGTTCATTGCTCGAAGTCGAAGCGCCTTTATTGACAAACTCTATTGTATTCACTGGTCGCCTCTCCCCAGTGCGGTGCTGTTGTGTGTTTACGGGCGGTCTCTCACACCAAGCCTTCTTCTGCGTTCCAGTCGTTTTGTTTGTAAAACTTTCACTCTCCTTGTATGAATTTCTCTCCTCGTTCGTTGTTACATAACTCGACTCTCTGTTATTTCTTGGAAGAAATTGTGTATATTCTATAATTAAAGACTCAAAGTTTGGAATTGTTGTAATTCCTCTCGTGATAACAGCGAGCTGGATCTCACCCCCAAAATGACGTGCGATCTTCCGGATCAACTGTCGATCTGTCAAAGTAGGTGATAATTGTCTACTTTCCAATAATATGCGCTCTATATATTGGATCGCATTAATTGGACCACGCCAATCAAATCTCCCATATTCAAGATGATCCCGTATGCTGTCTTGCCGTTCTTGTCCCCAGTATTTTTGCGAGAACGCTTTTTAAATTCTTCAAAATTGGATATTTGGCTTCGTATGGCTCTCCACCATATTCCGTCGTCTAATTCTAAATGTCTACCTATCCACTTAATATTATCAGTGGGGTAGTATAGTTCCTGTACCTCGGACAGCTCCTTAAGAAATTCCATGGGGAATCTGTCAGTACCGTTATATTTGAGGTCGTTGTGGTTAGGTCCATTAATGCGGTTCATCGTGCCACACTCACCTTCTATTAATTGTCTCTGTAGTCTCTCTTGGTTCTCCTTTACTTTTGTTAAATGGTATTTCAATTCTTCTATTCGCGCCGTCTTTTCTTTTGTGGTTTCGTCCAACTTCTGTTCCGTTGAACGCTGTCTCTCGTCGACTTCTTCCAATTTCTGCATCATGTTGTTGTTTGTTTCACCTTGTTCTTGTTGTTTCTGCCGTATGGTATCATGTATTTCGGCATTTAACACTTCATGCTTCTTATTAGCGTCTTTGACGTGAGCATCAAATTTATTATGAATCTTTTTAACAGTTGTTTGGGTATTGTGGATCGCTAACATCCATTCTTGGCGATCGGTTTCTCGTGCTTCCTGTATCTCTTCGTATTTCTTGTTCGCATCTTCTCTCAACTCTCTTACTATATCACCTTGTTTCTTTTGTAATGCATTGATTTTACCTTCCCAGGCCTGCTGGTATTCTCGTATCTCGGACCGTATCTGCGTGAGCTGTTCCGCTGACTGCCGTTTCATCTCTTCCTTATGCTGGTCCAGCTTTTCGCTAATTGATCTACAATTTTCTTTAATTAATTGATTACTTTCTTCTTGCTTCTCTAGCTTTTCGCTAATTAATCTGTTACTTTCTTCTTGTTTTCTGCTTCTTTCTTCTTGTTTCTCGCTCTGTTGTGGGATGAAATCCATCAACATTTGTAGACTCACGTCTTCTGGTTTTGACGTTTGTCCTCGCGCCCTTTCCTCTTGACTCCCTACAGGGCTATTTGGGTCGCTAGGTGTGGTGTAATCTTCAGTGTTTACCATATCTAACTGGTTGTTAATGTCGAATTCTACGCTATCGGAATTGCTTGCCATCATTGCTTTCCTACGCGTAATCATTCAAACTGACTTATGATACTAATACTTCTTTTTTTTCTTATTTTATAATGCTACTTTGTCTACTTCTACTACTGCCTGATCTTTGCCAAACTTGTACGTATCAATTACTTTTATTACTACGTATCATGCTGTGCGGCTGGGCGCCATTATACAATACATAAATGTAAATGCAATTTACATTTGTGGAGCCCCACCTTCTTTGGGAGCCATTAACTACAATGTGCAATTAATTAAATTGTGAATTATTGAATAATTACTTTAATTATTTATAGATTAACAAATGATATTCTTCATTAGCCTTGCGATTGGTACCGCCATTTACATTGATATCAGTTAACAATTAATATTGTGAATATAATCAAATCACTTAGCAACAAGACTCTTAGAAAATTACTTTATGTTTTCAAAGATTAATTTAACATGTGGGATATCTGTAATAATGAACGCATGTGTAAAATCAACGTAAATAGCTAATTTATTATTCGTTCATAAATTATAATCATACATATAAAAACGTCGTTGCACCTGTAAATACATACATATTAAAAAAAAACAAGTTGTAGTTTTTTATATACGCTGAAAAAGACATACATACATAAATCATGGAATACAACAAATTCAAATACTAATTATTGATGCGTTCATTAATCCCAGATAGTCTTTGTTAACATATTCGTTATTTATAACTTTTAACTCTAATTGTATTCATTATATTTATTTATAACTTCCCAGGGTAGGAATTCTTTGAAAGAATCAGGTCAGTAGTAGTTACTTAAAATAATAAATTAATAAGGCTTACTTGAGATTTTAGAATATCCATTTAGTGTCCAGCGATGTCCGGTCCTTGTGGTGATGAAGACAGAAAGACACATCTTGTTGACTGCCGTCGATAGCACGAACACTTGTATACACCCACGATAACTCGCGTCGAAATTGAGTTGTGTAAATAAGTAATGGATTTTGTGTTAGTTTGAATAATTCATTCTAAAATAAGTGTTGTATGTTCATTTTGCAACATTAATGTTTATGTCCGTTCGTCACTTAATTCACTTTCTAACAGTGTATATATGATTAGATTAGTTCGTTCAAATATTTCATGTTCTATTATGTTTAATGTGATTTAGTAGCACTGACTAATTGTAAGTTCGTCTATTTTGTACAATACACTAGTAATGATATTTGTACGTGTCGAGATTGTATTGTTTACTTTGATTGATTAATACATGAGTCCGTTAAATCGCACTTTGAATTCCACTATTAGAAAATCACTAAGTCCGAATATTATGACATGACGATGTCACTAAGTCTATTAATTTATATGAAACTGAACACAGTAATACCGCGTCGAAATAATCGATCACAAATTGTAATCAAACTCATACTGATATTAGCCTTGATACTAAGACTGAGAAATACCGATTGGTACAAAATATACTGATCATGAAATGTACTGAGATATACTGACTTGAAAGTTTAAAATATACTAGTCGCAAAATTGTAATAAACTATCTTCCACAAATTAAGATCTACTAGCTTGAAAATTTAGATATACTAGCCACATGAAGTTTAAAATATACTAGCCGCGTCTCTGTGTTAGACACATAGTTTTATCAGCTTGTCCCTACTCAAATTTTGTCTTCTGGACTGTCCACGCCTTTTCTTACTTGTGATAGGTCAGCTCATAGTTTTCTCGGAATATTTCGTCCCACTACACCGTGGTTTTTTGGTTTCTATCTCCTGATACGCTTTGGCTTTTGGTTGCTATAGGAACTGTCCTCTCCACCGGTGTTCTTCGCAAGAGTTGTACTCTGATAGGTTGTCAGACATCCCCAGATTTGTTCTGTTCGAACGTTGACCTATTTCGCAGAATTTCTAGCTATTAAGCGCCTGTCGATCACTCTTTTGTGTGGATATACGCTGTGTGTTTTTCTAAGTTGCCTTCATCTGTTCTTGGGTCCTTCCGAAGTATTGTCCTCTCTTACACCCCTTTTTGTAACTATTAATAATTCTTGATATATGTTGGCTGGTGAAGCCACCCTGACTTTCTAATCGTAAATTGCGTCTGTCACTTAGACGTTACCTCCAGCTGTGTAGCTTGGCTAGAGTCCTGTCTATTATCCACTTCATACATTGTCTCTTAAAGTGCTGTACGTACATTCCTTTGTAAACATCTTGTCCCCTTTTTTGCAGTACCTCGTATTCTGACGTAACCTGACTGAACGTATGCCTTAATTCTCAGTACACGTATGAGTGTCCTCGCTTGCTTTGTGTCGACTGTAGTGGGTAATAATTTTTAGCTAAACTTTCCCCGTCATCTCGTACATCTAATTTCTATAGTTGAGTAGAACTTAACGTCTTCCTATTGTCTTGTTAGCGACGCTGTTCTGACATCTTCACATAAAGTTTTATTTATTGCATCGACTAGAAGTCGTTGACACAACTTCGTGTGAACAAAATCCGTCGAGGAGAAAATGTGAAAATTTTTAAAATTTTTGTTCGTTATAGTGTCCTCAATTTTGATTTGATGATGCGACCTTAGGGGACAATTCAAATCCAAGTTCTGCGCCCTGTATGTCGCCTCACCATGTTCATCTTCCTCCGGGAGGGATATAACATGTTAACCTACATTTCATGTCTTGTATTACAATTGGTGTACCCCCTTTTAGTTTTAATTGCATCTACGAATTTATTGCTAACTATCTGGAATGGTTGAACGCATTTAACATCATCGTATTTACATATTGATTACGTATAAGTACCTTATCTCTAATCACAAAACAAATCATAAATTCAATGGATGGTATGTACATTAATTAACCAAATATTTCTTTTACCTTCTAGAATACTATCCATGCAATATAATATCAAAACAAATCAATATTAAATTCAATAGATTTAATGTAACGCTTTACATATAACTAAAGAAAATCTCCTACAAAATATATCTTATGCAGTATAAATAATCCTACCAATAATTTGTTCTGAAAATTTTAATTATAATTAGATTGATGACTAACATATCCGTTACGTTAGTTTTATCTATATTCATATTGTTTGATCGCCTATATACATACACATAATTTTGTTTGATAACGAGTTATTTGCTTCGTTCTAACATCAATTCATTTTAACAAGATTTATTTGCAATATATTTTATTAATTCAATACCTCTTACTTACTTTTAAGTGTCCTTTTTTTTCACTTTGTTTCAATAATTTACTGCTATTCAAACAAGTTGTCGTAACTAAAATGTTCTTTGTATTCACTACAATAATTCATGAAGAATGTCAATCAAAATATTGACTCACACTTATTATCTAACATATCATCAGTGATCTTATAACTAAGTAGGTTCTTAAGTTACAATTGACATTTAGATTACTTATTTTTTTTCTTTATTGATTAAGCCAGCTTGAATGAGATAAGCGCGTCATTAATCCTAACGTAGATGACTTATCTCCCTCAACTAACTCATTAAGACATGTTCTACCACTTTCTCCTTTTTTCATATCATATTCTGTTCTCTGGCTCGTGATACTTGTTCATTTGCCTCACATTGAATTTTTCTCAGATCTTGCTTTCGTCATCGCAGTCGACGAGCTGGTATGTAGCATCCCCAAGAACTCGATGTACCTTGTATGGCCCACAGTATAGTTCACAAAATTTATCAATCGCGTCTGACTGATAATAGGTACTTATTAAAACCTTTTCACCAATCTGGAACTTAGTAGTGATTTTGGATTCATTACACAACTTAGCTTGCTTTTCCCTCTCCTCTTTCAGCTTAACAAATATTTGGTTGTGGTCAGCTCCTTTAACTTGAAGTATGTTTTTGTCTAGTTATTTTTCCCAAACTCTCGTGGGTTTTTTGCCGAGATGTGCCTCATAGGGTGTTACCTCTATAGTCTCGTGGTGGTACGTCTCGTTAATGCAACTTTCGATTATAGATACATAACGCGACCACTTAGTATGCTGGTCACACACGAAGATCCTGAATAAATTTCCGAGCTGTCTATTCAGCCAGATTCGCACATGGGTTTCTAATTGCGGTGTATCTTGGTTGAATGTTTAACTCATTTAAGCCGTTCACCCATTTTTTTGATGTGAACTGTGTCGCATTGTCAGTGAGAATCATTTTGGGACTCCCAAACTCTTCACAATACTGGTGTACCCGCCTTAATGTGGCAGCGGTCGTTGCCCTCCTAAGTGTAAACAGTCGTACGTATTTTGTGAAATTGTCTACAGTAACGAACAAATATCTTACCCCAGCGGACGAGACGGGTAGCGGTCCAAAATAGTCCGCGCTCACTAGGTCACCCCTACCTAACGGGACAATAGCTTTTGTTCCGCCGAACAAGACCTTGTTACCTGCGTCTTTGCATTTTTGACACACGTCGCACGTCCTTACGTAATTCTTCACTTTCTTCAACATTCTGTCTATGGTAAAATGTTTTTGTAACATTTTTGTACATTTCTTCGATCCCAGGTGTCCATACATCCTGTGTATTTCGGCGATTACTTCTCCGGATACACTGTTCGGTACGTACAGTTTCCATTCCATCTTACGTAGTCTATATAATTTCTCGTTAACATATCTATAAAATTTACCTACTTCCTTATCTAAACATTCTTCATTTATCTTATCTATAATAGTCCTAAGTTTACTATCTTCAAGTTGATATTTCCCAATATCCATAACTATTTTGCTTACTTTTCTATACATCTTGATTATTATGTGATTAATTAAATATTCGCACGTATTATCGCTCATTTCTTCTAACGTGGCGTCTCCTGGGTTTCTGCTTAGAAGATCGGCAACAATGTTGTCTTTGCCCTTGCAATGGACGATATCGAACATGTACTCTTTGATACTTAAAATCCAGCGTGTTATTCGTGAATTATTTAAATGGCATTTGTTCATAAAGGTCAATGCCTTATTATCCGTGATAACGGTTAGAGGTTGCCCTAATATATATATGCGGAATTTTTCGAGACATCTCACAATACTCAAGAGCTTCTTTTCAGTGGTGTAGTAATTTCTTTCTGCACCCTTGAATGTTTTGCTAGTAAATGCTATAACTCCGATTTTACCTTCCTCGTCCAGTTGATATAGCTGTCCGCCATATGCAAAGTTGCTGGCGTAGCACTGCATGTAGTATCGTTGGTTTATTCGAGGAAACTTTTGGTTTATACAAGATCACTGTTTCTACAAATAGTTCTTTAACTTGTTGGAAACATTTGTTTAGTTCCGGTGTCCATGTGAATCTATGTCCTTTTCTTAATAATTCAAGTAACGGTCTGGTTGTTTCGGCGTATTTATCCGTAAAGCGGTTGTAAAAATTTGTTAGGCCCAAGAAACCCTTTAGTTGCTTTTGGTTTCGAGGTGTTGGAAACTTCATAATTTCGTCAATCTTCTCATCCGTCGCCTGTATTCCTTGTGTAGTTAGACGATATCCAAGGTATGCAATTTCTTGCCTAAAAAATTGTGACTTATCTAAATTGATAGTCAAATTCGCTTTTCTTAAGTTAGTCAACAATAAATCCAAATGTGATAAATGTGTTTCTAGATCTCCGGAATAACATAAGCAATCGTCTACGTAAATGATGGTGTTTTTCTTAACTTCTTCCTCCAATACTGTGTCCAATCCCCTGGTTAGTGCAGCAGAACTGGTACTCAGTCGAAACGGCGTAACTGTGAAGCGATAACATTTGCCTTCATACATAAAAGCGGTGAAATTCCGGCACTCTGGCTTCAGTGGTACTTGCCAGAAACTACTTGTTAAGTCTACGGTGGATAAATACTTCATTTCACTACATCTAGCTAAAATATCGTTTATCGGTGAGGCTCCCTCATAGTCCGGAATCGTCACGCTGTTCACCTTCCTCGCATCCAGACATAATCGTAATCTTCCATCTTTCTTAATAACAGTAACGAGTGGGTTGATGTAGGCGCTGTTGCATCGCTCAATGACCCCATACCGTAACATTCGACTTATCTCATCATCCACCTTCCCTTTATATGCCAATGGGACAAGCCATCCTCTCTGGAAGTACGGTGTCCGGTCTGTGACTTGGAACTCGTGAACGTATCCTTCGATCCTTCCGGGGCACTCCCTGAATAAACTTTTATTTCTTACGAGAATTTCTCTTAACCTCATCAATATTCTTTTATCTCCGCAGTCAATGCTCTCCACCTTCTTATCTATGTTTCACATGACATCTTCGTCTTCTTCTATGTCCACCACCTCCATATGCATAATTGGCACTGTGCACGCTGCTTCGTCAGCCTTTCCTTTTAATTCGATGACCCCTTTTCCCATGTCAATGAGACAACCTGCTTCCTTGAGAAAACTAATTCCTAAAATACATGGTTTTATCAGGTCTGGTATAGTGAGGAACACACATTCATTTTTACTCCCATCGATATCTATGTCACATAATATCTGCTTCCTTATTAATTTTGATTTACTGCCTACCGCGCTAATTATTAAAGTACTGGTCGTAGGTAAAATTTCATAAGGTGCTATGTTTTGCTTATTTTCATTGAACCAAGATTCCGATAATCCATTGATAACGCTTCCCGTATCAAGCAGAGCTTGTACCGTAATATTGTTGTTAAATTTCATCGTTAATTATGGACATTTTATTATTCGCTGGACAATCTCCTCGTCATCATGGCATAACAATTCGTTTCTTAAGTCAGGTAGTATTACATTAGTTTGATAACCATCCGTATTCTTGGCTATCTCCTTTACTGTATAATGAATTTTTTTTCTTCTTGGCGAGCCGCTTTGGGTTCATTGCTCGAAGTCGAAGCGCCTTTATTGACAAACTCTATTGTATTCACTGGTCGCCTCTCCCCAGTGCGGTGCTGTTGTGTGTTTACGGGCGGTCTCTCACACCAAGCCTTCTTCTGCGTTCCAGTCGTTTTGTTTGTAAAACTTTCACTCTCCTTGTATGAATTTCTCTCCTCGTTCGTTGTTACATAACTCGACTCTCTGTTATTTCTTGGAAGAAATTGTGTATATTCTATAATTAAAGACTCAAAGTTTGGAATTGTTGTAATTCCTCTCGTGATAACAGCGAGCTGGATCTCACCCCCAAAATGACGTGCGATCTTCCGGATCAACTGTCGATCTGTCAAAGTAGGTGATAATTGTCTACTTTCCAATAATATGCGCTCTATATATTGGATCGCATTAATTGGACCACGCCAATCAAATCTCCCATATTCAAGATGATCCCGTATGCTGTCTTGCCGTTCTTGTCCCCAGTATTTTTGCGAGAACGCTTTTTAAATTCTTCAAAATTGGATATTTGGCTTCGTATGGCTCTCCACCATATTCCGTCGTCTAATTCTAAATGTCTACCTATCCACTTAATATTATCAGTGGGGTAGTATAGTTCCTGTACCTCGGACAGCTCCTTAAGAAATTCCATGGGGAATCTGTCAGTACCGTTATATTTGAGGTCGTTGTGGTTAGGTCCATTAATGCGGTTCATCGTGCCACACTCACCTTCTATTAATTGTCTCTGTAGTCTCTCTTGGTTCTCCTTTACTTTTGTTAAATGGTATTTCAATTCTTCTATTCGCGCCGTCTTTTCTTTTGTGGTTTCGTCCAACTTCTGTTCCGTTGAACGCTGTCTCTCGTCGACTTCTTCCAATTTCTGCATCATGTTGTTGTTTGTTTCACCTTGTTCTTGTTGTTTCTGCCGTATGGTATCATGTATTTCGGCATTTAACACTTCATGCTTCTTATTAGCGTCTTTGACGTGAGCATCAAATTTATTATGAATCTTTTTAACAGTTGTTTGGGTATTGTGGATCGCTAACATCCATTCTTGGCGATCGGTTTCTCGTGCTTCCTGTATCTCTTCGTATTTCTTGTTCGCATCTTCTCTCAACTCTCTTACTATATCACCTTGTTTCTTTTGTAATGCATTGATTTTACCTTCCCAGGCCTGCTGGTATTCTCGTATCTCGGACCGTATCTGCGTGAGCTGTTCCGCTGACTGCCGTTTCATCTCTTCCTTATGCTGGTCCAGCTTTTCGCTAATTGATCTACAATTTTCTTTAATTAATTGATTACTTTCTTCTTGCTTCTCTAGCTTTTCGCTAATTAATCTGTTACTTTCTTCTTGTTTTCTGCTTCTTTCTTCTTGTTTCTCGCTCTGTTGTGGGATGAAATCCATCAACATTTGTAGACTCACGTCTTCTGGTTTTGACGTTTGTCCTCGCGCCCTTTCCTCTTGACTCCCTACAGGGCTATTTGGGTCGCTAGGTGTGGTGTAATCTTCAGTGTTTACCATATCTAACTGGTTGTTAATGTCGAATTCTACGCTATCGGAATTGCTTGCCATCATTGCTTTCCTACGCGTAATCATTCAAACTGACTTATGATACTAATACTTCTTTTTTTTCTTATTTTATAATGCTACTTTGTCTACTTCTACTACTGCCTGATCTTTGCCAAACTTGTACGTATCAATTACTTTTATTACTACGTATCATGCTGTGCGGCTGGGCGCCATTATACAATACATAAATGTAAATGCAATTTACATTTGTGGAGCCCCACCTTCTTTGGGAGCCATTAACTACAATGTGCAATTAATTAAATTGTGAATTATTGAATAATTACTTTAATTATTTATAGATTAACAAATGATATTCTTCATTAGCCTTGCGATTGGTACCGCCATTTACATTGATATCAGTTAACAATTAATATTGTGAATATAATCAAATCACTTAGCAACAAGACTCTTAGAAAATTACTTTATGTTTTCAAAGATTAATTTAACATGTGGGATATCTGTAATAATGAACGCATGTGTAAAATCAACGTAAATAGCTAATTTATTATTCGTTCATAAATTATAATCATACATATAAAAACGTCGTTGCACCTGTAAATACATACATATTAAAAAAAAACAAGTTGTAGTTTTTTATATACGCTGAAAAAGACATACATACATAAATCATGGAATACAACAAATTCAAATACTAATTATTGATGCGTTCATTAATCCCAGATAGTCTTTGTTAACATATTCGTTATTTATAACTTTTAACTCTAATTGTATTCATTATATTTATTTATAACTTCCCAGGGTAGGAATTCTTTGAAAGAATCAGGTCAGTAGTAGTTACTTAAAATAATAAATTAATAAGGCTTACTTGAGATTTTAGAATATCCATTTAGTGTCCAGCGATGTCCGGTCCTTGTGGTGATGAAGACAGAAAGACACATCTTGTTGACTGCCGTCGATAGCACGAACACTTGTATACACCCACGATAACTCGCGTCGAAATTGAGTTGTGTAAATAAGTAATGGATTTTGTGTTAGTTTGAATAATTCATTCTAAAATAAGTGTTGTATGTTCATTTTGCAACATTAATGTTTATGTCCGTTCGTCACTTAATTCACTTTCTAACAGTGTATATATGATTAGATTAGTTCGTTCAAATATTTCATGTTCTATTATGTTTAATGTGATTTAGTAGCACTGACTAATTGTAAGTTCGTCTATTTTGTACAATACACTAGTAATGATATTTGTACGTGTCGAGATTGTATTGTTTACTTTGATTGATTAATACATGAGTCCGTTAAATCGCACTTTGAATTCCACTATTAGAAAATCACTAAGTCCGAATATTATGACATGACGATGTCACTAAGTCTATTAATTTATATGAAACTGAACACAGTAATACCGCGTCGAAATAATCGATCACAAATTGTAATCAAACTCATACTGATATTAGCCTTGATACTAAGACTGAGAAATACCGATTGGTACAAAATATACTGATCATGAAATGTACTGAGATATACTGACTTGAAAGTTTAAAATATACTAGTCGCAAAATTGTAATAAACTATCTTCCACAAATTAAGATCTACTAGCTTGAAAATTTAGATATACTAGCCACATGAAGTTTAAAATATACTAGCCGCGTCTCTGTGTTAGACACATAGTTTTATCAGCTTGTCCCTACTCAAATTTTGTCTTCTGGACTGTCCACGCCTTTTCTTACTTGTGATAGGTCAGCTCATAGTTTTCTCGGAATATTTCGTCCCACTACACCGTGGTTTTTTGGTTTCTATCTCCTGATACGCTTTGGCTTTTGGTTGCTATAGGAACTGTCCTCTCCACCGGTGTTCTTCGCAAGAGTTGTACTCTGATAGGTTGTCAGACATCCCCAGATTTGTTCTGTTCGAACGTTGACCTATTTCGCAGAATTTCTAGCTATTAAGCGCCTGTCGATCACTCTTTTGTGTGGATATACGCTGTGTGTTTTTCTAAGTTGCCTTCATCTGTTCTTGGGTCCTTCCGAAGTATTGTCCTCTCTTACACCCCTTTTTGTAACTATTAATAATTCTTGATATATGTTGGCTGGTGAAGCCACCCTGACTTTCTAATCGTAAATTGCGTCTGTCACTTAGACGTTACCTCCAGCTGTGTAGCTTGGCTAGAGTCCTGTCTATTATCCACTTCATACATTGTCTCTTAAAGTGCTGTACGTACATTCCTTTGTAAACATCTTGTCCCCTTTTTTGCAGTACCTCGTATTCTGACGTAACCTGACTGAACGTATGCCTTAATTCTCAGTACACGTGTGAGTGTCCTCGCCTGCTATGTGTCGACTGTTGTGGTTAATAATTTTTAGCTAAACTTCCCCTGTCATCTCGTACATCCAATTTCTATAGTTGAGTAGAACTTAACGTCTTCCTATTGTCTTGTTAGCGACGCTGTTCTGACATCTTCACATTAAGTTTTATTTATTGCATCGACTAGAAGTCGTTGAAACAACTTCGTGTGAACAAAATCCGCCGAGGAGGAAATTTGAAAATTTTAAATATTTGCTCGTTATAAAGTATATATATTTACATGTGTATTATAGAATATTACGTCTCTAATATAAGTATTCGAGAATACAACCATCGCTGGCATCACACAACGATTGTAATATATTATTTTTAAATATAAAGCAGTTATACTTTTTGCTTCGATTTCCTAGACTTGTATTATTTATTATTGCATCTGTATATTCATGTAGATTTCAATACATCCGCCCGTGACTATAAATTTGTAAGCCCAGTTTTCCCTTACTTTACATTTACAAAGTTAGGTATAAACATTACAAATATTTTATCCACGAGAGATAAAGAATAACACGTCACTCTCTGTTACCCCTTCTTTCACTTCTGGCAGTGCCCATCCATTTCGTATGCCAGCGTATTACAACCCATGATGTTGTACAAAGTGGAATGATGTGAATTCAACTGAACTCTGCATACAGTATATGTTTTGATTGGTACATCTTTAGCACATGCTGTCGTCAATTCTGAAGTACCATAATTCCTTGTTGCGAGGCGTTGCTGATTCAGTAGGCAGTGTCAACTTTTCCCGAGTGTACTTATGGTGAAAAATTTTCAAAAGTACAAATTGCATAATCTATTAAGCAAAGAATTGATTCAATGTGTGGTTTTAAAATATGCGCAGTATGTATAACGCCAAATATTCAACATTACTAACGAATGTTAGCCAGATATTGATGAAATGCTTACTTTCCTGAGGACTGTGTAATTGAACGCACGAACAACGATGCCAGCGAAGACTAATAGACCAGCGGTGACTTGGGCAACTACAAAAGGTGGCAAAACAGAGTAAAAAACAGAAAGAAGATTTCATGGTGCAACAGGTTTTTGACTGACAGTACTCTGAAAGAAACAATATATTTCTTATGTATGTACTCCTGTATCACTTTAAAATTTAGGCATTCCCATTTTTAAAAAATCATGCTTTGGTAATTAAATTATTTTTTATTTTTCATTTGTAAATTTTCTTCTCATTTTAAATAATTAATCGTGTTGCTCAAATATTATATTTAACCCTATCAATAGTTTTTAATTTGTATAAATCTTTATTTAGAATTGTTACAACACACGTAGGCCTACATATGTTATCTTTCTGAAATGGCAAAACCATGTAGAAGTGTATTCAGAAAGTTTAAAGATCTGTTGCGTTGACGTGTATTCTCGTCAATTTTCCATTCATTCTCAAAGATAAGTATTTTTAAGTTTATCTGATATCTTCTATTTGATACGTCAGACCGTTATTATTACATGTAAACAAGAAGTCCAAAATAGTTGAAAGGGATATCGCGTGACAGACGATAACACGTTATTACAAATGATTTCGTATCCACCGTAACAACGAGTAATTTGATCTTAATGTATTGAACACTGGTTTACAACAACATTGCACAAACTGTTTTGTTCATTTTATAAGCTGTTCGTACATTCAACGCATTTTGTTTACCTGTCCACCTTCTGTTGACATACTTTCAGTGAATAATTCACAACATGGTTTAATGGTTTAGGCACAAAATAGTCTAGTCGATACCACTTCGTAATGACCCCACAGATCGAAGATAACAATCATTTTTATATTTCCATTCGGATTCGTGTTTTTATTTCGCGATTGGCAGGGGAGACTGAACTACTCCTGTTGAGAGGATTCGAGTTTGTACGGGTATTGTGTGCATTGTTTTTATGCTTAAGCACTGTGAGCGTTTATGAAATTTTAAGAGTTTTCTGATTTTTGTTTCGTGAGAAATGTTGATAAACAGAAAGTATTTGAATAGGAGTTTCTTGTTGAGGTTTAGCAATAATTAACATATTTACAGATTATTCTGATAGAGCACACAAAAAAAGAAAATAAATGAAACAGACATGACATTAAATGTAATTATTATTAATTATAATAAATATATATTGTTATATATGCAATTTATTGTCCTAAAGTAAATAAATGTAAGTGAGGCACGTAATTATTAAGAATGGAATAAAATTTGATTATACAAGCATGCGGTGAGAGAGACACGCAAGCAAACACAACAGAGAGAGACAGAGAGACAAACAGACAGACAGAGGAAGGGACTGAATTCATAACTTTTGTTTTTTTTTCTAGTAAACAGAAAATATTTTAATTCTTAATGATATCCCCATTTCTTACTTCTTCGCGCAAAGAGCGGACATCCAGGGCCAGTAGAACTCTCTATCCACTTTCCCAATTGTTAATTCTGTTGGTTTCTTTAATGGCACCCAAGCTTTACTGCCATACAGTACACGCGATTATCTTAGGCACATATATAACAATATCGTGAAAAGCATTTGCTTTCACATGGATGTAAGTTAACCTGAAAATGACGTAACTGCTGAAACGTGTACAGAAATATTAAAGTGTTCACAAATAGCTGGCTAATCACATGTCCAGTACAGTAGCTGCGTGTATAATATATGTATTGGTGTTACCTGTATTTGTAATAAATATCGTGTACCGACCTCAGTTGTAATGTATTGTAAATTTTTGTAATCGTAATAAGATTCTTTTTAATAAACGCAAAGTGACTGTTGATAAAACAGATTTTTTTAAAGTTATAATTTAAAAAAATATATCTAGAATACAACTAACCTACAAATTTGTTAAATAGATATAGGCCTATAACTTAGTGGTTTTAAAATATCGTAAATAACTAATTTTAAAAATAATTGCAACGAGTGTGTTAAATAACAGATTTTTTAAAATTATAATATAAAAATGTCTATTAAAATTTGACTAAACTAAACCTTTTTTAAATGGCTATGTGATTTTAAATATATTTTTATAGATCAGTAATATTGTAATGAACAATGAATTTAAGTATGGAACAGCGAACGCATGCAAGTATGAGAGTAAGTAAATTTGGGGTTTAAGAAAATTTTGTAGGCTACTTATATATAACAATAACGTGATGTGCTTTAAAATAAAAATTTTTGGTATGAGTAACAAATGGTAAATTTATTTGTAAAATAAAAAAGTAGGTAAAAAATATTACAAAAACAAAGTATATTATATATGAAAAATACAAAATATTCTAGATATACTAAAAAAAGGGGAAATATGGTTTTTTAAAGCTATTCATGTGCAATATTAAAGTTCTGTATTGTATCCGGTACTTGTCAATATGAGTTTTATTGTCGCCATCCGTTATCGTAACATTAGAATTAAGATGTACGGTATTCAGAACATTTTGCAAACAACATTACAAGTGTGGCGTGGATTTTCCGGTGCCAAGAAAATCATTAAATAGCTTTTTGTCTTAACTCTGAGAAAAGCTACACAAAGTATTCCGTACACAAAGACGGATGTTTACACGTTGACGCGGACTTACTTACTCGGATATTTGACCTTGAGCCTTGTACACGCTCACAACGAATGCTGATCTAACAGAAACTGAAGACGTTGTATTATAGATCCAGTTAATTTTGTTTTAGTGTAGCGTGATTCTTCGAGTGTGATCTTATCGGCTAGAATTTTCTACAGTTATAATTGTTGCCTTGATGATGTTCAAAAGTTCGGTTACATTCAACCTTGTCCATTTCAAAATCCTTCTGACGCATTTGTCTCGCATAACGATTGTGTTTCCCTATTTAACTTTAATTCACATGTTGGAAAATAGGCAATATCACAAGAGTCAAAAAATTCTTAAGTAAATTGATGTGCTCTGTCTGGTTGATCTTTAATGCAAAATACGTTAATGGTTATGTTTAATGGTTAATGGTTACGTTAATGGAAAATACGCAAGATAGTAGATGTACGGTTATTGGGAAAATACCGAACGAATTTTTCCACCTGAGAGTGGAACCACGCTGGTGTAACTGATCGTAGGCGTGGATAAAAATCCGAAAACAACCTAAGGTATCCAATGTTTCGTCGCGTAATCAATAATTGATACTAATTATTAGTACTTTCCGATTTCGTACTTTAGTATAATTCTGAAATTCAGACCTAGCCCAGTGGCTTTCTTAAACCCCAAAACCTAAAGATTCAGTATCATCAAAATCATAGACCGATTTCCGAAAAATTTGACATACATACATTTTGTTTTAATAGTATAGGATTAATAAGATGTACTACAAAGATTTAAAAATTGAAGACTTTTCAAGTAGCATTAGCGTATCAGTTTTGTAAGTTTCCAAAGCTTGTTTTTCGCAAAATAGTTGGCCTACTTATAAAACTTTTGCGTATCTATTAGCATATCTAGCTTGTAGTATTTATCATACTTACTTGACCGATCCAGAAAAATACAAATATCTTTTATTAATAGAATTTAGTTTTATATTTAAAATTATTAAGTATTGTTGTAATTATAATTATAACACAAATGAATATTATATTCTCTCAGCATAAGTAGTAATTAAAATAATTTTTATAAATATATAAATAGTGCTACATTGTACTTTAAAAAGTTCTGCAAATACGTTGGCCTATTTTGGTTAGCTGACGAGGATGTGTTTAAGTTACCTAAGGGAAAAATTTCATTGTCTCGATGTCTAGTACGCGTATTATATTTTCTGCCTGATAAAATTAAACAATCATCTGATATAGCAAATACCAATAATACTCAACTCAATTTAATGTTACTAAGTATAATATGATATTATTAGAGATTTAATACTTAACTGCTAATTATCTTATGTAACGAAGTAATAAAGTTTGCTTCAAAATTGACGTTTATAAACATATCCATATGATCAGGAAATATTCTACACGTTGAACACTTAAGTCTAGTCGTAAACATGCGACAACACAGAATTGCTCTCTACAGCTGGCACTAAGGAATGCATACACACATTCTCTGTCTGCCTCCCCTCCACTCTCTCACTATTTCTGTCTGTCTGTCTATCTATCTACCTTCCTGTCTGTCCCTCTCTCTCTCACTCTCTCACTCTCTCTCTCACTCTCTCTCTCTCTCACTCTCTCTCTCACTCTCTCTCTCTCTCTCTCTCTCTCTCTCTCTCTCTCTCTCTCTCTCTCTCTCTCTCTCTCTCTCTCTCTCTCACTTTCCAAAGTCTCACACGTTGCTTTTGTATAAAAATACTTATTCAGCGCACGACAGACATGCGACAGTTCTCTATTAAATACTGTTTGGCGTGACATTCGGCAATTTACTGTCATTCTGTTTGAAAGTACTGCTGATATGTGATTTTTGTTTGATTCCATTTCACTGTCTCGCTCTCCTCTTGATCTTTCTGTTTCACTGTCTTCCAGCTCAGTAGTGTGCGTTATATTACATGCTGACACAAACTATTGCAGCTAGAATTTGGGCTTTAACTCCTGTCTCAGTTGCACTTAGCAGGGATGTTCTCTGTCACAACACTATAATAAACACTATTATTATGTTGAATTCGAAAAATTTATTTCAATACCATGAGATAGGTAAGTTTGGTAGATTAAAAATTAGCTTCTTCCTCAAAATAAACTTTCAAGATTTTATTACATCTTGAAATAAAGTGAAAAGTTGATTACCATGTTCGTTCGGTCGAAAAAGTAAGCAAGTACCGTTTTCAATTTTCAGAGACTGGTCAATAATCTGACTCTCAAGTGTGGATACAAGTTATGGCAAACCAAACGGTGTAGTCTACAGTAAAAAATAAATAGTCAGCAAGACGTTTTTCTCGCAAGTAGTCAAACAGTGTCTTGCAAATTGGTGTAGGTGTACAGCGTAACTCAGAACTAACGATACACTCGGGAAAATGTTTGTTAATGTAGAAAAACACGTAAGTGATTACAAATACATATAGAATAGCATAATAGCATATCACAGTATTATGGCTGGATAAATGTTATATAATTGTGTCTATACTTTGTAGATATAGACAAAGTCACAAATTCTCTAGTCTGGCTTGGAGAGAGATAAAATGATTTGTAACATTATTAAGTAATTTACATGACTGTCAAAACTTTGTACTATTCTATTCCGTGTACAATAAAGTTTTGTTTCTATAATGAAGAGTCTTTTTTACTCACTGAAATAAGAAATGCTTCTCGAATTTTCTTTAGAGCATAAACCAGAGTGTATTTTGTAGATTATTTTTATTCGATACTGATTATAAGTTTACATATATTGGTGATGAAAATTGAAGTGTAACAGTTTTCTTCATAATAACACTTATGTCATTGAAAGGCGAATCGACACGGCTTTCCCTCACGCGAAGCTGTAGGGTATACGGGGGAAGTGCTTACGAAGAATGAATGACTGGTAATGATCATTAACAGGCTGCTTTAAAGAGAACATATTTTGTCTTAAATCCACCTCAAGACATTAAATTCTTATAGGTTTTTAATTTTAAGGTGTTTAGAAAAATCATCTTTTGTCCACGAAGGACATAGGATACTCGGTTTTACATCGTGCACCAAGCTAAAATTATTGTATATGCTATGTTTTGTTTATCGACTACGTTAGTTACAAAAATAGTCAGTTATAGAAACACGTAAAAGTTTTTATAATTGCACAATGTGACTCATATCGAAAATTACTTAATCAATAACGTAAGTGACCCTTTAACGTTATTTTGAATGTTCATCCTCTTCTTTCACAGCACTTAATGAATATTAATACTACACTTTCACATGTGAAACTTACTTTGTTTATTTTCCTCGTACGACGTTTCAGCGTGATGTTATACTGAATGTCCGGAACTTTTAACAGTTAGTAATTCACTTTAACTAGTACCTATCTGGAATAATGGTTAAGGTATTAATATACAAATGCAAGGGTTTCTCGAGCCAACTCAAGAGCATGTAACAAAGTAATAAAGAACAATTTCCCTGATTAAAATAGTAAGCACAATATCACTAATAGTATACACGATATACATCTGCCCTACACCTCCAGTATACATAACACAGTGCCACGGTAGGAGGAAAAATAATAACGAATGTATTTCGAAAAAACAAGTTGGAATTAAACAATTTTATTAAAAATAAAACTTTATTTAATATAAGTTTGATGTCTTTACTAGTCTTAAAATTGTCAATTTGTTTTTGAAAAAGGGGAGTAACCCAAAGCTTATGTTTGGAATAGACAAGGGTTCGTATGTAACCATAGTGCCTGAATATGTTAGCTCATTCTAACGGATAATTGAACTCGAAGGTCTGCCAGGCTAGTCACTGCTGGTAAGCACAAATCTGCGGACTGCTTTATCAGCACTGTCGCCGTTTTGTCTGACGTCGTGATTATTAACTGAATACTCCGTGACATGTTACCCACTTACGTTGTCAATTTTGTAGATCGCTTTGTAAGCACATTTTATACAAATGTATGTGAATGTATGGGAAGATGGAAATGTAAGATCTTACTCAGTTTAAAACCAACTTGTAAGATCTTACACAGTTTAAAAGTAAATTTTTGTTGAAGTTAAGTTGCACTGAAGAACTCAAGTACGGATTGTAAAGAAAATGTGGCAGTCAAAGTGAAATTTGTCTGTAAATAGGAAAGAATTAAGAGTTTTGAGAGAAATTTACGGAAGAGATATTGGTGTATACAATTTTATGTCTTTGTATTGACGTTTATACATTAAATATGCGTTGAATATGTAATAAAAAGAAGTAAAGGAACATGAAGGCGTAGAAAGAACAGAAGGGGAATAAAAACGGTCACTTCTGATGAGAATTAATTTTCCGGCTATTATTTTGTATGAGGTCTTATGAACTTAACAATAACTGCAAGTAATCTATCATATAACGCGTAGTACCGACAAAATTAATCAACTAATGTGTTTGTAATGATTAATTGTTGCGTGCTGTTAATTTATGTGATAAATTATTCAAATTTAATTTTTCCGTTATATCTAAGTGCGCTGTTAAATAGGTTTTTGCAAAATTCTCCAAGTAAACACAAAAATTAATGATAACAAACGTCTTACTTAAGCTTTGTGGCTATGTTGACGGATTCGCGACCAAATATTTAATTATTTCTGCTCCCGTGTGTGAATAGTGTGCTACTGGTTTTTGCATAAATACACAGAATATGTTCTTGCTCTCACGCAGGACAACACTGTCGTGGATACGTTTTACCCTAACAAAGTATTATAGGAACAAATATATCTATTTCAAGGTATTAAGTATGAAACGACTACTCTGAAAACTGCTATACTATAGACTACTTTCATCATACAATACAGATTTGTGAACGGAGCACTGAGTTCTTTATTTTAACGTAACAAAAATCTAGTTAAATCCCATAAGAAGAGTAATGCATTGTATGAATTCACCTTACCGGTTGCAGCAGTTATAAGATCAAGTATTTTACTTTTTTCTATGAACATTTGTTCCAAATTAAGATTTCTGACTGAGCCATGATGATAGATATTAAGGAAAGTAATTTCTACCGCGTTCTGTAGCAATAGAAATTATAAAAATAAAAATTACTGCCATTGGGTTGAAAGACTTCTTTTGCAATTCTGTACATTGTTAACCTACTTCAGTGCATTATTAGTAGTACAACAGGAATTAGTTTAGAGCATACGCAACGTGAATCCATACGCGCATTTTGTAATGAAACGTTCTTGTTTGAAAAGTGTCCTGTCACTTTTTGTCGTTTTCCTCTATGTGAGTTCTGTTTATTTTTTGATCCAATAACATGATGTCACTGCATCTTGTACAACCTTCAAGGTTCTCAACTTACATTAAACAAATTTGCCGCGATGAATCCAATTTTTATGACGGATTTATTAAGTTGTATTTATTTGTTATGCATGTTAGCAATGAATATTGTACTGATATATATTTTTAATTCATTATATTGATTTTGTTTTTATTTACAATCTATAAGTTGAAATTTATTTTACACCTCTCGTTGGGAGCGCTATTATTGGTGCTGCTTCCTTTTTTACAAATATAATATTTCTATATCGCTCTAAGAATTTTTGAAAGAAGAATATTGAGACAGATATTTGGACCGGTGAAGGAAGGGAATATGTATAGGATCCGAAGTAACAGTGAGATAAATGAACCGAAATAACAATGAAATAACAAATGAGATAATTTGATTGGTGGAAAAGACCTGGTGAGGCACGTAAAATCAGCTAGAATTAGATGGCTGGGACACGTATCCCGTATGAATGTTACGAGGATGCCCAAAACTATATTAAGTGGAACGATATTGGGCAAAAGAAGAAGAGGCAGGCCTCGAAGAAGATGGCAGCAGGATGTGGAAGAAGATCTGAGAAAGATGGGCATTAGGAACTGGAGCCTGAGGGCAATGGACAGAGATAGTGGAGACGGGTCGTAGCGGAAGCCAGGGCTCACCATGGGCTGTAGTGCTGGAGAGTAGTAGTAGTAATATTTCTATATGCCCTAAGTTGTTGGTGCCAGTTAATGTACTGTTATCTTTTCTTAGATATATTTGTTTCTGTCTGCTATAGTAATTGTCCCTTTATTTGGGCGATCAGTACGCGTTGTCTTTATATCTTAGTATTTTTTTTTTAAATATTTGAAATGTTGTTTATGTTAAACATATCTTCATGAAAACTCAACCTGGGGGTGTACAACTAATCATTCTATTTATAATATTTTATCTTGGAAATAATTCATTACTTTCTTTAAGCAGTACCAAATAACGTTAGTTCATAAATTTTGAAGAAATAACAATGGAATAATATATATCGTGTAAATGCGAATGTAACTATTCCATCTTGTTTTTTCGAAATACATTCGTTATTATTTTTCCTCCTACCGTGGCACCGTGTTATGTATACTGGAGGTGTAGGGCAGATGTATATCGTGTATACTATTAGTGATATTGTGCTTACTATTTTAATCAGGGAAATTGTTCTTTATTACTTTGTTACATGCTCTTGAGTTGGCTCGAGAAACCCTTGCATTTGTATATTAATACCTTAACCATTACTCCAGATAGGTACTAGTTAAAGTGAATTACTAACTGTTAAAAGCTCCGGACATTCAGTATCACACCTCGCTGAGGAAGGCGAACATCACGCTGAAACGTCGTACAAGGAAAATAAACAAAGTAAGTTTCACATGTGAAAGTGTAGTATTAATATTCATTAAGTGCTGTGAAAGAAGAGGATGAACATTCAAAATAACGTTAAAGGGTCACTTACGTTATTGATTAAAGTAATTTTCGATATGAGTCACATTGTGCAATTATAAAAACTTTTACGTGTTTCTATAACTGACTATTTTTGTAACTAACGTAGTCGATAAACAAAACATAGCATATACAATAATTTTAGCTTGGTGCACGATGTAAAACCGAGTATCCTATGTCCTTCGTGGACAAAAGATGATTTTTCTTAAACACCTTAAAATTAAAAACCTATAAGAATTTAATGTCTTGAGGTGGATTTAAGACAAAATATGTTCTCTTTAAAAGCAGCCTGTTAATGATCATTACCAGTCATTCATTCTTCGTAAGCACTTCCCCCGTATACCCTACACTTCGCGTGAGGGAAAGCCGTGTCGATTCGCCTTTCAATGACATAAGTGTTATTATGAAGAAAACTGTTACACTTCAATTTTCATCACCAATATATGTAAACTTATAATCTGTATCGAATAAAAATAATCTACAAAATACACTCTGGTTTATGCTCTAAAGAAAATTCGAGAAGCATTTCTTATTTCAGTGAGTAAAAAAGAGTCTTCATTATCGAAACAAAACTTTATTGTACACGGAATAGAATAGTACAAAGTTTTGACAGTCAAGTAAATTACTTAATAATGTTACCAAATCATTTTATCTCTCTCCAAGCCAGACTAGAGAATTTGTGACTTTGTCTATATCTACAAAGTATAGACACAATTATATAACATTTATCCAGCCATACTACTGTGATATGCTATTATGCTATTCTATATGTATTTGTAATCACTTACGTGTTTTTCTACATTAACAAACATTTTCCCGAGTGTATCGTTAGTTCTGAGTTACGCTGTACACCTACACCAATTTGCAAGACACTGTTTGACTACTTTGCGAGAAAAACGTCTTGCTGACTATTTATTTTTTACTGTAGACTACACCGTTTGGTTTGCCATAACTTGTATCCACACTTGAGAGTCAGATTATTGACCAGTCTCTGAAAATTGAAAACGGTACTTGCTTACTTTTTCGACCGAACGAACATGGTAATCAACTTTTCATTTTATTTCAAAATGTAATAAAATCTTGAAAGTTTATTTTGAGGAAGAAGCTAATTTTTTAATCTACCAAACTTACCTATCTCATGGTATTGAAATAATTATTCGAATTCAACATAATAATAGTTTTTATTATAGTGTTGTGACAGAGAACATCCCTGCTAAGTGCAACTGAGACAGGAGTTAAAGCCCAAATTCTAGCTGCAATAGTTTGTGTCAGCATGTAATATAACGCACACTACTGAGCTGGGAGACAGTGAAACAGATAGATCAAGAGGGAGAGCGAGACAGTGAAATGGAATCAAACAAAAATCACATACCAGCAGTACTTTCAAACAGAATGACAGTAAATTGCCGAATGTCACGCCAAACAGTATTTAATAGAGAACTGTCGCATGTCTGTCGTGCGCTGAATAAGTATTTTTATACAAAAGCAACGTGTGAGACTTTGGAAAGTGAGAGAGAGAGAGAGAGAGAGAGAGAGAGAGAGAGAGAGAGAGAGAGAGAGAGAGAGAGAGAGAGAGAGAGAGAGAGAGAGAGAGAGAGAGAGAGTGAGAGAGAGAGAGAGAGAGAGTGTGAAAGAGGGAGCGAGGGAGAGAGAGACGGACAGACAGGAAGGTAGATAGATAGACAGACAGACAGAAAACGTGAGAGAGTTGGGGGGAGGCAGACAGAGAATGTGTGTATGCATTCCTTAGTGCCAGCTGTAGAGAGCAATTCTGTGTTGTCGCATGTTTACGACTAGACTTAAGTGTTCAACGTGTAGAATATTTCCTGATATTCCACGATCTACGGATATGTTTATTAACGTCAATTTTGAAACAACCTTTATTACTTCGTTACATAAGATAATTTAGCAGTTAAGTATTAAATCTCTAATAATATAATATTATACTTAGTAATTACATAATACCTTCCTTTATTTGATAATCTCTGTCATAAATTGATAAGAGATTTTGAAATAATTAACTTCTTATCACGGCCATGGTGTAACATTAACATTGAAAATATCTGATTAATACACTAATTATATATATAACAAAGTTCTTTACACAAACTGGTTTTCCATTAACATAACAAAAATGGTTTAGCGTTAGCACTAATAATAGTAACTAATACACTCATTAATTAAAATTATATTATTTAAACCAACTGGTTTTAAATAAACATAACAAGTATGATTTAACAAGTGTGCCTAATTTCATGGCTAAAAACTTAGACACATGAATACAATATTATTTTATTTTCTTGTTATTTTCACCTTTCCAATCCTGGTTATAAAGTTCATGTGTTATTTATTTTAGAATTAACTCTCTTTTAGTTATTACTTGATTTATACGGGCGAAGCTGATTAATATTGTAGGTCCCTTTAAACTTTCCATCCTGGTATTTGATTACTATAAATCCTAAAAATTTAATTGTACTGGCTATGAAGGTAGATTTATTTAACTTGAGTGTAATTCTGTGTTTCCCCAATCGGGTAAGTACCATATTAATTCTATTACAATGTTCTTCCCCACTGCTTAATGCAATTACTAACTCATCGACATACACCATAGTAACTTCTAAAATCTCCTTGTCCAATACTCCGTCAAAACATTTTATAAATATGGCCACCTTATTGACCAGCCCAAAAGGTGTTCGCTTGAAATGATAACTTATGCCATTCACAATGAAACACACATATTCTATGCTTGCTGGATGCAATTTTATTTGCCAATATCCAGATACAGCATCATGACTAATAAAACAATTGATGTTATTAAAACGTTTTAAAACTACTCTTATATTCTTTGGTGACATCTTATAAGTAATTATCATCTGATTAATTTGACGCTCATCCAAACACAATATTAAGGACTTATCCTTCTTGGAATTACTACTAACGGGCTCGTGTGTTTTGACTGACTTATTCAATTATATTTTTAGTAATCCATTGTCGATTTCTTCTTTTATTTGCTCTCTTAATGTGTAGGGTATTTAGTATAATTTCTTGTTTAAATTCACCTTCTCCCTTATGGGTAACTTGCACTGCACTCCTATTATCTTGCCAGGTTTATCTTCCACTGCTTCATTCAGCAACTGATGGTCCATTTCCTCATGCCTTTGCAATATTAATTTTATTTCAGCCTTCTGCTGGTCTAATTTATTATTCACACCATTTATTTGTTGTGGAATGATCTCTTTTAACTCGGTGTTCTGTCGATCCATTTTATCTTAATTCATCGTATAATTTTTAGTAATAATTTTTCATATTATTTTGTCTTTATCAATCGTTAATCTAATCTTTGTTTAATTAATTTGCTTTGATCAATATCGAGAAAATCAGTCCCTTTTTTCAATAGTGTTCATAATTTGTTCATCCGTTGTCAAATACATCAGTTATCCTTGTTGCACGGATTAATATGGTTTTCAGAATGCTTTCTGTCCTTGTCAATTTCCTCACTATTACCTTGTATTTTGATTTTTCTGCTGTAAAGTTTTCACTCATTTTAAGGCCTACTATTGAATTTCCAGTCAATTCTTTCCTAATGACATATCTGTCGATTACTCTGTACTGCAATTTTTCGAATAGAAAATTTTCGATGGTGTCTTTGCCTCCATTTAGCATTTTATTATCTATTTCATTAAACAAGTATGTCACTGGTATATCAACTATTAATTATATAGCTGACATTTTATTATTCCTTTCTTTTTCTAGTGTATTCATTTTAAATATAAATTTCTTTAAGATTTTACTCATTTTTATATTCTGAGTCATTTCTAAAATTTCCTTCGAGCTTCTCCTATAATCTTTAAGATTCATTATTTCTCCATGGTCGGTAATTGGGAGATTAACTACATTAATTAGACCATTCTTAATCATCTCCAATTCTTCTTGTGTATTTCTTAGTTCCTTTCCACGTGTTTTTCCTATTTTCTTCGTCTTCTTTTCCAGATGCTTATTATTCTCTTGGTTTCTGCTATGTTTATTCTCAGATAATAATACACTTTTGTCTTCTTTATTTTCTATTTCCTTGCTACTGACTTCTGTTTTCTGACTTACTTGTTTCCTGTTTTGATCGTTATTTTCTTTTATTAGTTCTATTGACTGTTTCCTTTAAGCCTTTAACTGGTTAGTATTATTTCTAATCTCAGTCCTGAGATCATTTCGTTGCTCAGAAAAAGCCTTTAACTGCTTAGAAATAGCATTTGACTGGTTAGAATTATCAGTAACCTTAATCCTGAGAGTATTTTGTTGCTCAGAAATAGCCTTTAACTGGTTAGAAATAGCATTTAACTGGTTAGAATTATCAGTAACCTCAGTCCTGCTTTCGTCAAATTTGGAATTTAACTGGTTCGAATTGGCCATTATTGCATCCATAATTGCCCTCAAATCTAGTTGTTCCATTTCCCTAGGGGACTGTTCCATTTCATCTTCCTCCTCTTCAGCACTATTACTCCTTAATTCATATCTTTTCTCCTGTTTGTTAGCCATGTTACAATATTTAAATTAATTTAATTACAAATAAATCTTTAATCTAATTAAATTTAACTAAGTTACTTTACTGTAATATATTTAATTCAGTTTGACACTATTGCCTATTACTCAATCTATGTTATTTGGTGCTGGCTTAAGAAAATTTTGCTTTCACGTGTGGGCGCCATATAATGTACTGATATATTGTGTGCTATAGTAATTGCCCCCCTTTATTTGGGTGATCAGTACGCGTTGTCTATGTATTTTAGTATTTTTTTTTTAATATTTGGAATGTTGTTTATGTTAAACATATGTTCATGAAAACTCTATCTCAGGGTAGACAACTAATCTTTCTATTTATATTATTTAATCTTGGAAATAATTAATTACTTTCTTTAATCACTACCAAGTAACTTTAGTTCATACATTTTGAAGAAATAACAATGGAATAATACATACCGTGTAAATGCGAATAGTTTGAATATTAGCTCTTCAAAACTGCAATGGGTTCAATTCTCTCTGATGTTTATCATCTTAAATATAAATTTAGGCTTCTTTACTTGCTCCTTCTCTTTGATCTTTATCAAATTAAATGTAGAATTAGACTTTCTTCTTTGAGTATTAAAATTAGACTCCTTTAAATGTAGATGTTTATCTTGTTGAATATAAAATTATACTCCTTTACAGGCTCCCTCTTTTTGATCTGTGTTCTATAAAATATATTTTTAGACTTATTTTAAATATTGATGTTTATTATATTGAATACAAAATTATACTTCTTTAAATATTACAGTCTCTCTCTCTTTGATCTGCATGTGGTTAAATATAAAATTATACTTTTTGATGTGTATCTCCTTAAATATAAAATTAGAATTTTTTACATTATCTTTCCCTTTGATGTGTATTCTATTAAATATAAATTTAGACTAAACAAATTTTCTTACATTCTAACATAATTCAATAAAACAATTTACATTTACCATATTGATACCTCACTAAATTTGTCACATTTTTTCATCATATTACTCTTAAAAACATATATAATTTTACTAATTATTATGAAACACATTTATCTAATTTTTACATTTTCATTCTAATTCGTATCTATTATATTATAACCTTATTACCCTTTAGTAGAGGGAAAATGGGGGTTCAAACGCACAAAGGAATGCCGCCTTCTTAAAAAACAATAAAAAACATGATCTAAGAGATGACGCCGCCACCGCTGGACCCGCAGCATCCAAGTGGACCACAGCACCGCGAATTTCCGCGAATAAATTTTTTTATTTTTTTAATTTGATTTTTATTTGTTTAATTAAATTGATTTGCATATCAAGGGGGTGGGATGAGGTTCAAAGGACCACCAGCATCCGTGAATATAATTTTTTATTTTTTTAATAAAGCTGATTTGCATATCAAGGGGTGGTGGTGGGTGGGAGGTTTTTTTTATGTCATATCAGTGGGTGGTGGTGGGTGGGAGGTTCCAACTCGATGCATTATAGTGTATATTAAAATATATGATCAGGTGTACCAACCTTTGCATGAGTTCAAATTTGTCGTGTGTTATAATGTATATTAAATCTATATGATCAGGTGTACCAACTTTTTGTATTATTATTATTATTATAGTGTATAGATATTTTATATGAGCAGGTTTGTCAACATTTTCTGTGGCGGGGGGGAGGGAAATTCAAATATGTGTTATATAGTGTATATATTAAAATATATGATCAGGGTTACCAATCTTACATTATTGTGTATAGAGCAGATCTGCCAACATTTTTTTTTTCTTTTCTGTGGTGGGAAATTCAAACTATATGATCATGATTGTTTCTCTCTCTCTCTCTCTCTCTCTCTCTCTCTCTCTCTCTCTCTCTCTCTCTCTCTCTCTCTCTCTCTCTCTCTCTCTCTCACTCACATTTGAATGTAAGTAAAACTATCTCTCTCTCTCTCTCTCACTCTCTCTTGTTGTCAAACGTTATGTTCAAACCGTTTCCCTCTCTCTCTCTCTCTCACTGTGTACATTGAGTAGAATAGTCGGTGTGATGATTAAATAATTTTAGTTCTCTCTCTCTCTCACTCGTTGTGTATGTCTCTCTCTCTCGTTGTCAAACGTTATGTTCAAACCGTTCTCCTCTCTGTGGTCATTACCGCGCACGTATATGAAATTAGAAAGTTTATATTTATTCGACAAATAGTAACGCCCTCTCTCTCTCTCTCTCTCTCTCTCTCTCTCTCTCTCTCTCTCTCTCTCTCACTCTCACTCGTTTCAACTGTGCAAGGTTTCATACCGTTTCTCCTGTCTCTCTCTCTTACCGTGTACATTGAGTAGTCGGTGTGATGAGTAAATAATTTTAGCTCTCTCTCTCTCTCTCGTTGTCAAAACACCGTCTTCATTTTTCAATGTATTAAATAATTAATTAATAGTTTTATAATGCAGTCAGTGTGATTGATCCTTGTTAGAAATATATATATTTGGCAAATATTAACTATGTATATGTGTTGTTGTCAATGAACTACTTACCTGTGTGTGTGTGTGTGTGAGTGTGTGTGTGTGTGTGTGTGCTGTTACAGATGACAAATCCATACGTTAACGACTTAGGTTTCATACCGTTTCTCCTCTCTCCCTTACCGTGTACATTGAGTAGTCGGTGTAATGAGTAAATAATTCTCTCTCTCTCTCTCTCTCTCTCTCTCTCTCTCTCTCTCTCTCTCTCTCTCTCTCTCTCTCTCTCTCACTCGTTGTCAAAACGCCGTCTTCATTTTTCAATGTATTAAATAATTAATTAATAGTTTTATAATGCAGTCAGTGTGATTACCGTTTCGAGTAGAAATCCAATCCTTGAATTGTTTAAAATTGTATGTATATATCACTGAATAATAATAATAATAATAATAATAATATAATCGTTCTAGTGTTAACGTTTGCTACAACAGTTCCTTCACAGGTAACAACGCAGTTTACAAAATAATTACACACATAGGTTCAGTGGTGTATAGCGAAATAAATTAAATTATACACACATAAAAACGGTGGTTGAAATTCATACAAATCTTCTGATCTTGTTAGGGAGGTCTGTATATGATTTTAGAAATATATATATTCGGCAAATATTAACTATGTATGTGTGTTGTTGTCAATGAACTACTTACAGGTGTCTACTCTCTTTCTCGCTCGCTCGCAGACGGTAAATTCCTACTTTATAATGTAATTACCTGTGTGTGTGCTGTGACAGATGACAAATCCATACGTTAACGGCTTAACAAACTCTCTCTCTCTCACACACACACACACACACACACACAAACACACACATTTAGCATGAACAGATGCGTCTTCGTTAGTAAAATGTACAAATCACATGACTTTATGTGAACATCGAAGGGTTCAAATAAAAATATGTAAAAAAAAAAAAAATACAGAATATATGAATTGCTATATTTACACATTATTAAATCAACACCACTGTATAGAAAGATTAACTATGTGCACACTCACACACACACACACACACACACACACACACACACACACACACACACACACACAACGATACAGAAGTATTCACTAACTTAAGCCAAGGTCATTGATTCGGTGCGTCCTACTTTCTAATCCTTGATGGTAAAACCTAAGACAAAAACATACAATCAGTAGTTATAATACAAAATCACTGTTTTATTAATTTAAAATACTGTATGAAAGAGTGGTGTGTAATTTTCATCCAAAATATGTAAAACAAAAATACAGATTATATGATAAGTAAATTGTATCTATATATCACTGAATAATAATAATATAATCGTTCTAGTGTTAACGTTTGCTGCAACAGGTAACGCAGTTTACAAATAATTACATATAGGTTCAGAGGCGTATAGTGAAATAAATTAAAAATAGAAATTAATTCCTAATAAGTTAATGTCCTTTCAAATAGTATTCATCAAAACTTTGTAAATTAGAATCTGCACTACAGTCGAACATACGCACACACAGTGATAAAAATTGTTTATTAAAAGTAGTTTGCTACCTTAACAAGGTACTGTTATCCTACGCCGTTTGGGTCCTCATGCCTCGAAACACGAGATGTAGGTCGCTGGGGTTTTATAAATTGTTTATCAAGTCTTTTAGAAATGGTCTTATAGTCGAGCTTGGCCTGTTGACTATTGCTTTTAATTTCGTAATTTCTCCAGGTGTTAACCTTTTCGGCGAAAAAAAACATTTATGGAGAAGACGGTCCTTCTCCTGTTTTGATGACGTGTTTAGTCTATGATCCATCCTTCTTGTTCCTATAATAATAATAACAGTACCTGCTTCATTATCATATACATTATGTGCTATATATAAATATATACATAAGGCTTTCAACACACACACACACACACACACACAAACAGCACATACCATATATCCAGAACAGGAAAGGTATTATAACAAACATTACGAAAACAAGTACGTATGGTCACGTACATAGATCAACGTTTAAACAAACAGATTAATACCTGAATAAATTTTTTAAATACAGGACAGCCTATTATCTATATAACGTTCTGTTTCAGATAAGAATAGTTTGAATATAAAATGAAAGGGTACGTTGTATTTTGTTATGAGAAAATGCATTTCTAAATTTCGTTACATTTGTAAGTTACAGAATTGTTCTTCAACTACAGCCACAATCGTTCAGTTTCATTAACATTTGAAAATTGATGGATTTGGTACTCGATATATTCTACTCTCACAGTATTTTCATTGATACATTTCAGAAACTGAGTACAGAATAAATCTAAAATCACCCAGGCGGAATCATTAAGTTTTACAAAAGATCTTATTGATCAGACGTATGAGTAATTATATTAATCCTTATGTAGCAAATACGCACGCATTCATAAAATACAGCACTCATATATAGGGCAATTAATCCTTTTTGTATTGAACGTATTTAAGTAGGCCTACTCGTGATATCAGTAAATACTGTCTAAACGTCATCTCAAATGTCTAGTACATAAAAGTACCCGGTAATCGCTTCTTGAGTCGTAGTCATTATTAAACTCGACATAACTACTTGTGTTACGCGATTGATGTTCATGTTAAACGATTGATGACTCATGTAATAATACAGATTAACCGCGTATAATAATAATGACAGGACAGCGTATTTAGAACACTTAAAATTGGAAATCTACAAACACATCAAAAATATCTGTCAAACCCCTATCAAACAAAAACCCCGTTCTTATCGAGAGACAACAGTAACTGACCTAAGCACATGTGCTTCATTAGGCAACAGACCAAAAAATCAAATAGACGACTATAAGCTCAATTTAAATAAAATCTGAATATTCAATACATTTATGTTTACTTATGAACATATGCAAATCTTTACTTACCTCTTAAATGTTGTTGTTATATAACAACCTCTTTGTAGGTTGCAAATAACATACACGTGTGTGTGTGTGTGTGTGTGTTTGTTTACATTTTAACCTAACATGAAACGTGAGTGGACTGCATTTTAACCTAACATGTGTGTGTTTGTGTGTGTGTGTGTGTGTGTGTGTGAGCGTGTGTGTATGTGATAATTTGATATTTACCAAGATTTTTATGCTGTTGTATTTGTATGGAGGTCATCTATAAATATCAGGTCAGTGCGACACAACGTGTAACAAACCTAATTGGACCTATCACTCCCGTTGCGTCATGTACTGATGACCTAAACACTAGTGGCTGATCCAAGTTTGTTAGGTTCTCGTCAAAAACCTCTTGCATAACTTCATCTTCAGCCACTTTGCCCTCAGGCGCTTCTATCAACTCAGGAACAAGCAAGAGTTTTGTCTCGACACCCACAGTTGGCTTTCCAATCACTTCTTTTATCGTTACACTTAATTGTATTTCCTATGCTAGTTCTTCCTCCATTTCCGTGTGTGTGTGTGTGTGTGTGTGTGTGTGTGTATGAAGTTAACATAGCTTAGACAAAATTGCGATAATGTATGACTTTCATTATCGTTATGCTGCCGTCGTAACGTTAGATTGCTAATGACAGATACATGCAGTCTGATGTATAGTATTCACGTATAGGCTACTCATAGTACCATATCAATATCTGTAATGTTATTTATTTCCAACTAAAGTCAGAGACACCCCAGTAGTTTTTCACCTAGAACGTATACAAAAAATCTGATTCTTGTGTGTGTGTGTGTGTGCGTGTGCGTGCGTGTGCACTTGATATTGCGTAAACGTGTCTGCTCTGCTCTACCTGAATATCCTCATGCAATAAAGGACGTGCCTCGGTCATTACGAATACTATGTCATGATCCGACGCGCACGCACACACACATGCACACACGCACACAGACGCACACGCAACGTAACCACACACACACACACACGCAACGCGCGCGCACACACACACACACACACGAACACACACAGACGCACATGCAACGTAATCACACACACACATACGACGTGCACACGTTTGGGTTGAATCATGTTACGTTTGTTACATGTTGTGTCGCACTGACCTGATATTTATAGATGACTTCCATACAAAAGCAGATAACAGATTAAAATAATAATGATAGTTTCATGCTTGCAATATACAATGTCAAACGTTATGTAGAAACCGTTTCTCTCTCTCTCTCTCTCGTTGTCAAACGTATTATCGTTATGCTGTCGGCAAGTACGGTCGTAACGTTAGATTGCTAATGACAGATACAGACGGTCTGATGTATAGTATTCAAACACCTGACTTGTGTGCAGACGGACCTACACGCTTTGAAAGCAAGCGTTGTCACCGTATGATGATAAGCGCTATATACTAGACAATGGTTGTGATAAACTCGCGTACAGTCATTATCGGATACGTGACAAATTAATTGGTGGCGACTCCGCTCTCGAAAATAATCCATCATCATATAATACATCTTAATGACATTGGCTGTCCTAAAAACATACCATATCTATTTCACAGGACGTTATGTATTACAGCATTTTTAATTTCGTTTAGCAAAACTTGTAGACGGACGCGGGCGATAGCTATTTCTGTACGAAAGTAAGCCATGTGTCAAATTAGAAAGTGAAAGTAAAATGCATCGATTTAGACACCAAACCTCTGAACATACATGCAATTATTTGTATAGTAATCAGATATGCGTGTGTGTGTGAGAGAGAGAGAGAGAGAGAGAGAGAGAGAGAGAGAGAGAGAGAGAGAGAGAGACAATTTAATGTGCATCAACTTTCAAACGTGTACGCTACCGCCGTATGATATATATATATATATATATATATACACACACACAGGACAACATGTCAATATTTCCCATTTGTATGAGACACTCATCGTGCAATCGACTATTGTGTGTATAACAACAACATTTAAGAGGTAAGTAAAGATTTGCATATGTTCATAAGTAAACATAAATGTATTGAATATTGAGATTTTATTTAAATTGAGCTTATAGTCGTCTATTTGATTTTTTGGTCTGTTGCCTAATGAAGCACATGTGCTTAGGTCAGTTACTGTTGTCTCTCGATAAGAACGGGGTTTTTGTTTGATAGGGGTTTGACAGATATTTTTGATGTGTTTGTAGATTTCCAATTTTAAGTGTTCTAAATACGCTGTCCTGTCATTATTATTATACGCGGTTAATCTGTATTATTACATGAGTCATCAATCGTTTAACATGAACATCAATCGCGTAACACAAGTAGTTATGTCGAGTTTAATAATGACTACGACTCAAGAAGCGATTACCGGGTACTTTTATGTACTAGACATTTGAGATGACGTTTAGACAGTATTTACTGATATCACGAGTAGGCCTACTTAAATACGTTCAATACAAAAAGGATTAATTGCCCTATATATGAGTGCTGTATTTTATGAATGCGTGCGTATTTGCTACATAAGGATTAATATAATTACTCATACGTCTGATCAATAAGATCTTTTGTAAAACTTAATGATTCCGCCTGGGTGATTTTAGATTTATTCTGTACTCAGTTTCTGAAATGTATCAATGAAAATACTGTGAGAGTAGAATATATCGAGTACCAAATCCATCAATTTTCAAATGTTAATGAAACTGAACGATTGTGGCTGTAGTTGAAGAACAATTCTGTAACTTACAAATGTAACGAAATTTAGAAATGCATTTTCTCATAACAAAATACAACGTACCCTTTCATTTTATATTCAAACTATTCTTATCTGAAACAGAACGTTATATAGATAATAGGCTGTCCTGTATTTAAAAAATTTATTCAGGTATTAATCTGTTTGTTTAAACGTTGATCTATGTACGTGACCATACGTACTTGTTTTCGTAATGTTTGTTATAATACCTTTCCTGTTCTGGATTTATGGTATGTGCTGTTTGTGTGTGTGTGTGTGTGTGTGTTGAAAGCCTTATGTATATATTTATATATAGCACATAATGTATATGATAATGAAGCAGGTACTGTTATTATTATTATAGGAACAAGAAGGATGGATCATAGACTAAACACGTCATCAAAACAGGAGAAGGACCGTCTTCTCCATAAATGTTTTTTTTCGCCGAAAAGGTTAACACCTGGAGAAATTACGAAATTAAAAGCAATAGTCAACAGGCCAAGCTCGACTATAAGACCATTTCTAAAAGACTTGATAAACAATTTATAAAACCCCAGCGACCTACATCTCGTGTTTCGAGGCATGAGGACCCAAACGGCGTAGGATAACAGTACCTTGTTAAGGTAGCAAACTACTTTTAATAAACAATTTTTTATCACTGTGTGTGCGTATGTTCGACTGTAGTGCAGATTCTAATTTACAAAGTTTTGATGAATACTATTTGAAAGGACATTAACTTATTAGGAATTAATTTCTATTTTTAATTTATTTCACTATACGCCTCTGAACCTATATGTAATTATTTGTAAACTGCGTTACCTGTTGCAGCAAACGTTAACACTAGAACGATTATATTATTATTATTCAGTGATATATAGATACAATTTACTTATCATATAATCTGTATTTTTGTTTTACATATTTTGGATGAAAATTACACACCACTCTTTCATACAGTATTTTAAATTAATAAAACAGTGATTTTGTATTATAACTACTGATTGTATGTTTTTGTCTTAGGTTTTACCATCAAGGATTAGAAAGTAGGACGCACCGAATCAATGACCTTGGCTTAAGTTAGTGAATACTTCTGTATCGTTGTGTGTGTGTGTGTGTGTGTGTGTGTGTGTGTGTGTGTGAGTGTGCACATAGTTAATCTTTCTATACAGTGGTGTTGATTTAATAATGTGTAAATATAGCAATTCATATATTCTGTATTTTTTTTTTTTTTACATATTTTTATTTGAACCCTTCGATGTTCACATAAAGTCATGTGATTTGTACATTTTACTAACGAAGACGCATCTGTTCATGCTAAATGTGTGTGTTTGTGTGTGTGTGTGTGTGTGTGTGTGTGAGAGAGAGAGAGAGTTTGTTAAGCCGTTAACGTATGGATTTGTCATCTGTCACAGCACACACACAGGTAATTACATTATAAAGTAGGAATTTACCGTCTGCGAGCGAGCGAGAAAGAGAGTAGACACCTGTAAGTAGTTCATTGACAACAACACACATACATAGTTAATATTTGCCGAATATATATATTTCTAAAATCATATACAGACCTCCCTAACAAGATCAGAAGATTTGTATGAATTTCAACCACCGTTTTTATGTGTGTATAATTTAATTTATTTCGCTATACACCACTGAACCTATGTGTGTAATTATTTTGTAAACTGCGTTGTTACCTGTGCAGGAACTGTTGTAGCAAACGTTAACACTAGAACGATTATATTATTATTATTATTATTATTATTCAGTGATATATACATACAATTTTAAACAATTCAAGGATTGGATTTCTACTCGAAACGGTAATCACACTGACTGCATTATAAAACTATTAATTAATTATTTAATACATTGAAAAATGAAGACGGCGTTTTGACAACGAGTGAGAGAGAGAGAGAGAGAGAGAGAGAGAGAGAGAGAGAGAATTATTTACTCATTACACCGACTACTCAATGTACACGGTAAGGGAGAGAGGAGAAACGGTATGAAACCTAAGTCGTTAACGTATGGATTTGTCATCTGTAACAGCACACACACACACACACACACACACAGGTAAGTAGTTCATTGACAACAACACATATACATAGTTAATATTTGCCAAATATATATATTTCTAACAAGGATCAATCACACTGACTGCATTATAAAACTATTAATTAATTATTTAATACATTGAAAAATGAAGACGGTGTTTTGACAACGAGAGAGAGAGAGAGAGCTAAAATTATTTACTCATCACACCGACTACTCAATGTACACGGTAAGAGAGAGAGACAGGAGAAACGGTATGAAACCTTGCACAGTTGAAACGAGTGAGAGTGAGAGAGAGAGAGAGAGAGAGAGAGAGAGAGAGAGAGAGAGAGAGAGAGAGAGAGAGGGCGTTACTATTTGTCGAATAAATATAAACTTTCTAATTTCATATACGTGCGCGGTAATGACCACAGAGAGGAGAACGGTTTGAACATAACGTTTGACAACGAGAGAGAGAGACATACACAACGAGTGAGAGAGAGAGAGAGAGCTAAAATTATTTAATCATCACACCGACTACTCTACTCAATGTACACAGTGAGAGAGAGAGAGAGAGAGGGAAACGGTTTGAACATAACGTTTGACAACAAGAGAGAGTGAGAGAGAGAGAGAGAGATAGTTTTACTTACATTCAAATGTGAGTGAGAGAGAGAGAGAGAGAGAGAGAGAGAGAGAGAGAGAGAGAGAGAGAGAGAGAGAGAGAGTAACAATCATGATCATATAGTTTGAATTTCCCACCACAGAAAAGAAAAAAAAAATGTTGGCAGATCTGCTCTATACACAATAATGTAAGATTGGTAACCCTGATCATATATTTTAATATATACACTATATAACACATATTTGAATTTCCCTCCCCCCCGCCACAGAAAATGTTGACAAACCTGCTCATATAAAATATCTATACACTATAATAATAATAATACAAAGGTTGGTACACCTGATTATATAGATTTAATATACATTATAACACACGACAAATTTGAACTCATGCTAAGGTTGGTACACCTGATCATATATTTTAATATACACTATAATGCATCGAGTTGGAACCTCCCACCCACCACCACCCCCTGATATGCAAATCAGCTTTATTAAAAAATAAAAAATTATATTCACGGATGCTGGTGGTCCATTGAACCTCATCCCACCCCCTTGATATGCAAATCAATTTAATTAAACAAATAAAAAAATCAAATTAAAAAAATAAAAAATTTATTCGCGGAAATTCGCGGTGTTGTGGTGCATTGGGATGCTGCGGGTCCAGCGGTGGCGGCGTCATCTCTTAGATCATGTTTTTTAGTGTTTTTTATTGTTTTTTAAGAAGGCGGCATTCCTTTGTGCGTTTGAACCCCCATTTTCCCTCTACTCCCTTTAGTTTTGTTTTATGTTTATTTTAATTTTATTATAATAATTGTCAACATATATTTTCTTCATGCTGTTCTGTATCATACAATTCCAATACTTGAGTTTACCTCTATGTTTATCATGAATAATTAATCAGTTTTTTTTTATATTTCTACCATATGTTCAAAAATATTATTAAATTTATACCTTTGATTTTTCTGAAATTATTATTTTATTCTTATGTACTGTTGTTCATTTTTACAACAGTACAATATATAACGCGGGTATTGAAGAGGCGTTCTTAAAAAATTATTGTAATAATTACTTTTTTATATGAAATGTGTTATATGAATCGTTGTACTGTTAAAAATAAAAATATAATGTCTGTCAAATAGTAAAAATTATTTAATGTGATGAGTTGTATTATCTGAAAGAAAAATTTTTATCATTCTACAAAAGTTAAAAAAATTTCTTTATTATTCGATGCGGCATCGTTTGTGACGAGTGACGAGTAGTTTTACAAAATCTCAAAAATGAATGGAATTTTGATTAAAATAATACAGTATAAAGACATTTGTGGAAATATGAACAACTGAAGTTTTTGCGCTAGACATGTGTAAAATAAATATTTGTAACCTACTTCTAAGGTTTTCACAGCCGGTGTCATAAGTGTTGAAATTAAATTCCGGGCTATTGGGCCGAGGCCCACTACAGTTTTCTGTGGCAAAGTACTGTAGTTACTGACGAACACCGTGCCAGTTCTGTTAAAACCGTTTTTCTCTGACGATGACCTCCAGAGGTGAGGCCGAAACGCCCAACACCTTTCAGGATGATAACTATATTATACCACGGCCCAATAGCCCGGAATGTAATTTCCACAATTAAATATTTGTAGTCCATTGAATACAAGGTTGCAACATCAAAATATAAATTAGCAATGCCACTTTAAACGGTTCATAGTTGCAGGTAGTCTTCTTACTCATCTTACTCGTATTCTCTCTATTGCTTGTAAATTATCTGTTGTCTGTGAAGTTGTTCATACATATGATTCGTAGAGATTGGTACGTAACACTAATTAGGTACATAACATACGGATTACACTTAGTACCTGTTATCACTTGAACAGAGTGTGGACACCAAATAGTGAATTACTTACACGAAATTGATTTGCAAGGATGTATTTTTTTGTACAAGGGGAGTTACGTGCAGGGTTTTTCAATAAATTCGCGACGTAAGGAAAATTGTGACCGAATTACCTGTCAATGTCGTAACAAATATCGTAATTATTTTTCCGTGTTACAAAAAAATGAATTGTAATAACTTGTAAACAAGGTGCTTTTGAAATGCAAACATTTAAAAACATGCCTAGGCCAATTGACATGTTACCTCAATAGGAATTGTAGCAGTTCTTTAGATTTTAAAAACGTAATTAATAAAAAATATTATTTAAATTTATGTCATTAAACTCTCAATTTATTTATTGTACTTTTTAATAAAACAGTGTTATGTATATAACTTTTGTATTGTCATGTGCTATTAATTAAGCATTACGTTAAATTAATTTTTGGCTTCAAAAGAAAGAAATTATAATTATGTTTATGTACACATATTGGTTAGCAATAAATCTATGCACTATCATGCCTTTACAATGTAAATTTGTGAAAACAACCTAAGTAACAATACAAAATGTTAGTAATCGTTAAAATTCGATACAGTTAATTTCGTGAAAATATTAAATAAATGTGTTTCATTTAAGTATTCGGGAAGTAGTTTCTCACTAAAACAGTATTATGTACAAATTGTGTAGAGAAACCTTTATTTATTTCAGTGATTTACTTGATTTTAATAAGTAATAAGAAATTCTTTACGTCTGTTTATTATTGAAACTTGGTTACCTGTATTTCTCAGTATTAAATACTACTGGACAATAGCAGCAGTACAAGAATTCGGGTTGATGGGTGGTAGTACTGGGCGAGATAAGTCGGCGTAAACCAACAGCTTTTGTCGGGAATGATATACATTTTCTTTACGCACGGTCTAATATGCGTCATTTATCATTTTCCGTACTGTTACGGCTAGTTTTCCAGGATTTCGAAAGTTTTTGTCTCCATTCAAGCCTACCATATGTTCTGTCCAGTTTGTTCTCTTTTAACATGCAAACGCTCTCTCTCTCTCTTTCTCTCTCTCACACGCACACACACACACACATACACACACACACACATAATTAATCGCACGATAAGTTATAATATAAGAATAACATTCTTTTTTTTGTGACGGAAATTAAGACTACTTTAACAAATGATTTTGTGTTATTGTATTAATTGCTTAATATGCAGAAACAAATAAAAAATATACAAGAATATATGTTTATTTACAGTTTTAATATCATGCGAGTATACTTACGCTTACATCTGATGAGTTACTAAGTGTTTTAATGGTACTAAAGTGTTCCCTACTATATAAACTGCAGTATGTAGCAATGTATGTTGTTAGCTAAGTCAGTTATGTGTGTATTTGTATTTGTTAGTTTTCCTGGAGTAATTACGTTTCCGTAAGTCTCACACGTGCAAGATCTTGTAACGGTTGTGTTCAAACGAAAACTATGTAGGCCTACCCAGAAGTACTCGATATCTAGGAATCAATGTTGACACACTGAACTTTATCAAACAGGAAAATGTGAACGTAATTAAAACTCTCGATACAGCCTTCACTAGCTTATTAGTTAACTCGCAGTAAAATGTACTTATGCTTGTTCGGTGTATACTTACATATTTTAATTTTAATTTCTAAGTGTTTTGTTCAGCTACAGCAACAAGTAAATTACATGGTTATTACGCTAACGTTTCTAATTTTTAGTAGCTCACACACACACACACACACACACACACACACACACACACACACACACACACACACACACACACACACACACACACACATTGCAATAGAATTCCCTATTGCATGTGTTATTACAATGTATGTGTGCTTATAATAAGTCAAATGGTGAAAATAAGAGAATATACAAATTACGTAGGGTTGTGAACATAGAAACTGTACGAAATGGAGTACGGCAATGCATTATGGCTTGTAAGTAACTTTGTACTTTAGACTATGAATCAGTAGATATAAGTGCAATTAGTGTGTCCTATAAAAATGAGAGTAATTACTTAAGTTTTAGTTAGTTATGTGAACGCGTGTTGCTTAGAAGATAATTGGAAAAACATTATATTGCTCTTATAGATTAAGATTTTATATGGAACTTTGACGCGATTGTAGATTGTATTTTAATAAGCAAATTACCGTAATTAAGTGTACTGTTTACTGAATGACTGAATGAGTGTGTCATACACACATGTCGTAATACTCTGTATCACTCATTCTTAAAAAGCTATAAAAGAGATAAAATCGTAGATAATTTTCTCTACAGGTTCAGAAACAATCCATGACTATTTTTAATAATTCATGGCTAGATTAAACCGAGATTAAATCGAGGAGAGTTCGTGATTTCCTTGCATAAGTTATGTTTCTGTAGAGAAGAAATAAACAGTTGACCAATCATAAGTTTAGGATTTCATTAATATCACAACCAGCTCCACGAAATATCAAATAATTGGAGGTGTCTCAGGTGGACCTCTCTAAAAACGATTAGTTTGTAGAAAATGGCCACATGGTCTACGAATCAAATGTTATTGGAAACTATAGAAATCGGAGATATAAGCAATGACTGATTTAAATATTTGAGTAGGCTAAGTATAATTCGACCACAGTCTAAAGCCGGGTATTTTCCTGGTAGGAAGATTGGCTCAATAGGTTTACTTAAAATACTTTGAGAACACAGGATGCGGATACGTACTGCCTTGGCCTCATACGAGAAATTTTGTTTCCGTTAAATCATCACTCTCAGCGTTGAGTAAGGTAGAATCTTTTCTCTTTAAGCGTTTAATGTAATAACCTATAAATTGTAATTAATAAAAGCGTTTTGTTATCCTTTGATTGAAAACTAAATTTGTAAATAATATAATGGAATAATATTAAACATTTGTATTTAGAATCGTAGATTTAATGGATAATGATATAAAAAAGTAAACACAAGTAGGAATAAAAATAAAGTATATACACATAGCTAGACGTTATTAATAGTGGTTTGTATATGGCATGATAAAATCAGTAACTGTACAGAACTGTCATTTGTGTTAGTAGTGAAGTTGTCCTTTATCGGAACTCTTCTGTCTGCTACTAAATTTCTGTTCATTAAATAAATAATTACCTTAATTTTATCCACTAAGTGATCTTCTTTTTCTAGATTACAACATGTTTCAGGGCTTATATCCCCATCTTCAGGTACTAATATATACTATAATAATATATACTAAATAATATATAATATAAAATTTAAGAAACTACAAAACTGTATATCTTAATATTGAAATACGTTGCAAAAGCTTACTCCGTATCTCCTGATTTTTATTAGCCAAAAAATAATTATTTTATATATACTAAATTTATTACCTTAAACAATTTAATATTGACGTGTATGGTAAAGAAAATTTGTTCAACATTTATGTTTAAAATAAGTTTTTATTAGAATTAACACCATTTGTGTTACTTTTGACACATGACCACCAACAGATTACCACAATTTCCAAGACAGATATATGTTGATTTGTATGGCTACATACTGTTATATATTTATTTATAAGAATAAATAAATTAATTTAAGCACGTATGTTATTTGCAATTTTTTTATGTGAGGTAATGTACTTTTGTGGAGTTATTCACGCATCACACAACGAAAAGCGTTCAGTTCGGAATATACGTATGCTTGTGTTTATTTGTTCTAGTAATGAAATATAAACGAAAAAACATCTTTTTATAAAGCTATTATCATGAAGTCTTTGACATTCCTTAGAGTTAAATCAAAGGAAATTGAATTCATAATGGTTTGTGTGATTTTAATTTTAGATAACTTTTATGTTCATTTTAAATGTTATGCCTCAATTTTGTTTGTAATACAAAAATTCGTTAACCTTTACAGGAGTCATAGGAAGTTACGGACGGATATTGTTTATCTTTTGATGTTATAAATATGTTTCCTTAATTGTTCTAATTATTTCACATTATTTTTTATAAAGACTAGATACTCAACGTGACTCAGCAAGTTCATAAAGTTTAAATAACACGCACTTTGATCGATTTACAAATATTGTAGGCTAGGTGAATGGAGTCAGCTTTTTAAAATCAATTTTTTCTTAATAATCGGTTATGTTAAACTGAAACTCAAATATTGAATTCAAAATACTATATCAATTATGTGTATCTATATTGAGTGTTTTCGTGTAAGTAATACACTGTAGTATTTTTATAGTCACTTGCAAACAATAAACCCGTTCACAGTCGTATAATGCAAAACATTTGAGTGCATGATTGAATTGATCGTGGTCTGAAACAAAAACAACCCACTTTTTAATTTACAAGTAATTTTGACTTTATTTAAACTTGGTAAATTACATGTACTCTATCTCATTCACAATGCAATGAGAAGTTCCGTATTCAATGAAATATTTGACAATGCACTTTATAACGTATTAAAAAATGTAATTAAAATTAAAATGATTTTGTAATCTTAAAAATACGCTACATAAAGTGTAAAGAAAATTGCATGTTTTTTCAAAATAAATACTTACAATTCTAATACTAAAATAAAGTTCTAAAACGAAGTTCTATATACTAATGGTGATACCTGTATGCTAGTGAAACATGAGCGATAACTGGGAAAGAAAAGCAGCGTATACAAACAGCTGAAATAATTTTTTTAAGGCAAGTGGGTTGTTATCGTCTAAGGGATCGAATGCGTAATGATCACGCTCGTATAAGGGTCGAACTGGGTATATTTTCCATCAATGATAACATAGAAGAACGAAAGCTGTAATGGATGGGGCGCGTCTACAAAATGAACCACAAGAGGCTAGTAAAGCACGCTATAGACTACAAACCAGTTGGCAGAAGATCTGTGGGTAGACCATGGAAGAGGTGGCTGCACTGAAGACGGAACAGGCTATAAGCCTACACCGTGAGTGATGACGATGACGATTATTCTAATTTTAGATATTATAGTCATTTATTAATGAAAGTAACAATTATGTTGTTCATGTGACAAGGAATATGGGTTGGGTTAGAGGTGACATTAAAAAGGGACAATGGTGAACATCAAAAGTTAGACAATGAAAAGAAGTTGTAATATTAGTTTATGAGAACTCTGTAGATCTTAAGGAACATTGTTTAAACTCTTCTCTTCCCACTCCCTCAATCTAAAATTTCAAGACTGGTCAGCTAACCTCAAAACACGTAATCACATATACCGATGTAAGTTTGTTCCGATTTCATATATGTGGCGTACTGATGAATAAGCAACAAAGAAATGAGCAGCAGTAACAGAGGAAATTAAAAAAAAAATCCATGTCTTTCTGTTCTGATAATTAAACGCGGTCTGTCAGCTCTTCACTAATGAACAGACTTGCTATCAGGAGTTATAATATTTTTTACACACCTATCAAATTTTCTCATACTCCCATGTCAGTTACTATTAACGAGGTCTGATTTAATATGCACAGCGTGTTTGAGTATATCTGAGTTTTTTAAAAATCTAAAATCTGACACAGCCCATAACGATAAAATTGTGTACAGCAATTTTGAATAACTCGGCAATTATTTTGCAAAAATGTTTACATTATTTTGATTATTATTTTCAGTTTGAAAAATCTTTCAATCCTTACGGCTTCCGTTTAGTAAAAAAATGTTGTGTATTGTTGTTGGTGAAGAAATTAAGCATTAAAAGAAAACTACTTTACTGAGAAAACCTGCATATTTTAAAAAGTATCAGACTAATAATTTTAGAAATTTCTGAAAAGCAAATATTTGTTTTTGAAAAATTATAAACAACGCATTATAGAATACTTTTAAGTTGTTTTATCAGAATAAAATTTTGAATTGAATATATGGATATTAAACAACGAAATTGTGGCTAGGAAAAAGTGCGCTGTGACGTGTAACGGCATAACTTTTTTTATTTTGAGCAACAAATTAACAAAACTTAACAAATCCTTTACGTAATCGCACGGTATCACGTTATCCGTCAAATTATTGTAGATATTCCTAACAAAAACTTTTTTTAAATGTTATATTAAAAATAATATTTTGTAACAAAACATTTTTTGCTAATTTTTTGAAAATATCTCTCTGTAAATTGTAACGTCACAAAACGTTTCATAAAGAAAATATTTCCAAAAGTAAATTATCATAAGAGGAAGGTGAAATGAACAGAATCGAACCCAAGTAATCAAGAAAATTTAGTAATATTGTTCAATAGTTAATATCAATAATATGTAAAAACGACGAAGACTTTGACCAAGACTCGAACCCCATATATTGTTTAAGTGAAGAATAGAATAAAGCTAATATTGTAAACTAAGAGAAACAAATAATCTTAGAAATGACCAAAATAAGGTCATGAAATGTTAGACATGTAACTCAGAATAGAGCACAAAAACCAATTTATTGTGAAATAATAGACACGATTTAGACCAATACATTATAATATATATAAAATAGATATATCAAATGATTTACATCCATCATTAAAGAGGATATAAACTGAAATAAAAAAATGTAAACTTGTAAAAGAAAATCAAACTTTTAGAGTTGAGACCAATCACTCAGATGTATGTGAAAATTAATTGTTACAAAATTAAGAAAAAGACTAGATGCAAATGTCAATTAGACAAAGACAAACAAAATACTTCAAATAGAGAAATCTGTAAATTGTTTAGAAATCAATGAAAACAACCAAAAACTGTGCTAAACTGAAAACATGTAGTGAACATGTAAAATTGTAGAATTTATGACTTCAAAGTTATCAAAATGCAACAAACTTATATTTTAAAGTTGAACCACAATATAAAGTAACTATACCTATAAGCATGACCACATAAAACACTTTAACAATCAAGTTATAAAAGTAACTACATATACCATACTAGGTTGAGCCAAAAAAAAAGGCACAAAATTAGTCATATTTGACAGATTAAATAATTAATACTAGAAAGAATATAGAAAAAGGATATAATTCTATCATATATAATGGAAAAATACTTGCTCAATTGAAGACAAGATTAATTCATAAAGACGTTTTGAGTATAAAAGTGAAATTTGTCACACACATGAAATAGCTCATCTCTACAAAGACAGTGAGATGCTAATTGAGAATACAATAAAAATAAAATGTATTAGGGAAAACCAGGTATTCTCAAAGATAAACAATGTAACAAACTCTCAGTGAATATCCTAAAAATCACAGAAATAATACCAGCAAAGACAAAATACAATAAATAGCAGTGACAAGAAATGAAGGCCTTATATTATACCTACAGAAAAATGAAGTTATTTATATATTATGTACATTAATACTTGTCTATTTTGTTATGTACAACTAATTATGTTATTTGTTAATGTTATAGTAAGAGCAGAGGAACTTAATTATACAATTAATTAAGAAAACTTTAATTTTATATACATACTACAAGGTAAGGATGTGTACTTTGTGTTAATTTCATAGATTTAATTTATTAAAAACCAATCATGAATGCTATCGTTTTAATCAGTTGAAAGTAGAGAATCTAAAAATAATAATGACATACAGATTGTAAGTAGTTCTGTAAAATTGTTTGACAAGTACCAGAATAATTTCAGTAAAATCTCTTAGGATGAAGGAAAAGAAGTTTTTGTTCTAATGCTTCTACGGAAGTCGAATTTGTTCCATCATGTTCTATTTGCATATTCTCGAACGTTCCAGAAGAAAATTTTACTAAAAAAAAACACCGGAAGTCTTTAATAAAATTAAAACAATGCACCCTACAAAGAGTATATAAGCGAGACCAAAATCGACCCAAGATTCACTTTCTGATTTGAAACCACCAGAGAAAGTACACACACGAATTCGAAGAGAGAACTTCTAATCCAAGGCGAACTTAAGAAGAGGAATCCAATCCGAAAACTCAAACAAGGCATTTCCCCGTACCAGACGAAACACACACTTAACTTGCAAAGGAGTATATCGCTATACCGCTAACGTGCATTTTGAATAGAGCAAAAGTACACAAATTCTGATAGAACACACATAGCCAAATATTCAGCGGCCCTGCCAAGGACCGATTTTTAATAGAGAAGAAAATCAAATTAGGATGGTATTAGCGACATAAACAGACTTTGACCAAATCCCAAACAAATTACTGAACGCAAGCCTATATTGAGTTGATGTGGAACTAGCGCTGTGACGTCAGCAGAGCAAGGTCACGCAACGCAGTCAGCTGTTCATCGCCGGCAACTATTTCAAAGCACAGAAGCAGTACGATTTTGAAATTTTGTGCGGAGTTTTCAAATAGTAATTTGACGTTTAAATAATTACAAGTGCTTGAAGAAACGAAAATACGAAGATACGCAAGATTGGAATTGTTCCAAAAACATTGTCCAGTGAAGGAAAAACCTACCTACCGGAACGTGAGTTGTCCAAAATTAAATTCTCTTACCTGGTATTTTTGTCGCACAATTGTACTACATATATCAAACACTTTCAATTCACACAAATGTTGTAAAGCATCACATTGATTTGTCTTGATAGTTCCAAGGAGTCACGTCCTGAGTATAAAGTTTTTTTTTTTTTTTTAAATTCATGCGATTCAACTGAGCAATAAATTAATTAATAGCCGATACTTAATAACATTTTTTCAATAATTTCTGTAACTTTGCAATTTTTTCATATTTTTACTGTTAGTCCTTCAGACAATTTATATAAAAGAAAAATCATTAAACGTATTTTATTTGCAACTCGACTTGTCCTGTTTATATTTTTTTTACTATAACTAATTTAACGAAAAGTCAATTTAATATAATAAGAATTTCGTGGACTAAAATATCCAAGTAGCGCCCACACACATATTAGCATAAGTTGTGTTTACAGGACTACGTCTTCGGAGAAGAAGACAGGAGTGAGTATAAGTGCGCGGAATATAACACCCGATACCACTTCAGAACATTATAAAATACTCCTTTAATTAAAAAATTGCTCAGGATGTCGTAGACGTCCAATATTATTATAACTTTTTTAAACATTTTTTAGTGAGACCCAGTTTTATGATATTTATTGTACCGAGCGTTATGCTTGTTTATTTATGCAAGTTAGTTTCGGCTTTTTTGAATATGATACCGTATGAAATGTAGGCCTACGTGAGATGTGGTGAATGGGTGGGTGAACATGTCTTAATGATGAGACAAAAGCTTTCCCTACTAGAATACTTTGATGTTTTTGGATTTATATTTACCTGGTTTACAATATAGTGTACTCCAAAATAAATTCGTTTTCTAATACGATATATAATATTCTAACAAAACAAATGTGAATTTCAGAGTTCTTCAATTAATTAGTGTCTCCAAACATACAAACGCACAATGAAATTAGACATTGTGTTTAATCTCAACTTTACATTTATATTAAAATGTATGTCACAAGGAGAAAGTATAAAACTCCCAGCACATTCAACTGCACTCAAACCATTGTATAGCCTATGAATGCCTATGGGGGTACATCACAGTCCCTATTTATGCACGGGAAAGAGATTTAACTTAACTTTTACGTAAGCATATTCTATTCTTAATTTAATAAACACTGGAGTTAAGTCTTTCTGTATTACAGATATATTAAGAGTGTGATGTTTATGATACAAAATTCAAACTTACATGGTAATCTAAGAAAATGTATCGCCCTGCAACTTGTAAAACATAACAACCACAAATATTACCTTCAATTTATTATTATTTATTAACAAAAATTGATACATGTTTACTACAGTAATTTTTACACATGTTCTGTTTCGGTAAATTTTCAAATGGGCGATATTCAAATAACTGGGAGAAACGTTATTTGTTTTAGACGAGATGCTGAAATTCCTACAAAGTTTGAATACTCGTGGCCAAAAATATTTACAAGTTTACCTTTTTTAAAATTTACTTTCATAAACTTTTCAGCCAAGATAATTCCGTGCACGTTTTAATATTACCCGTTACATGAGTTTTGGAAAAATTGCATCCGAGAATTTCTCCACCTAACAACAGACCATATTATTATATTTGCATTATTACTGAACGTAATGTTCTTTAACCAATTGTAGCATGACAGATTATCCACATTGTTCTAATTTACAAAATATTCAGATATAAAATAAAAATAAAATGACATCAATGAAAACTAATATAATAAATAGTCAAGGACCAAAGTGTAGTGACACAATAGTTCGGAGATTTAAGATAAATTAAAACCAAACATGCACGATATAAGAAATTATAGAAAAATAATGATAGGCCAAAGCGTAACGTAATTATACCCAGGTGGTATAGGAGTAGGTCAGGAAATGCCCAGGATAGACAAACATCCATAATAAAAGAACAACTATTAGTAGGACAACCACATGTAACAAAATTAGAAACCCCAAGAAAGATGAAAATAAATAAGGACAGTAAAATGCTATAAAATGATAGTAAATGTAAAGTATGTATAAGTAAAAGTGTCTAAAGTTATAATTAAAAGTGTACCAGTGAAAGTAATTTTTATAATGAATAATCAAATCTTAATGATCCTCTGTAAATAAGATTGTTGATCTTATAAGACTAGAAAACTGAATAGAGATAAGATCAAAGAATAACAGTGGACCAGTGCAAGTTATTTTATTAGGAAAATATACTAATGATAATCCCAAGTAAGTGCTATTTTTTATCTCAAAATATTAGATAATATGACAAAAAATAAGATGAGATAATACACTAAATAGTGAAGTGATAAAGGGTACGTCCCTAAAATAAAGTAAAAACAGCAAGGACTGCATGAAAATTAATTTTAAGGAATATTTTAGGTGATGAAAAAACATGTGTTTTGTTTATATTTACAGGTCATTGAACTCAAGGCTTGAATGACTGAGATTGAGTATAATTTTCTGTTATAAAACATTTGTTATGTTTTAATTGTATTAATCAATCGTAAACGTTAATGATATTAAGTAAAGGAATTTTAATTAAGATTTTATAAGAATAATATGTCAGAAAGGGTATAAGCAAGCTGTAATAATAATAAACATAGTATGTGAACCCATGTAAAATCTAGGCCAACTGGTACATCTCAACAACCTTATAATTAATGAATAAATTAAGAAAATCAATTAAATTGATGAAAATTAAATAAAGTAAATCAATTACTGTGTCTTATAACTGTAACAATACTTTGTAAAGGTATTGACGAAATATATACAATATTATTAGGAAAATGCAAGTGTAATAACACTGGAATCTAAGAGGAAAGTATAAACTAAACATAATATTTAAATTAGTTAATTAAATCATAAAATTACAAGGAATTAAGGAAAAATAATCATTTTAATTCAAGCAATGATATTGTTCAATGTTAATTAGATACTAACAGAAATTGTAAACATTTAATGTGACAGGAAGTACAGTTAAAGCCTACATTCAAATATACAGTAAATATAACCTTTTGAGTTAGAAAATACTACAAGGTATTTAATGTTTGGTAGTAAATAACGCGGAATTAACTAAGGAAAGTGAATATGTAATTAGTATTTAATAAAATTAAATAATAGTAAAAACGTAATTAATTATATAATGTAATGGTCAATTATTTAGGCGGAAATGCCATCTGGCTAAAACGATGTCGAATTAATATTAAATCAGCCAAGACCTATTGTTTGAAGAAGGAAGGGAGTTAGTTGATTGTTACACGTTGAGACGTACACTTCAAAACGAGCTCAGACAAATGAATTCATTCTAAAAGAGAGAAGATAATTTTTGGATATAACTAAACCTATAAAACAAAACCCAGAGAAATTGAAAAATATGATTAATCTACAGTGAGTTAATCTGGAATCAACCAAATTAATCTAATTGTGAAGATTTGAAGTCGTCAGCCAGATAACCGAACTATATGAACGTGAATTCAAAACAATATCGACACAAAATTGGACATTGTAAAATGTCACCTCTATTGGAACCATAACACATTGAACACTGATTGCCGTGCCGGACAACCGACCACGACTCCCGAATAATTACACTGTGATGAAGAGTAAATAACCACTACTACTTGGAAGAGGAATACACCAATAACCAATATTTATTTTGAAGAATTATGCAGTGAAAACGCTTCGTTTACATTCAGCACGGGGGCGGCCATTTTGGACTATTCCCAGAATCCTGTGCGTTGTCGGCAGAACAGCATCACAAGTTGGGTTCGAGAAATTTATCTTACTAACATTGTCTATTCAATAATATTTTGTATTTTAGATAATTAAGCAGTTTTTATTGTAAGCATTATACTTTTCAGCTTTGCCCTTTTTTCTCTGACAATTATAATAACAGTTCAAAGAATCCGTAAATTAATATTAACATTTTATATACTGAATTTACTCGCCCTGAGATACGGGTTTGTTATTGTCGATAAGCTAATCGATTCAAAATCGATTACTCTCAATAATGTTAATAAATTCCTTGAATCTTGTAATTTTGAGTTTCATTTATTGGTAGAAATATAAATAAAAGAATTGTAGATAATATTTGATAACCGGACTCGAAGAAAATAAGAGAATAACATCACTGAAGGAGGACCCTCATAGAATAATGAGAGACCGCTAATCAATTATTACAGGAGAGAATCTGATTAACGCGGAAAAACAATACTGGTTATTTTAAGCGATTAAATTGATTAAATTAATAATTAAAAGAAATAAAATTAAATAAATACATCAAAAATAATTAAATAATTAAAAAAATAAATAAATAAATAACATTTTTTCGAAACAACATTTTTTTATACAATTTTTTTTTGTAAATCCGAAAATCCAAAAATTACATTGTGTTACAAAATTGGCGAGCCCAACAGTGGGGCTTAAGATTAATACTGAGGAGGAAAATTTTGATTTAATTAAATAAATAATCTAACTTAATTGCAATAAGGCAATTTTGAGTTTTGTTACAAATTTGGCGTCCAACTTAAGAGGCGTTAGTTAGTGATTGATAGGCCATGAAAGATAAGAATAATCTGTCCAATTCCTAATTTTAGCCGGCAGCTTTTATAAAGTCAGGAAGGGTAATAAAAATGCCGAAACGAGCAATATCTAAGAAAAGGGCGGCAGAAGCTGAAAATGAGATCGAAGAGGTCGATATGGACGACAAAGAGGCAACTCCGGTTGAAGATATAGAAGGAAGATTACCTCCTGCGGAACCGAACCAACCCACACAACAAGAGGAACAACCCGAGATACCCACACAAATAGGGGATGGCAATCTCTAGGAGAAAGAGTTAGAGAGATCCAAAACGACAGAAGATACAAAGTTGGATAAGATGATGAAAATGTTCCTCCGAGAATTCAAGTCAACAAATAAAAAATGGATGAAACCAGTAAGAAGGTGGAAGAGAAAACAGTAAGAAGATGGAAGAAAACAGTAAGAAGATGGAAGAGAAGATGGAGGAAAACAGTAAGAAGGTGGAAAGCGACAACCAACAGTTGAAGGAAGAGTTAAGGGAGAATAATGAGAAGATGGAAGAGAAGATGGGGGAGAATTTGGAAGAATTGAAAGAGGATAACCAACTATTAAGAGAAGAATTGAGGGAGGTTAACCAGGAAAATATGGACAAATTAGACGAAAAAATAGAGTTGTTGAAGGAAGAGTTGAGCAAGAAAATCAACGATAATAATGACTCCACAAACAAGAAATTAGAAGAAGTAACAATCGGAATAAAACAACAAATTATGGACGTTGACGAAAGATGTAGCCAGACTGAGCGAGAAGTACAGAATTTTAAGGAAGAAGTACACACCAAAATTACTAATGTCGAAGAAAACAATAAGAATAAATTGGAAGAAAACCGAAGAGAAACACAGGAAGAATTAGGGAAGATACGGAACCAAGTCACGGAAAGATGTGACGGTATCGAAGTTGCCATGACAAATATAACCGGTCAAGTACGGCAGAGCCAAGAGGAGATCGAATTAATTCGAAATAGGCCCACTAACATTACGGGTATTCCTGTTAATGAAAATCGAGAATGGTTGAATTTTCGCCAGTATAAAAGGAAGCCTATAGAGTTTTTGGCCGGGATTGAAGAATATTTTGCTAAACATCGGGGAAATCGATGGAGTAACAACCGGGAACTATTGGATGAGTCTTTCAGAGAGATGACCGACAATTGGTGGATGGCAAATAGGAGTGAAATCACGGACTATCTACAATTTAAGAACCTGTTCAAGGCAAAGTATTGGTCGGAGACAACACAAAACCTGATACGTGATAACATCTGTCATGGAAGATACAATGCCCATGTAGGTAATACAATGACTGCCTATTTCCTGTGGAAGGTGTGTTTGGCAAAACATTTGGAACCTACCATACCAGAGGAATGTCTAGTGAACAAATTGTCGTACCACTATGATGAAGACATCATAAGAGCGAGAAGGGGTAGCCAAATAAAAACGGTGCAAGCTATGACAGAATTATTGGAAAATTACGAAAATGAAGACTACTATCGTCAAAGGAGAAGAAGGAACGATAGGCCTGACTTGAGAAAAAACCGTACCTTAATAGTAACAACAACCATAATAATAATAATAATAATAATAATAATAATAATAATAACTACTCCGGGAACCGCAACAACTCTAATTATTACAGTAATAATAACCATAATAATAATAATAACTTTAATAATAACCAAAATCAGAACAGAAATAATAACAGCTACCCTAATAATAGAAATAATTATTATCATAATAACAATAATTATAATAGTCAGAGAAACCCCAACCAAGGTAATACCGAACATTATTATAATAATAACAGAAATTACCAATCAAATAACAACAATAATAATAATAGGGTTTCTAGACCTAGAGTAAATTTTATAAGGGCAGAAGATAATGGTCAAAGGAGGTATACACACCACAGACGGAACAGTTTTCACGATTATGATAACCGGAAGAGGAATGGATGACGTGATAATCAGATATACAAACAACACAGACGAAGTACTGTACCAGATTAGATGATCGAGACAGGCAACCAAACCACGGACCACCATTTGACCATAGTACTGAGCGGCAGGAACCGACTCAAAGTTTCCAGACCGACATCCCGGTCAGCCCTAGTAATAACAACGACAACGATAATTTAAAAGGGAGGAGGCAGTGACAAATTTTCACGACCCTTCACTGCTCCTGTCTCCTGGGTATGAACAAGAACTACAAGCTCCCAACAACTTTAAGAATATTACCATTATTAGCAATAATTATTTGAAAAATATAAGAAATGAGCTATTAGAAGAGAACAACACATGCCTCAATAGTCAAAATAATGAAATCATATATGTAAACGCAGAAATTTAAGGGAATTTCGCCCAAATAATGATTGATACGGGTGCAAATGTATCCATAATTAATAGCATTGAATTTGTAAACAAACAAATTCAAAAATAACGTAAGGTCTACTTACAACAATTATTTACAGAATTTAATTTTGAATGAAAAAATATCAACAAAATTCTAAAAGAAGGATAAGAACAACTTATACCAACAATATGAATAACCTAGTTTTGGAAAGAAATATTAAAACATTTACGAAATGCAAGGGGAAGTAAGGACCACTTAAGTGATATAATGGTAAGGAAATAATTTGAATGAAAACAAGAGCGAAATAATACTTTGTGAAAAAAGAAAAAAAAATAATCAATACTTTAATTTGAATTATAATGAGAACAATTGGTAGAAGGACTGTCATAACATAAAACTATTAGAACAATTAATTAGAACCAAGAAAAAATAAATAAATATATGCTATTAATATTGTTAACCAGAAGAAGATTGTGCGAACAATAGACGAATTAAGGAGAATTCAGATGAAGAAATTTACAACCAATAACTAGTGATAAATATATCAACAGAGCGTCCAACCATAATAAGAATAAATATATCAGCAGAGCTAAAAAGGTAGAAGAATAAATAATAAGGAGAATAAATAATAAGAATAATAACTGAGATAGAAAGTATTAGCAAATCTGAGCAACTACGAAGTGAGGTATCCAAGGATGTTTTTTATTAGTCAAAAATAGACTATTCTTATATGATTTTTATTTAATAACTGTCTGTAGATAATTCCAGCAGTATTATATTTGAGCAGAGACGATGTTCCTCTGGTCTCAATTAGAAGTGTAGTATGGCCAGCAGAGTATATGTAGCCACAAATGCCTCTCTGGACCGCCCCAGCTGACGTGGTAGGGAATATTATGGAATGAATACCCCATGGGTAAAGAACTAAGTTAAGGAAAAAATAAATATAATAATAATAATAAACCTCAGATAACAAAGAAACAGGTGTAGAAATGGGGAGGAAGACAAGGGATGTAGTAACTAAATAATATCACAAGCAATTATTTCATACATACTCAAAATATGGTCTGAACAAATCACTTCTGGAGGAGACTAATCTGTAGCATTACAGATTATCCACATTGTTCTAATTTAAAAAATAATCAGATATAAAATAAAAATAAAATGACATCAATGAAAACTACTATAAAAATAGTCAAGGACCACAGTGTAGTGAAATAATAGTTCGAAGAGATAAGATAAATTAAAACCAAACATGCACGATATAAGTAATTATAGAAAAATAATGATAGGCCAAAGTGTAACGTAATTATATCCAGTTAGTATAGGAGTAGGTCAGGAAATGCCCAGGATAGACAAACATCCATAATAAAAGAATCCATAAGCATTCATAATAATAACTATTAGAAGGACAACCACATGTAATAAAATTAGAAACCCCAAAAAAGATGAAAATAAATAAGGAAAGTAAAATGCAATAAAATAATAGTAAATGTAAAGTATGTATAAGTAAAAGTTTCTAAAGTTATAATTAAAAGTGTACCAGTGAAAATTAATTTTATAATGAAAAAACAAATCTTAATGATCCTCTGTAAATAAGATTGTTGATCTTATAAGACTAGAAAACTGAATAGAGATAAGATCAAAAAATAACAGTGGACCAGTGCAAGTTATTTTATTAAGAAAATATACTAATGATAATCCCAAGTAAGTGCTATTTTTTATCTCAAAATATTAGATAATATGACAAAAAATAAGATGAGATAATGCAGTAAATAGTGAAGTGATAAGGGGTACATCCCTAAAATAAAGTAAAAACAGCAAGGACTGCATGAAAATTAATTTTAAGGAATATTTTAGGTGACGAAAAAACAAATGAGTTTTGTTTATATTTACAGGTCATTGAACTCAAGGCTTGAATGACTGAGATTGAGTATAATTGTTTGTTATAAAATATTTGTTATGTTTTAATTGTATTAATCAATCGTAAACGTTAATGTAATTAAGTAAAGGAATTTTAATTAAGATTTTATAAGAATAATATATCAGAAAGGGTATAAGCAAGCTGTAATAATAATAAAAATTGTATGTGAACACTTGTAAAATCTAGGCCAACTGGTACATCTCAACAGCCTTATAATTAATGAATAAATTAAAAAATCAATTAAATTGATGAAAATTAAATAAAGTAAATCAATTACTGTGTCTTATAAGTGTAAAATACTTTGCAAAATTATTGAAGAAATGTATACAATATTATTAGGAAAATGCAAGTGTAATAACACTGGAATCTAAGTGGAAAGCCTAAACTAAAAATAATATTTAAATTAGTTAATTAAATCATAAAATTACAAGGAATTAAGGAAAAATAACCATTTTAATTCAAGCAATGATATTGTTCAATGTTAGTTAGATACTAACAGAAAATGTAAACCATTTAATGTGACAGAAAGTACAGTTAAAGCCTACATTCAAATATACAGTAAATATAACCTTTTGAGTTAGAAAATACTATAAGGTATATAATGTTTGGTAGTAAATAACGCAGAATTAACTAAGGAAAGTGAATATGTAATTAGTATTTAATAAAATTAAATAATAGTAAAAACGTAATTAATTATATAATGTAATGGTCAATTATTTAGGCGGAAATGCCATCTGGCTAAAACGATGTCGAATTAATATTAAATCAGCCAAGACCTATTGTTTGAAGAAGGAAGGGAGTTAGTTGATTGTTACACGTTGAGACTTACACTTCAAAACAAGCTCAGACAAATGAATTCATTCTAAAAGAGAGAAGATAATTTTGGGATATAACTAAACCTATAAAAAATAACCCAGAGAAATTGAAAAATATGATTAATCTACAGTGAGTTAATCTGGAATCAACCAAATTAATCTAATTGTGAAGATTTGAAGTCGTCATCCAGGTAACCGAACTATATGAACGTGAATTCAAAATAATATCGACACAAAATTGGACATTGTAAAATTTCACCTCCATTGGAACCATAACACATTGAACACTGATTGCCGTGCCGGACAACCGACCACGACTCCCGAATAATTACACTGCGATGAAGAGTAATTAACCACTACTACTTGGAAGAGGAATACACCAATAACCAATATTTATTTTGAAGAATTATGCAGTGAAAACGCTTCGTTTACATTCAGCACGGGGACGGCCATTTTGGACTATTCCCAGAATCCTGTGCGTTGTCGGCAGAACAGCATCACAAGTTGGGTTCGAGAAATTTATCTTACTAACATTGTCTATTCAATAATATTTTGTATTTTAGATAATTAAGCAGTTTTTATTGTAAGCATTATACTTTTCAGCTTTGCCCTTTTTTCTCTGACAATTATAATAACAGTTCAAAGAATCCGTAAATTAATATTAACATTTTATATACTGAATTTACTCGCCCTGAGATACGGGTTTGTTATTGTCGATAAGCTAATCGATTCAAAATCGATTACTCTCAATAATGTTAATAAATTCCTTGAATCTTGTAATTTTGAGTTTCATTTATTGGTAGAAATATAAATAAAAGAATTGTAGATAATATTTGATACCCGGACTCCAAGAAAAGAAAAGAATATCATCACTGAAGGAGGACCCTCATAGAATAACGAAAGACCGCTAATCGATTATTACAGGAGATAATCTGATTAACGCGGAAAAACAATACTGGTTATTTTAAGCGATTAAATTGATTAAATTAATAATTAAAAGAAATAAAATTAAATAAATACATAAAAAATAATTAAATAATTAATTAAATAAATAAATAAATATAATTTTTTAAAACAAAATTTTTATTTCAATTTTTTTTGTAACTCCGAAAATCCAAAAATTACATTTTGTTACACAATGTATGCCAGTTCTGTAAATTTTTCAAGTATTGCTGTTCGTTTTATAATTGGTTGGGGACTTGGAATTCTGTCATGTAACTTACACCAGAATAGTCATAAATAAAAGACCATCAGAATATAAATAAATAAAAGTGGCAATATTTGTTCATAACTTATACATGAGTTTTTTTTATAAAAGAAAGTTTTTTGACTCTAAAGAAAAATAATAAAATTAAACTAGTTCGTAGCCAGAATTTTACAAGAAACAAATTGTCTTAACTGAAGAAGCAGAAAAAGTGAATATTGCAGGGAATGAACGCCAGAGAAATTGGCCGAAATCTCAGTTGATTTTGTACTCCGCATCGGTCATTCAGTCTCTCTCAGAATCTGTAAACGTGTGGGTCTTATTGTTCGAGTTTAGATGATTGGTCTAAGAAACGGTACAAACACAAGTCCAATAGTTCGCGAGTTGATTATTAAACAAAAAGGGCTAATCCGGTAAAGTACAAGATCGCCCGCATAGGCATTAAAAAAGTTACTTGAAGTTTGCAGGATCATTGTATATGTTTAATACACGAAACAAATTACCGTAAAAAGTTAATTAACTATGATTTTTAAAAGTACCCACCCCGAGAACGACGCCGGACAACAGGAGAAGATCGCAGCGGTATCTGTCTTCCAAGGATCATCGATATCTGTTCATCGTTTACAGTAGTAAATTTATTTTATTATAAACTTTATTAGAAACACTTAGATACTAAAAGACAAAAGAACACATATAAATAAAATAAAAATATATTTAGTAGAATATAAGAGAAAATTATTTAAAAATTTTAAAAATGTTCAACAGAGGCAATGTAGGCCTAATTAGTTTTATTTCGTTGTCATAAACAGTATTAAAGTATTACTGCAATTTGAAATAATTATTAATAAATCCGAAAAGCATTCCAATATACGATACAACTGACTACTTATTCTATGCGACTCCTGTATATCGCTACACACACACACAAACACACAAATACATACGTTTCCTTAATAAATCTGTCTTAACAACAAAATAAATCTGTTTTTATAATTCTAATAATTATTTTGTTTTCTTTTCAATCCGTATTACGTCACTGTATATCTGTGATGATTATATTATTTAATTCTAGTTTTAATAATAATTTCTGCATTTCCGTTTAATATTACCTTTTACATATTGGATTACTTTCCGTGCCAATATTCAAATAAAACAAATAGATGATGAATAAAAATCTAGTTTTCATTGTTAATTTTAATTTGTATTTTTTGTTAACAAACAGTTACAAAATGGTAACTGTTGATAGTATACATGTTCAAACTTCTGATTCTCTGAGCATACGAATTTCCCAGCATCTCAGTTCTACAGATGTAAGGGTGAAAAAATATTCTGATATTTTTAAACAGGCTATTGGAAATATTATTTTCGTAACAGGTCATTACTATGAAAGGGCTACAATGTACCATTGTGCTACGGAAAAGAACATGACATTCGGAACAATAAAAAATTCTTGATTCTTGGTTACGTGACATTTGAGTTATGTAAAATATATAATTCCTGTATCTGTGTCAGGAAGAGGCTTACACTACAGTTTACACTACTCTACAGTCTGTTGTTACTTTTATTTCAGAAAACATGCAGCTAACAAGTAGATAACAATTTTTATTTGCTGTCGGCATTACAAGATTTTTTCAAATTACCACTTCTCCGGTACAACTCTTATTAAATACAATCATGAATCAGTTGTTGTCTGGTTCATTAATTGCTACGTTGCTATAACATAGAGTATTGGTACTCTTGCTACGTTTGTAATAATTTTTCTCTCCGACATTATGTTTAATTTTGTTCTTTCCGAATTTCTTTTACCTTTCTATGAACTTCTCTGTCTAACAGAAATTGAATACGCCTGATCTAAACTAATAAAAATGAATAGTCAGTAGACTAATATTACGCGCCATCAAGAGGTGGCTGATGATATAAAACAAATGACATAAGAAAACTTCCTAACTTTACGGGATCAATTGGCATAGTAAATTTACAACAAAGCAATACTGCTGCTGCTACTATTATTACTGGTGCTACTGCTGCTGCTACTACCACTACTACTACTACTACTACTACTCCTACTACTACTACTACTCCTACTACTACTACTACTACTACTACTACTACTACTACTACTACTACTACTACTACTACTACTGCTGCTGCTGCTGCTGCTGCTGCTACTACTACAACAACAACAACAACTACTACTACTACTACTACTACTACTACTACTACTACTACTACTACTACTACTACTACTACTACTACTACTAATACTACTACTACTACTACTACTACAACAACTACTACTACTACTAATACTACTACTACTACTGCTGCTGCTGCTGCTACTACTACTATTGCTACTACAATTACTCTATCAACAGTAATATTAAATAATAATACTAATAAAATAACAAAATTATTGTTAATAGTATTAATAATATTCTTAATGCAATACCACATACTCATGAAAACAGTAAGCCACAATACAAAATAAAAATCTACTTCTACTAAAAACGCGCAAGAAGAGAAAAAATATAACAGTACATGTAAAAACCATCGGTATTTTGCCAAACCGCAGTATTGTCGTAAAAGAAAGTAGCCTACCATCTGATAATATTTATTTTAAAATTTATTTGGCTAGTAATTCAATAAAAGAAGTATGAAGGAAATGGTCACTTAAAATGATAAAACAGTTAAATTTTTATTAGAACAATAGATTCGTAAGAGCATTAGTCTGCAATACAGAAAATTTAAGTCTTTTAGCGATTAACGTGTAACACTACCATCAGAGAATACACACGTTACTTTTTTCTACTTTCCTTTAAATCCAATATTACACATCATCAGAAAATGTAGGAGTGACAGTAATACAGTACAATTAATACAGTATAATAACTGTAACAAACACTGTAATAATACAATACCATAACAATTATATTAATCGTTAAAATAGACTGACTAATAATCTTCCATTCTCCTAGGAAAAATTTATAGTGTGATACAGATATGTGGTATCTGGATGAATTTCTTTTGAAACATACAAATATTAATACAGAAAACATTTGTTAAGCGTGAATGTATTAATGTCTTAATACAAATTTAAGAGCAATGTTTTTTAAAAACAACAAAAACGAAAATTTAACGCAATATTATATACGACAATCAATAAAATAGACTCTCGTTTATCTCTGAATTTAAACCGTTATGTTTTCTGGAAAATCTCTTACAACAGAAAATAAGTGAACGAATATCGCCCACCCAATATTAAAGACGAGAATAAGAGATGCGGAATAGACTATGAAGTACACATTCTAGTATGCTCTATTATCGATGAGGACGATCTAGCAGTACCGGCCGATATTATTTGTATGGACCATTAGTGGCTTTTATGGACTGAGTAAATGTATTGTACCTGAGTACAGCATTTGTCGGTTGTACAAGATACTTGCAGCAATGTGGCACGAATATTACGTTTCACGTTCTTTACTCCTCATATACATTTTAACGATTTGGTAATTATTACCCTTAAACCGTAAACAAACTTTGTTGGATTACTGTACTTTACACAAAAATGGTTAAAATAAATGGATTTTGATTAAAGTGATTTATGTAGGTTGATTAACTGTCTCGCATAATCCTTACATGAGTCGAAAAATTTGCATACATTTCTATTTAAAATGTATGGTATAGAGGGATTGAATTCTTATCGTTACCAGACAATTTAAATTTCTGTATCCTTATGTGTACTCGTAAGACGGAGAATGAAAAGAATAAAAAACAAAGATTACTTCTAAATATTTTTTTATAACTTATAAAAAAAGAACAGATGTACGTTCAGTTTTTTGATGGACAGGTTAGTAAAGTGTATTGGCTTCACAAAATTATTCAGTAACGGATAAATGGCTGCATAGGCTAATAAAATTCATCTAAGTTCTGAGCTTAATGAACAATTTTATAATTCAACTTGTTTTTTCATTTACTTCTCTTCCTTAGTTATTTGTTTTTATTATCAGATTACATTAATAATGACCAACCCTGTCCGACGTAAAATGTGTAACAAATAACAGGTATTTTGCATAAATTTTAAGTAAAAGGATACGACGTTTAATTGAATACGGCAAAAGAAAAACAGTACCAGTTGCAGGAGCTGATGAGGATTGGACGGGTAGTAGTGGTATGTAAGTTTAGTAAATGAGTCAGGGTGAAAGCAACAGCTTTAGCGAGGGACGACTTACACATTTTTTACACGCAGACGGAATACGTGTCATTTATCTTTATCCTAGATATCATTACGAGTTTTCTACCTTTCTTCTTTCCTCCTATGCCGTTGCAAGGGTATTGCCCCGGCGAGTTTTTTATATTATCGCGCCGTGACGTCGTAGCAGAAGACAGCCAAAGTCGTAATTATCTACGTAAATGCCGCGCTGGCGAACGGTAACGAAATTCAGGGCGCCGGTACTGTCTCGCTGCGATGTTATACAGTGGGTGGTTAATCAGCTGACTGACCGATTACTACAGGCTATTTTTCCGTAGCCTCGTGTTTTAAAGAAACCGTGTCTTTCTCTCATTTTCTTCTCGATCATTCCACGGAGCACTTCCAGGTCTGGCTGCGTGGCAAGCAAGGGTTTCTTCTACTAATATGGAGTAGTAGTTTATAGATTGTCTTAGGTTAGGACAATTCTCTTTATTCACTGTTATGTATGCATAAGGGGTTACGTATTTAATTCTGTTTAATTAAGGGGAGAATGCATGGCAATTTTGTATGTGTGTGACTCATATTTTACTTCCGGTAGATGGGCGAGCACATGGTAATTATGCTTAATTGTTTGAAAGATAAAAGGTAAAAGAAGTAAGTGAAAAGGTAAAAAATAAAAATAGATGTAAAGGCCTTGAATGGTGGAAATGTTAATTTGAACGTAAATATGAATTCAAACTTCGTGATTACGCTGAGCAATACAGCTAAAAACAGAGTGGTAGTGTGGATAAAAAATTCCCACAGTGAGTGTGTGGCTTTCTTTGTACTGGAGCGAGTGAGCTTGTGGGTGGTTATATTTCCCGACGGCATTCTACAAGTGAAATTTGTTCTAGGGTTCTCGCACAGGCCAAGAGAGGGGTGAATGACCTGATGATGACAACTACAACCGTCACATCGTCAGAGCTGGACACTAGAACACTCCCCCATCGCCGTCAGGCTTAGAGATGCTCCTCAACATCAAAAGACTGCTGCATAGAAGGAAGCGAGCCGGAATGATGAACTAACCATCAATCTCACCCACCTTTCTTCACAGGATCTAACGGGTATTACCAAATCTACAAATGTGCAGGTAGCCCGATTCCGTTTATAAAATCTCGTCCGCAACACCACACCGGTTTTCATTACACAAAGAAAGTATACACCTGAACAGTATTTGTATATTATGATGAATCAAAATTAGAACAAGTCCTGTGGGTAGATATATATATTTGTTATCATTATTGACTGTGCTAAAGGACCTACCTTCTATAAGCTCAATTAATTACTGTTGTTATTAGTATTGTTAATGTATTAACAAAAATGGGATATATATATAGTATGTGTTATACATGTAAAGACTTACACATAAACCGTATTTTTCTTTGTTATAATGATCGAAACTTTGTTACAACTACAAGTCAGAATTTATAGTCTTAACTGTGTCAAAACGTATCCACTTGTATACTACTTGATAATTTTGGTTGTTACTGCTATTGGCAATTCTCATTGAGACAGATAGTATACATACATATAATGATTGGTATAAAGGCCAAGACATAAACAGTATTTTCATGTTCAGAAAGATTAAGATTTTGTTAGAACTAGTCAGGTGGATATACATTTGTGATATATGTATTTTTTATTAAATGGTGCTAAAAGGATCCACCTGTTATGCTTGAATTATTTTATTGTTATCAGCATTGGCGATTATTATTGATATGTACTAAATGTATATATGTCTACATCTTTGTTCGTAAAATGAAAATTAAGAACGGATATGAGATACACAAGAAGTCAATTTTTAAACACTGTATTGAACACTGAATAATTAATTATTGCCGGTAGCATGAAAATTTTACTTATTGATTATATTGACTGTATAAAGATGAGTGAGCACCAATAAAAAGAAGGGTTGTTAACTGATTGTTTTATTTGCAAGTCCTGTCTAGATGGATCCAGCCATTTTATGCTTCCGTCTAGTCCTAGTGGCTAGTTATTAAATTTTAAGTAACCCCCTCAACAAATGAAAAACAATAATTTACAAAAAATTGTACAAAATTTGGGGGGGGGCGTTTCACTCCTATTCTGAAGTATGTAAAACCCAACCATGTACGCATTTACGGATAAACGCTTCTTATTTACTTTTCATTTATATTATCTCTTTTACTTTTTTCTTACATATTTAGTTAAAAAAATTATAGTAGTACCGTTCTTCATACATACGCACAAACGTAGATAGGTGACCTGATCAGCTACATCGAGAATATTTTACTCTAATTAAGCACTGATTGACACAGTTTGTGAACTTTGATTTTTAAAAATTTGTTTGTAAATAATTACAAACTTTTAATGTATCGTTCCAGACGTTGTACTAAACGGATGGAGCTCGCTGTTGTTTTATTATTACAGTTATCATCGTATAGTTATTATTATAAAACTATTATTTCGTTTATCAGTGTTGTGACCAGTGTTCCTAAACTATTAACTTATATTAGTACATATCACTCGGCCGGGTTAGAGAGAGAGAGAGAGAGAGAGAGAGAGAGAGAGAGAGAGAGAGAGAGAGAGAGAGAGAGAGAGAGAGAGAGACAGACAGACAGACCGGCAGAGAGAGGGTGTACTCTGTGTGTGTGTGCGCGCCGCAAAGTTTGTTTACATACGAGTACACTAAAAAATCGTTTATCCTAATTTGATGGGACCGCGCCCGTTTCGGATAAACGAAATTTCGGATAATCCGAAACTTCTGTTTAAATAATAATATATATGTAAGTACAATAACTTTATTTAATAACACTTTACGTTCAAAAATATGAACAAATCTATAATTCGGAGTACCCCTTATCCCAATTAGTTCTGATTATTGACTTTCAACTTTACATCACGTGGAATCGCTTATCTACGCTATTAAATATAGATTATAGCGACAGGAAAATGATTTTGTGTATTTTTAAATTTTACTAAAAACTGTTTCGGATAAGCCTGATTTTCGGATAAACGAGTTTTTAGTGTACTATTGTTTGTTAACCTCTACTAAGTAGCCATCGGTATGTTACCGATCAACATTATAGGGACTACTACGTATCACTTTGGCACAAGACCGCAATATAACAAGACAAAAATATAATTCAAAGCCAATACCCCTGCACAAATACTTGCTAACAACTATACAGTCTCCCGCAATGCCGGGTACACATTATCAGACACCACAACAACAAATTGTACACTCTTCTTCTAAGAAATATAAAGGTTGGTAAAGTTTTTTAGAGGTTGGCAATAGTTAAAAATGCTTACAAGCAAAAGCGGTTAAGGAACACGGATGCAGAAATGCAACTGCCCGAAAGTGCCAAGGATATTGCATATTGTTTTAGTAATAGTATTATTTTCCTATATAATAACAGATACAGCCCCCTTGCAGAAAATAAAATGCACAACATGAATATTTCCAGAACCGTGGACCTTAAACCACCACCAATTTTTGTTGTTGTTGTAGAACATAATTTATATATTTTAACCCATAAATAATTTATTAAACGACTTAGTAGACGACAAAGCTCTCGTCACTATAAAATCTCTCTCAAATAATCAAGTGAAATTCAGCCTAAAAAATGCATATTGTATACAAAAATCGTCCTGTTTTGAAATGAAGAACATACACAATACCACACCTACCAACCGAAATCTTAGTGTAGTTTCCGCGTAGTACTAAAAAGTACATATAGATCCTCTATTTATGCCCGTCACAGTAAGTTACAAACCCCATTAACTACATCATCAACCGTAAAAGGACCCAGAGGACGACCCGATTACCGGAAAGCACCTAAAAGTTGCCCGAGGCTGAAATAGCATACTTTGCACAGCTCTTCAAATTCGTTTTAAGAACGAGCTCAGCACCACTTTAGTGCTGTGATGAAAGTAGTCCTCAAACCAGGAGCTGTCAAGTCGCATCGCCTAGTCAGCTCGCTGCCGACGGAGTCTAAAGTTTTCGAAAAAAATATTCTTCAAGAGATTCATCCTGTTATAAAGCTGGAAAGGCTCATTCCAAATAATCAATTTGGTTTTAGACAAAATCACAAAACGGCAGAAGAAGTACACAGCGGGACCAGTCAAACCATCCGAGTCTTAGAATAATAAACAATATTGTTAGGTATTCTTCATCAGTGCAAACCGATCTTCGTCTAAGGTAGATGTCACACCTTAGTGACCACAGTTGTGTCATCTACGTTAGAGAAGCTAAATGGGAATGGCACGGGCGAAACGTTTGCTAATGTGCATAGCACTGGACTACGGCCAATCAGCCCAGAATCAGACAAATTTAACTGATACGCCAAGTTCTAACTGAGCTTATATGAAGTGTCGGTGCCTTAACAGTCCTTAAGGCGGGATGAAACCACAGGAGGCATATCACTGGATACCCTCCTGACAAAGCAGAATTTATGTCATATGTCATCACCACCTTCACATTACGGCGTAGGCAAGGTCCTACCTTTTCTGCCTTGAAAGATCCTCCAGCCAGCTTTTCCTGCACGCGCGCGCACACACACACACACACACACACACACACACACACACACACACACACACACACACACACACACACACACACACACACACACACTTGTGCCCTATAGGTTTGTATTTCCAGATGTGTTTGCTCAGTCTTCCTAAACTGAAATTCTTTCCAAGTGTTCTTTCCAACATTCCTTATAATATTTTAGTCTTTCGTTCAAGCTTTCGTTCAAGTTAAAAACTTGTAATTATTCTCTCATATTCTAGTTCTGTATACAATAAAGTTTCAAATACCTTTTACCTTCTCTTAGGAAGGCCGTTTCCGAGACCTGTATTTACTTTTGTGTTTCTTGATTGTCGTCCATACTTCACATTCATAGGACAATACAGGGACTACCATAACTTTTTAAAACTTTAATTTTGTGTCTCGACATACCTTGTTTCTATAAATACAATTGATTTTCCCTTAGATCGTCTGGCACTTACCTAACTTAACATGAATTTCCTAATTCTTAGCATAGCCAATATCATTTCCAAAAATAATATACAGTATTTCATAGGAGTACGTAATGCATATTGCTGAATATTAAATGTTGTAATAGATCGCAGAAAAAACTTTGAATACCTTTGTTAAAATTTGCTTTTTTTTGCACATTCATATTTTCAGGTGAATTATCAAAAATAGCGACTTGTTCCATCTAATCGTATCTTATCCCAATAGGTTACTTTGAAGTATCCCTTTAGCTTTGTCTTACAGTGTTTACAACAGTGAAACATTTAGTAACGTTACTTTAAATCTTTTTAACATGTCATTGTATAAGCAATAAAATGTAAAATCATACGTTTTAATCGTATTAGGAGATCATAGAAAACAGGGTAGTATTATGTACGGGAAGAATACACGAACCAACGTCTTTTAAAAGTTGATACGACATTGCGGTCAATGGCTTTGTACAATAACTCAAGAATAACTGAGCCTTAACAATACTTTCAATTACAGTGGGAATCACCTTTAAGTTGGCGACATGTAGATGGTAAAATGATTTTGTAGTGAGAGTGAGCATTGTGGCAGAATAGAGTTATTTTGCATACATTTGTGATAATTTCGTTTATTTTGTTAGGGATTTCACCAGATTTTCTGTTAATACAGGTTTGTTAACAAGATTACAGAACTATGTTTTTTTCCAAATGAAGCATATAATCATTTGTGCCAAATGATAGAACTTATAATTAAATATGGGTAGAAAGTGACCGTGTGTCTGTTTTTAGTAAGTTGCTTGTTATTAATCTTTTGAAGGCTTATAAAGGAGCAGTGAATTGTCTAACACAAAATACACAAACTACTGAGTGCATTGCTTGACAAAACGAGTTTAACAGTTAATGTTCAAGTGACTATAAAACCTAAGTTACGGGGTCTTCAGTAATTAAAAAATAAAAGATGTATTATGGTACGCTGTTTTCTTATTATTAAAGAATCCCTGAGTGAACATAAGAAAACCCGCTGGTGGATTAGACGTAAAGACACTGAACGATCAAAAGGATTCAAAGCTGCTCAATTTACAAAAGACACGGGAAAGTAGATGTTGAAGTCGATCCTTATAAGCATAACTTTGAAAACTACAAAAGGAGTGATAGTACACAGAGACTACTTAACTGCAGAGAGGAAGAAATTGCAATGACAACTTGCCTCGCAAGGTGTTGTTGCATGTCGGAGTCTAACGGTGAGAAGGGATGGACAGACATCTGCGTCCCATGTCCTAATCTTCAACAGAACGACCCTACCAGAAAAGATCAGAGTAAACATTCACAGGATGAGTGTGAGAGCTTTCACCCCTCAGTCAATGCAGTGTTTACAGTGCTTGCGTTCCGGAAACACTGCATCAATATGTGCTCGGTTCAAGACATGCTTCTCTGGGAAGTCGGGTCATGGTGACAACCTTCTGCCTGCCTGTGAAATATATCCAATTGTGGTAGTCAGCATTCATATAAACTCAGCAACTGTCTCGTTTATAACCAAGAGATGGCTATTCGGGAAGTGCATACCCTGAAAAACATATCTACCTTGATGTGAAGAAATTTATATGCCCAGTCAACCAGGGCAAAACAAGTTAGGCATAGGCTGTAAATCAACAATATCACCAGCCCCCATTTTTTTAAGATTACAGAAAATCATAAGTTCAAAATACAGCGACGCTGAGACAGGCATACAAGAGGTGCATATAGATGGGACAGGTCTACTGGATGACCTACCAATGCATTGCCCGCCAAGGAAAGCGGGCAGATACCTCGTGGCTGCAACCGCAGTCACTTCCAGTCAGGAAGATGGCAAAATGAAGATATCGCCCCGTCCTTCCAGATGCTTTAAAGAGAACATATTCAAATTTAAATGGGGACAAGAACGGTAAAAATTTTGCGAAAACTTGAGATGAGCTCTGGATTGGAGTTCAGCTGCATCGCCGGTGCCAGTGACCTCACCAACCTCGGCGGCCTGGCAGAGTCCGACAATTTCCAAAAGAAGAAAAGAAAGGCTGGCCAAACCAGAAGCCAACGACGTAAGCACAGTCCGTAGCAAATTATTCTTACACATCCAGCAAGGAGAGCATCCTTCAGTGGAATATTAATAGTTACGCTTTGGATGCGAACTATAGTACAGGCGAACTATATTCTACTGGCCAGGTAGACACCGATGGGTAAGTGCCTGCAGGTAACACATTTTAGACCCACAAGAACGTATTATTATGATGGGTTTGAATTACACCGAACATCACAGCTACGAAAGGCGTTGCTTTTTTTTACGGCAAGCCACACATTTTAATGTTAGCAGTAGCACTTTTACGGCTATCAATTTTTTTATATGTAGCCCGAGTCTTCTCCCACGTATTTCGTGGAAACTTCTCCAAGACGTTCACAGGAGCGACCCCTTTCCAGTGCACGTAACAACGTGAACCCTAAAGAGCGTTCACGCATTTCAAACGATTGGGCGTAGGCTCCACCAATGGAAGGGCTTCACGGCTGCTTTTACACCTACAGATGTCAATGGGAATGTAGAATAAGAAGTACACAGTTTTGTTGCTGCTATAACTTTAACAGCTATGAATCATATGCCACAGAACAATCTTGAAGCGCAAGAAAGCGACGACCAAAGACAATCGCATCACTTTCAAGCTTTTAACTCAGAGTGTTTTGCATTGCTCAGTCCACCCGCATTCCAATACAGTATGCGGAGGTGATTGTCCGCGCCCTCATAAGGGCGGGTTGGATTTCTAGTGGCGATCGCATGTGCCATGATGGCGGAGGCTCGAGAAACGGCGGTCGCTGTAGCAGATTTGGCGTTACCCAGGGTGCACCACTTTACCTGCAAAGCGGCTTGACCTAATCAGCCTAACAACCAACAAGGCCGAAGCCAACCCTATCGAGCTCAAGTCGTACGCCATAGAAACCATCAATCTTAGGTACCCTTCGAATGATTGGCTCCACATATACACTGACGGCTCATTCCTACCTGAAACGAGGGGAGCAGGCGCGGGATGGTTTTGTAGCCTCTTTGAGAATTCAACAGCTGTGGGAAGAAACGCTAGTAACTTCGATGGTGACGTGTGCGCAGTCTACGAAGCTTCCAACCAGCTACTAGCCAAGACCTTAGCACCAGGAAAAGTGGTATTTTTAATCGACTCCCAGTCCACAATTCTTGCGCTCACCAGCAACGCTCCCACCGACTGCCTGAGAACAATTCAGTGCCGCGCGAAACTTGCAGAGCTGATGTCAACCGGATGGATCGTTACCCTACAGTGGGTGCCAAGCCATGTAGGAATTCCTGGCAACGAAAGAGCCGACGTCAAAGCCAAAGAAGAAGCAGAATCGGAGCAGCCGGACGTGCCGCTTACTCTCAGTAGAGCCAATAACCTCATCACCTCCGTTATAAACCACCTCCACACAAAGAACTCTAAAAACCCTGGGTACTGGTAAAAAGTGGGAAAGTCTTGCCACTGTAGGACCAATACCGAGACACCTGGACAGAGCTGAGGCCGTCGCCCGTTTCCGCCTTACTACCGGACATGACTACTTGCAAGCTCATCTACACCGCATCGGCCTAGCTGAGAACGAAACCTGTCCGCTTTCCAACTCCGGAAGAATGGACGGAGAACACTTACGGGACTGCCAAGCACTCACATACCCGACCGACGACATAACCAATCGCTACTGGGAGGCTCGACGTCGAATGGTTGAAGAACCACGTACGGGCGTTGGCTAAAGTAAAGAAGTAAGTAAGCGTCACTTTCAAGCGACTTCCAGACGTCACTCGTAGAAGAATAATTGCAAAAATTAAGCTTGAAAGGCGAGGATTAACTAAAAAAAGGTGGGAACCAGTCACAGAAGTAACGATGAAGATCAGAGCAATCGCTGGCACATCAGAGTAAGCCTATCGCATGTATAGAGGACGATGGTAACTGATATGCAACCCTGATAACATTTCTGACACCTTGTCTCCGCAACATGTCAATGACATATTACAGAAAATTTCCTCTCCAGTTACTCGCAAGAAAGGCTGAAGTCGACCAAGTCTTGACTTTGAAACTGAAGGGTATGGAACTTACAACGCGTCGAGATAATTACAGTCTGCTATCCCCGCTGCCGTCACCACTGTGTTACAGCATTATACCTCAACTGCCGGATGTAGCTATGTCTACACTATGTGTACCTTTTAACGTCATGTGGACCCAAGGGGGAACCCGTTTCTGAAGTGGGATTCCCTTACAGCAGATAACTATCTTTCACAATCATTGACGTGGTGTTAGTGAAAATTATTAGATTGGGTGGTTAACAACAGACCTAGTGAAACTATAAAGTTTCACTAACCATTCAGACTATTCTGAACAACCATTCAGACTATACAGAAACCATCACAACAATTAAGGCCTACGTGTAGAAGGAAACTTTCACACCAACAAGCAGAGTATTATAAATTATTCATTGCTTATAAGTTACTGCCCTATCTGAAACTCGTCACGATTGCCAATCTTACTATAAGGGTCAGTCACTAACAAATAACATTTAATGGAAGGGAGTAAATTAAGCCACTGTAATTATTTAGAAAAAATGTATAAACATATATGTACAGATTTTTTATTACGAGATAAATCCTTGCTAATATTCAGACCTGCATTTCTTTTAAAATTCGTTAATCAGTAATATTAACTTAGTTGCTCAATGTCATGAGTTTATTATTGTAATATGAATTAGGGATACAAATATGTCAAGACTAAATTCTTTTGCTTAGCGTCCATATTCAGTGTTATCTCTTATGAAACATATTATCAGTTTTTGATTGTCAGTGTTCTAAGAATGTTGGTGAGAGCTTGTAGTTCCTGGTCGACATCGTACTAGAGGCCTTAGTTGCCGAGCCCTTATCATTAAAAAGTAATAATAATAGCAACAACAATAATAATAATAATAATAATAGGATTATTAATATTAATCATTAATTAACAATAAAGAACAATTAATAAAACTTTATAGTTAATATTATAATAATATAATAAACTAACAAATATTGACTCACCAATATGCTTATCTTAGTTTATGTCCTAATAGGATGTAGTTCTCTGTACTCACCTGAAACATCAAGAAGATAACTTATAAATAAATGGTAAAAAGTCATCGTTGGATTCTCTGCGTTGGGCAACAAACATTTCATAATATTTGGTAAATTCTATAAATTATGAAGGCTTACACGACCTTCTGAAAAGTATTCATCAAACTACTGAGCCGTTTTATAGTCGCCTTCGTATTGTCGACAGACAAAACCCTAAACGTTTTGGCCATCTTCAGTGGCATGGACTTTGTGTACACATCCTGGCACCAATAACGGTGTGATGCATCTTGTCATCAATAACGGTCAAGTTTTTTTGGTACATGAACAAAAAAGTCCATGCTACTATGAATGGCTGCCGCGCGAATAGTCATTATATATATCTCTCAACTGTAGGCGACGAGCAACAGCTCAGCAGCTTTTATGTATACGAACGTATGCAGACAGAGGACAAATTTATACCGTAAATGGGTTTGTTTACAATGATGTAATAAGTTGCTCAGTGTAATATTGAACAGATAGCTTACTATCTTCAAAGGAGTGCGTTGGTTTGGCAGTTTGTGGGCAGTAAGTCTTACTATCCTCAAACTGGGTTGTCCCAAAAAGACGGATTGACGGCGAACGATTTACGGAATGTTTTAAATTTTTTGTTAAAAGTGTCCCTCTTATAAGGCTTGTTGTTTTCTTCATGATTCACATGGCTTCCATGTGACCTCCAAGATATTTAAATCCGCGTGAAAAGAAAAACATTCCAGCATTTCCATCACACACACGTAATCTTCTTAAGCCTCTTCTTGTTGGCATCTACTGGATTTCCATCTTCTCGTTGGGTTCTGAAAGTCAACTGAGGTAAGAAACTAAATGACTTTATGCTAGACAATCCCGAAGTAAAACCAAAACGTAAAAAGTTCAATGAACTTTTATCCCACAGACAATGAAATTTGCTTTCAAGAGAAATGGCATCACGCCAATGAATCAAAACGCAATTTTGACTGAAGCACTTGCTCCATAAAAATTAACTGAACTTTTATCACACATGTCAGTAAACATTTAACTCTGTCAGACAAAGATAATTTCAAGCCAGGCGCATGCAATTCATTATTGTCTTCTTCAGCTGAAAGTACCAAACATACACGGGACTCCTCAAAGCTGTAAAAGGAAGAGAGACTCATGGGTAAAATGCACAACTGCGCTGACCGCATCACCAAATAAATAGCAGTTTAGATCGAACAAGAAAATGGAAAGACCAAAAGGTCTACCGGGGAAAGAGCTTCAGAACCAAAGAAAGCCACATCTAATGGAGTATCAGATTACGGAAATAACAAAATGGAAAATTTAGACTGGATTTGTAGCTGATACCAAGGAAAATTTTCATCAGACTTAAGGAAAAAGTAGATGTTGCCTAGATCCAATGCCGATTCTGCCAGGTCCCATAACATAAAAATTTTCAAGACGACCCATCACTTGAACAAATTTACATGTGTGATAAGTCATGTGTCGTATGATGAAAAAGTTTCTGAGTCAGATAAGTGAACTTCAGACAACATTTTAACATACAAATTTTGAATGTCTTTCTTTTTTATATATTTGATTAAAACAAACCTTAAAACCCTATTTGATTCCAGCTTTTACGTTCATATGTACCTAAGTGGTTAGATTAATTTTTATATCATATCACTTAATTTGTAGATCATCAGAAATAATTTTAGTTTTACCCTTTGAGTATTTTTTCAGATTTGTTTAACAAAAAGCGTATAGCATTATTTGTTTATTAGCGTTTACGTGTACGTTAAAAGTTTGAATCATAATTTATCATGTAATTGTTAGTTCATAAGAACCTATTTCATATTATTTTTGAATGTTTTTACAGATTTGTATGTAACCCCTTTAATATTATTAACTGCTATATATTATGTTTATAATTAAGTGTCAGAATTATTTTTTACAACATATCGCTCAATTGTTAGCTCATAAAAATTGTATTTCACCTTTAAAATATGTCGTATATATATTTTGTTGAGATGTTCAAATTTTGAAAATTACTAATTATTATTAATAATTATTTACATTTGTTGTTTTATTCATTACCATGAATGTTTTTGCTCTCCCAGTAATAATTGTAATATAAACTACGTAGAAAAACACACTATAAGTAATATTTTCTACTTCCACAAATTTACCTAACCTGTGTAACCAAATTTCCTCTCTTATTACCACATTAACTACCTTTGTACTGAAAGAAATTTTGTATAACAACTTTACTTAAGAAACACATTTGAACTAATTTACATGTAATTACTTAGTCAACAGTTTCAAAATTTGAAAAAATATTAGTTTAAATAAATACTTTAAAGTTGAAAAGGAATAATTTTTACCCAGACTATTACCAAACTACCTTTCTTCTCGGCAGTATAATGAAAAAGCAAAATTGTCTTAGGAACAGAATATTTACCGCGTGAGAAATTTCAGTTTAATAATTGAGTTAGTATCTAAACAAGTACACAATATTTTTAAAATCTTTCTCAAACATCTGTTTGGTTCTGATTTCATGCATTATTGATTTTTCTAAAGTGCCTTTGTGTGTTTTCTAACTGAAAAGTTCAGTTATTTACGAAGACTGACAGTTCAACAATATCTAAAAATAGTAGTCGTGTTCAAAGAGTAGGCCTACACATGGAGTCTAATTAGACTCACAAACAGACACAGTCAACAAGCATACGTCAATTCACAACCGGTGAACTTCTAGTATTAAGATTTCAGTTAAATTTTTCCAGAGAATTAAAGAAGTTTTGAATCTATTATTTCTTTAATAATTTGATAAATAGACCCTTAAGTGCTTCTAAGTGCTGGGATTGTTTAACAGACTATATAAACAAAAATCTTTCCCTTTTTCTTCGTGACATTTATTAATGAACTAGATTATGAATAATAACGACCAATATTCGAGGATATGACAAACAACAGATACTTTGCAGAATATGCAAGTAGAAAGATCCTGCCTGAACTTAATTGAATATTGTAATAAGGCAGCATGGACACCAGAAATAGCAGGAGATGGCGTAGGGCGGATGGGCGGTAGTGGGTGGGTAAGATGAGTCAGGGCGAAAGCAACAGCTTTAGCAAGGGGTGATTTATAAATTCTTTACGCACAGTCTAATACGCGTCATTTATCATTTACCCTTCTGCCACCAGCACAATGTTCCTGTTCCCTTTTATTCTGAACCCAACTTCATATTCTGATCAGCTTTCGCGCACTTCTAATCACACATACACCACGCGCGCACGTGTGTAGGGACACACATATCTATTTTTCCTTTTTTTTAACTTTTTTATTTTATTCTACGCTATTACACGTTTGCTTTTTGTCTCCTTTTCGCAGCTTCCTTTTTGGCCTTATGAATCCCGTAAAACTCATATCTTCGACTTCCTTATGTATCGCGCTCATTTTGTCAAAGAATAATCTTCTGAATATCCGCATTTTGAAGGCTTTCAGCCGTTTCATTGAAGCTATTTTATGAGTGCAAGTCTCCATTCTATACAGACGTATGGCTGTCCTCTGACGTAGCTTGATGTCCGTGTTGTAGTTACAAAACTAAGGTTTAATTTTATTACAGACAACACTACATTCTTAATTCTGCACTTGCCCACATGGTTCGGGTTTACATCTACGGTACTCTCCGGTCTTTGACACAATTGTTACACTTGATTATCCTGGAAGACAGAGGTATGCCTAGTTATGGATTTGTTATCTAAAGACCACTAACTTTGTCTTGTTGACATTGATGTTCAGTCCAGGTTTACCATTCGTTCTATTTTGATAGTTTTATTGAGAAGCAGTTGTAGGTCTTCAATGTATTCAGCCAAAATAACTTTAGCACCAGAATATTTAAAGATATTAAGCATAATTCCAGTCACTTTTATCCCGAGTACACCAATAGCTTTCTGAAGACTTGATAGGAATATAAATTAAAACATTTACGTTAACATAAACAGACTTACGTGTTATAGTTAACTTCCATTACACACTTTATAAAATTGAAGTTATTATTGTGTGTTCAGTAAGATGCAAATCTCCCTATTTGAAATTGTATAAATACATCACCGTGAGGTGACCACATAAGAGCATAAACTATCAGGTTTCCATAATCGATTCTGGTTTTCTTGTATTTCCTGACGTAATTATATGGATTTTTGTCTTCTTTCCACGCTTTTGCATATTTCATCTAAGTAAGATACCGACACCAACTGCAGCAACAGCGATTAGAATTTCTAAGAACACCTGACATTGAGGAAAACCTGATTTTAGGTGGCATAAAATTAAGATGGCTTTTTCTAATTTTCCTACGTTTAACCGTTTATACACTATCCTGTTTTAGCCCAGTATGTATAAATGCGTTTCTAAGGATCAGTTGTCGAAAACTGAAACTTCCAAGACAACTTGGAGAGAGCCTTAGCGGTTTATACGTAAATATTATGAGAATAAATCTCTAAAAGACCAGCTTTCTGTTTTTTCCTCATTTCAATGACTTATTATGGGTGGCAGGCAAACAGTTGTGCCTTACGGACCAACGCCTGTTTAGTAACAGTTGGGTTGTAGGTACGCAGAGTAAGCCGATATTTAGATACCTGATTTTGGTAGGTCAGAGAAAATACACGCTGCCTATTAGTAAGAAATCAAACAGTTCTTTTCGGCACTTGAATAATAAATCCTGTAAGTTTAAAGCTGGCAGCCTATGTGCCTGACCTCCCTAAGCTACGTTAGTTATACAAACATCAGCCGTCACTCTTACATTATGGTTATGTAATAGATGGTCGTCGATTTGTACTACTGTACTAATTCCGTGTCGTGTGCGGTAAAAGACGATTGTAAAACTACAGGTTAATTATGGAAGCAATGGCATACACGTGCAGGTAAATGAATAGATTAGAAGGATGTTTGTGAATGGAAAAGTTTTGTATATAGTAATATAGAGAAAATGAACGCTGTAATAAGGAAACAGAGTTAATTTAGAGATATTATAATTACACTTCCGTTAACGATAGTTGGAAGTGCTAGCGGTATATATAGGCATGTGTCACACAGTACCTTTTATGTGGATCTACTGTATTTCTGTGAGAATTTTGCTAGCACATATCACCTGGCAGGAGAAATGCCACATATTATTACAAAACTAGAACAAAACTGTTAATAAGAGAGAATGGCAATAAGAGAAATACACAGATAATAAAAAACATAGGAAAGATACACAAGCAGAAAATTAAACAGGTATATAATTTATATAAATTACAGACGGAATAAAGAAACCAACAATAATTTTGTAGGAGTAAGCTGTAAGAGTGTGAAGGTAAGAAAATTAAAATCTCACGGGAATTCAACAATAAATGTGGGATTGTGTGGCACACGAAGAATCAACCTGGTTTAGTTCAGTATCGACTGAAAAGTTATATTCAATTATGTGTCAGAAGTTGAATGGTGGCAGATAACAGCAGCAAGTAACAACAGCGTACAGTATCACGTCGTCGCATCTCCCCTCGGTCGCCAACCAGACATTCAATTACAGAAACCCTTTATTTCTTTGACTATCCAAATGTCACGTAACTGTCTATTGTGAACCTTCAGTGCGTCAACTGTATGTCGTTTGCCGTCGAAATGCGTTAGAAATTGTTACTGTATACATACATATAGGTTGCCATGTGGCACTAATATAATAATTAATTGTAACTTTAAGTTTAGCAAAAATGTTGAAATTATTATTAAACTGATAATACAACTTTTGGTGTATATTTTACACTGTGAAACGCTGAGAAGTCGCGATATATGACAGTTATTAGTAAACATATCCGAGAAAACAAATAAATAAACAGGACGCTTTAGCAAACATAATTATAAAATAAAATTTCTTTTTCATAAAGGAGAATAATTACTGTTGATTTTAAAATAAAGTGACGAATGAACGTTAAAAGTGAAAAAATTAAAATAAAGTAAGAATTATCGTAAAGAAATTTCGGTGTACTCTCCGAGTTATAATAAACATGCAAATTTATTTTTAGAAAGCAAGATGCACAGTTAAATATTTATTTATAGTTTTGTTAGGTAAGTTTCACAATTTTTATATTTGTGTGGTGCTGAAATCTAAAGTATAACATGAAATAAAAAAAGGTACATTTTATGTACTACCGTCATAAATAATTAAAATAATTATTAGAAATTGTATTTAAAATTTTGTTTTAAAGGAAATTTCTACGTAAAAAATTTCGAGAATTCCAAAAATTTATATAATAAATGTCAGATAAGGCAGGTGCATAACTGCATCCAATTTTTGCCAGTACACAAAAACTTTACAATCATTTAAAAACATTTTAAATCTTTTTTAAATATTCAGACAATCAGTGAAAAGACAGAAAACCTACAACATTATAAAACGTGTGAAACAGTACAAAAAAGTTTTTAAGTGTTACTTAATAAATATAAAAAAATGAAAAGTGTATACAAATTTCGTTATATTCGTAAGTGATAGATACATTATGGTGTGTTACAACTATAGAAGTAATAATATAATTAACAATAGAATAGTATAAAACTATCAGAAAGACGAGTCGGAATACTGGAAGGCAAATCAATTATAAGAAAACTGAAAGCAAACATAAAAGGAAATAAAGCCCTCCGGAAAGATATTTGAAATGAATTGCACAGTACAAATACAAAATAACTAAATTAAATTATACAAGATTAAAAATAGTGTTAATACATTTGTTTACTTTTTTTATGGAGATAATTTATAAAGTGGCAAGTAAATATTACTGCAAGACGAGAAGAAATAAGATACAAAATAAAGGGTAACAAAATCATGTAATGCTAAACAAATAACAGAGGACAAAATATAAAATATTTTAAACTATTATGCGCAAGAGAGAATTAAAATATGAGACATCGAGTGTCTGATGCAATGTGAAGATATTCCTAAACTAGGCAGTGATGATAAGGATGTTGCAAATTCAAATTTTTTGAAGGAAGAAGACGTTAAGGGGAAAATTAAGAAAACAATTTTGAGTTCTACAACGTTTATGATTTCGACATAAAGTAATTAGACAAACAGTGATTAAGAAGCGATCTTAGTTGTTAAAACAAATAATAAAACTAAGAGATATATCGATATCATTATATAAAGTAATGAATCATTCGGTCTTTATATTCTGTATCTGTAACAATTAATCGCCCATGAGTTCATTCAATTATACACAGTAAAATCACTTAGCAGGTAGTATCAGCGAAAGTAATGTCAAATCGTATCAAACCCGTACAACATATTTAATTAAAAGAGCAACCACCCTTCGAGTTATCAGCGCCTACGTAGAGGGTGACGGTCTGGTAATATTATTACAACAGCATAATAATATTATTATGAAGCGCGTAGAGTTACAGTTTGATGTGATTTTGTCCATATTCAAAAAATTATGAAATTTCATGAGATAAGCATTCCTCCTTGATAAGAACAGCCTACATAAGACATTTGCGTATAGTTTGTATAAGCCTTATGTAAGAATGATAACAATGTGTATATGCGTGTGTGTGTGTCTGTTCAGTGAAAATATTAAAGTACTAATTAAGACACACGTTAACACACATATTAAGATGAGAGTGTGCTCATTTTAGGCAGAAATACTAAAATGACTTTTTAGTTGGAATATTATTTTAAATAATTTTCACGTAGAATTTAAAATAACTGCCGGGCTGTTTGGCCGTGATCCAAGGTTTTCACTAAAACTAAACGTTTCAGCAGCACAACTGGCTGCCACCTTCAGTGGATGTATCCAGTCAAACCTAATGCGGGGTGTCGTACGTTAGGACCACAGTACTGTGGTTAAGGTTAAAGATGACCCGCGCTATACTTATAAATTATTTATCACGAACAGGTAAAAATTGCACCAACAGCCAATCAGAAGAAAGAAGGTGTATGAGAAGCTCGCATCGCGCCCTGCCATAACGTACTTAAAGAAATGCGAGCCCCGGTACCTCGACGAGAAGCTGAGCCACCTTGAACTAGCGCTGCAGTCCAATGGCTATTCCGTCGGGAAAGTGAGACGAGCGTCCGGCCGAGAAGAATAGCCAGGCCGGAGTTGGTATCACGGGAGACTGTTGGTTCCGCGGTGTTGCCCTATGTCCATGGGGTGACGAACCGCATTGGTAGGCTACTCAGCCGGCACGGCGTGAGACCAATATTCACGACGAGAAAGATCCACCAGTTCTTGAGGCCGGCGAAGGACGCCCGAGACCCGCTGACGTCGTTTGGAGTGTACGGAGTTCCCCCTGCTCGTGCGGCCAGGTGTACATTGGAACCACAAAACGAAACGTCCGCACAAGCGTGAGTGAACATAGCCGTTACTGTAGACTGGGACAGCCGGAGGACTATGGCATAGCCGACCACGCGTTCGCCAATAGGAGAGATACGACCAGAGCAATCTTACAACAGATGCAGGGAGGGGTGGTTGTGTCAGTTTGTAGAGCATGCCTTCGTTCCAGACTCGTTCGAAGCCCTTACTGACGTCCAAGAGGACGGCTGCGGTGTGCAACTTTTTGTTTGCAGTGTCAGGGAAATGGGTGATGACGCGGATTATTTGGAGGGTGGTTGAGTGTTCTCTGCGAAACCCATACCGTTCGCTGCGGATGTAGTCATCAAGCAGCGGGAAAAGTAGGCGCTCAAACACCTCCGATATTACGGGCACCAGAACGATTGGGCGATAATTTTCTGGAAACATACGCTTTTTCAAGTGTTTTGGGATCATTATTACCCTTGCAGTTTTCCACAGGCGAAGGAAGTAATTGAGGCGGAGACATGAGTTGAACACGTCCAGGATGTGGTCAGCGACAACTGATGGACCATTCTTTGGGGCGGTTGCTCCAATTCTTTCCGGGCCGCAGGTCTGTTTGGGATTCAGCCGTGTGATTGCGTAGACTGGATCGGCTTTTTTGAAGGGGTTGGGGATTCCGTTTCTGGTTGGGTAAGATAATTCTGGATGAAGTCCTCGACGTGGGTCACGTGGTCCGCATCGAAGACGCCTCTCTGAGAGGTAAATTGTTTCTCAACGGAGTTTGCAAAGACCTCAGCCTTGCCCTCTGGTGAATAAAAACATCCGACGGGGAGTCCCCTTGCTACAGAGGAGGCGACCAACAGACTCCCAAACAGAGGCGTGGTCGACTTCCATTAATTCAAGATAGTCGTCCCAGCGGTGCTGATTGACATCTAACAGTAGCTGTTTGACGTAATCAGACTGACGGCGATACTGCCGCTTGTCAGCGGCATCGCAAGAGTTTTTCCAGCTGCCGGCTTCTTGAACTTCGCCAGGGAGTTGGGACTTCCTACAATGTGCTGGGACTGTGTAGGAGTGTTTGTCTGTACAGCGGGCAATGGTTTCCTGGAGATGAATGACTTGGTGTTTCAGCTCCCTTCTAGTGGGTGGTAGCGCTTTTGGGGCTGATGGAAACTACGGCACAGCTCGTCCTGGTAGGAGCGCCAGTTAACTCTCTTACGTAGATGGGAAGGGAGCGAGTCGCTTGTTCTTCTGAGCGTCCCAACCAGCAGATTGTGGTCGGACGATAGGGCTGACATGACCTCGATCAGGATGGAGCAGACAGCGTTCTTGACAATAACTATGTTGAGGACGTCTGGTTGATTGGCTGGGTTGGCAGGGATGTGTGTGGCTCGTTGGGGCCAAATAGAGAACGTCAGGTCTGGTGAAGACGTTCTGGGAGAGGGAATGACCGCTTTGATAAGTCAGGCGACTATTCCAAGACAGGTCTTTGCAGTTTATGTCTCCGACTGCTGTGGTAGGTAGATCGTGGTCGAAGAGCGCGTCAAACTCCTGTGGATTTGGTACCATGCCAGGTTTGTTGTAGACGGAGACCAACCAAACCTGAGTTCCCGCTACGCTGATGGCGACAGCAGTCGCTTCAAATGTCGGTAATCTGGGGGTTTGGCAGGGATCTGTGTGATAAACGCGTGTGGACTAGGATGGCTGTGCCGCCAGAAGCAGGTCTGTTGTTTGGCACTTGACGGTCTGTATGATATGTGGTGTAAGCTGGAAGATTAAATCGGGCTTAGTGGCGTGGTGAGTTTCCGACAGGAGGACTACGTCTGCATCATACTCACTTGCGTAGCCCGGCTACGCCATTGGCGTTCTAAGCAATGAGAGTGAGAGGCTTAGCCGTTGCGCGTTTAGGCGCTGGATTCAGTTTTGTTGCGGCGACTGCCGCAAATGACGTCTTGGTGGAGGGAGCCGTCTTGTGATAGTGGGGATGGGTCTTTACTAACACGATTAGGACGGGCGGTTGGGGGGTTTGTGCGGCCGTGTGGGCGGCGGTCTGCTGGATCTTAATTTGGCACTGAGGCCGAGACGGATTGCGGTGCCGAAGCTCGTCCATCTCCTGCTTCCGCTCTAGGGCAGACTGATAGTATGAACAGCCTCTCCAGTCGGCTGGATGTTTCTTAGCGCAGTTAACGCACGTTGCGTCGACGTTGGGATCCTTAGTGCATGCGCCCTTAGGATGACCTTGCCCGCAACATACGCATCGAGGTGCCATGTGGTAGTTGTAGGAGGCGGGACCGAACCTCTCGCAGTTGTAGCACTGCGGTGGCCGGTGGGGGTATTACATCTGGAGACATCGTCCCGGAGGCATAGCAGTTCCCGGAGGGAATATATGTTTTGGTAGTCTCCTACCTTCTTAAGTTTCAGGAAGAACACGTTGACCTTGCGTTTCTCGCGGTCAACGAACGGGATGCAGGAGGTTGAAGTGAAGCCAAGGCTCTCCATCTCCTCGATAATATCTGACGGCTTGACATTGTAAGATACACCACATATGGTAACTTTGATTTCCTTCTCCTTGGGGAGACCAAAAGTGTGGAACTGGACTCCAGAGGATATGAGGGTCCTCTGGATGAACCGAAATTCGTCAGGGGTCATAGTTTTGATGCGGAAAAGCTTTCCCTAGTCAGAAATATCAGCAGAGATCAGATGCTGCCCGCTTGATAGATTTGGCGAAAGCATGCGACGCTTTGGGATCGTCAAGGACAATCGGTGGCATGCGGAAGGTCAGGTCAGATTAATCAGGTGATGCCAGCCCTGACAGTGGGAGCCAAGGCACCACTGGGGCCCGCTCCCTCCCCCCGAGGAAGAGGAGAAGGATCCTGTTCCCGGCTCTTCACCTTATTCCCGGCGGAGTCTTTGTCAGTGGCGCCGGGCACAACAACGCCAGAGTGGTCCTGAGAAGGGCCGGGTTCAGAAGGCGGGCTGAACGGGGAGTCCATTTCTTGGACTCGCCGACACTGCCGGCCGCCGCGTTAGGTAATGACGGCTCTATGAAGGGCCGTTAAGGGCGAAGGGTAAGCTGTAGGGGCTTGGGTACCGCAAGCGGTACCTAAGGAGCAGTTGGAAGTTTGAGAGGTAGACATGCCAAGTCTCAGGAAACGGGTTGGGAGCACAGACCTTTCAGAGGGCTAATGTACGGCTTCGTTAGCTACCGAAAATAGTGCAATGTCCGGTGTCCACCGTACTCTTTACCTCGGAGGTTTCTAAGGTCGGTTACCACTAATGGGGCCTTCCAAGTATCTCTCGCGGCAATGGTATCAACGACGTGACAGAGCCGACGTCCACTCACCTGTGGAGTCTATCCGGTAGCCGTATCCCACACAGTTGCCTAGGTTCAGTCTTTGAGGCAGTCAGCGATATGCAGGCTGGTCCTGAAGGTGTCCTTTATGAGACTGCTTGAATGCGCTTTCCAAATGGCTGGTCTAAAACATGATGCTTCCTCGTCAACAGCTGGAGTGTCTTTCTCTGTCTATCAAAAATCGGCGGACTGAGTGACTGACTGACTCTGGGCTGCGTGGTTGTGCGTCACAGAGACGAACCACTAAGGAATCTGAGTTCCGAGCTGCTTTCAGGAGGGCCTCATGGCCCTGGCCAAGTAGGGAGACTTCCTGGGTAGCAGGCCGTTTCTCGGCTATTGTGCTAGCCTACACTAGCGCAGTACACACCGAGAGCATTTCCACGAATCACCTGGAAGTATACGGTACCTGCCCAGCCCCAGCATCTAGAGGATTGTCTGGGAACCTAGCCGCACGTGCATACAATTTGCGTGCAAGTCGCCTGAAGGTGTTTTCTAGGGATCGGTCGCCAAATCTTCTCATTAGAAGGCGAGATGAGAATCGACGGGGGAGTTTGGCGAGAACGCTTTGCAACTTCTTGTTATGCATGTTGGCGAGGTAACCCCAGGCCGGGCAAGCATATGTAATGACTGGCAGCAAATACTGCCCTACGATCACCTTGCCCAATTTCCTGGTCATGGGTGAGCTGATCAGGAGTGGAAACAGTAAGCTTAGACGAGCGAATGCTCGCTTAAGAACTCTGAGCGTAGATACGCCAGGTGAACCGACGGTCAAGGTGTACTCCGAGGTATTTGACCTTGACGGACCAGTGCAAGTACGTCCTGCCGATGAGTAGTTGCCTAACAGGGTTCTTTCGTCCCTTGGAGAATTAGACAGCTACACTCTTGGTCGCGTTGAGAGACACCCTCCAGTTATCAGTCTAGTCCCCAAGCGAGTCGACCTGGAGCTGCAGTCGTAAGACAGCCCGTTCTGCTCTCAAAGTTTGATTCGTCTCTCGGAAGAGACAGGATCGCCAACTCTTACACACAATGTCCCCGTCTACGTCAGAAAGCTAGCAATCAGATGAAGGTAGCAGCCTGGGTCCTGGACTTCCCTAAGCTTGAATAAGAGCCCATATATCATACGCTGTTAAAGGCTTTGGTTACATCTAAAAAACAGCCAACGGCCTGTTCTCTCCGACATCGGGCGTCCGTGATGTATTCAAGCATTCTCATCATTTGATGAGTGGTGGAGTGCCCCACACGGAAGCCGAACTGCTCGGGGACCAGCACGCAAAGTTTATTCATTGACGTGTAACGTCAAAGATTATTCATTCATATGTCGTAAAATATATTCTACGCATTACATAAATTCATTATTCGTTATATAAATCACATAATGTTTATATTAAAACAGTATATTGATAATTATTTACACAAACACCTATGGAATTAAAAATGCATTTGTTTTTATATACTGGTACATCTTGTAATTAGTCCTGTTATCTGTGGTTACAGAATGTCTTACAAACGTCTACATAAATTCCACTAGAAAACAGCATTTAGTTAATTATAACATTATTTCTACTTTACCTTGCTCCTTGCTGTTACTTATTATGAAAGCGTGAACAGTACAGGTTATTTGTTATCATTTACGTAAATATTGCCACCTTTTTGATGAGATCACACATACAACTTAAACATGTAAATGTCATTGTAACTATTGAATTTTAGCGAATAGAAACAAAGACTGGTAATGGACAGTAGGAACAAAGCTACTGTCGAAACGGCAGTATGTCGTGTAGACCATGACACTGTACGGCAAACAACGGTGCGCGCAAGTATATTCAATTAATCTGTCAGCAAACCGTAGCAGCAGCAACCCTCGACAGAACGTCGCGTAGTGTCACCCTTGTCCCCGCCACAACACATTAAATTACAGCGAGAAACCCCCTTCACATTGTCGCTACCTACACACGGTTTGAGAGGGCCGTAATCTTATTAAGTATCGACAGTTAGCGTACGCTGGCAGTCAAGATTAGTCATTTTGTTAACGTTTTCTCTCCATATTGTTTTATCAATCTGTTCAATAATAATTGAGCTATACGTTTCGTTGTGTCAATATTGTTATATTTGATATAGAAAAGTCGACATTGGACATTGATCTTCTTGTATTTATGCAAATGTTCTTGAAGCGTAGGAAAATATGGAGTTACCCGATAGGAGGTAACAAGTTCCTTCAAATTCAGTCGGCAAGTGCGATAGCTGTTGACAGGTTTCTCAATACTTGAGAGATGTCAGTCTACTTGCATAATGATTTTGGAACCGCTGTATGGGAAAACAAATTATGATATATACATTTCAACAGTATACATTTATATTGGTTTTAGGTTTTACTTTATTGTTTATTGTGTAGGTCGAGTATAGATCGTGTCGTCACAGGGCTTGATTCGAAAGCGATCATCATTCTGTCGCTTCTTTTGTTTGGCACATGTTGTTTCTCGGTAATTAAATTTTCCTAAGTGTTGAAGAAGAAGATACGACATTATATTCTATCATTACTTGTAACTGCCAGCTGTACTTCAACCTTTGATAAAATAATTAAAAGTATGATACATGTAGTGTTCGATATTCAAAAGTATAGACCTTCATGAGCATCCGCTCAGAGATCGTTCTTGAATTTTGCCCCCCTTATGTAGCACTAAAACGTAAAGCCTACTGTGCAGACGAAGCTGTTGTAACCACGGTCTCTCCGACGCACTACTTGTAACTTTAAAAAAGGTTTTCAATTAAGATTGTCAAAGTTTCTACATGTCTTCATAAAATTCCCGTAGAGTCCTCGACATATCGTACATAGGAAGGAAGGGACTAACTGTTTATCAACTGGAAAAGATGAGTAATTTATACAGTTGCTAAATAAACTCTTAGGTAAAGCAGGTGTTTAAAAGTTTGAAAGAAAATGTTTTAAGTATAAAGCGCAGTTCTTGAAAGAATTATAAAGGTTAAACAGAAACTATATCCTCGTCGTCTTACAAAAGTACCTAAAAACAAAGAGCAGGGCATGGGAAACATGAATAGTTTAAAATGACTTAAAAAGGAAATACAAGGGATTAGTCTGTCAGGGTCAGGACTATTGGACAGTATCAGGGAACTTATACGATTTTTCTAATTTATAAGAAAAAAAAAACGATTTGACAAGAGCAATATATTTAAGTACCAGAGGTGTTCAAAGACTAGGATTTAACTGCAATCTTACAGCATATGATTTTATAACAGCTTAAAAACGATTGTGAACAAAAAACTGTTGGATAACACAGTATTTAATATAGTGGAAACAAAATAGAATATATTGAAGTAAATGTAAGATTCAAAAGTGACAAAAAACTTTATTTAATCCTTTGCACTTCGTTAAGAGTACTGGCGGTCCCGTTTCACCTCTGTATTTAAATAATAACGAAAAATAAGAATGCTCAGCAAAATAGATGTATAACGTATAGGAACAACTGCAGAGATATCTGCATATTGCACTCTACCTGATGATTAAAATTATTATAATTTTTTAACGTCAAGATTGCAATTGGTATATTTTTAGGTAATATGTAATTTTGGAAAGGGTATGTAATGTGTGTGTGCGTGTGTGTGTCTGCCTGTCTCTCTGTCTGTCTATGTAACTGTGTGGTACTGGATAAAGAAACAATACTCATAGATTTATTCTAGAAATTTGTTTTTACACGTTTTGCAGATACTGTACAGTATGCTTGCAGAGGATTATAATAAAAATTAAATTATTCTTCGCGTTGTTATAACGAACGGTCCTCCTTGTTGTTTCGCGTCTCTCAGAATTAACCCGATGACCAAACATAGCACTACAAAGCATAAATTGTAAATGCTTATGTTGCAAAAATTCTATAAATACAAACTAGCAATTTTTGTTGACTTTGAATTTAATTATGCGCTTCATCCAAATCACGCTTTTATTGTGATGACTAAATGGCATGGTGTCTACTATGCTTATACGAGTACATACATAATATGGTTTTTCCGATGTTTCTTTTGAAACACTAATTCTCTTATTGTAGATAAACAATACTTTGGGAAGTTTAAGACATACTATATAAATTATGTGCCTTAAAATGCTAAAGAGAATAAAGTAAAAACACAAGCTATTAACATTTTCAATACACTGCACTATTAATAAATTGTACGGCTCAATAATTAAGGAAGTTGTAAATTAAGGATGAAGAGTACGACGGCACCGGACGTGTTATCCAGAGGAACGTTTAGACACACAGAAACACACACACACCGAGTATTGTTTACAAATGTGGAATAAATTACACCTTGCTTATAACTGTGGAATCATGTCGGTTTTCCGACAAGTAATTGATATATTACTTGAGACATTTCTTAGCTTCATGAAGTCCCTAGTGCACTATGTATTTGTGTATTGATTAACTCCTGCTGTTGGTTTTCGATTTTAGATGGGGATATTTGGTTCCAGTGCTGTTGTGTGATTGGTGTTACTTTTGGGGAAAAATTTTATAACGAAGAAAGCCATATTCACACAAGCGCGCGTGGACGCACATTTATATATCTATTCCTTTATTGGTACTCATCAGTATTTCTTTAAGATATAATTTTGATAATAATGTCATACTACTCTGCAGGTGTATGTTGTATACTTCAATCCCGCGGAGATTTTGTATATGAACGGACACACACACAAAACACTCACAGTATGCTTAAGAGGGTCAGTTGAAAAGTTCGCGTAACGACATCTGTAGCTTAGCGGTAAAATTAAAGTTTTACGTGTACTGCAAGATTTGTATTTTACGTGATCTCCTGTTAATTTACATTTCTATGTATCAAGTTATTCGTTGTTTAGGAGCTGTTTAAAATTGACGTATCACGCGTGTTTTGAAAACGGACGAAGTCAAACATCGTGGTGTGATTCTTTTTTCAAAATTGTTTAGGGCCAACGGAAATTAGAAACGAAATTGTAAATGTGTCAGGAGATGCTGCGACTTCAAAACCAACGGTTTGTAAGTATGCACTTGAGTTTAAAAGTGGTCGTATGAGCAATGAAGATGATCCCCCTCCGCAATGGACGCCCAAAAAATGCAGTAAGTCCAGACGCGGCAGCTGTCTTGCACAACGCTTTTTTCACACGAAGTTCTGGAGTTAAAGTATGATGCACACGCTCAAATGAGATGCCTATGATTCCAGCAACGTCATCCACTCCTCAATCTGCGGTTTTCCAACACCATATGAAATTTGTTCAATAATGCCATTTTTTGTTGCGCTTTTTGGACGTTAACTGCTGGGATCATCTTTAGTGCTTGTACGACCACGTTTAAACTCGAGTGTGCCCCACTTACCGTTGTTTCTGAAGGGGCAGCGTCTCCTAACACGTTAAAATTTTGTTTTGATTTTCGAATGGCGCTAAAACCTTTTTAACAGAGAATTAATCACAACACGATGTTTGATTTTGTGCATTTAAAAACACGCGTGACAGAAAATTTTGAAACATCTTGTAAAATGTGAATAATTGACTGACGTATCTGGAATTTAACAGGCGTTCAAGCGAAATAAACGTCTTGCAGCACACGAAAGATTTTAGTTCACACGAAAGATAGTGTGAACCAAGTAGCTGAACAACGGAATGACAAGTTTATAGTAGCAAAGCAGGAGCAGGATAATGAAAGAAAAGCAGTCAGAGAACAAGTCCATGAAAACATCAATAAGACGCAGGAGTTGGAAGCCAGAGTAATAAGGTTGGAAATTGCCGTAGTCGTGCCTAATAAAACCACAAAGGAATATTCCAGTGAAATAGATACACTAGGGAAAAATCAACGTGGAAAGGTAAAACGCCTAAAAACGGAATTGAAGAAGGAGGCAACGAAGTTGATGGATACAACACTGAGTGATGAAACGACAAACTTTTTGCTGAACTGGGAACGAGATATAGATTTAACAGGTAATGTGTTAACTTATAAAGAGAAAAATAGCTTTATTAGTGAACAGTTTTAAAGTTCTGCTGTAAGATGGTACACGAGAGTTCGATATAATTTAACTGCTAACGAACAATTTAAAAAATCATTGTTTGAAGGCTGCTATGGGAATATTCACAAGAAAAAACAAATACGAGGCCAATTAGAGTATGGTAAGTATCAAGGTAAAGATACACTCTCCGTTGGGGAGTATGTAATCCAACGCGTCGAAAAAAGTAAATACTTAAGAACCAGATTGGCACAACACAAGGTGGTACGTAAATTAGCACATCACTTTCACAGAGATAGTAGATTCGCCAGTAAAACACTAGGAATTAAAACGATGAAAGAATTGTTATCTTCACTCGGACAGTCCGAACACATGTTTCGGAGCGAGTACAGAAATAAAACTAAATTTATACTAAAGAAGAGAAAAAGAACAGCTGTTATGTTTGTATAAGTAAGGGAGGATTTCACCGCGAGCGATGGAAAATAAGGAATCGTAGTAGTGGCATAACGTTACACAAAGAACACTGAGCATTGTTATGCACCGGAACAAGTACAGTGAACTAAGGTGTCTGTAAACACAATAACAGGATGCAATGTTTATATTGGGGGAAAGAATTTTTTTCGCCCGCCATCAGGGGTTTGTTCCTTACAAACCGATTAAAATATTTACATTTATAAGGCGTTTTAAAAACCCACTGTAATTTAGTTAATAAGATGTAATTGTAATTATAAGGTACACCTAGATAGCTGTCTAAATAAAATTTTAACAATAGTCAAATTTTATTTAAACGCTCCTGGGGAATATCTGCAACAATACATAAATTTGCATATTTGCCCAGGGCGGTATGTTTTATATTGTAATTAGTATAAACAGAATAAAGAACAGTTTTACACAATTTTGTGCAGGAATTGACAATATCTAACCTGCCGAGAGGGACACCTGCTGTGGTAGCGTAAGTTACAGCGTATGTGCGTTTGTGTGTGTGAGCCAGCTGCTACAAAAATATCATGTGACGCGTACGAATTGTTTGTTGTCAATTAATCCTGTCTTAACAGGATTATTATAAAATAATTACTTGTGTTAAACCTGTAAGCAAAGACTTACGCCAATTATAAAAACACCATTGCTTTAAGAAATTTTTAAGGAATGCAGTGATATACAAAATATTGCAGAAATTTGCAATATTAAAGACGCTAAGTAATTAATGTTAATTACGGGTGTAATTGAAGAGTAATTTACATGTGTGTTATATGTGCGTGAACAGAAAAAAATTACGCAAACAATGATATCGCGCATGCTACAAGTGTGATTACGAAATCACTAAAATGAACAAAAAAGTGATTCGTAATTAAAAGGACGCTTTGCATGAAAGTTACAATTTCTAACATGTCAAGAGCAATCCTGAACATGTCAGATTGAGTCCAGTATAAATACGACCGACAATTTTGGGGCATTCTCAGACTCAAGAAATCTACAGACGACGTTACGCTGCCCGTTACGGTTCGACATGGACACACACACACACTACCACACTCACACAAGACGTATGGAGGAACTCAGGAGCAACAACAACAACAACAACAACAACCCACAGAGACAGAGAACACAGCATCATCATCATCACAAAATTCTCAGGATTCAGGACGCACGCACACACACATAACGGTAACGGCAGCAGTATGCAGGTGATGACTAAATATTTATAATTTTGTTGTGAAAAGAACTTTCAGAAAGACAATTTTACATGAACAGTAAGACTTAAAAATTTTAAGTGTAAATAATAGTTAAAGCCAATAATTTAATTTCATAAGAAAATTTGAATGTTATTAAATCTTTTGTTATATGTTAAAAATTTGGGTTTGTCAATAGAGTTAAATAATAGTTTGAAAGTAAATGTAATTAGTTTATTTTGTCTATAGCAACTAGTAATTTTATGCTTAAGTTTAATATTAATTTTATTTCTTTTTAAATGAGTTGCTATTAGCATTTTAAGATTGAATCAAAGTCAGACACACACAAAATGAAAGAATTTAGATGACTTATTTAACATGTCTGTTTAGTGAATAAGAGTATATGATTGTTTAGTTTTTAGATGTTATGAACAGCCTAATATGTGTGAGACTTATAAAAGTGGATATTTGATCTATCTAATGTTTGAATTTTTTAATATTGGAATATTTTGCTATTAATGAATAAACCTTAGGATGATTATTTTTAAATGGTTTTAAATAATTAATTTATGTCAACAACATCTCACTCCTCTTTAACATTTATTTAATTATTGTGCAACTACATATACTTGACGCAACGAGAAACAAAAAACCTGCGACCTGGCCGGTGTACTACACTTAATAGTTGCGTTGAGTACATGGTGCTGTATTTTTGTGAATTTATGAAATAATCGTAACGTTGCAATATATTTGTTCTTTTGTTTTTGAAAAGACCAACTCAGGTTAGTTTACTCAAATTTCTTTTTATTTTGTTTAAAGACTACGTTTTGAATACAGCACATGCTCGTCTATTTGTTACACAGTTTTCCTGCAGTCTCTTTGAAGATGGCCAAATTTCCTATATGCACCACCTATACCTTCTCCGGTTTGGATAAACTGATAATTGAATCAGACTTAAGAGTTATATCTCAGTCCGTATCATTGAAACTATTCAGTTACACATAACTGAATTAATTTTCTTTCAAGTATGTTGCAATATTATTCCGTTGCATGTTGCGGGTTGTAATAATTTCATTAGCAGCTATGAAGTAAAGCTGGTGAACAAACATTTAGCTACTATTACTATGCACTATTATTAAGTTTATTGTATCCCAAAAAGTGTGGACCGCGTGTCGAATTTGAAACTTTTAGAAATTCTTCCGGCATATCACAATATTCCAATGTGATAAGCGGATTCACGTTAACTTTAAAATGTTAGAAGCTTTCGCCTCTGTCGCCTCGCTTTCAATTACGCATATTTATATCCTGTATATGCTAGGTTCCTTGAGCGAATTCTAAAAACCTCTGTTAATTCGCTTTCAAAAGTAAGACCGTATGAGAAGGCGTTTTTTTTTTATTCTTTTTCTGACAATTTAGTATACATGAAGCTAGATTGGAAGTAAACTATAAAAATATTCATATTAACTAAAATTCCATACTTAACCAATCAGTCTTCCGATGCTTTTAATAAGAACTGCTTTTAACAAAAATGATTGAGTAAAGAAGAAAAATATTATAGTGTTTTTTCAAATAGGGTCTAAATACAAATTCATTTTAACTATTAGCAACATTAAAAGTAGACGGAAAAGTGACTTCATCGTATCATAAGACAGATTGTGCAAATTGGATATTACCGTCCTGACATGAAATAGCCCTCATATCATAAAAAGTGCCAGATTTTTAAAATACATTTTGAAACGATTCTTTTGGAACCAATTTAGATCACTGGCTGTTGCCTGTGGCAAAAACAGTATACGAAAAGTTTTTACGGAGAAAGCTGTGTATGAAATTTGGACTGTAATTGATAACCATGTCCACGTTTATTCATTTACCTTTTCAGAAAATTTACCATCCGTAAGCTACAGGAGTATGTTATACAGACAAGCAATCACAGATTAAACCCCTTTCAGGTTGTATGTATATACACGTGGGTTGTGGTTTGATAGAGTACTAACAGTGTTACGCATCTAACGTTAATTTATATTGACATGGTAATTTGTTTCGTGCCTTTTGGCATTCTATATAGCAATGTAACAGTGCTTCTCAACATTGTAACTAGTAGCACCAAATAAGATAAATTTTATCTACGTTAATGTAAAATAAAGTGAAAAATAGCATTTTGACAGAGTAATGTAAGAAGTGACTTTACTTAATCAATAATGAGGCGATGATAAGTAAAGAAAAGGGAAGCGGAGAAAGAATGACACTTTACAGCATTCGTTTGATACGTCTCCGGAATGGGGTTGATAACGTCTGATTGGTAAAATTTCTTGAAAACCTTGTCACTAATTACTGCAGGTAGAAATCCGCTTGATAGTGCAAAATGTTTTACTTGTAGAACTGAAAATTGAACTTGTCAATTAAGAAATATTGTTTTTAAAAATTGTAGAGACTGCTAAGATCAGCTTTAAACATTCTTATTGCAATATTTTTTGTACTAGTAGTTTACTTAATTGGTAAAGAAAAATGTTTATATGATGGCCAGATTTTTATTTCGACAGTAGGAAATTCATTGCCATCAAGATTTAATAATTCCGTTTATAACACTTAGCCAACAACGTAGTTAAAAACTACTCAGATAGAATCGAACAATTGTTTGTGTCGATATATATTTATTTCCATCAATGTATGTTTTATAATTTTGCTCTACATACATTTCATGTGTACAAAATGCAACATACATCACATTTTAAGTACAATATATACTGGAGAAACGTAGTAAATTGGCAATCAATATTTAAATTTTTGCTATCAATTTTGACCTCCTTATCATATTTATATAGCATACCATTTATTTATTGCTATAGTTTATATAGCATTACCATTCGTAAGTAGTAAACATTTTAAGTTTTCATTATTATTTTTCTGAAAATTTAGTATACATGAAGCTAGATTGTAACTATAAAAATATTCATATTAACTAACATTGCATACTTCACCAATCAGTCTTCCGATGCTTTTAATAAGAACTGCTTGTAACAAAAACTACTTTATGTTCTTAATGTTACTACTCGTTTATGACTCTTTCTGAGAGGTGCGACATTTTATATTTCACGAAGGCATCGTATATCTTTACAAAAGGTAGGAGAGTTTGCCTTTACCGGATAAATACAGACGCTAGGATTCTTGACTTAATATTCAGCATTCAGAATTCCTGAACAGTTGTTTGGTTTAGTAACTGTGGAGTTACATCACAGAGTTTATGCAGTTAAGTATCATGATTACTATATGTACAAATTTTTTAATGAAATACTGTACTCACAGTTAATTAGTAATATAAAAATTAATTTAAATGAAAACAATTACTTGTTAGATTAAAAAATAAATAACATTTTGAAATAGCGTATATTGTAATTACAGAACATTGAAGAAACTTGATAATACACTAACACATACGTACGTGTAATAACAATAATAATTATGATTATAATATATTTAAAATGCTAATTACAATTATATATGTACTTACTCGTACATACGTACTTATTCAAAGTATCGTTTCATCAAACTACTTTTTAGATTACTAAATGAATACAAATTTACTGTTTCTTAATAAAACTTTTTTATTCAAATTTACAGTAAACAATTTAAAATATTCTGAATATTAAAAACAGAAAAAAGAAAGATAGACAGATGGTGAAGAAAGACAGAAAAATGGGATTAGAGAACTTTGTCGCAACTGGTAAATACACGACTGGCTAAGAAATAATGGTCAAACAAGGCAATGTTCAAAAGAAACACAAGAAAACAGGTAAACAGCTTGATCAGTCTTTTATAGTTATAGCAAAAACGCAGTTTTTTAGATCGCCAAATTACATAGTACGATATAATACTACTGTACAGTAAATATATAAAGATTATTGACATAGCATTAATAGTTATAAAAAGAGGATTGCGTAATCTACGAGAAACACACACACACACACACACACACACACACACATATGCGTATAATATATATATATATATATATATATTGCAACAGTACACAGGATATGAAGTTCAATTAAGTGGAATACTAATGCTATATAACATTTTCTGATGGCCATAGACATGTTTTAAATTGATTTTGTTCTTTTTGTGTAAAGTAGGCATAGGTTTTGAACCAAGTTACGTTTAAAAAAGTATGTTATGTCAAAACGTTTACAATTTTATTCTCTTTTATATCATGTAAAATATTTGTGTGTAAGTGCGCGGGTAATTTACATTTTATTTAATAACTTCCAGGAAAATTAGCATTTCGTTGTGAAACTTGGACAGAGTATTCTCATGGTTATAAGCTACATTTTCCATATACTTAATTCTCCACAACTGAACTTTTTATATGTTTCTTTAAATGAAATCAGCCTCCTTTTATACTCGTTATCTCCTAGAAAGGAATAACGTTTGTAAATAACAATTGTAGTGATAAAGAGAATTTGCAAGTTACGATGGCCTTAAAGAGACTATTCTATTTTATAAAAGAAAGTTGTTATAAGTACAAATCCTTTACGTGGCGTAAACGCTCCCTTATTCATTAACAACAACAACAATAATAATAATAATAAAAGTGTTGTCCTCCTCAGAAATTCAACCCAACGCCCAAGCCCAAACATCTAGGCCACGTAGTTGCGGGTAACAGCTGTTACTCTTTAGCTAGCTAACAGGTCACTGGTAATCAGTCACCACATAATCAGTCTTATTTAGTTTAGTGCGCTTAATAACATCTTTCCAATTCATCTAATTTGCGTTTTTCTGGGACACAGATTCGCATAAAAGATAAGTAAACCCTGTGAAATTTCACTTTAACAATCATAAGTGGCTTCGATTTTGCCACTTCTTACCAATTAATTGTTGCAACACGTCCTTTTTGTCTTTGATACCACGCTGTACATCCGTTAAATCTTTCGTAGCTTCTTTCTGGTCTCCATTGAAATTATTATTGTTTATAATTATATACGTATAGTTATATATATATATAATATACATAAAATATATATATTAACTATTTATAGTTTATTATATGTACCACATTAAAAAAAAAAAAAAAAAAAAAAAAAAAAAAAAAAAAAAAAAAAAATCTACTCTTGAAAGTAGGCCTATAGGTTACAAATCGCTATATTGCTTTATACTACTTGAGAAGTTGTAGCAACTCTTATAAGCTCTCCTGACTCATGAAGAAAATTTAAGTGATTCGTTAATCTTGTTACTAATATTAAAGTAGTTTTGTTACTTATATTAAAAAGACATGCTTCCACTTTTTTTCATCTAAACCCCCGCTGCTTCAATATCTTGCAAAGGCAAGAGAAAACATTAATTAAAGACAAATTTGATTTAAGCTTTGTGTTTAATTAAAATTCAGACACGTTTTCTCTGGAGTTGTCGGATGTGTAATTAATTCCATTCGTTATTTCTTCTCTCATTTAGTACAACGATTACATTTCAAATTTTACTGTTATCATTGTGTTCTTCTGAAAACCATTTAGATTACTGTATAACCTAATATATTATGTTCGAATTCTTATATTGTTTTACATTTTGTTTTGTACAACTAGAAATTCAGGCACTATTTGTTTCTTTACAGACATTCAAAATTATGGATCTTATAGTTTGTAAAACAAACAGGATAGCTTAATTTGAATGTATCTACGAGCTCAGATTTTATTCAACTTTATTTAATGTTAATTAATTTATTTACTCAATAAAATTTTGGTTATTATTTTTTCAATAAAACTTCAATTTTAATTAACTGAATTTTTTAAAACGTATTGGTTTAGATACGATAAAATTTATTTTTTAATTCTACAAAGTGTCGTCACATTATCTGGTGTTATATCCGACGTATAGTATTACGAACCTGTAGAAGCAAAAAAAAAATCATTAATATAAAAGATAAAGTGAATGCCCATATAAGGACACAGGCCATGTTTGCAATGATAATTTATGCGCGTACCGTGAAAAGACGGTTAAAAATGTGCGTATAGAGAACATAATGGATTCGAGGTGGCGACCAGAATTGCTTTTACAAACCTTAAACTCTAAACGAATCAGTCATTGGTGTTGTTACAACAGATAGTAAATCAAAATATAATGTCAAATCCAAAACCAATATTTGCGTAAAACTAACGTAACAAAAGTAAACAGAAGAAAATTCTGAACAAAGTTATGTTAGCACCGACAGTAAAAAAAGTTAGAAACATTCTTATCGGTGGGTTTTTTTACATAGCGTCTTCTTCAATGAGAAAACTTATAAAATCAGTTACAATTATGTAATTCTTTGCCACCGTTACCTACATTTTACTTTTTTAGGAAAACGCTACTATTCAATGAACAATGAATTAAAATGATATTTTTCGAGAACAGTGAACACGTACCAACAAGAAACACACGCTACCTGGCTTGGAACCACTAAAACCATACCACCTATGTCTTTGCCACGTTACTAAGTTTTGACGTTTCATGGCGTTTTTATGTTCTTGCCTGTTTAAGAATCAAAATTTTAAATCACGTTACTGTCGGAGGGCCGTAACGGTAATCAATGTGTTTCCTCTTTCGTAAGATGTTCTCGATGTAACGTGCCACTACCGATCAGTTTTCCTGTTGACTGACCAATTTATCAACTTTTTTGTAGGGTGGGGAAGGGTAATTGGACCCATTGTTTCCTAGCTGTTGACTGTTGTCTGCCCATTTACTGCATACAAAGTACAGTATGGTGAGCGTCTTCCTTCTCATGCCCCCCCGTGGAGTAGACAATTTCATCTAAATAGCTCTACTCACAAGTGGTGATGATAAAACTGAAATATCCATGTGAAACCGTGTTTATTAAAATTCAACCTCTCCGTGTTTACTATTTTTTCAAACGTCCAAATTCTTCATGATACTGACTGTACATTTGGCTTTGGCTCATGTCACCATTCTTATTGATATTTCTGCATTTCTGTAATTCTTGCTGTTTAAAAATTCCTCATCTAGACTATTCTTCGTATCTCATGTACATTTTCTGTGTTCTAGACCCACTCCATATAATAATATTAATATTAATAATAATAATAAACTTAATCATCATAATCATAATTTTGATTCGATTGTAGTGAACCTAAATCAGAATCAGTTGTGTTCATTAAGGGAATTAAACCAGCAGAAAATATTTCTAAAGGGAATTACTAATTAATTCTTTTGAGGAAATTAATATTAGAGACAATATAGAAATACATACATAAATGAAGCTGAGTAAACACATAATACTTGCAAATTAACTAATGTCGTGTCCTCTGATATAATTATACAAACATTGTAGATATATTGCCAGTTTGTTTGTAACACCCATATAATACATACTTTCATTCCGTAACAGTTTCTGATTCAATTTAATACTAAATAAGCGTTACCAAATTTCATTAAAATAAATCTAATATAATGCATTTGAATAAGATAGTCTACTTTGAATTAGCCATTAATTATGAACCAGTGAGAACAAAGGGTGTCTGCAGTAAACATTTAACAAGAGAGTCTGGATTTCACTCAAATAATTTCTACTCTCCACAAGGTATAAGCAACCTGCTTAATCTGAATAACTTTGAAAAGAAACTGCTGAAAAAAAATAAAACAAAATTACGTCATAAAACATACATTTTTGATTGTTTACTAAAATTGCGGAGCCATTTTTTACAAATTTTTGGGATTAGCCTTGATAAGACACTCATAATGAGTTTATGTATCTCACCTGCTATTTTACTGTATTTATTCAACATAAATGGATAGGCTATGTTAGGATGATGTAACGAAAAGGTGTGCAAACGTTACTGGAGCGACTTCTAAATTTTTCTACTGCTCTTTCAAGACACTGGGAAATAATAAACTACGGTAAGCTGACCATTATACACTGCCTATTATACACCTTATAAATCACACATAAATAATACACAAACAACAAAAGTAAAACACATGTATGAACGTAGATAAAAGACATTGTTTCAGTTACTTTGGTGTCTGACGTAAATAATTAATTTAAATATTTCATGTCATATACAAAATATAATTTCAATATTTATTACATACGAATGAAAAGGTTACTTGCAAAATTTTAATCGAAATTGACATTTATTTTAATTAAAGAAATTAGTTAATTATTAGTTATTGTGCACTCATTTTAATAAAATAGAAAAGTTATTAGAAAACAAATATTAAAATTGCGTAATTTAATCATAGCAAATGTTTAAATTTTTGTATTGACTATGTACATTATGTATTTATATTTAGGTTTATTTACTGTCTTTGTTAAAAAAAAAAAATTGTTTATCATTTACTTGTTTTTCACGTTGAGTTACCGTGCCTGTGTGTGTGTTGTGTCCTGGACGATGTTGATGATTCTGGTGATGATTTTAATTTTGGAGTTTTCACTTCGATCATCTCTCGGGCAGAGTCTCCTCCGTCGAGAACGATTGGAGTCTGTTGTCGCTGAGCAAACTGACGTAGTGTCCCCATGAGTAAATTCTTAGCGTCTGCTCCGTCGTTCAGAATCGGCCGTGGTTTTTTAGTCAAGGCACGTTGACAGTTCAAAGATTGGTTAACAAGCCTTCTCAGATCTGTATATTTCGTTCGATCCTTATAAGAGAAGCAAATATATATATATATATTGTGACATAGCGAGGCGAAGATCTGCTCTCGGCGCCAGCCGAGACGTGACACGAGAAGGCGAGGCGACCCAATCAAGGATCGGCAGCAGCTTGATTGGCCTCAACGTGACCATCTAACGTGCTCGAGGCGAACCAACCAGGGACCAGCGGCACTCTGATAGGTTCGTGGCATACGACCTGTCAGGGCATAAAAACAGCGCCGCTAAAAATTTTTGGCGCACTCCATTGGACGTCGTCAAGCCAGCTGGAAGAAAAGGAAGAATGGAGAACGCACAGCTTATTCTGTAATCACCCTCCGCGTTGCGTGCGATGTAGTGAGCCTCATCGTGGGTGTGATAAGCCCAAGACGGGGTTCACGGCCATTTGCTGCAACTGCGGCGGGGACCATCCGGCTAGTTATAGAGGATGTAGGGACTTTATATCAGCCATGAAGCTGCAGCGGACTCCTGCTCGCCCTGGCGCGCAGGCAGGCCGTGTTGCAGGTCCCCTCCCTAACCGCAGAGAGGCCTTCCCACCTCTCTCCGGAGCATCATCTCAGGCCCCGGCAGCAGTTCCGGCTGCTCCCAGGGCCCCAGTTTCGCCTGCAGTCGACGTTTCGGCGCCGCCTGCAGTCCCTTCTGTCCCGGCGCCTGCCGGAGCGCCCGGTCCTTCATACGCGGCTGTGGCCGCTACATCAGTCCCGCCTTCCGCTCCTCGGAGCCACAAACCAAAGCGCACTCGTCGCCGTCAGCGACAAGTTCCACAGGCCTTGCCTGTAAAACCTCAGCGGGCCCAGCCCGCCCCCAGCCAACCTAAGCTCCCAACTGAGCAGACCCCACGTCCGTCCCCGAGCCCTGCGCCATCTGCAACACCGGCCGAGGCCAGCCAGGTCCGTCTTCCGGAATCTCGCGAATCTTCCCGGGCCCCGGTGGACCCCCTGACTGCCTGGGCTGAAACTTTGGTAAACAACATCAGGTCTGCTCCAGATACAACCACGGTTCTCGCCCTGGTGTTTCAATCCCTGTCTACCCTCTTTCCTCTTCTTCCTTTGAATGGCTAGGAGTCTTAGGATCGTTGCGTGGAATGCCCATGGGGTAGTCCCTCGACGATCTGAACTGATGACTTTCGTAACGGAGTACGACGCTGATGTCGTCCTCCTTTGCGAGACTCATCTGGCTCAATACCATACCTTCAACCTGCCATCTTACATCTGTTTTCGTCAGGATCGTCCCCTACGGCCTGGCTGTCGCCCCTCGGGGGGGACAGCCGTCTTAGTCCACAGGCGGATATCCCACAGGCCACTACCCCCTTTAGATACATCTCTTGTTGAAGGTTGTGCGGTGGCGATAGACGCTGGCGGATCGGAGTTGCGCGTTGTTGCGGCGTATCTCCGGCCCGGCCTGCGGCTACCTCCTCCGCCCGAGGAGTGGGACGCTCTCCTCGATCATCCCCTACCAACCATCGTAGCCGGCGACTTAAATGCCAAGCATCCCTCCTGGAACAGCAGAGTAGCCAACGCCTACGGAAAATCTCTGTATCGGTTCGTCTCCGACGACCCGGTACTTCAAGTCATCGGCCCAGAAGACCCTACTCACTTCCCCTTTTCCGGTCATCGACCGGACGTCCTTGACATTGTCATAGCCAAGGACGTGACCCATCACATCCAGGTCTCGTCAGTGTCGGATCTCTCATCCGATCACAATCCCCTTTTTATAACTGCCCGTGAGCTGTCGGCCTCACCCCGACCTCCCGCTCAGACTGTTAGGAGAGTCAACTGGCGCTCCTACCATGATGAGCTCTCACGGCGGTTACCATCACTCCCCGCGGACCCGATCGTCACTTGTGACGATTTGGATCTCCGAGCCACTCATCTTCAGGAGTTGGTCCAAGGTGTCATGGATCGACACACATATACTCTCGAGGTGAATCATCGTAAATCGGCCTTACCTGCGGAAGTACTCCACGCCATCTGGCTACGGCGCAATCTCCGCCGCAGATGGCAAAGAACCCGTGATCCCGGCGTCAAAAGGCGCTTTCAGGCCCAGTCTCTTTACGTCCAGCAGCTACTGCGGGACGTAAACTCTGATCGATGGGACTCATACCTTGAGTCTCTTGAAGTCGACCACGCCTCCGTCTGGAGAGCGGCGAGTAGACTGACCCGCGAGAAGAGAACTCGCAACCCACTTGAAACTCCGAACGGGGTTGTATCTTCATCAGAAGGCAAGGCCGAGGTCTTCGCCGACTGCATGGAGGTGCAATTTACTGTTCACCAAGGCGTCTCGGACCCTGCCCACTCGGCAGAAGTCCGTGACTTCCTATCTGGACATTTTTCACGCCCTCCCGAAATCCCAGCCCTCCCGTTCGACAGAGATGAACTAGTTTCATCTATCTGCCGACTAAATCGCCGTCGCGCCCCCGGTCCTGACCGGATCGGGGCCGCTGCTCTACAAAATCTCCCGGCCTCAGGCGTTGACCTCGTTCTTGAGCTGTTTAACTCCTGTCTCCGGCTACAGTACTTCCCCCGCCTGTGGAAATCAGCCAACATCGTAATGATTCCGAAGCCTCGCAAGCCGCGCATGGTTCCTGAAAGCTATCGTCCAATCTCTCTCTTGCCAGTCATCTCGAAGGTGTTCGAGCGTCTCCTGCTGGCTCGCATCTCGCCGCTGCTAGATGGTTTCATCCGCAGCGAACAGTTCGGGTTTCGCAGAGAGCACTCGACCACGCTTCAATTGGTCCGCGTTGTTACGCACTTGTCAGACGCCACCAACAGGCGAGCGGCTACGGCCGCCGTACTGTTGGACGTGAGCAAGGCCTTCGATAAAGTCTGGCACGAAGGTCTTCTCTTCAAACTTGCCAATTCCCCTCTACCATCGACCATAGTGTTTTTCCTCCGGTCGTATCTCAGCGACCGAACCTTCAGGGTGAGCGTCGACGGGTCCTGTTCTACAGTTCGACCCGTCGCCGCCGGCGTACCTCAGGGATCTGTCCTCGGCCCCGTTCTGTACCTTGTGTACACGAACGACCTGCCTGTCTTGCCCGGAGTCACGTTGTCTTTGTTCGCTGACGATGCTATGTATCACTGCAGCTCCCTGTCCCCGCGATTTGCGAGTACAAAGCTGCAGCGTCAGTTGAACCAGCTTCCGGACTGGCTACGGAAATGGCGAGTGACGATCAACACGGAGAAATCCGAGGCGATCTGTTTCACCCGTAAGTCCATCTCCCGATGCCAGCCCCTCTCCCTAGCAGGGAGACCCATCGCCTACAAAGAATCGGTGAAGTATTTAGGCGTTCGGCTAGATCGTCGCCTTTGCTTCAACGCCCACGTGACGGAAACACTTGCCAAGGCTCGCGGCGTCCGAGCCAAATTATCTCCTTTCCTCTCGTGTCGCAGCCGCCTGGCCATGCGCACGAAACTTACCATCTATCTACTATTTCTCAGGTCTGTATTGACCTATGCGGCACCCGCCTGGTGGTCTCTTTTATCCACCACCAACAGATGTAGGCTGGAAGCTTTCCAGTCCCGAACACTCCGATCCTTGACGGGGTCCCCTTGGTTTGTAAGGAACGACGTGATTCGAAGGGGTCTCCGTGTTCCTACCTTGACTTCCTTTGTCCGGTCGCTGGCTCTAACTCTCTTTGCTAAAGCCTCGACCTCCACCTTCCCGTACCTACGAACCATCAGTGCATCAGAACCACCACCGCCCATTCGGGTCAAGCGCCCTCGGGCGCTTCTTGATGACCCGCCATAACGCCATCCTCTTTAAATTAAATACAAACAAGTAATCATCAGTCCTAGACCAGAGTATTTCACCAAACTGTCCTTCTCTCCTTCCTGTCCACCTCCTAGCACGCTGAGCCGGCTGCTTGTCGCTGTCATCATTCACTGGCACGGAGGCTCTCCGCCTCGCGGGGAGCGACCGACGCCCTCAGGGCGTCTGCTGACTGGACTTGAAACGGGCAACATCTGTTGCTCGAATCGGTACCAGCGGCAGTGCATTAAACAAATAACAGTTATACTCCCCCGCCTTCTCAGTTAACTGGTTGGCGGTTTCCTTTCCCAGTTTTAGGTTACCAGTCGACATGTACCAGCACTATGTTTACTTCTGGCAGCCATTGGACACGATCCAGATGCTGCAATCAAGCCACGGGTGCAAAGACACCCCGCATCCATAATGCAATGCAATGGAGAACGCAGGAGAAGCAGTGATGGACATCGACTGGGACAGCAGCGGGCTCTACATACCGCTGCCGAAAGAAGAGAACCGCAGCACGCCCGGAACAGCGGACGCAGCCGCCGAACATCACAGCGCGGCTCGGGCAGCGTACGCAAATGATTTAGCGTACCCGACAAACGGTCCTTTTAAGGGCCTAAAAAACTATAGTGTGTACGATTGGCGCCATTTGTCCTGTGACAAGTGGCGCCCAACGTGGGGCGACGATCATCTTGCGGATGCAGGATCCAGCCACGCCAGAGAACTACCAGCCGGCACACAAAACAACATGGCGCCCAACAGCTACACCCAACGGGACACCGGGTTCGAGGTAGAGCAAGGCTTTGCGCAATTCGCCGCAGCTCTGAGGTGCACGTTGCCACCGGTGATCACCGCTACATACCATGGCCTCAAGTACGAGGATCCAGAACGATATCTTCAACAGCTAGAGCGACAGCTGCGGGACTACAGAGTCCCACCTGAACAGTGGGCAGATTACGCAGTGCGGCAGCTCCGAGGAGAAGCTGCCACGTGGGCAGAGAGATACACGGGATTGCAGATAAATTGGCCCGAGTTCTGCGACCGCTTCCGGCATCACTTCTGCGGGATGCAACGAGACGCAGAGCTGCTGGCCGAGCTGTACGGACAAACGCAGCGGCAGGAATCGGCGGAAATCTTCATCCTGAGAAAAATCAAGCTGTTTCGCCGTCTGTACCCCGGAGGTGACGAGAGGACGAGCATAGCCATGCTTACACAACAGCTGCAGCCACGCCTTCGACCTGCGCTGAGGTTCCCGCCGCCTATGACTTTAGAGGAACTTTTACAACGGGCAATGAGCATCGAGGCGGACTTGGATCAAGATAGTCGTGCTCGAGGTCGGGATGACTCTGCTGAAAACTCCCTGGATCGAGTAGGGGGGTCGAAGCAGTGTCGATCGGCCTCAAGCACGAAAGAGGAACAAAGATTGAACAGCCTAACGCCCAAGTGCCGCTACTGCCCGGGAAGACACTTCCATCGGGACTGCCCTGTGAAGAACCGGCAGGGAAACGACCAAGCGCCCCGGTAAATAGCCCACCGGGGCGCGTGAACCAACTAGGTGCGGACATACCGCGCATTCCAATAGAGATCGCCGGCCGAAAACTGACCGCAGCCTTGGACTCCGCCGCAAACTACGACTTCGTACGAGCCGGTCTGCTGCCCGGAGGAAGGAAGACGGAGCCCCGAGTTGTCCAGCTAGCGCTACACGGTCAGCAATGTCACTCAACGGCCACCGTCGTCGCAGACATTATAATTAGAAGTCTCGCGACCACCACCAGTCTGCTAGAAGTGCCCGGACTGCAAGAAGAAGTTTTATTGGGCCACCACTGGCTCACGGCCAACCAAGCAGTTGTGGACTACCGACGGGGCTGCCTTCACATTGGCAGCGAGAACCGACAGACGGTCTTCTGGAATGACCGCGCGGAGCCCGAGGAAGAGGACATTGACGAAGCTAGCCTTCAAACGTCAGCAGGTGGCCAACACCATAAACGGCTTCTGGAAAAGTTACACCGTCATCGCAGTTTGTTCTCCCGTGGCCCGCTCCGCACTACATCTGCGGCCAAGCACGAGATCCGGCTGATAGAAGGTAGCCAGCCATTCCGGCTCCCAATGTACCGGTACTCCGACGAGAAGAAACGCACCATCCGGGAACAGGTAGAAGAGATGCTGAGGCAGCGTATCATTGAACCGGCCACCTCGCCATACAGCTCTCCGGTGGTGATTGTGAAGAAGAAGGACAGCACACCCCGGTTCTGCGTAGACTTCCGGAGGCTGAACGATCAGACCGAGGATGTGGACTCACCACTGCCGCTGATATACGAAACAATCAAGGACCTCAGCGGGGCCCAAGTCTTCTCGACCCTAGATCTCAAGAGCGGCTACTGGCAAATCCCGCTGGAGGAAGAAGCAAAGAAGTACACAGCATTCTCGGTGCCCGACGGAGGTCGCTACCAGTTCCGGGTGATGTGCTTTGGGCTGAAGAACGCGCCCAGCACCTTCCAACGGCTGATGCAGGATGTTCTCACGGGACTATTACGGGAGTGCTGCCTCGTCTATCTGGACGACATCATTGTCTACTCCCCCGACTGGGAAACGCACCTGCGACACCTGGATCAAGTCTTGGAAAGGCTGCAGATGCACCAGCTGACCTGCTCGCTCAACAAGTGTCACTTCGGCCGGGAAGAAGTCGCCTTTCTGGGCCACGAGATTACTCCGGACGGCAACCTCCCGCAGCAGCAACATCTCAGAGCGATTGAAGACCAGCCGGCCCCCAGCAACAAGAAAGAGCTGCAACGCTTCCTGGGAACCTGCAACTGGCTGCGAGAGTACATCCCCTGCTTCGCCATGATTTCGGAACCGTTAACGGACCTGCTGCGGACAAGAAAGTGGCATTGGGACGACACAACTCAGCGAGCCTTCGAAGAGGTTAAGGCCGCTTTCCGGCAGCCGTTAAAACTCTCACGACCGGATCGAGACTTGCCGATGTTTCTGCAGACCGACGCCAGCCAAAAGGGACTTGGAGCGGTGCTTTATCAATGCACCGAAGCCGGAGAGAGGCGTATCATCTCGTACGCCAGTGCCAAGCTCCACGAGGCGGAGAAGAACTACCACTCCAACGAACTGGAGTGTTTGGCAGTCGTCTGGGCCATCAAGAAATACCGGCCATACTTGGAGGATCGACATTTCACCCTAAGGACCGACAACAAGGCGCTAACTTGGCTGAAGCAGGCGACGGGGCAGAAGACGAAGTACGCTCGCTGGGCTCTACTGATACAGAGCTTCAAATTCACCGTCGTCCACTGCCCGGGCAAGGAGAACGAGTTGCCGGACTTCCTCTCGAGGGAACCTGGGCTTGAAGATACTGCCGGCGTCCAAGAAGAACCACGGATGCAGCCTGAAGAGAGGCCACTTCGCAGTGTTGCGGCAGCTGCACCCCGACTACAAGAAATCACAGCTGTCGGCATCCATCAGGCAGTGCAGGAGGCGCAAGAAGGCGACCAGGAGTGCCAAGCGTGGAGAAACGACCCTGCGGCGGCTACAGCGAGAGGATACCGGGTGGACAACGGCCTGGTTTGGAAGGACAGACGCAACCAGGAACCAGGATTGTACGTGCCGCCGAGTGTCCGCATGGAGGTCATCAGGCACTTCCACGACTTCCCTGAAGCCGGTCATCCGGGGGCCGAAGAAACGTTTCGGGCCATCGGCAAGGACTTCGTCTGGACCGGCCTAACCATTGATGTCCGCAGATACGTCCGGAGTTGCAGAATATGCGCCCTACACAAGCGCGGCGCAAATCCCGAACAGGACCAACAGCGACCTCACCGACCCAGGAGATGTTGGAATACTGTCGCCCTGGACGTCATGGGACCATATCCGCTGACTCGAGCTGGCAACCGGTACATCGTAGTGGTCACGGATATGATGTCGAGATGGGTGGAAGCAAAGGCCGTGCGCAAGGCGGACGCCGACACCATTATCCGCTACCTGGAGGAAGAAGTGTTCCCTCGTTGGGGATACCCAGAGGCGTTGCTCACCGACAACGGAAAGCCGCTCACGGGCCACAAGTGGAAGCAGATGTGCGACAAGCTGCACATACGACCGTGGACTACAGCCAACTACCATCCCAGGGCGAACCCGACCGAGCGGCGCAACGGCGAGATCAAGAAGGCGCTGCGGATCCAGCTCCATGACTGCAAGGACCATGGCGACTGGGACAAGCGTTTGCCGACGATTCTGTTCTCGCTGCGGAATCGTGCAAACGCCGCCACTGGAGTGACACCGAGCGAGCTTCTGCTGGGCAGAGACCTACGCCGACCCGGCGACTGGAGTCGGCCACACGCAGAACAGGACGTCCGGCCAATTGAGGAACGAGAAGAGGCGGCCAGGTCACACCAGACGCAGTATCAGCGGCGGCGGTATCCGGAACGGAGGACACAGGACCCTACACTGGCCGTAGGGCAGCTGGTGTACGTCAAGAGCCACGCCGGACCAGCCAAAGGACGGAGGTACCCTGGATGGGAGCCAGCCTGGGAAGGTCCCTTTAGCGTTGCCGCAACCCTCGGCGGGCAGATTTACACGGTGGAGAAGGACGGACGTCCATACAAGGTTCACCGCCAACGGCTCAAACCCGCCGGAGAAGAACAATGGGCTGGCCACCGGAGAGCATTCAAGACCCGGGGGAGTTGTGACATAGCGAGGCGAAGATCTGCTCTCGGCGCCAGCCGAGACGTGACACGAGAAGGCGAGGCGACCCAATCAAGGATCGGCAGCAGCTTGATTGGCCTCAACGTGACCATCTAACGTGCTCGAGGCGAGCCAACCAGGGACCAGCGGCACTCTGATAGGTTCGTGGCATACGACCTGTCAGGGCATAAAAACAGCGCCGCTAAAAATTTGTGGCGCACTCCATTGGACGTCGTCAAGCCAGCTGGAAGAAAAGGAAGAAGGAAGAATGGAGAACGCAGGAGAAGCAGTGATGGACATCGACTGGGACAGCAGCGGGCTCTACATACCGCTGCCGAAAGAAGAGAACCGCAGCACGCCCGGAACAGCGGACGCAGCCGCCGAACATCACAGCGCGGCTCGGGCAGCGTACGCAAATGATTTAGCGTACCCGACAAACGGTCCTTTTAAGGGCCTAAAAAACTATAGTGTGTACGATTGGCGCCATTTGTCCTGTGACAATATATATATATATATATTCCGATCAACATTATAATTGCATATGAAATGTCGTAGAGAGTAAAAGTATATGATAGCACACAAAGGCACTGTGTGAATAAGTAGAGATTAGAGGTTTGAAGGTTATATATTATTTGACAAGTTATAAAGTAAATGTTTTATGGCTATAATGTCGGTCGTAAAAGTTATCAGGTTTTTTTGTACAAGAATTGTTCTGTTCTGAGGCCTTCTTGAACACGAATATGGGTTATCTGTAGAAACATCATGACTAGTGGTTACTGGAAAATAACTAAAGTTACTAGAATTCAGTCGAGAATAATAATTTCAAAAGGATAGATCAATCTCTCTTGGGAATCGATAACGTGTAATCGCGCGTGGTGGTTCTTAACGATCGATCTGCTAATCGCGGCTAACACAAGTTAAATTTCCTTGAGTTATTGCAAGTAATATTATTAGTGCTGTTCCGTGTAAGAAAAATATATCCAATTAGGGTACATAAACACTTTAGGCCTACTGGAAAAAATGTACATATTTTAGACTAATTTAACAGTAACAACGTCTGTTACAGGTGAATGTGGAGAAGGTAATAGAACAACGAATTCGTTATAAGCAAGATATTTCATAGAAGACAACCATAAGTTTGTTAATCCTTTGGAAGAGTACGAAATTGTAAAAATAGCAAATAACACAGTTGAAAGGAAGCTTAGGGAGGAGTTAGAAATATTGAAAGAAAGAGAAAAAGGTTTACACAATTTAGTTAATACTAAAATTAAATTTGATAATGAAGAAATATTTTATAACATAATTAAGAAGTAAACGATAGAGGATAGACACATAAGATTAAGAATTAAATTGCTTAGGACTAATTAGGTGTTTTTAAAATAAATGTGTGTGACTGGCACACATGTTTGGATGAGAAAGACTAGGTTTAAAAGGAATGCACACACACACACACACACACACACACACACACACACACACACACACACACACAACACTGAAACTCAAGGAATTTGCTAGAAAAATATGTAACTGTCCAGATGGTGGGACAGGGCTGAGGGTGGGGAAGGGACTTTCAATTATAGCTTGTTGTGTGTGAGTAGGGTAGGGTGAGATGTGAGTGAAGGGGTTTTTTCAGGTTTTTGGTTTAATTCCGATCTGACGATGAACTGTGATGCTTGAAAGCGCTAATCGGGATAATTTTATATAGTGGTGTGCAACAGTGATCATTCTGCTTGCGATTTCAACCACTAACACAACTTTCTTCATTAAATAATTATTTTAAAACCAGAGGCTGAAATATTCTATAAAGCTTACTTAAAAGTATGTGAATTTAAGCATTCGGGACCATAATTATAATATATAAATTAGAACTTATTTGTATATCCAAGCATGTACTGCAAAGTAATTTTACCTAGACAAACAGTTAGTAATATTAGAAACTTTTTTTTTTTAAATTTTACATTGCAACTAATCTTAGATAGATTAACGAGCAATATGACTCTATCAATATCTTAAAACTAAATGTCTATTTACTGGGTTTACCCACTGGTATCCCTCAGATTACTCTAATGGTGAAAACATACACATACACAACATTTCACACTGTAGTCTGCTTTACACACACCACACTAAACCAGGTCAAAAGGTTTGGTCCTCTTGAGCCTTCTCAATATCCCATGTTGGTCAAGCAGCTGAATTGCCTCTACGTTAACGTGGTTATGAAGCCTGTCTTCATGCTTCTGTGCAAATTTCCTAATCTCGTCAGCAACCATTTCCACACCCAGGTCTCTGTGCAGGTCACTATTCCTTATGTACCAAGGGGCATTAACAATATTTCTCAGTACTTTATTTTTAAATCGTTGTATGATTTCGACGTTACTCGCACTGGCACACCCCCACAGCTGGATTATATTAGAAAAGTGTGATAAGAAATTATGTTCTGTTGCTGAGACACAAGTTCGGTCTGGCTTAATGTGTCTAAATTTTTATATAAATAAAGATAATTTACATTGTGGTGTGTATTTGTGTACAAAAGTAGACAGATACCTTAATAAAAAAATCTACAATATAGAAGTTTCTTTAATTTTCTGAAAAGTATTAGGCCTAGAAATGAAATAATGAATGTTAAAATTATAAAAACATTGTAATGTATTTCGTGTGTATTGTTAAATGATCATCTGAGTGAAGCATAAATTATTTTATTGATTAAAACAAAGACTATATGTTCCGGTTTTTATTAAAATAGTAAGTTGGTAACCCTTCTCGTACTCTGTAATATTGGACGACGTACATGCAGCATCGCACCTATAACAAGTTTTAATAACGACTGACTGGTCAAAGGTTCAACCACCACCACATCCATTTACACGTGGCTGCCTCACAGCGTTATACTGTTGTGGGGTGTAGAGCTTAGACCCCCTTTCCCTTTCCAACATTTTCTCAGCTCTTCGTTTTGTGGTATCAACACACTTAGGCAATTCCCAAAAAATATATTTTTATAACTTCTGAGAATCGATTGTGAAACTTCACAGGAGCCGACCAATCTGTGCGTGACTCCACGTTAGTATTGTTTTGAATGCAATAAACTTATTTTATGAAGTATGATGCCAGTTCTCTTCCCCTATTTAAAAAAAATAATTGTAACGGAAGGTAACAATAGACAAATTTGTAATATCCTAACATTCGTATTTCATAGTTGACTCTATCATACGTAAATTATTCAATACAGAACAAATATTTTTCAAGACGATTATCAATATCATATTTATTTATCAATATCATAGCTCTGTTAATTTATTTGAATAATTTTTAATTACTTAAAATATTTGAGAGAAAATTTAGATGCAAGTACTAAAGAAACCTCTATTTTTCTTTCAATAGTGGTTTGCAGAAAAAAGCGACTGCTAGATACCTGTTTTTTTACAATATGATAACATGTATATGTACATAGGATGTAATGTAAAAGATGTCCTCATTATACGTATTCGGATTGCATCCATAAATATAAGAAGAAAAGTCTCCATAGGTCAGTAAACGTCTCGTTTTCAGTCTGGCCGCCATTTTGTGTTTTTTAAGGTAAACTTTATATCTCAAAATAGGATTGAGATAATTAGTGAAATTTCGTACACATTTTTACATTAACATTCTTTAACAAACCTCGATAATTTTGAGATTTCAAATTTTGATTTGGCGGCCACTTTAACGTTTTAATTTGCTAAATGGCATTAATTTAATTTAAAAGTAGGCCTTTACCTTTTGTTATAAGTTACTTACTGAGGTAATCTAGAAAATAGTAATAACTATATACAAATTTTTCCTATAATGGAGGCATCGAAGTCCAGTAAAAACAATCATGTATTCAGAATTTATGGATAGGATATTTTCCGCCATAACTCGGTTATGTGTGAACTTAGTGGGCTTATTTAAACAAAAAAAGACATTTTCTGTTTCCAATAAAATTTTGTAACAGTAATCTGATACAATGAAAATTTATGGGTATTAGTAAACAATGATTAAAGTTGCCGCCATTTCAAAATTTGAGGTCACAAAATAATCGCAATTTTTGTTTATTTAAGCACATCAATATTGTAACGTACCGCTTTTTGATGAGGTCTTAGCGAAACGTACACCTTTAGTCAAGCCCCAAGCGTTGGGTTCGCCAAACTTGTAACGTACCACTTAATGTGAGGTGTGTACTTGCGAAAGTGTTATTATATGCCTCACGCAGTATGCGTCACTTCTGAATTATACTAACTGACGTTTTAAAAGGTATAAATAAAGGATTTTGTTTATCTTGTTTTACTCAATCTAAAAAGAAATCGAGAGTGTGTGATTTGGGGTCAAGGAGGTAATTTGTTCAGCCTTATGCAGAAGAGAGAGTAAGTATCATTATTGCCCCTCAGTTGTGACGATTTCTTCTGTATGTTGTGCTGAAATTTTTATTAACTACCCACTACAGTAAATTATAACACGTTATAATTCAGTATTAATTTTCAATAATATTGCTTTATTTATTATTGACCTTTGTCTCCTGCCACCAAAATATAGGTATCACAATTAATCTTATCTGAAAAAAAAAAACATCATCTCGACTTTACCGAGTAAACATAGATCTGTCTAAGGAGCAAAACATATATGTTGTTATTTACCCAATATTACGCTATAATATAATAATATTTATTACCCTATAATAAAAAAACATCAATTATTACATAATCCTTAATAATTCCCCAGGGTTCAGGGTGAATTCTTTGTGTTATGAGAGTGTCAGAAATGGATAATTGCTACGCTTTACAAATACCGAAAAATTAATAAATAATTTTGTTTATTTTTCAAGTATTACGTAGTTTCCGGAATTGCCGTAAGAGAGCAGCATGTATTTGTTTACATTGAAAAAAAACATATGATAAAATGAATATTTTTGTTCTATTTCACTGTTACAAATGAGTTTTCTTCTGGACTTATTACGAAAAAATGTTTATATTACCTCGCTCCGTATTGTTCTTACTGGATTGAAGTTTTATTCTGTGATGAGGTCCGTCTTGCGTTATTATTTCCTTTTCGTTTGGAGTATTTTCTAATTGTCTACTGGAACTAGGCCGAACTATATTGGATCCTCAGAATGTTTTCATCCACTGGTTTTTTAATGTATATCACCATTTAATTTGGATTACTCAGGTATAATTAGATAGTAGTCACTCTGTTTATTAATCTTGCGTGAATTTCACCTCCTCCAACGTCCAAAAAAGGTTATTTTTTATAATTTTTGTCGCATCGTTTCTTCAACTCTCCGGTTTAGTTCAAAATTTTTTATCTTATTAACAATACTTGTTATTTTTCATCACTCTTAGTAACACATAGTATTTTTATTATGTAGGCAGTTGGTAATTATTATAAATTTATATTTTATTTATGGAAAAATAATTCCCTTCCATTCCGGTTTCTTTACTAATTTAATTTATATAATATGTTTTGGTTAATTTTTTTTATGACATTGTATATAAATATTTTATCATTTTATTATCCTTAAATAAATTTATATATTATTTATTTAGTCTCGAATAGTATTCATACCCGGCACTACTTCCTGTTGCCATTTCCTTCATAGGATTATTTTAATTTTATATTATCTTTGGTAGTTAAATTTTTATGTCTTTTAAAATTAACCCTTGGTTTTCTTATAATCTAACACAATTATTTGAAAAAATATAATATTAACTTGGGTATAACAATTTGTGGTTCATACAATATAAATTACAATAAATAAATAACATTACAAAAATCAATCAGTATTATTACATACTACTTTCATAAGTTTATCCTTTCCAAAACATACAACACAGTTTGGTAATACGTTGCTTTCACTTTTGTTTTTTCACCTCACTGGGTACACTATCACTCACTTTGCACTGTATACCACTCAAATTGTTTATCATTTTGAGTGATATAATTAAATTTTGAGCGAGCTTTAGTTTACCCATTTCTGACTTTTATTATCATGAGTTACTTTATTGGGACCGGATTATGTAACGTTACATAAAGCCCCCCCACTAGAACAAATTTATTTTAGTTCAACTTGTTGATAGAGATAAATTTTTGATTTGTTCAAGTCCCCTACTGGTCTTGACTTTGTTTTCATTATAGTGTTTCATTTCCGACTGATTATACACTCTGGTAATTCCGACTGGTGGTAATTGCTATTTTCTTACTTTACTCTCTCTCTCTCTTGGAGGCAAATTCATCAATTATTTCTCGGGGTTAGTGGTACTTCCATATTTTATTTGATAAGGACTGGTCACATTAATCATATTAAAATTGTTTCAACACTCATTTCTATTTGCTTCTATAAATTCGCTTTATCAATTAAGCTTCGGTCTGCTATCTTCCTTCTATTTTCTTCATTTATACTTCTGGAATCTAATATCACTCCTTTCAGCTATTTTATAATTATTATCCCTTAAATATTCAATTTCCCTAACATTTTCCCTATCTTGTGCGGTGGTTCCAGTCGGGTGGCCACTCTGGGTCCATACACCGCTGTCCATCCTTACACCTTCTGAGACCAGGGGAACATCATCCCTGCTCATAAAAATTATTACCGGAACATTTCTACGGTCAATACATAAAAATAAAAAAATTATAATTAGTAGTCAATTAGCGACTAGTACCAAACACTTTTGGGATTCTTCATACTGTAGCTGTTTGTATTTATTTATATATTTCTTTTTCTCCTTGATTCCTTCTTTTTTTATCATTAATTAATAGCATATAACATCATTGATAGGCCTTATGTTAAAATTCTTCTGACTTTACTTCTTGTGACATATTTCTCCGTATCATTTCTTCTTATCTAATCTTCAATTCCGAGAAATTCTAATTATAGTATTAATTATCATCCTCCTTCAGTTTCATTGGAGTCATTAAATTATTCTTTATTCTTCTTATCTGAGCACATTACCATTAATTGTTTATTTATTTATTCTTCTTTTGTTACCATAAATATATTATTTTTCCTATTATTTCAGTTTAAATCAGTTATTTATAATTAAATTATATTATCTGGTCTTATATACTCTTCACTTTAAATTATATGGTTTCAAATAACTTGAGTAAGATGTCCTTACAGGCTTTTAGAATTTTGGGGTTTTAGTCTTACAATGGGTTGCTTGGTCCTGTATCCATAAAATCCGTCCCTTTTTCTGGTTTGTTTGGAGTCTGTTTAACCGTGGTCCATTATTTCAGGTACTCCATGTTCTCGGATTGCTGGGGTGTTCGTAATTAATCTCTCCTTGATAATCTTCTTACCATCCGGCTCTCCCACTTTGCTGCTATGAAACTTTCACTTAAGTACCGGTCTTCCGTTATAATTCGTTCCTTTTTAACTAACAAGTATTGTACCTCCTCTAACATAACATATTTGCTCCTATTTAATCTCATTTCATTCCCTTTTACCTCTGGATTATTTGCCCAATATTTGCATGTTGTCTTCCGTCTTGAAGATACAGCTGATATTGTCTGATACACTTCCATTGTCGACCTATTTAATTGATATCTAAACTTAATTAACTCCCTTTGTTCGTTAATTGGAAGGTTGAATACATTAATTAATCCACCTGTAATCATCTCCCATTCTTCCTTGGTATTTATTATTTTCTTTCTACTTGTTTTTATTATTTCCTTGGTCTTCTTTTCCACGGTTTGAACATCCTTTTTGTTGTGGCTATTTTTATTTTCAGATGGCATTACACCTTGGTATTCTGTAATTTCTATTTCCTTCCTCCTCTCTTCTGTATTCGGACTTACTTTAATACCTTCTGAAGTGCTGTCCAATGTTTCATCCAAATTATTGGAACTATGGTCCATTTGTTTATTTGTCTCCTCCTTGTATGTATCTGCTTTTTGGATACGCGTGTTACTGATCATGTCAATCTTTGCATGAATTTGTTTTATATTTCTATTACTTTCTTCAAATTTTGCGTTAATTTTGGTTAATTTTTTTTATGACATTGTATATAAATATTTTATCATTTTATTATCCTTAAATAAATTTATATATTATTTATTTAGTCTCGAATAGTATTCATACCCGGCACTACTTCCTGTTGCCATTTCCTTCATAGGATTATTTTAATTTTATATTATCTTTGGTAGTTAAATTTTTATGTCTTTTAAAATTAACCCTGGGTTTTCTTATAATCTAACACAATTATTTGAAAAAATATAATATTAACTTGGGTATAACAATTTGTGGTTCATACAATATAAATTACAATAAATAAATAACATTACAAAAATCAATCAGTATTATTACATACTACTTTCATAAGTTTATCCTTTCCAAAACATACAACACAGTTTGGTAATACGTTGCTTTCACTTTTGTTTTTTCACCTCAATGGGTACACTATCACTCACTTTGCACTGTATACCACTCAAATTGTTTATCATTTTGAGTGATATAATTAAATTTTGAGCGAGCTTTAGTTTACCCATTTCTGACTTTTATTATCATGAGTTACTTTATTGGGACCGGATTATGTAACGTTACAATATATACATGACTACAAAATTTAATTAACATATTTCAATCTCTTATTCATATATAAAGTATTTCTTAAAAATTCAAAAACATAAAATGGAGGTCAGACGGAAAATTAATATTTTCGGACCAACGTTTATATGAGCATTTTCTCGTATACTGATGTATATAATCCGAATATGGGGGACACCTATTAAGTTACAACCTGTGTGTGTGTGTGTGTGTGTGTGTGTGTGTGTGTGTGTGTGTCCAGTAAATAAGTATCATCAGTTGCGTTTTATTATAATTAAAATGAAATCTGTTTTTTGACAGTCTTCAAGTGACTTCTCAATTTCTCTTATGCAATCTTCTTTTCATCGAATTTTAGTAACATGTATATTTGACAAAATAAACAATCAATCGTTTGTGTTCTAATTAATCATAAACTCTCTATTTTATAGTTAAAGTAGAAAATTCTTTACTTTTAGACTTAAAAGTTTAAATTTAATTGTCTATAAATTTGCAAATGAACAAAACGAAGGTGTTTTCACGCTACAGTTAAAAATGTAACAAACTTTTACAGAATACTTGATCGCAAATTACATTCAGGAAAATAATATTCTAGGTTGGTTGGCTAAGATGGAGAGGGGTAGTCAAGATAGGCTCGGACTAAAAAGGACGACGCGCAATAGCTTTAAGGGATGATGATTTATAAATTCTTTATTCTCACGGTCGTCTAATACACGTCATTAATCATTTACGCCAGTTAGAGCCACCCCCAACCTGTTCTCAACTAACTCCTATTTTTGTCCTTTCAGTTTCAGCCTTAGAATCCATAGTTTTATCTTTCCTTAACCCCTCTCTAGTTTCTTTCCTTTTGCACATTTACTTTAAAGGCTGACGCTTTTCTTCATTTCATTAAAAACAAGCAACGTTCAATAAAATTTTAGTTACATTTGTTAGATGTGTTTATTTTAAGAAGCGTTTGCATTTGTACCTAAAACAACTTTGAAGACCAGAAATTGAAGTGTTTACTATAAGCGCAATCTTGTTACCTATACTGACAAAAATGCATTCTCTCTCTCTCTCTCTCTCTCTCTCTCTCTCTCTCTCTCTCTCTCTCTCTCTCTCTCTCTCTCACACACACACACACACGCACGCACGCACGCACGCACACACACACACACACAGTATAACAGTACAAATTGCGTGTATAATATACAAAGATGAACATGTAAATTTATAACAGCCAGAAAATGGAAAGTTAGTAAAAGCTGCTGGACAGGACACCGGCCAAGTGTGTGTGAACTGATGTGACATCAATCATGAGATGTGAAAGTCTGAGTGTTCGGTGTAGTCGACTGTGTCCGTGAGAACAGTACCGACAAAAATTTTACACCCAATGAAGACTGTACCTTTCTGCAAAATTTGCAAAGATGGTTAATATGGCATGAAAATGAAGTATATTAACGACTTGTGTGTAATGTTATACATCCACTAACTCAAGGTTGTGGGAATTCGGGTGTTTATAAGCAGACGGAGTTAATATTTTTGTGACTGTTTTGGCACACCCTACCTTTTATTAGTATAACGTTTTGACTGAAAGTTGGTATTTCTTATTTTGACAGTGTGTAGCTAAATTAGAGTTTTATACAATCGCCGTTACTAGTATAATTACTAAAAGAAATATTAAGGTTTGCTATAAAGAGAAGCTGTTTGATATACTCTGTAGGAATGTTTTTTGTCGTTTAGGTTAGGCATTTTTGTGGTTTCGATTAAAGCATAGCACACATTAGAATTAAGCAATAGGGCTGAAATAGGGCTTTCCTTTAAAATACGTATTTTCAAAACACGGTTTGTATATTCCATCGCGAATTTTTATTTGAGAGTGTTTTTTTGACACATTTTGGGGAAAATTTAGTCCGAGCTTAGTGCCACAGTGTTATTTTTTAAATGACATTGCGATTTTCTGTCCTCCTAAAATAGATTTGCAATTAGTATATATTATATTGTAGACCTATATTATATTATGTAGATTAAAATGTTTAATATAATATATTGTATATTATAATGTAGGCCTATATCTATGTGTGTAGGCTGTATATATATATATTATAACAAAAGAAAAAATATAAGTGTAGTAATACCTTCTTCAACAGCCTTACGTTGGAGTCGTCAATTTATAACAAATAGAAAGAGTGAGTGTAGTGTAAAAGTGTTGTTCGTGTTGTATTCTGTCGGGCGTTACCTCCGCGCACTTTTTGTTACTTACTGTTGACTGGATCCTCTGCGGTGATGTAGTCCTGTAACACAACTTAATACTATGTTTTTGCGGGCGCCACTTGGAATCGTTTGTTCCAAGAATAAAATGTGATTATTAAAGAAATTAAAATTTTTAAATCTTACTTCTATGAAAAAATATAAACCAGTCAGTTTAGCTTGAAAAAATCAGGTAAGTTTAATGATTCTTCAAAAACAAACAAATCGTCTGAAGGACTAACATTCATAAAAAATTATACAGTTGCAGAGTTACTAAAAAAATTCACAAGTTATTATTATTATTATTATTGACAATTTTAATTTTATTTATCCAATCAAGTATCGGCTAGTATTTTCATTTTTTTACTCAGTTGAAAAGCATGAGTTTATTACGTGAACAAATCTTTACTCTCAGGACGTGACTCCTTTGAACTACCACGACATATCAATAAGATGCCTTACAAGAAAAATTAAGTGATTTGAAGGTGTGTGTGGCGTGTGTAGTACAACTGTGTGATAAATGTAACCAGGTAAAAAAATGACTTTAATTTTGGTAACTCACGTTCCAATGGTTAATTAATCTCGCACTGGACACTCCTCTCGGGTAGTTTTTCAATCTCGCCTCTTCATGTGTGCACTGAATCTATTTTAAGTCAAAATTGCGATCATTTACAATTTCCGCACTTTTTGTGAAAACGTTTGGCAGTAGATTCTCGTTCAAAGCCCGTCACTACAAATCAGCTGCTCCGCGTTGATTCCAAAATTGGCCGCCACAGCGCTGATTCCCTTGCAGTATCGAGAAAGGCTTTGTGTTTGTTTGTTTACGTTAAGGGGGTTATTGTCAAGTTAGTCTGTCTATGCGAACACAGCAGAATTGGTTCTCTATTTAACGTTTTGGTCCCTCCTGGGCCGTTGACGTTCTGGCTGCGTGATTTCTATTAAAATTTGCCGTGTTGCTGCTCTATTTCAGCAACACATTGGCGTAGATTCTTGTAGAGGTAATGTCAGTCTGTTTGTCAATGTACGGGAAAAGCCTTTCTTCGGGTCTTGTCGATTTCTCGCCTCTCGGTTTCGCCTTAGCTGCGTTGATCAGTGTCGTGGGTGATGCATCTGTTCTGGAGTTCAAGTTTCAAGTGTTTTTTGGGTCGAATTTGGTCTCTCTTTTATACTAATTTAGGCTGATTGTTTTCATCGACTTCCGGTATATTTGTGTAAAAATTCCTTCTAGATTGTTCGATAAATAAGAAATGGAACATCATGGAACAAAATTCATTTCCGTCGAAGCTTTTAGAACAAATTTCTTATTCTTCATACTAAGGATATTTCAAAAATTACTCTGGTATTTATCAAACAGTTTTACATTAGTACTCACAATTTGTATGCCATTATTAAATTTAGATTCTCTGTTTTCAACTGAATCTAGTGATACTAATTATGATTGGTTTTTAAATAAATTAACTCTAATAAGTAACACAATATACAACTCTCACCTTGGGTTGTTGTCATTGAAATTCAATTTTTTAGAACAAAAAATTGTTGTGAAACTATTATGTTTCTTCCACAATCTGAACATATAACATTACTATCTTCCTATAACAAAACAAACAAATTTTAACATATATAATACATAGATAATTACAATTTTACCTGGCCCCTGTCCATGGCCTAGGTTTCTGTCAATGTTATAACACAATAATTAGTCTCTTTCTTTAACATATGTAGTATTTCACTAGTGTACACTCAGAGTTTATTATATTGTCTGCCTTTTGTGATACCTGGTTACTCTTTACACATATTATTATTATTACAGGATAACATAGCATCACATTGATTGGTCTTGAGATGTCCTTCTTCATGGTGTGACAAATCTCACTCTTATAAGTTAAATTCTTTCATAATTGATCTTATTTTCAACTGAGTTTGTTCGTTTTTAAGGTGTACTGAAGTATTGTACCATTCTGTTTTATTCTTGTCAACATTTTGTAAATATTTAGCCAGATATGACTATTTTTGTACTGGTTGATTGGATCCAGCCATACATGGTATAGGTAAATATGTTGCTAACTTCATTATTACAATGTTAAAGTTAGTGAAATATATTAGTATAGTCGCTTTATATTATATTTCAACTTTCTAATGCAATTTGGTTGCATTTTGGCAACATTAAATCCATAAATCATACAATATTATATGCCTACCACATGTTTTTAGTTAATACGGTTTTTGGCTATTTTGACTGACTTTTATTCATTTGACAGCTTTCGTTATTTAAAATAAATTGTCCACTTTTGTCTGCTTCTGTCGTTATTTAAAATAAATTGTTCACTTTTGTCTGCTTGACAATTATATATAGTTTTTATTTCAATCTGATAATAATTAATTTTTTCATGAAATCTGAGTGTTTGGTCTCAAATCCAACACATTAATATTTTTTGTCATAACAAATATATAATTTTTATTTTAACTTAGATTCTTTCTAATAATGTATTTAAGTCATTTAATACATTTATTTTATTTACATTACATAATATAATAATGGATCATGTCCATTCATTCACAAAATATAGTTCTTAATACTCTATTCAGAGTTATAAAACTTAATAATTAATGACTTCATTTTGGTTGATTCTGACATTATTTGTCTCTCTTATAGTATCTTATGGTTTTTCACTGTTATTCACTTTAATAATATATATGGGGTTTGTGTCATAGTCATAGTTTGGTCGTTTTTCATGTTAGTAGTAATAATTATTAGACATTATTACACAATTTTTTAGGACTACTTGGGTTCGATACTGTTCACCTCACCTTCCTCTTATGATAAATTGCTATGTAAATGATTTCCTTTATGGAACGTTCTGTGACGTTACAATATATAGGCCATATACACACACGCGCGCGTTACAAGTATTATAGAATAAATGAATACATTTCTGACCATGTACCCAACGCAACTATAAAGTGTTAACACCGGCCAGGTCGTAGGATTTTTGTGTCCGTTGCGTTAAGTATATGTGGTTGCACAATAAACGTATTTTTTTACAAAGAGGTGTGAGACGTTGTGCAACATGAAATATTTCATTAAAACATATTAAAACAATCAATCAACGATTCATTAATATGGCAAAGTAATTATTTGTATATTAACAATTGAAATTATAAAATTTAGAAATATTATCTTTCATAAGTTTACACTCTGTAAAACATAACATACCCTTGCTATTCAGTACAAATAAAAAACATGTAATCTTAAATATCTAAACATATATGATGAACAAATTATACAATTACTTTGGCTATTGCATGGGTGTCTGACTTTGACTAGGTTTTAAATTAGCAACTCATTTATAAAATTATACTAACTTTATTAAATAAAATTTAATTGCTGCTATTAATATGTTTATTACAAAAATAATATTTACTTGAAGAGTATTTATGTGTTCTAATGCCACAACCAAATTTGTAAAATTGAACAGTAGAAAATTATTATTTTTAACCACAATTTACAATTACGCACATTATTTAGATTTAAGTCTTTATTATCTCATATTCAGTTTATTTTATGAGTTCTTTGCACAAAAATATAATTGTTCATTTTTAAATTTCTGCTTACTGCCGAAGTTACCGTTGCGTTTGTACGCGTGTGTGCGTCCTGAATGGTGACAATGACGACGATGGTGATGATGATGACGTTCTCGGTACTCTATGGCTTGTTGTGGATGATGATCCGGTGGTCCTCATCAATTGTGGTCTATTGCAGATAGATGATGGTGATGGTAAATTCACGTAAATTGGCAGACTTACATGGTGACGGCGTGTAAATATATCTTGAGTCTGTTGATTACCAAACAGACATATTGTCCTCTTGTGAAGATTCGTTGAGTCTGACCTCGACCGAAATTGGCGGAGGTATTTATAGTAGACGGCAAACTGACATTTGAGATATTGTTTTTGACATGTTAAATTGTGTCGATTGGAGTGTAGCGTCTTTTGTTACCGATCACTTTTTAATCCATTTTCCGTTTTCGTGATCACGTAAATGTGATTGTAACGCGAGCGATTGCATTGTCTTAGTAATTTTTCCCTCGTCACTTACATACAACTCACTTGTTAATTACAGCAATATTTAACATTAATTTATAAATTGTCTTTATATTGCAATTTTCTGCAATAACTTTGCATACCACATGGGTTTAAATTTTCTCAATCTAATAATGAATTTAGAATTGTGATATGTCTTTGGTAACAGGTAAAAAACTTATTAATTAATTTTAATCATGTCAGTACCTGCTACAATGACAAAACCAACAATTCGTACGTATTTCCCCCTCGTCGTTCAATGCACACACACATAAACACACACACATATATGTATACATTGCAACAATATATATACTTGCATATATACCCAGAGCGATATGTTTTGTAAATAACTAGTGTAAAAAGAATACGACGAACGGTTTTAAACAATTTTATGCATGCAAGTCCAAGCGATAGCCTGTCGAAAGTGACACCTGCACGGTAGTGTAAATACAGCGTTTGTGTGTGTGTGTGTGTGTGTGTGTGTGCCAGCACTGACCTGCAGTATACTTTGAGGGGTGAAACGTATGAATTGTTAGTTTTTATTGTAAAATGAGGTATTGACAGTATTAAAAGAAAATAATAAATATGTTTTTTACCTCTTACCAAAGACATATTACAATTTTAAAAACACCATTAGATTAAGGACATTTAAACGCTTATCGTGATGCAAAATTATTGCAGAAAAGTGCAATAATCAAGACGTCATATTAATTAATGTTAATTACTACCATAATTAACTAGGAATTAACAAGGGAGTTATAATTATGTAAGTGACGAATGAAAAATTACGAAGACAATGCAACCACTCATGTAGAGATTAAGTTTACGTGATCGCGAAAACTAACTACAAAGTGGCCAGTACAAAAAGGGACACTACAATGGAATTGACAAAATTTAATATGTCGAAAACAATATCTCATATGTATGTTTGCCGCCTACTATAAATACCTCCGGCAATTTTGGGCAAAGCAAGACTCAAGATATCTTCACAAAATGTCACTCTGCCCGTCTGCCGATCAATTTGAACCTCATTACCATCATCTGCAATATACCACGATTGATAAAGGAGCACCGGATTATCATCCACAACAAGCTATAGAGTACCGAGAACGCATCAGCATTATCATCATCATCGTTATTCTCATTATTCAGGACGTACACACACGTACTCACGCAACGGTAACTTCGACAATTCGCAGGTGACAAATGAACAATTATATAATTTGTCCACGCGTTCATACAGGTGTATCCCGATGAATACAACTGTCCCTAAGCGGAAATCTTGACTAACGCGGGTTAGCACAATTAGATATTCAAATCAACTTAGTTCTCCGTTCTATCCCTTGATCTAGCATACGGATTTTTTGTAGCTAAGACCTTGGACTGTTGTCACCCTTATAGAAAAACGTGTGCTGTCACGAAAAACTCCCACAAAGAGTACGTCTTACGAGGACGAGTTACAGTAGAGAAATGAACGAACTTTACTTTACTAGAGCACAAATCAAATGGAAATTGCAGTTCCTGATTGGTTTAAATGTAAAACGCATGAGTGATTTTTACCTTGATAGCTAGACATCATGTAAGACTATGCCTGAGTCTGCAAAATCTTGTATAGATTTTACCTAAAGGTTTTGTTAATTTTCTGCAGATAAGGCTTCTTTATTAAAGTGAATTCAGTTTAAAAAATACATAGTAAAATTATATGTTATGACTTTATGACGTAAAATGTAGAGTTACTTATGTCGTATACACTGTCCAAGTTTCATTCAGAATTATTGTAGCAGTTATTCAGGAAACACAAATAACACTCGCGCAATAATTTACACTTGATATGACAGAGAATAAATTTATGGGCATTTTGACATATTACACATAATTACCCATCTCTTATTTCAAAACTTACAGCTACTGAAAAACATTTGAACAAAATCAATTTAAGACATGTATATAACGCCATAAAGTGTGTAACAGCGTCTCTGCATATTTAAAATGACTCTTACTGCATGTTTTATTGCAGTATGTATATGTAGACTATCTATGTAGGCTATAAAATTAAGAAGGCTGAAGATGGGAACAATATGTTTCCGAAACATTTCCCAACGTAGGAAAAACATCTCGAGGTGAAGTAATTATAAATTTTAAATACATTATCTATTGTACTGCTGTAAAAATGAACAACAGTACATAAGAATAAAATAATAATTTCAGAAAAATCAAAAGTATAAATTTAATAATATTTTGAACAAATGGTAGAATTATAAAAAAAACTGATTAATTATTCATGACAAACATAGAGGTAAACTCAAGTTTTGGAACTGTATGATACAGAACAGCATAAAGAAAATATATGTTGACAATTATTATAATAAAATTAAAATAAACATTAAAATAAAACTAAAGGGTAATAACATTATAATATAATAAATACAAATTAGAATGAATAATGTAAATATCAGATAAATGTATTTATTAATAATTAGTAAAATTATATATGTTTTTAAGAGTAATATGATGAAAATATGTGACAAATTTAGTTAGGTATCAATATGGCAAATGTAAATTGTTATAATTGAATTGTTTTGGAATGTAAGAAAATTTGTGTAGTCTAAATTTATATTTAATAGAACACACATCAAAGAGAAAGATCCTGTAAAAAAGTCTAATGTTATATTTAAGAAGATACAAATCAAAAAGTCTAATTCCATTTTTAATCTAATACACATCTCTGTAAGAGTTAAAGTAACTCAATTTGTATAAATAATAAAAAGAAAAGAATTAATATTTTAATCTATCTTGGATCAATGAACCAAAGAAAAATAATTTACTTTGAATTTGTAACGAAGTGTATAATATATTGGAATTAAAAGAAGTTTAATAAAGAATAAAAGTAACAGAAGATTTTACTAGTAAACATTAGAACTAATTTTATAAACAAAATAATCCTATTAAGAACGACATCTATGCTGGACACAAATTATAAAGGAACTACAAGAGTACAAGACTTGAATCCGTTGCAGTTTTGAAAAGCTGAGAATTGAACGATTCGCATGTCCACGGTATATTATCTTAATATTATTTCGTCAAATTTTATTAACAAGAGTTATTTGGTACTGACTAAAGAAAGTAATTAATCATTCCCAATATTAAATAATATAAATCAAAATATTAGTTGTCTACACTGAGATAGAGTTTTTCATAATCAGATGTTTAACATAAGCAACATTTCAAAAATTATTCAAATACTAAAATAATATAGACAACGCGTACTGATCGCCCAAATAAAGGGCCAATTACTATAGCAGACAGAAACAAAGATAACTAAGAAAATATATCAGTACATTTAATGGCGCCCACACGTGAAAGCAAAAACCTTTCCTTAAGCCAGCACCAAATTACATAGATTGAGTAACAGACAATAGTGGCAAACTGAATTAAGTATAGTGCGGTAAAATAACTTTGTTAAAGTTAAATAGATTAAAGATTGATTTGTAATTAAATTAATTTAGATATTGAAACATGGCTAACAAACCTGAGCAAAGATATGAATTAAGGAGTAATAGTGCTGAAGAGGAAGAAACTGAAATGGAACAGTCCCATAAGGATATTGAACATTTAACTATGAGGGCAATTATGGATGCATTAAAAGCTAGATTTGACCAGCAAAATGCTAAATTTTACCAGCAAAATGCTAAATTTTACCAGCAAAATTCTGAAATAACCGGTAAATTAGACCAGCAAAATGCTAATTCTAGCCAGTTAAAGGATGAAATAACCAGTAAATCTGACCAATTCAGGACTGAGATTAAGGCTTTTTCTGAGCAACAAAATGCTCTCAGGACTGAAATTACTAATTATACTGACCAGTTAAAGGCCGAAAGGAAACAGTCAATAGAACCAATAAAAGAAAATAACGATGAAACAGTGAACAAGTAAGTCAGAAACAGAAGATAGTAGTAAGGAAATAGAAAATAAAGAAGACAAAAGTGTGTTATTATCTAAAAATAAACATAGCAGAAACAAAGAGAATAATAAGTATCTGGAAAAGAAGACGAAGGAAATAGGTAAAAGACGTCAACATAAACTATGAAATACAAAAGAAGAATTGGAGATGATTAAGAATGGTCTAATTAATGTACTTAATCTCCCAATTACCGACAATAGAGAAATAATGAATCTCAAAGATTATAGGAAAAGCTCGAAGGAAATTTTAGAAATGACTCACAATATAAAAGTGAGTAAAAACTTCAGGAAATTTATATTTAAAATGAATACACCAGAAAAAGAAAGGAATAATAAAATATCAGCTAGATCATCAATAGTTGATATACCAGTGATATATTTGGTTAATGAACTAGATAATAAAATGACAAAAGGAGGCAAAGATACAATCGACAATTTTGTATTCAAAAAATGGCAGTACAGAATAATCGAAAGATGTGTCATTAGGACAGAATTGATTGGAAATTCAATAGTATCCCTGGAAATGAGGGAACACTTCACAGCAGACAAATCAAAATACAAGGTAATAGTGAGGAAATTGACAAGGACAGAAAGCATTCTGAAAACCATAATAATCCGTGCAACAAGGATAACTGATGTATTGGACAACGGATGAACTAAGTATGAACACTATTGAAAAAAGGGTCTGATTTTCTGGGTATTGACCAAAGCAAACTAATTAAACAAATATTAGATTAACTATCGATAAAGACAAAATAATATGAAAAATTATTACTAAAAAATTATACGATGAATTAAGATGAAATGGATCAACAGAACACCAAGTTAAGAGAGACCATTCAGCAACAAATAAATGGTGTGAATAATAAATTAGACCAGCAGAAGGCTGAAATAAAATTAATATTGGAAAGGCATGAGGAAGTGGACCATCAGTTGCTGAATGAAGCAGTGGAAGATAAACCTGGCAAGATAATAGGAGTGCAGTGCAAGTTACCCATAAGAGAGAAGGTGAATTTAAACAAGAAGTCATACCCAATATCCTACAAATTAAGATAGCAAATAAAAGAAGAAATCGACAAATGATTAGTAAATCTATAATTGAAATAAGTCAGACAAAACACACGAGACCGTTAGTAGTAATTCCCCAGAAGGATAAGTCCTTAATATTGTGTTTGGATGAGCGTCAAATTAATTAGATGATAATTCCTGATAAGACGTCACCAAAGAATATAAGAGTAGTTTTAAACGTTTTATAACGTAATTTATTTTAGTAATTGTGATGCTATACCTGGATATTGGCAAATAGATTTGCATTCAGAAAGCATAGAATGTGTGAGTTTCATTGTAAATGATATAAGTTATCTTTTCAAGAGAACACCTTTTGGGTTGGTCAATAATGTGGCCATATTTATAAAATGTTTTGACGGAGTATTGGGCAAGGAGATTTTAGAAGTTACTACGGTATATGTCGATGAGCTAGTAATTGCATTAAGCAGTGGGGAAGAACATTGTAATAGAATTAATAGGGTACTTACCAGATTGGGGAAACATAGAATGACACTCAAGTTAAATAAGTTAACATTCATAGCTAGTAGAATTAAATTTTTAGGATTTATAGTAATCAAATACCAGGATGGAAAGTTTAAAGGGACCTACAATATTAATCAGATTCGCTCGTATAAATCAAGTAATAACCAAAAGAGAGTTAATTCTAAAATAAATAACACATGAACTTTATAACCAGGATTGGAAAGGTGAAAATGAAATGGAAAGAAAATAATATTGTATTAATGTTTTTAAGTTTTTTAGCCATGAAATTAGGCAACTTATGAAATCATATTTGTTATGTTTATATAAAACCAGTTGGTTTAACTAATGTTATTTTAATGAATGAATGAGTGTATAAGATACTATAATTCGTGGTAATTCTAAACCATATTTGTTATGTTAATGGAAAACCAGTTCGTTTATAGAACTTTGTTATATATAATTAATTAGTTAATCAGATATTATCAATGTTAATGTTAGACCATGGTCGTGATAAGAAGTTAATTATTTCAAAATCTCTTATCAAATTATGTTAGAGATTATGAAATAAGGGAAGGTATTATGTACTGCTGTAAAAATGAACAACAGTACATAAGAAAAAATAATAATTTCAGAAAAATCGAAAGTATAAATTTAATAATATTTTGAACATATGCTAGAATTATAAAGAAAAACTGATTAATTATTCATGACAAACATAGAGTTAAACTCAAGTATTGGAACAGTATGATACAGAACAGCATGAAGAAAATATATGTTGACAATTATTATAATAAAATTAAAATAAAGATTTCAATAAAACTAAAGGGTAATAACATTATAATATAACAAATACAAATTAGAATGAATAATGTAAGAATCAGATAAATGTATTTAATAATAGTTAGTAAAATTATATGTTTTTAAGAGTAATATGATGAAAATATGTAAAAAATTTAGTTAGGTATCAATATGTCAAATGTAAATTGTTATAATTGAATTGTGTTGGAATGTAAGAAAATTTGTGTAGTCTAAATTTATATTTAATAGAACACACATCAAAGAATATAAGAGTAGTTTTAAAACGTTTTATAACGTCATTTTTTTTAGTAATTGTGATGCTAATTTACAATTTTACAATATCCTGGAAAAAAGTCTAATGTTATATTTAAGAAGATACACATCAAAAAGTCTAATTCAATTTTTAATCTAATACACATCTCTGTGAGAGTTAAAGTAACTCAATTTGTATAAATAGTAAAAAGAAAAAAATTAATATTGTAATCTATCTTGGATCAATAAGCCAAAGAAAAATAATTTATTTTGAATTTATAACGAAGTGTATAAATTATTGGAATTAAAAGAAGTTTAATAAAGAATAAAGATAACAGAAGATTTTTCTAGTAAACATTGGAACTAATTTTATAAACAAAATTATCCTATTAAGAGCGACATCTATGCTGGTGGTAAATTATAAAGAAACTACAAGTGTACAAGACTTGAACCCGTTGCAGTTTTGAAAAGCTGAGAATTGAACGATTCGAATGTCCACGGTATATTATCTTAATATTATTTCGTCGAATTTTATTAACAAGAGTTATTTGGTACTGACTAAAGAAAGTAATTAATCATTCCCAATATTAAATAATATAAATCAAAATATTAGTTGTCTACACTGAGATAGAGTTTTTCATAATCAGATGTTTAACATAAGCAACATTTCAAAAATTATTCAAATACTAAAATAATATAGACAACGCGTACTGATCGCCCATGTAAATGGGCAATTATTATAGCAGACAGAAACAAATATAACTAAGAAAATGTATCAGTACAATATATTACAACGATACATAACATAAATTTTATATACTGTAATTTATGTGGCCCCACGTTCTTTGGTACCCAAAATTATACAACGATACCTTTTGTATATGCAGGTTGTAAATAATTATAACAATACCAGAACGTAATAGTTAATTGTAACTATAATAAGAGTAGTAACTTTATGAGTAGTTAAAATTTCATGTTTATTGTTTTAACAAGCATTATAAATAATAAAACTTTGTAATAATCTCCGATCAAGATATCACTCAATTAAGTTCATCTCTTAAGCTATACGATGTTACACACATTTAAAACACTCTTACCTCTAGACATGTTAATAATCTTAATCTAGACATTTATTCAAATTAATTTAATAAAAAAAAATAAAATTTAAATGTAATTAAGTTTTATTTAAATTGAATTCATTTAACTCAGATCTGACCTCAGCTTGCTCAGTCTATACCAAAGTTACTTTTTTTTTTATAATTTAAAATTATATTGTTTACTCTTAGACTGGCATTTGTTTTGTATTCAAAATTTAAATTATTCTTTACTACAAAATGCAAATATCAAATCATTTCAATTATTTTACTTTGATAAAAAAATATGCTATCTCAAAATTAAACTCTCTTTTTTTCTTCCGTATTTATATTTGTCTATATGCGATCGCTCATTCTTACGACTAATACATTTACATAAGACTCTATTACATTCTTTCTAATTATAAACTTTTTTGTTTCAATTCATTGTGTCTTTATATAGTCTTTATGAGCTATTTAAAAAAAAATCATTTATAAATGCATTATGCATGTCACCTCGAGTTTTGATGACATTACGACTTATTGACGGGGTCCAGAGTTGGGTTTCCGTTACTCGTGGCTTGGAGTGGTCCTGGATATGTCCAGAGTCCAGCGTCGTTCTCCAGCAGGGTGTGGTCCGTCCCAGAGAATTACTGTCTGCTGCGAGGTGGATCTCGTTCGGCTGTTAGGCGTCTAAAAAGCATCACCTATCGTCTAGCATCTAGCGTCGCTCTTTGTAGCTTCTCTGTTGATACTTTTGCTGACCTAAACGGTCCCGGTACTCTACGTTTCCCGTAATAGTGTAAAAATAATTACTGAACGTTTTTATTCGTTCGTAGATGAGACTTATAATAAAATAAAACTGTTCTGTCGACGGACAGCATATCCGACTGCAACTGTGTTTTGAAAAGAAGAGAAGGGTTTCCAGTCGAACCCTTAATTTATACCCTCTCGAGATTCCGCACCTAGTGGTTCCGAAATTATCCTGTCGAGACCTGCAGATCACATGATAGCCCCCACTCCCGAACCTTTTCATATATTTGCAAGTTTTTGCAAATGGCAATGTTTTGTACGGAATTGATATAGCACAAACCATAGCTTATTTGATTAATCACTCACTGTGTTAATTTGAGCATCTAAGTGTAATTTCCGTATTTTTGGCACATTTATTTCGCACTGACTTCGCGTAGTGTGTCCTATTAACGTCACTTTCTTACTGTGGATACCTATAAAATTTACACACACTTTGGTGCATTTTGTTTGTTTATACACTAATTAGTTTTCATACAGTGAATTAAAATAATTATGTTAATAATTAATTGGGGAGTGTAACTGAGATTCCTGTCTGTACCTTCATCACTAACACACACAAGATACACGCGTAACACACATACAATCGAGCAGGTGTTCTTTGCCTGTTGGAACAGGTTAATTTCTCCCCTAGTATAAAAATGAAACATTTTTACAATCCCAGACCTGTCCATTTACCCCAAACTTATAATAATTTTACAAATTTTATATTTATTTAAATCAATGCTCAATACAGCATATGGCTGTATCGTTGCAAAAAAAAAAAAAAATATATATATATATATATTGTAGCATGACAGATAATCCACTTAAATAGATTACCATATGATCATTAGTAAAAATCAATTATATGGAATATCCAGAAAAATCCAAATGAGAACCAAATAAAAATCACAATAAATTACCACCATAACAAGAAAAAGTAAATATAAAGAAAAAACTCTGCAACCAAAGTAAATGTACAACAAAATAAAACCCCAAAAACTAAAATTAAAATAAGAATAATACCCAGGTAGGATAGGAGTAGGTAAGGAAGATACCCAGACCAAATAAACACACCAGAATAAACAAGAATAAATAATAATGAAGGAACCAAGAACGAAAAGGGAAGAGACCAAGAACAAAGAAAAATAATAATAACAAAATGGTACTGAAGAAACCAAGAATGAAGAAGGAAGATATCCAGAACAAACCAATATACCTAATGAACAAGTTTGAAGATAACATGTAATAGAGGAAGTAGAATACGACCAATACCCAAAAGAAACCCAATAGGGAGAAAACAATAACCCCAAAAGAAAGTAAAGGTCACTATGGAAAGTATAACACCCCAAAAAAGCAGAAACTCATGTAAAATAAATAAAAACAAAAGTGTTTGAAGTGCTAAGTAGAAGTGCACCCAAGAAAGTTATTGTATAATTAATAAAGACAAATCTTAACAGTTCCCCCATGATTAAACAATTTGATATTATAAACTATGAAAATGACTAGTGATAGTATCAAGAAATAACAGGGGACAAGTGCAAGTTATTATATTACAATAAATAAACTTTGAGAAAATACATTAAATACTGTGCCTTTAAATAACTTTAAGAGTTTTAATATAGTATCATGAGTGCTATTTAATAAAATAGTATGGTGAAAGAGCAATGACTACTCTTTCTAATAAAATGCCACTATTTATGTAATAACATTCAATGGAGTGAATAATATAAATAGAGAGCTGGGAGTTAATCCATAAAGTGACAAGGGATACATACCTAAAGTTAAGGAAAAACAGATAAGACTGTACCCAAATAGTTTTAAGTAAGTGTTAAAAATTAATGGAACAGAGATGTTAGGTTCCAATTACCATAAATGAACTCTATGCATAAGGTTTGGAAATAGTAATTAATTCTTATATTTATAAAATGATATTATGTTTAATAGTTTAAATTAGGAATGCAATGTCTGAATGTGGATACCATTCTTATATAATAAAATGTTTTTAGGAGTTACTGTAAGTATCAGTACAAAAATGGGTATGAATTTAAATACCATACTTAATGTCAAATAATTGTTATGTTTTAATTGTTTAAAGTCAATACTAAATGTTATTGTAGTAAAAGAAGGAATTATTAATGAATATTATATTAGAATAGAAGGTCAGAGAAGGGTATAAACTAACTGTATTATTAAAAACTTTGTAGATAACAACAGATAAAATCTAGGCCAAATAGTAAATCTAAACTACATTATAATTGACAAATCTAGTCCTATAAACCTACTAAATTGATGAAATTTATACAAGATAAACCCATCACATAGTAATATAAAGTAATTTATACTTTAAAAAGATATTGTCAGAAATTATGAATAAAAATGGAAGGTATTAACTAAAATTTCAGAGGAGGAGTCATAGATAAATAAATTATATTTAAAAACAATAATTAATTGACAAAATTGCAAGAAATTAAGAAAAGATAAACAATTATATCAATCTGAGATTCAGTATAATAAATATTATATCAGATAAAATGGGTAATACTTGGACAAGAACAGGAAACAAAATTTAAGCCTACTTTTCCAAAATGAAAGAAATATAACTTTTTTAAATAAAAACTTTGTAAAACTATATTAATTAGTATCAAAATAAGCAAAATAGATTAATGAAACCGATTATGTATTAAGTATTTCATAAATTAAATAATAACGAAAATATTTTCAGTGGTATAATGTATTTAATAAAGATGTATCGGAAGCCAAGGCAATTTGAAACAACGTATGATGTATATTAAATTGGCTAAGAATTTCAGGAGACGAAGGAAATGAGAACAGTTAATTATTATCCGTTGAAGCGAACACTTGAACGAGGTTTTGCTCCGTTTAACCTATATAAGAAGCATAAATGGCGTGCGAGATATAAATCGAGTTTAGTGAAAATTTGTAACTTTTCTAATTTTGACTTTTAACTTTAGAAGCAGTGAGCACAAACAATAAAACAATTAAACTACAATAAAACAGAACCACATACGCCTAAATTATTGAATTAACACCACCACAAATAATTATTACGGACGAAACAAAAAGGGTTAAGTACGACATATTTAACCAAAGTGGAGTAGACATAATCACACACATTTAAACAAAGTGAACTAAGAAACACTGCACCAGGAACACTCATTTAACTCCAGAACGAATATCCACAATTGCTGAGACGAGGAAACGGTGACAAGGCATCTTTATTGAAAGAAATATTTGTCGAGGTGACTGACGTTAACCTACGCAGTCTTCAGTCGGCCATTTTGTTTTCCCAGCATCCTATGCGAATTGGAACAAATGAACATCGAGTCTTCACTGGTTCGAATATTATAATATATAAACTTTCAATATTGATTAATAACCTTGTAATTTTTAGTTTTAAGACTTTTAATTGTAAGTGTTATACTTTCATGGCCCTACCCTTCTCTGGCTATTTATAAAATAACCGTTAAAAGAACAAAATATTTTATATACACTATTCATGTAAATTTTTTATCGACCGGCCCTGAGTAACGAGTCCACACTGTTGTCAATAATCGATTAACCATCGATCTTTCTAATAATTGTTAATAAATCATATAATTCTGCAAATTGGTTGAAATTTAATTTAAATATAATTAAAAATAAGTTAATTCAAGATCACGGACTATCCGAAAGACGGTATTTACAAAGGAATAAGGAGCAAATTGAAGAAGAAAAAGAACCGTCTATTGACTAGTACCGGAGTTAACTATATTAACGCAGGAGTGATTCAGAGAAAGTGACACAACAACATAAACAACAATAAAATAATTAAAATTTTTACGCAATACATTACGAAAATTATTTATTAAATATATGTAACAAAAAACAAAAAACAAATATTTTTTCAGAAAACAAAATTTTTTATTTTTTATTTGAAATAAATTTTTTTTTATTTATAAATTTAATATTATTATTATTTTGTAAGTTATGTTACAAAATTAGCTAACCCAACAGTGGGGCTTAACGTAGACACGCGTAACGTTACAATATATATATATATATATATAATATGCATGTAGTTAGTATATTTTAATGTATATATTGTACCTATAATATGAATAATACGACATTTATCAAATTACATTTTATAATATAGTTATTTTGGGTATTAAGAAAGTGTTGGAGTTCAAGATAAAAAAAAAATTCAGACAATAAAAATCCACTTTCCCGAGACTTTTACATTGTATTCTCTGAGCGCTGAGCACATTTCTTACAGTTGTTTGATCTCTCTCCAACACAATAGTTATTAAACAATTCTACAGTGTAAAAAATAGCAGACAGGCTACTCAAATGTATTTTTATTTCTTTACGTCTTCTATTTCATTGCATAAAAGCGTGCCTTTTCATGTAATGCCAAGCTCTTTTAACGTTCTCATTTTTAGTTTCCTTTTTCGTAATAATTTATGTGCTACAATTACGTATAATTAGACATATTTTGTGTAATCTCTGATCCACGAATATGACAAAAATCTACATCACAATAAAATAATTGTACGAAGTAGAGGTAAAGTAAGACTAGTTTAAAATATTAACTCAAATAGTTATTGACATAATTATTGTAGCCTTAAAACCTTATTGAAATTATTAGCTATTTTTGTTTCGTGTTTTTCTTTCTTCTTTACTTCTTCATTTTAAGATACTATATTATACCGTTCTAGTAACCTCAGCCAACCAACATTAAGACAGATTCGTCATGTTACCATCTAATCTATTTGGTGTCACTTACGAGGTCAATATAGTCGTGAAAGCAAGTCTGTACGGCGTTCACAGAGTGCTTTATCTCCGCAAAAGCACATACTGTAGATTACAGATTAATATGTCTTTTACAAGTCGCAGAATATTAGTGTAACAGAAACGGACTCCACTGTCAGATTTCTATTTTTTCTTCATATCTTTAGGGCACACTTTATACCTATGTTTAACGTGTTGTAAACTCTTCATAATTATTTTGAATCCCGTTTATGATCAACAGTTACGAAGTCAAATGGACTAAATTTGAGTTCTCCGCCCTGAAGGAACATGAAAATTCTGTTTTATAGATTCAAAATATTTTCAATTTAAGAAATGTGGATCGTAGGATATGAAAGACACATTGAAATCACAGCCGCTATAGATAAAAAGATAATAAAAGTATTAAGAAAAAAGCGCGCACGTATACACTTGCAAGCATTTGCACACACACTTAGAACCGTATAGAAACACGTAGAGTTGGATGATTCGTCCACGCCTATGAGATATGCAACTTGCGTGGCATGTTGGAAAAAGTCTGACAGCCGTAGTTGCCGGTTAGTAATCCAATTTTGAAGTCCCTAGAATTTTCTACGCCTATCATAGACCGGTTGATTTTTTCAACGCGCCGTGGAACAACCTCGCAAACTTGCTTATTATACATACCAGTGTTTCGGAATACTAGTGAGTGGCTCCTGTTGTTGTGATAGCGGTTAATGTAAAGAAAGTATCATGAATTATTGTGTATGGACATCTGTAACTGGTAATTTTTATTATTTACTTTGACATTATTGATGAACAGGATATATATACTTTTTGTTACTTTAGCGTGTATTGGACAATCGTAAATCTCAGGTTTGGAATGAAATATTATTTTTAAGATCCAAAACGCAACAAAAGACACAAAACACAATAAAATTGTAAGTTATAGCAAACACTACACATTAGTAATAAAATCTCTGTCAATCGCAAAATAAAATACCAATAAATTATTTGTATAAAAAGAGTTTTCCGGGATGTTTGGCCGTGGTCTACGGTTTAATGACAAACCAAACGTTTCAACATCACCACTGGCTGCCATCATCAGTGGAATTCAAGGAAATCCAAGATCTCCTGAACGTAGGTTGTTATCGTCAGGCCCACAGTACTGTGATAAAGGATAAGGTAAGGTAAGCTAAGGTGGTAAGGTAAGGTAAGGTAAGGTGGGCCTTTACCACAGTACTGTGGGCCTGACGATAACAACCTCCGTTCAGGAGTTCTTGGATTTCTTTGAATTCGACTGATGATGGCAGCCAGTGGTGCTGTTGAAACATTTGGTTTGTCATTAAACCGTAGACCATGGCCAAACATCCCGGAGAACTCTTCTTATACAACTGACACCGGCCGTGAAAGCCTTAGGACAATTTTACCAATACATTATATTTAGATAAAATTTAGCTATGCAGTAATTGTAATCATAATTTTAAAATCTGAAACTTAACAAGGAAGAAAAAATACTGAGTTCTGTGAAGTATTAAATATAATACCCTGACTCTATCCTCAAACTGTACAGCCTGAAGTAATTTAAAAAGGCATAAAAATGTTATGTTATAAAAGAACAATGTTAGGATTATTTATTGAAAACAGAAACAAGCTAAAAACGTACGTGAAAAAAATCCTCCTCGTCGGCAAAGTACACATTTTATTCTCTGTACACTGCCTGCGTCCTTTGAACACCGACACGACACGTACTAATTATTGTTTACAAAAAGGTTTGAAACGCTCTGAAAGTGTTAATTAAATGTTCTTTTTCTTTGTACTGGAATCCAATTATTTTTATCTTACTTGGAGATGTATGTTTTTTCTTTGTTACACATCGTTCTGATAACTATATTTTTTTAAATTGTTTGTGATTTGCATCCAATATTTCAGAAAACAGAACGTTAGATTAATCTCTCTTATCAAAACATGTTAGAAAGGTACATTCTCTATTTTCTTTAATTAAACAATATTTTACTTATTACTCCATCTTGAAGTTTTCAAAGAATATATTTCTCTCTTTATGTGATTATAGCTAATGCATATGCTTATATTATTGTAAACCAGTTACATAGAATGTTAGTACACAATTCTTCTGTGTTGCGTACACATCTTGTTTGTTTTCTATCAAGTACGGTTTGAATTGATAGGCAAAGAAATTATATATTATAAAAACAATAGTAATCGTAAAATTTGAAAAATATATTTAAAAACAGTCGTCTAATATTTTATTATTGAGAGTGAGTATGTTTATGAACGGCTGACAGACATTCGACACTATATATTGGTGATATGTGTATACACAGAACAACATTGGAAGTAAACAGGCATTATACACAGACCGATTGGTCCTACAATTTGTTCAGGATCTGAGCCCCTACCCTAATTGCCATTTTTGTATGCGACTTTGAATTTTAGATGACGTACGTCGCTAATTTAGTTACTTTAGAACAGAGATGATAGTGAATAATTCTTCATATAAAATTACTATGAGTTAAAATTAAAAACTTTAAGAACTGAAAATTTAACGAAATCTGTTTCCACAGGGACATAAAGTGTGAAATTGAGTATTAGTTTGGTTAAATTTGTGCATTATTGGTACACATATAAACTTTTTATAGCGTGGCGTGACATAGCCTACATCAGTGCCTACAGTATTAGTATAAAATACAAGTAAAATTATCATTCGACTTGTAAAGCTTTCATCTAATGGCTAATGATTCGGCTTCCAATAAATGATTTCATCCAATGCACTCCAACAAATGATTCGTAAATACTTTGTTATCTCTATCAATATTGTACAAAAACATAGAAGTTATTTGAATAATATATATTAAAGGTGTTGCAATAAATGTAAATAAAGTAAGTTGGATAACGTATGAACGTAATAATGCATTGGATAACCACGAATACATTATGTTGTCTGTTGGTCTTGACTTTAACATACTTTAGCTTTAACTTTACAAGAAATTGTGTAACATACTCTATTAAAGTAATAACTGTAATACATGAAATATAACAATTTTATTACACGGATCTAACACGGGCCTGCAATAAAAATTAAGTGCAACTTATAATGTACATTTCACAATTGTTATACATTTAAATACATATGACGCGTAAAATAAGACATAAGTACTGAACACATTCTTAAAAGTAGGTGATATTGAATTAGAAATAAATAGTTTTTAAGCTAAACAAAAATAAAAATGAATGAAAAGTACGGCTGATAAACTGATTAAACAATACTTAACAAACATTAAACCAAATAACATTATAATTGAAAATAAAGTAAACAAATTTGTGCTAGTGATGTCATTCGGTGTAGAGTGACTATTTAAATTTACGCTTTAGTAAACTAATGAAACAAATATACTCAGTTTTCGTTCCAGTCTAATGGATCACATAGTTTTAAAGATTAGTAAAATGTTCCAAAAATGTATAAAATGTCCTTTTGTGAAATAAACATATGGTATTTTGCCTAAATGAAAACCCGATTTAGCTCAAGAGTTACAAACTATACTTTGGTAGTATATACCTAATTATCTTTTTATATACCTACTCACGAATAAATTAAAGTAAAAAATTTTAATCTTTACTCTGATATTATGTGTTGTTATTCTAAGAGTAAACTGATTAAAAAACAATAGGCCTGGGTAAAATGTCTTGAAAGTGTTTAACATATTTACAAATTCAAAAAAAGTGCGCAGACAGTTCTCAGCATCCAGACTTTTGGCAAGAAAATGTACCTTCAGTCTAAGTTTTATTTACTCCGTATATGGAAAAACTTTAGATGTTACTATACACGTATAATTATTATTTGAATTACTCCTGGTAGTCCGTGTGGTACTTTCAGCTGATACCAATTAGCTGGGGAAATTAAAGTCAGCCTGGTAGTAGAGCTACTGATATTCCGCTAATTGAACACAGTATTCATTACTGTATAGACAAATAATTTTTTATGGCTAGCACCGAAATAAGTAACTTCTCCTAAATTAATTTAAATATAAAGCCCCTTCAATTTATAAAACTCTATAAAAAGATTTATTCAGTATTTTAAACGTATTTCATAAACTACATTTAAAAGTTAAAGAGTCACTGACTTAATTGTTTCTTATGTATAAGGAAACCAAAATAAAATAAAATATACATCACTCAACACTTTGCGTCTGGTATATATACATCTTTCTGCTAAAATTTATACTTTTACCCTAAAACCCGTTATCCTGCAACATGTCAAGCACTCCCTTGCGTACTACAATGATGAATTGCTGGTCACGACGACTACTTACGGGAGCGTGGAGCCCTCTGTAAAGCAAACACTGTAACTACTATTAATGGGCTGGCCACGTTGTAGTCCCCCCCCCCTGGGCACGGTTGGGAACGTTTTTCATAATTTTTTCACCAGCTCAGTTGAGCTGCTACTAACAAAGGCGTATGCAATTAAAGCGAAATGACGGCCCCTAGAGAAAAAACGATGAAAATAATTATTCACATGGTTAAATGTATTTACGTTGAAAAGTCTGCAGTACATAGAAGATAAAATATATTTCCCCCAAATTCTGTAAAGTCATATTTCTGTTCTGTACTAAACAGGTAATAGTTTTTTTTTTGCAATAGAAATTTAACATTTGACAGAATTAATTTTTGATTACAGGTCGAAGAAATGAACACAAATTTACACTTTGTGACTCTAAAGGTCATTACCGAGGTCTTGGTTACAGACGTTTCGGAATTTTACGTAGAATGCACTAGTACTGATAGAATAACCAACTTGGTAATCGGATACCTTACAAATTTAGATTTCTTTGCAGTGGCAGTTAACGATGTTTAATCAATCAAGTAGAAGCTAAACTTTATTTCCTTCGTAATTACTTCCACACTATTTACGAAAACAAAAATTATCTGAAGTATGAAAATAATATCTGGGGATAACTAACACAAATCAAAGAAAAAATTAGAACAGGCTCACAGATACCTGGATACGTTGGAGTACCATGGACAAAAAGGCAGGGGGAGACATGCAAATTCGTAAAGAAGCAAATCAATAAGCAATGCAGAAACAGCTGAATGGATCTAACAGGGAGAAGAGAGATGAATAAAAAAGTTGTTGAACAAAAATAGTTGTAAAATACATTTAATTAATGTATTATGTATTGTGGTGTGTCCGACTTCCTGTTCTTTAAGATGTGACTCCGTCGGTTTCTGCCTTACAATCAACAGAGTTTAATACATTATCCTGAGATTGCTGCTTAGCACCTATGTTTCTGAACCATTAGGCATCTGTGGAATTGAGATAACTTTCAACAATTTTATTTGAGTATTTTTCTTGTTTCCTTTTAAAAGTTTTTTCGTACAGTAAACTAATATTGTTTCTGATATTACATTATAACTTATTGCTTATGATAATTTTTATAATCTTTTACGTGCTCATAATAAATTTCGTAGACAACACAAAAATTCTAAAACAAATTTTTTGTGAAAGTGTGAAATTAGTTCAAGGAGTTGAACACATTTACTATTTTATTTCTAATGAATTCTTGAAATTATTTTTTATCGTGTTAAATTTTTAGCTCATACAATGTTTACAGCGTGTTTCTTAAGCAAGTAGTCATGTGAAAGTGGCCTCCCGTAAGTTTTGCACCACTACCACCTAGTCACCTGCAAGACGCATAACTTACAGACGTCTATGCATCAATCATATACCGCAACTGGCACTTTTATTCTCATTATGAGTTGATCTATTAAGGTAAATATTAGACAGTGTTAAAACAAGCTCCGTTCTGCTCTGACTCTTATTGTGAATAGACCTCGTAGTTCATTAGTCAATAGTACTTTGTTAATGAATACTTTATTTGGCTCCATGGAAATTATTGTATTCACGTATATCAACCGCATACCTTCGGATAGATATTTGTTGTTTTCCAACAGTATTATACTTAATGTATAAAATGAATGCTAACAATTTGGAATTTTACCTGATCATTACGACTACACTGACGAAACTTCTATTCATATTGTCATTATTTATATTCCTGTAATTTTACTTTCGGGTGTAACGTTCTTCATCTTCATAATAATTTATGTTGAACAAACTGTATTTGTTCAGTGGTTTGGTTTTCGTAGTATCATTTTTGATAGTTATTTATTTGGGTAGATTGTGGTCACGAAATGTAATCCATTATTAAGTTTAACTGTTTTATAATTTATATTTTCATGAAATAAAATAAAGGTTACATTTTATACTTTAACGTTAATGAAAATTTGTTGAATAAGTTAATTAAAATGGATTTTATTTCAGTGTCTAAATGTTAAAATCATCAGTCATTTTGCAGTTTACTGCGTGTATGTTTATTCACACCGAATTCTTTAATCCAGGAAAATTTCTTGTTATTTTGTTACACAGAATAAAACTAAATAAAATTTTACAGCATGTGTAAAACCTTCCGGCTTGTACATTAGTGCAAATCATTTGCCAGTAATGCTTGTAGTAGTGGATCATCTTTTAACAGTTCTGAATATATCAAATGAAAATAAAATAAGGTAGGCCTATACAGTTTATTTTTATAGAAATATAAATGTATAAATAACAACCTGCAAATTCTAAAATACGCGATGTTAATTTAAAATCTATAAAAATATAATGAAATAAAGAGCGAAAGAAAAACTGAAAAATCAAACATTAATTCTACGCTTTCATCACATACTACTTTCAGTATTATCCATAAACATTCTAATTATGAATTACATTCTAATAATAAATTCTAACTCAAATATGTGGAATATAAACGAATTTGAAAAGTGACTTTTTAATAATTATGAAAGAACCAGTCTTTAGCATTAAAATATAAACTGTAAGTGATAAAAATATACTTTTTCAGAGCTGATTAGTGTTAGCACAGCGACTGAATCTCAACTAATTTCTAATAGAAGTGTAATGATAATGAAGAATATAATGTTGATATTAGTACTTTATCTTTCATGTGCGTGCGCGCGCGCGCGTGTGTGTTCAAAAGAAAGTAATTAAAAAGAAATCGAGTAGGACTGAAAGTAACTTACAGTACCTTTTGCAACCATCAAGACTAAGATCTACGCAATGCTTTAGGGAATATAGACTAATATATTCCAGTATATTTTCGTTTCCAAAATTATCTAGTACATTTTGCTAACGAGTGCTAGAGTATACATCACACCTTCCTATAGCAGTTTGTAAAATTGTAAATATCTGAATTGTAGTTAAAAGATTAACCATTCAACCATTTAAACACATCAGTCACCTCATTTATACCATAATTATGTTTTTAATAACTGTTACAAGATGTAATTACGTACAAATAGTTAGTTTTTTACACCAACCTAGCTAGGAAAGTATATCTGGTCCGTAATAAAAGTCTGAAAGATTTTATGCTAAACACATGAACCTTTCACGATACCGTTACGTTGTAACTGAGATCATCCACTAAACACATGTTAGTGCCATCAATAAATGTTCAGTAAGTTGTAGGCTATGTCCAATAACGTAAGTTCAATCACAATATTAATGAAGTATCTTGGCAATATGTCAATAGGTCTAATGATTTTTCAGGTTACATGAGTAAAATTCATCGAAATATTAAGTAATATTTATATCTACTTATAAAGAAACTTAATCAATCTTTGTAACATAATTATGTATTCGTTATTAAAAATGCTTAAAAGAAGAACATGGCCAACCAATATGGTACTGAATTATGGAAGTTATTTCTTCATAAACATAAGAAGTGTAGTAGAGAGTAAGGTATTCAAACTTTAATTACTTCAGAGATTCTAAAATTCAAACCTTTATTTATTTATTCCCCTTTGCTTAGAGACTAAAGTAAACTACAGTAGAGTCTTGCTTTTCAAAAAGTAAAGATTTTTTGTTAATAAATAAAACAGAAACGACATTACTTCCTTCTTTTGTCTTCCCTTTCTTTTAAAATTTATTTGCCTTCCTCCTATTTCTTTCTCGTCTTCTGATAAGCAAAGCGCATAGTAAATTACCTTTATCACCGTTCTGTGAAATAATGTACTCTGCTTGGCTTTTCGTATCTGCTAAACATTTACACACCACCTGCACTTATCATTAGTTTATACGCTTCTGGTTCCAACACGTTAATATCGCTTGTGCTCATTTTCTCATTGCGGTTAATACTTTTAAATTTTCACAAGTTGCACGCGGTTTGAAAGATACATCATTTTATTTTATTTGCCCACTAAATCAATAATTTGGTAAATATTGGTTTTAATTCTTATACTTAAGTTCAAATTTTTATTGAGAACATTTATTAAATTTTTTGTAAAGTGTGTAAACTGTGTATTCGTACAGTCTCACTTTTCTGTAATGTATCAGCAATGCACTTAAAGATGACGTTGCTTGAAACAATCATAAATCTCAGGAGTTCTGTTGTTTTTTCAACTAACTGCTAAGTCCTAAGTGAAACATTTGTGCATTCGTTAGGTTAGAGATCTACACAATTGCATCTTACAGGTTTTATTGCAAAGTTTTACTATAACATTACGTTAAAAAAAACCTGAAGGTAAGGTAAATGTAAGAAAACTTACATTAACAGGAGTAAGGCAAAGGAATTAAATATCAGTTTTTTTAAATATTTAAAATTAAGCATTATACAAAATTTAGGAAAACAGAATTTAAAATTGATGTAATTTCTTATAATTTGTTATGTGTTACATTCAAATTGAAAAATTAATGGAGATTAAGATTTTTAAAAACTGTGTGTTTGCCGCAAAATTATTACCACTGCCGCAAATGCATCCATTATCGTGTTATCGTGGCGTTTTCTGTTTATAGTTGTAGAGCAGGATTATGTCTTTCAAATGGAAGATATTAAAACGGCTACAAATTATTAAAAACGGGGTCTAGTTGACCCTTTAAGGAGCTTAAACAAGCACTTATTGACCTTTTATAATACTTAAAGTAAAAATAATAAAGTTTTATATTTTCATACTATGACTTTTATATTTTCTTTATATATTTTAATGAAGAATAATCATAATATTAAACTTTTAATTATCTTGCACATTTTAATATTTATATTGAATATAAACGATATTATGACTATCACGATCGCAGCACATACCAATATACCATTATACAAACTCCTGTAATTAACACTATCAGGAGTTTGGCTATAACATGTTCAATTTTAACGAATCACTTATGCAAAATGTCTTAATTTTAAGAGGGTTGATTAATTTTGTTTTACGTATCAAATAATTTTTTGACACATTATTTGGGTAAGTCAATTAAAAGTATAAGTGTCAAAAAACGATAACAATTATTTTATTTGGAAAAAATTATAACTAGACCAATGTTTATCCAAATTAAATGTGAAACCCCTCTTCTAATCACAAATTGCCTCAACTGTATGACTCTGTTCTTTATAAATTTTTTTTGTAACGATGCGTCTTTTAAAAATATTTTTTTAAAACGCCATATTTTTCTCTTTACACCGTAATATAAGGCGGTTGTCCAAGTAAGAAATATAAGAATATAATATAATATAATAAATATGGAGATTGTCCATACTTACCTCTTAAGAAATATTTGCTCAACTTTTGGTATATGAGCATGGAACAGCAGATCATATTTATTGCTCTCCAGTAATGCAATGCACCTTCTAATCCTCCTTGGGCTACGATACACAAACCTAATCCAAGCGTCGTGTTACATAATACAATGTGAAACCTATGTATTTGAATCTAACATGAGGCTAGTATTATGGGATACTACGCGGTTTGCATTATGCGGTAGCTAATTTAATAATGAGGTAATGTGGTATAACACTATCAAAGTGTCAACAATGTTTTCCTCTCCATCGTTATATCCGTATTTTGTAACAATATATTTTACGTATAATTGCCGGCACACCGATAATTGCACTGCAAGAAACAATACGATTATAAATTCGATTTTGTTATAAATAATTGTTATTACACGCAGATACACTGTCTAATGCACGCACGATCAGACACTTTACGCGTTAGTTAAGTGAAAAGTACCGCCAAAAAGTATAGTAGAGGGAGTTGGAGAAATAATGAATCATCAGACGCCTTTGGACAGTTAGGCATCAACATCAACCCACAGAAATACCTCAGACTTATCCACGACATTTAAAAATAGACAAACGTTTTGCCAATTGGGTACTTCATACAACTGGAAGATTGCGACCAGTCTCAACCAGAAGTTAGAATGTAAAATTAGGTCTAAAACGTTGCTCAGAACGCAGATTATTTCGGAGAGGACAACAAACACTTTGCTATCCCCCGCCAAACCAATGTTTGTATTTATTTTATTCTCACAAATTGTTACTAGAGATTTCACGAAAAAGTGTAAATTAGGTGATATAAATTTATAAACTATTTGATTGTTAATTTTTTAAGAACTTGATTTTTTTTTAATTCTTAATAGAGATTTCTACAACAGGACTGGTTGTAGAAAGCACTAGTAAAAATGACAACAATGTACTTTTCAAAATTTTGAAAAATGGTTTACTAAATTAATATTAATTGTGTGTGTGGGTGTGTGCGCGCGCGCGCCCTTGTGCGCCACGTTACAACGTGGGTGTGTAAGACGTAAAAAGCAGCGTTAGAATAAGGGCGTAATAAGACACTGAAGAAAGTAAAACGTATGTATAAAAAGAATGGGAAGACAGAGAATTATGAAAGAAGTACAGAGTCCTTCGGGGTAAAAAATGCAGAAAGATAAATTTAAAATTAAAAAGCTGCCGCTTTACGGCGACAAATAAAGCAAACTGTGTGCAGCTGAAAAGATGAAAAGGAAATGGTAGCTTAAGTACAAGACAAAATAAAATAATGTAATATTAAAATAAAACTTGAATTACACAGCTGAAAAGGAGGTAAAATAAAATCTGGTTGAATATCCTCATTGGGTAAAGCGTTGAAAATTACTATTAAAATTTTATAAAATCCACTTTTCGTCTAATTTCAGGGTAAGCTAAAACTCTCAGAAAACATGTAATCTGGATTTCTCAGTTTAAAGTTGCAGCATAACAGAATTATCACCTTAAAATTTAACTTCATACAACATTAATAAAGAAGAAAGTATCAACAGTGAGTGAAAATAATAAATGGTTAAAACATAAATTAAAGAAGCTGATAATTATAGTCGATAAAATGTTAATAAAATTAAACTGAATAACAAAGAAAACTCTTGGTCCATATAGAAATAACCAACTATATAAAACCCCAGTACAACATCAGTATACCCAGTAGGTTGAGGAGCAGTAAATGAGAAGACAAAAGGAAAAAGTAAATAAAAAATTAATAAGGGGAAAATTATTAAATTAAGAAGCAGAAAACCCCAAGATACAAAACCAATAACAAGTTAACAAAGAGCTGTAAATAAACATTAAGTGAAACCGAATTTTCAAATAAGATGCATTGAATTAATGCCACAAAGACTTGAAAACACAAGAGAAGGATTTTACTTATATAATAAGAAAGAAGAGACAAAATATGTCAAGGTTCCTAAAAAGAACATAGAAACAAGAAGGGCTATTCCCGAAATGTTAGTAAAGGAATACACACCCAATTGAAACTAAATTAAAACCCATACATGTTAGACCCAGTAACTCAAGTTACAGGATACAATACAATTAAAACTAAATTGTAAACTAAGTATAAGTCTAATGTAAAAACAAACCAAAAGACTACCATAGAGTAGAAACCACTAAACAGACTACCACAGTGTAGAAAATATAAAGTGAAGTGATATAATAAAAGTTAGAAACTACAGTGAGTGTAGTGAACAACCTAGTTAAAAATCTATAAAAATATTCGATGAAGGAATTAAAAAAAAAAATGATTTAAAAGGACTACCATGAGTGTAGAATGATACTAGAAACAACATAAGAATCAAATACAGTCTAATGACTGACAATATTATTAGTAATAAGAGTGTTTAAAATTATATATAAGAAATATAACTAATAAGATGTTTTAATTACAGTTAAATAAGTTATAAGAAGGACGTAAATACCAAAGGACAGTTCATAACTGAGAGTATGACTAGAAATAAGATGTTTTTAATTTTTGTTAATCAAATTATATATTAGATAGATAAAGATAATAGATAAGGTATTTTGTTATAATTAAATAAGACAGTTAAGGATAATAGGCATAAGATATTTTTAATATAATTAAGGGATATATAAAAATTAGTAGATATAAGATGTTATGTTGTATTTAAATAATGTTCAATAATTTCAAAGTTTGTTAAGGCAGAGAAGGCAAGTAGATAATATGAATATTGTATTATTAAACTGTAAACCATATAAAGAATAATAGGGCAAAATAATTAACATACCCCATAGAAAAATAAAACAGAATTTTAGACCAAAATCAACTACTATCATAGAATGAAACCCAAATGAATAAATTCAATAGAACTGTATATAATTAATAGAAACTAGTCCATGTAAAACAAAAATATGAAAATGTAATCAGCACAGAAACAAATATTAGCAAACGTAATGACAAAAGAATAAAACTAACTTTATTTGGAAATATGTAATACTAGGCCTAAGGGGTACTCAACTCAGATAAAGTGTAAATTAATCAATATTGGAGTATTATAACAACAAATTATTAACAACAAGCAATAATCATGAAGTTAGTAAAATTATTTAAAGGAAATATTAACATAAAATCACTTGTAAACCATTTATTTACTAATATTGTAAAAAATACAAGGCCTATAAGAAATATCAAATAAATGTAAATTTTGGGCTTATTTGAACTTAAAACAGACCCCATTTTATATTGAATTATATAAAATTAGCACAAGAATATTGCTAGATAGTTAAATTTTCATAAAATTAATAAATAATTAAGTTACAGCAATAAATAGGAAAACTTGTCATGTATTTTTATGAGTTGAAATCAAATCCAAGACGTGTAGATGTGAACAGACAATGGTAAGAGGAATAAGATATTTTATAAATTACCACCTAAAACGACGACTCTAAGTCATCAGTCTAGTGTTACTCGTGAATGTGTGCAGATCAAAATTTACGGACGGAAGATCTGAAAAATATAAATGGTGACAAAACATTGAAGTACAACCTCGAAAATTATTACAGAGGTTACCTAATGGAAAATAACAACACAACAACTTAACTAACACCAAAACTGAACCAGAACAACAGGAATAATAAGATCCAGTACGAGGCACAAGAAATCAACCGCCATCTTGCAAATTAATACAAAACCAATATTCACTGGACAACGAACTCAACAGAATTTTTTGAACACGGAACACAGCACTATTAACCTAACACCAAACAAGATCGCCGAGGAGAAGAAAACACATCACACAATTATCCAGAGGGACTACATCATCGCAGAGGAAGGAATCCGTATCTATATTTGAGGGAGCAGACCAAATAGCAGGCGGCGTGTGCAGCAGAAAATCGAGGTGAACGGCAGCCATCTTTCATTTACTAAGTATCCGAGATGAACACAGCCTTCACGAGCCAGTGACGTCATTCTACAAGACGGTTCGAATTTTTACTTATTAATTGACAATATTTTCAGAATCCTGTTATTTTTAGCGAATAATAATTTAGATTAAAGTATTTGTAAGTATTGTATCTTGTTCCTTGCCCTCTCTGACCATTTCGACAGTTAAAAGAACTCGAATAATTAACATTATAATTGTTGTCATTTATCACAATCGACCTGAGTGAGTCTCAGCCAATGCCATTGTCGATGCGCGTAAGATTGGCGCACAAATTCAAATTTTAAAAATAAACATCAGAGTATTCAAATACTTGTGGTCATTATTAATTGTATTAGCAATATTAGCTTTTTCTGTCTTCTCAACGTAAATAAGAAGTCTTAGAAGAATTTATCAAGAAGAAGAAGAAGAAGAAGAAGAGAAGCTGAGAGAGAAAAGAGATTACTTGATCCAAGTAACATAACTAGATTAACACTTGACAAACAAATATTTTCACACACAAAATAACACAATTTACCATTCAAATAATTAAAAATTATAATTAATTAATTTATTTATTAAATAGAAAAAAGGAAAAATAAAATATTATTACAATTTTTTATTAAATTCATAAACAATAAAAATTTTGTATTCGACAACATAATTTATTATTTGTAAATTTTAGTAATATTACAAAGTTTGTCAATTTTAATATTTGCGATTCAACTGACTGTCAATGCAAACTGTGGTAATATTGGTAAGTTGGTATGAAGTGCTTACTTTAATTACAAGCTTCCAGAAGTTACAGTAATTTCATTTGTTTTTCTTCATCTTTCCTTGTTTTTACCGCTTTCCATCTCACCAATCATCATTATCTTTCTCTTCCTTCCCTACTGAACATTTCTTAAGCTACATTATACAACATTTATATGCTACAAATAGTTTCCTTAATTAATTGTTACAATTGCTACAGTATCCATTACCTTAGCTTTAAATATTTTGCAATTAGCTTAAAAACAAATAACCGCCCGACAGATATAATTACAACGCAGTAACGTCACTCGGCGTATTGATTAAACTCTGCAGGAAGTACAGTGTTAATTAATCTAAACGTAAGTTAAATGAATTGAATCATCTACTCACACAGTCTCGGTTGTAACGCACAAAGTCGGGGAGGATTGTATGCTTAGCCGATACCAATTCGGTTAATTCGTTATCTCTCAACAGTTCATTTCTTATAGTGATGGAAGATGACATCCTATGATTTTGAGTAGGAGAAACTACCTTCCATCTAATCTAATATAATTGGAAAGACTAGAAATAATATTTTTTTAGAAAACTCATTGTTGTGAATGAATTGTTTATATAATTAGTAGGCACACATTATCCACATTTTTCATTCTACTTCTGGTATGGTATTTAAGTTTTCAATATTCAGCCATGTGAAGATTTTTTAAATATTAAGTACATTATTTATGTTTTTGCAAAAACAATGTAGGCCTATGTATAGTAAATAATTATAGTAAATTACTATTAACTTCTTGCAAGAATTTTATTTTATTTTAACAATTCTCCCATTGCCTAAAAATCACTAGCTGTAAGTCATGTTATTTTAGGAAGTATTACAATGTAGAAATACACGCTCCATTAGAAAAGACTATATCTCCAGTTTGTATTAATGATTATAAAATATTATGTAACATTATATTCCACAGTATCTGACTGGATTTGTGCGAAAACCGAAGTACTGAAATGGAATAATAACAATAGTTGCTATTTTACTCAAACGTATTTCTTACAAAATAGTTTTTCTTCCTCCTGAAAAATCTATTTTATCGGAGATGTGGGCTTTTTGAAATTAACAATTCAATTGTCTTGATGGTAAGAATAAAATTTGTTAAAATATCGTTTTAGAGAATCGTGTCTAATTATATGCTGATGCTTATAAAACTTTTATAATGTATTACATGGACAGGTCTAAACCGTTGCTCTGAGTCACTATTAGCAAAATAACACTGTAGTTTTTCAACGTCATCACAAAAATTACTCAGAAACTAACTTTGTCATCGTGATCTGGTCCTACTCAAGTAGCAGTGGTCAAGGTCTTCTGTTTCATGCTTCCATCCTCTGATTCCTGTTTATATTCTCCTTATCGTTCTTTTGTTTCAAGCAACAGAGACTTTCCTCCGCGTTCCTCCACTTCTTATCTCCGACACCTGGGTTTCTCATCCTGTCGTTTTTCTGCTTCCTCTGCTTTCCTTCAGCACTCTTTTTTCTGTAGCCCTTCAGTGTCCTGTGCTTGTGGTAATAACATTGTAAGCCTTCCATCATAAACACTAATAAACGGCTAATGATAATCTAACGAACACGCAGTGTTAATAATAAAAACAGAGAAACAAAGTAAAGAAGATAAGAGAGAAATTGTCTTTGACTTCCTGTTTACGTCAAATGCGAACATTTAGTGGAAGTACTTCACTGGATAGCATATTTTTGCCAATTTGAAATGCTGCCTGCAAAAACCCATGAACAACTAAAGAGAAGGCAATTAGCTTATTGATTTAAAAGGATCCAACGCAAACCTTCTACAAAAAGAAAATGCCATCTGACAGCCACAACACGTACTCCACATTATTAATTCCTTTGGAATTAAAGTACTGTGATCAGCATCTGCTGTATCAGTATGTGTACTGTATTCAAGCGGGAGCAAATCGACAGTGTCCGGGGAGAGATTTCAACAGTTTGAATCAAGAATCGACAGAGTAATTAACATCACCTATTCTGAGGCACCGCAGGATTTTTGATTGCGATTTGCAGTGCAGATATTCACTGATAGAGTCAGAAATAGTACAGCAAACTAGGAATACATTAGGCGGTCACGTTCTCCGGGTTGAGGCTGCCAAGTCACCGACCAATTATACACTAATAAAGTTATATCATCACATTCTACTCAAAAGTCTTCAGTAACACATTATTGCTATAATACACAGAATAATAATGGATATTTGTTTAATAAATGTAATCGTTTACAACAGTACCCTTAAACGATATATGTGAACTGCCAGCAATGTCGTTGTGTGCAACACAAGGTCTGGTTTATATTCTTCTAGCTGTACCTGTGTGTGTACGCGCAAACGCGCGCGCGTTTGTGTGTGTGAGAGATGAATATCTGCATGTGATTGTGCCGAGCCTATTGTATGAAAGTGTGTAGTTGTAAAAGTTAGTATGTTCCGTGGATTGGAGATACTGATTATTTACATACGTTTGACAAAACAGGTCAAAATCACTTTTTATAATAATTATACTGCCACTGTTTTATAATAAAGTCGGATTAGCTTACAAAAAAAGAAATGTGTAGAAGAACTGCACACAGGACACCAAACTACGACTGTAAACTGAATGAAACAATTGAAAAAAGATTCGCATTTTAAGTGAGAAACGTGATGAATATTTTGAATTTTAAGCGATAGGGTGAGAATAATAAGACACAGTAGAAGTGTAGTTAAGGAAATTGCGTACAAAACGTTGACATAAATATTATAAATTTATTTTTTTCTATGTGTATAATTAATTGTTTAAGATAATCCCCGGCTTCTCAGTAAAGCGACAGCATTTCCTTTACTCATCAAAAATTGAGAGCTGTATCTTTCTTTAAAATTCGGCGTATTTTTCTTTGCGCTTTAGATGCATCTTTTATACGCACGTCTACGTTTTCTTGTCTGCTGTTAAGCAAAGGGCATAGTAAATTATCTCTACTGTCACTCTGTAAAATATATAATGTGCTATGCGTGTCTACTGAGAATTGAACAAGTTACTTTCGTCGTATTTATTCATTTGTTATATCGCTTTGTAATCCCAAGATTTGTTGTATGTCCTTATGCTTCTCTCGTCGTAACGCATACCTCAAACCATTATCCTCACATACTTTACCTCCGCACAGTCACTACAATATTAAAACTCACATGGAGATCATGTGTACTTATCATCCTCATCATCTCATCGTCGTCGTAACCACTACCGTAATCATGACTTTGCATTCCCTTTGAAATTCAAGCCGCTACTATGGTCATTCGAGTTCACCTTCACTCTGATCTTTTCTTCATAAGCTTCTATGTTTCTTTGCTCCCCTCATCGCTGTCGTTGAAACTTTTCTACCGTTCTTCCCATCACTCTACTTATTTACTCTAATAGACTTTATATCTCTAGTGACTTAACAGCCTCTTATCACTTCAGCGATATTAATCGTAGGCTCTTCCACCGCAGCTCAATTTCAGAATATATTTTAATAGCGATTTATTCTGTCCCTACAAAACTAACCAAACTACTTAATTTTCAAATTTTAAATCACCCTCACGATATGCTTATTTGCATTAACAAATTTTTCTTTTAAATATTGTTTGGTTAATTTTGTATCTACTCGTCTGTTTATCTTCCCTGGTCCGAGTGTTTTTAGTGAGTATCCTCAGCTTCGCAATATCCTCTTTAGTGGAAAATTGTCACTGCTTCCTAAATTTCTAATCGAAAAATTACTGTTTTACATACCTTCATTATTCTGTAATTCCTTAAATTTCTACATTCAATAAAATCCTTGTGACTGTAGTGAACATCTTTGTATTCAGCTTGTATCATCTGCGGATACCCTAGATTTTCATTTTTTTAATATCTATTACTGTCTCAGGATTTCAAAATTATAATTTCCTAAATCTGAAATTGCCTGATTCAGTCACGTTCCCATCCTACCCGTGTTCAGCCAACTGATATAGGCCTACATTATTGTTTTCTAATTATCTCGAAACATATCGTGTCCACTTGGGTTTCGTATCATTCTTCTCTACGTTTTTACGGTTATTAGTCCTCTTATTACAAAGACAACATTTGTGCATGCCTCAGTTTACACCGTGGTACTGTCTTTCCTACACCACACATCCTCGTTGTGTCCTGATATCTCAGTACTTTCCTATTATTTGCTTAATTATACAAATTAGGTCCATTTTTTTATCTTCCTGGCGAAAAATCGTTTTTACATTTCCATAGATCTTTAGATATTTTTGCATATAATAACAACACTGTTTTTGTTCTACACACGTGTTTTTACTACTTTTAACCTCAAACGTTTCGCCTGTATTCAGATGAGATATCCTGAATGGCTAGATAGAAGCAGAGCACAAAATCTTGGTTGACCCACCCCTATTTATGCAGTAAGCAACGATAACAATGTTACAAACAAGCCATAATTACAGTAAAGTGGCTCCGTCTAATTAGGCGAGTTTTCAGAACTCAGTTACGCAAAGGCGTAAATCTCCTGAAAAACGACTGAAGTCGATCCTGCACACATGCAACCTGAAGTAGAACGTCGACGCGCTTACTTGCTATATGTACGTTGGACTGATGACAAAATCAGCCGGGAATCGGCCGGGCTTTAAACAAACATAACATTCAGCCTATTGTCAAGCCGATTAGGAAGATAGCCGAACGTACCGTCGCCAAAGCAGGATATCATTTTCAACTCCTGGCACCTGCAAAGTCCTATGCAGTTGTGGTGATGTGTACGTAAACAAAATGCAGATAAATGTAATACCAAGATTGCAAGAACACATGAGGAACACAAAAATAGGAGATAATGAGAAATCAGCAATAGTGGAGCACATCTGTGTAAACAGACTTATTATTTTATTTGAAGAAACGGTGGTTATCGTGAAGATTAAGAACTACTTACTGCGTGTAATATGAAAGGCGATACAAAATTAAGAACAACTTTACAGAGTCGGTAGCTATAAGTCGCCGGGAATATGGAAATCCGTTTTAAATTAGGTGATAGGATCATCGTAGTAAATAGAATTCAATATTTGTGTTGTATAAATTACAAAATGTTATTGTGATTAAATATTTCTATTATGTAGCATGTTTTAATTTCTAAAATAATAATTAATTGTAGCTTTTCTGGGTTATTAGACGGGGATGTTTTGTTGTAATTATGGGCTAGTTTGCATACTTTAGGGCGGGGCTTACTATGTAAATATAAGTAGGTCAAGACTTTGTGCTCGGTCTCAGTCAAGGCACTGAGAATGCCTAATCGTAGTAAGGGTGAAAGGTTTGGTGATATAAGTAATAATAAGACGTGTGTTGTTGTTATTATTAACAAACACCACGAATGTTTACGAGGAAGAATTTTTGTGTATATTTTATTCTTCATTATACTAACAACGGTAGTTCTTTGAATGCCATGTTCATGAACGTGGTCTTTATAACTATCACACTCCGTTTGGCCTCCCTTCTCGCATGTCGGTACCTACTCCACTTACTAAGCTTTGTCTCTTCTCTTCAAACTCATAAATTCATTCCAAAGGTTTATGTTCTCTATTCCTTCCGATACCTCTTGTTCGTTGACCTCGCGATTTCTGAACTTTTCTGTTTTCTCTTTCTCACTCCATTCTCTCATTATACGTTCTTATTCCATCTATATAGCAGCTAAATAAATATTTAATGTTGACTCCTTTTATAACTAATGGAATCATTAATGTGGCAATACTACTTATGAAAGTTTCACTTAAGCAAGGGGCAGATAAAGCTTCTGAGCTGCACAGAAAGCAATCCATCTAGGAGAATGTACTCTCACGTAAAATCCTAGTCCTCAGGGTATTGAGAAAAGCTAGTTGCCTATCCAACTAAAATAAAAAAAAATTTCAAACATCAAAGAAACCCTCACAACAGGACTGATTTCAGTGGATTTTAACTAGGCTAAATCGACGTTAAAAACCGCGGGAGTAATTGATATAGTGACAGTTGATACACGGAATCTTCAGAGACTGAGAACAATCGAGGAGGAACTCAACCATATACACAAGGATTATAGGACCTACAGTTAATATCGCTACTAAAAAGAATCTGGAAGGTACGATAGACTTATCAAATTATGTCATGATATTCAGCGGGGTAAGTATAACCTGGAGTGTTGTGGGGTAGCAGTATTAATTAATAAGAAGAAGCAAAATCAAAACATAGAGAATGCACCTTTTTAAATGAGAGGATAATGATTGTTAGATTGAGATTTCACAGGGGTCACTTAACTGTTATGGGAATGCATACCACTGAAGAAAGTCAACAAGGTGAATATAAAATATATTATGAGAAGTTAAAAAGAAATCCTTTACAGTAAATATAAGACAGATTATGTAGTTATAGTAGGGGATACAAGTAAATGAAGAATAGATAAAAATCCTATTCCATACCTGATAGGAATACTTGGTGAGCTAAATAAAAATGGCAGTGGAGTGAGAGAATTTGCAACTTACAGTGGTTTTAAAGTAATAAATGCATTTTACAAAAAGAAATTTGTTAATAAGTACACATAGCCTGCTCGGGGGGCACCACTCCGTTATTGATTATATGACAAGTAAATCAAAATTTGTCACCTAGGGTAACTGACTTTCCCGTATATAAAAGGAAAGAATGTTACTACAGATCCTTACATAGCCAAGACTACAATATTCCTGTGCCTAGGTGGAAAAACAGAAATCACAACAATATAGGAAGAACAGAAATAAAAATTAAGAAAGACTAAAAGTTGATCTGCAGTAAGAAGATAGTAGACCCTATTAATGATTTATATAATTACACAATTGTAAATCTACTTGGCTTAATACAAGCAGAAAACAAATCAATATAGAATGGAAGAACATAAAACATGCCATAGCAACAGTAAATACAGAAGTGCTAGGTGCAAAACCTCTTAAATATCGTAAACGAATTTTAAAAACATAGTACGATAAGATGAAGGAGGATATAGCAAGTACTCACGAAACACACAGAAATCATCGACAACATAAAAATTAAGAACCTAGAGAAAAATGCAACTAGATAAGGAATACGAGAAAATTATAAGTATGAGTTGCACATTATTGAATTAATGAAGTATGGTGGGTCGTGCTTAGAGCATAGAATTTTATATTTGTTTAAGAGATGTTGGTAACAATGTGCGATCCCAGAGGAGTGGAAAATAATGAAAGTAATTTCTATATTCAAGAAAGGAAAAATGAACGATTCTTTACATTATTGGAGCATCAGTTTACTAAATGCAGTTTTCAAAATCTGTAATAAAGAATTAATGAAAGTCTTCGTAATATCTCGCAGGTTATTTCACTAGAGGGGCAAGCGGGTTTCCGTAAAGGAACGTCCTGTATTGACGAAGTTCTTTATTCTAAGTAGATTATTCAAGAACGAAGGTAATTTAATGTAAAACTCAGCTAGCAGTAATCGAACCTACGAAGAAAACTATCGTAAGGTCAAAAGGACAAAGCTTTTTTCAACTGTGAGTCAAAGAGGGTTTCCGAAATATCTCATCAAAGTTTTACAAGTTAACTTAGAAGGCTTAAAATAGTAATAGATACTAGTAGAAAATTAACAACCTGCATTCTTATCAATCAAGAAAGAAGACGCGAATCCAGTATATACACTCGACTCTCTTTAATGTATATATAGATTTTATAAACATGTTTTTTAGTATCCAAGTCGCGTTTAATAATTAAAAATTAAGTTAATAAACGTCTTGTGCCTTCTCATTATTTGACAAAATAAGGAGAAGTCGCAAGACGTTTATTAAGGTAATTTTTAATTTTATGTAGATGATCTCATTAGATAATGGAAAGAACTAAGAATAAATCTGCGTGTAGAGATCAGTCGCAATACATACCTAAATAAAATGTTATTTGCGAACTAGCGAGTTATAATAGAAGGCAATGAGGAAAATTTACAGTAATCTGTGTCTAAAACGTATCAGCTGAGGTTCCCTTTATAATATGAAAACAGCTTTATAAGAAACTAAAATCATATCGTTTTCTGGTAACTATTCTATAAGGACCAAATTTTTCATTAACTGTACTACTTTGGAATGTATCTCAAAATTTCAGTACTTAGACTACTGCATTTCTTACACACAAGCCAAAGACATCAGCAACAAAACAAATACATTTAAAAGGATATATTTTACAGTTATAAAAAACTGTTGAATGTAAGACACGCCGCTAAAATTGTACAAGGTAATGTCAGTTCGCACACTATTGTATGGTTCAGAATGTTGGGCACCTTGCGTTAGGAGAAATAGAATACAAAATGCAGTCAGTAGTGAAGAATTCATTATTCAATCGGTTGCATTACAGGGTGAAACATAAAAAGGGGAATGGAAAGAAAGTGTATCGAAAATGCAAAATGAAAGGATTGCAAAGAAGGCCTTGAATTATCACCCGAAACTAGAAGTGTGGGATTAGGTGGTGAAGCCGAAACAGGCATAAGTGCTTGTTCTATCCCTGGAAGAGCTCAGGAATATAGCAAGATACTACAACTCTACAATTTATATTTGTTTAAGTTTCTAAGAATAACATACATAGTTTCTCGTAATGTCTTTACATTATTAAATAAATTTCAACCTACTTTCCAAATATGTTTTGTTTTATAACGTCTCTTTTAAGACAAATGTTATATATTATATTATAACCGATGGCCCTGTCTTCTTTAAGGCCCCGCGATGGAAGCCAATTTATAATATACCGGCTATTACTGTTGCGGGTTTATCGTTATTTCAGCCCCAAACGTTGCCGGCGTCAATTTATAATATAACGGGTGTGTCTCTCCCGTGTTGATCTGTTAATAGTGCCTATTTATAATGTATCTTATTTCAATATGTGGTATAATAATGTTTAAGTATATCCCAGTATCTCCCTCTTTAATATAATTGTGTTATTGTGAGTGAAAATTATGTATAGAGTGTGTAATTCGAATTTTGCGTTCAACCCTATTCCGCGTTGAAGAGAAGAGAAGGAATTTTTATTGTTTTCTCATTCTCTTTAATACCCAAGCAGTCCGCGAATAGCGCTGTGGTTCCCAGACAGCTGAAAATTATAGGTTAGCCCACCACGTACAATAATTCTCAGTTACACTCTCTACTTATCTTATATCTTGTTCACACTACACTAAGTATTATATAAATGAGAAGATATCGTTGAATTCTGAAAGGATTCTTTATTAACATTTTAATATTTCTTGTCCAACAAAGTTGTTTCTTTTACGGAGATACAAAAGGCTATATGTTAGAAGTAATTGATTGTCGATCGGATTCAGAATTTTATATGATATTAGTTATGATTTTATATTTCTTTAAACACAGGGCGTAAAGGTTCTTTCAACTGTTAGTAAGATCAGAAAATGCCTAAATAGGAATACAAGGTATTACAATATAGAATTAAGTTTTTATTAAATAATATTTAAAATAATTGCAGTTTACCGTCCTCTGGATACAGTGACTCGATGAGGCAGCGTACAGATAACCTCGACGTCGTGTTTGGTCAATAACAGAATGCAGATGATTTTGTTCTCGTCAGTCTTCGCTCCAAGTTGAAATAAAAGTTGATTTCTTGGTCCTGGGATGATACAGAAATACCGGTCCTTTTGTTCACCAATGTCAGAGTTTTGTGGTTACGTGCTTCGACGAATTTCGAGTCCAACTACGTTTTTTTTCTATTAAATTGTGGAAACTGAAGTTCAGATATAATTTGGTGTTTTATTTTCGTTTCCTTTTAAGTTATAGGATTATATCACTTTATGCAGGTAGTTATTTCTCTGTTTCGGTTGGTTAATTAAGTTAACATTTGTCCATTATATTGAGTTTTACTATCAGAGTTCTTCCTTTATATTTTTCGTTATTTTCATGTAGAGGTTTTAGATTATCCAGTTATATAAGACGGTTGAATGACAGTGGACCATACTATTGTGATTTAATATTTTTTTTACTTCCCAATTATATTATTTGTATTTAAATTAACCAAATCTTTTCTGAGTGTCTTTTAACTAAACCGTCTTCGTTCATATAAATTTATTCAATAATCGAATCAACAAGTTCAAGCTCTCTCGTCGTCCCTGACAACCATCTTTTCTATTCTTATTGGATATTATATTATACTATAAACATTTCATACAATGTTCTTACACTCATCAAAATAATCCTTTACGAAATTTCCATTATATCCTATTATAATTTTACCCATTGTTTGTTACTAAATTTTATATATTTTGCTGTCGTTTCCTCTTAATTTACTTACTTTAACAAGTATTATTTTCCTGTTACGAAACATTATCTATTGGTATCATGGCACTATGGCATTATGAGAATTTATTTAAATTGAATTTATTTATTTGTTATTAGCAATTATAATTAACTTCTCCTAATTCATTAGATTTTATTTAGTATTTGTTACCAATTTCTTTATCTAACCTTTCTGATCTGACTTACTATATAATGTTACTCGTTGTTAGGCCTATCATTATACCTTGATCTACTTCTGAGTATAACTTGTTACTATCTGCAATATTATAGAATCCTTCATTTATTTACGTCATGGTTATATTAAACCCTTTTGTATCTCGTTAACAATTATAGCCTTTTTGGCCAAGTTTACAATTATAATCATCCTACTATCTAAGTTCATGTATACAAATAATTAACTCTATAAAGTCTAACAAAAGCTTTATAATGACATATGGATAACACATAAAATGAAATTAACTGGTAATTAATTAATGAGTTTGACAACAGCTCTGTAATGGTATAATGATAACACATAATAATTATTTACTTGGTATTCTATTAAAAGAATAACTCTAATTGCTGCACACAAAATATAACATCATTATCATGATAATAATATAACATGATACAATTAATAACAGGTACATTTGTGTAACCTAAGTCATGTAACATTTACTCATTCTCCTCTCCTTTAAAACATCAATTATTATGAAACAGTCTAATTTAGTTTTTTACATTAGTTGTCAATGTCTGTTGTTTACACCTTTCACTGAACTTTGAGGTTTATATTTATGAACATTATTAATTTCTTTTCTATCCACCTTGTATTCTTATTTCATTTATGAAATTATGGGTTGGGTTTCTGACCTTTTACAAGTGTGGATAATTAATATTTTTATTCTATTTTAAATCTTATAAGTTGATCTATGTAACGTAGGGGACCGTATTTTCGTTACGTTACAATATACATAAACGTAAAACGTAAACGTGTATATAAACGTGTGTATGTGTGTGTGCGTGTCTGTGTGTAAACGTAAAATATACATAATATAACTAATATAGATTTTCAAACAAACTGAATCTGAAATGAAATGTAGTAAACCTTAAGCTTCTTAGGATAAACCCTAAAAAAATGTAGGAATTTGTAGGCCAATATTACTTTAGTTGTACAACTTTTCTTTGAATGAATAATGAGGTAATAATTCTTTAGTTTCTTGTTAAATGCGTGAAAAAATTATTCATTGTTTGCTGATATGTTTGGATAGTTCTTGTCAATATGTAATGTACAGCGGTCGTAATGCTTAGCACTCAGGGTAAACTAATACATATGAATGTATAACAGAGAGAAAAACATGATTTGATATCTTATCAAATAAAATTTATAGTCTTTGTTTAATTCAAACGAAACACGCACTACACGAGCAGAATAAAGTACGGTGCACGCATTCAAACGAAGAGTAGGGATAGAATAGGGTAAACGTTGATTAATAAAACAGTGTTAAATTTTCCCTTCCTTTATTTTACTCCATTGGACAAAGATTTTAAGTGTTGAATACATCTACTCTTTCCGAAAAATTAAACCTTTTTTCTTACATTGCTAAGCAAAAGGAACGAAAGCAATACTGCTTTCTTTTTATTTTGTCACTAATTATATTATAATGTATACTTCCTTTTTATCTTTTAGTCGTTTTTCTCTTTACTTTCCTCCAGCCTTGCTGAGAGGCAAAGCACGTAGTAAATTATTTTGAATGCGAAATAACGTACTACCAATGTCTCTTAAATGTGTTACAATTTTATCAACATCTGTGTTTATTCCTACGTAAATTCCTTGTGTTTATATACTCTTCATCAAATTCTCGCAGTTGTTCTTAACTTTTCCTCACTTAGTAAAATTAAGAGATGTTATTTGTGCACTTAACACTTAAACCTACAGAAAAACTCCTCTATGCGAAAGGATGCAAGTCATTTGTTGTGATGTGTTCACTGTAGGATGTCACGTTATTGCTCACCCGATATATATATTATTTTAATCAATGTTAAGAAGAGAACAAAAATATACAGCAATACAAAATCTCTGTTTTACATACTTTCGTCAACTCTTAATGCAACAAAATGTGATAATAAAAATAAATACTTAAAAATAAAATAAAATCATTTAGATATGCAAATTTAAATGAATTATTTTTGTGTATTAAGACATTGTGCCAATTGCATATTGTAGCGTGCCTCTACATAGTTCAGTGTCCTACTCACACCACCTCTCCTACAACTACCTCCTTTTTATTCTTATCATTTTTATTTTTCAGTGTTGCTTATGTTTTGACTTCTACGTTCAGTTATACGAGTGAATTACTCGTATCTTTCATAATATAACGACGTTTCTGTACTTTTCAATTTTTATTTTATTACTGATGTGTAACTTATTTTCTCTAATAAATAAGTGAATTCATTTTAAGATTTACTAGTTAAATCCATTAAGGTATTAATTATTTTAGTGTTGACCTTATCTGTATGTTCTGCTTTCATGTTGCTATTTCTAAGCTGGATTCCTTGTATTGCTTTACAGTAAAGTATACAATAAGCATACTGTTTACTGCAACTAACTAATTATTAATTATTATCTGAATATTCTATATTAATACATAGCATAATTTCCTAAATGTGTTTGGGTTGTTTACGAGAACAAAATATTGTCCTCAGCATGTAATCATAAGCCTATTATTGATTTTTGGTAGTTGAAGTTCTAAAGTTAAGAAATGTTAAACCTTCTAAACAAATACCGAATTCTTTGACAACAAAACATAATCCAGCTCTACATAATGAACATACATTACCACACTGAACCTGGTTCAGTCGTGAGCTGTACGTGGTAGGCTATATGTGAAAATTTCGTTACCTGCTAAAGCTATAGTTTTAGTAAAAATATATTCTTACGTCTACTAAACCTATTAGCTTAGTCAAACTTAGACGTAAGATCAAACTATTAATCAAGGAAGAATAGATTTCCTAGCTTCTAGTATTGTTTAGAAGAAAATATGTCGGTGTCTTGACATTTAAAATTAATGCAATTCATGCTATACGTTTCCTTTTTTTAAGTGAAGTAAACAATTGAAAACGCGCGTTGGAAATAACCACCTATTTACCACCTATCAGTATGGTCTTTACATTTTGATTTATTTCAGTTCGAGAAATCAGTAAATATATACATTACTGAACACAAAACCAACTCTACCGTTTATGTAACTTCTATTACTAATAAACGTTAATCACTCTGTGCTTATCAGGTCTGAAGTCTATAGATTATTGCTCATTTGCAATTCCTTTAATTTTCAATTTCTGCGTGTATTGTGTTAACTGCAGTGTTCAGTAAGTATTAAGTAACCACTTCGTGAATAAACAAATGAATCATGTATAGTTGAGGTTGTACAAAATTATATTAAGGCGAATAAAAAATGTTAAGCCAAGAGATAATAATTTGAATTGAACAGTGAAAGGTATTTGTAAGTATATAATAATTTGGAAGTATACATAATCTTGTGGTGATTATAAATAATAAGAAAATGGCAGAGTGCATGTTTTATTTTATTTTTAGACATGGAGTTCCTTTGTGTTTATAGATTTGAGCTAAATGGCCAGTCCAGACAAGAACGGCGTAAGTTATTTACATTATACAATATCAACAACAACTCAGTCGTTTTTATCAAAATATTAGTAAGATAACTAATTAGTAAGTAAACAACTTACGTTTAGCAACCGTCTTCATAATGTTTTGTAAATTATGTCTCTTACTTGGAACAGAAAATTACAGCATTACAACTCGTATTACAAGTTTATATAATATAAGCTTTTATTTATCCCTTCAAGTCATTATATGTATCTTAGTTTTAATACGTTTATAAACGTAACACTGATACTGAAACTTCTCTACACTGCGCTCCCATAATCTTCATACACGTTCTGTTAATTTTATTGAAATCTCTGCCTTCACTCCACCATTCTACATTTAAAGTGTTCAAAATCTATGATTTTACTCATTTGATTTATGTTACTCTAATTGTTTTGTATGATTTGAAGATTTGTTATTTCCAAGATTATATTTGTTTCAAATCTAAAGGGCGACCTTAAATTTGAATATCTAGAACGCCAAATGGCTTTGGTTTATCTCACAATAGTAAATATCTGTGGTAAGAGATTTCTTAACGATAATACTGTTAACTTTTAATGTAACTACTTTACTTATTGTGCGCGTTTGCAAACATCAAATGATTATTGTTAGGTTGATAAAATGCCGACACTTCTTTAAATCGCCCGCAAATCCATGGACAATGCAGAATGTTAAGTGTGCAGCAATTTCACATAGAGTTTTCGAAGAAGCAAGTTGTAATATAAAGTAAGGGTTATAATTATCTTGTAAAAGAGGCATTTCTAATATAAATATGAAAAAAGAAACAATCATATCACCATGCCAACGTTCAGTAATTGAAAACTCCTAACCATATGGACACGGTTAAAAACTTCACACTTTTTTTATAAAACATTTAGCTTCAAGTGTTACCACTGGGTAAACGTAAGAGGTTCAGACAAGTCAAATTGCATTTTTTTAAATTGAAGCTAAGAGACACTAATTATTAACTCTCAGATGAAAATAGGGTAGTAATTTAGAATAAATTAGTTGCAAGACTACATTACAATTATAGTCCAAGAAAGTATTGACTGATTGGTTCGTACCATATAAATGGTAAGCATTCAGCAGATTTATGGCGCATAGCAAAATTTATGGATGCCATTTGAACAGTTAAATTACTGCCTTGAACATCTTACACCTTGAATAATATAAGTATTGTTACAATATATTACTCACAGATCGTCGTATTTTACAGTGGAAACAAAATACGGACACCAATGAAATAAATAGTTACCAACTTTAATTAGTCACAAGTAACAATTTGAAAACATCAAAGTATTCACACAATAATTCAATTTAAATTTGTCCATACCCATTAATAATGCCAACTATAAGAGTTCCGCACTAATTATAACAAAATAATCACTTACCACCAATCCGCATCAATCAAATTATCACTTTCGACTAATCCGCAAAAATCACTTGATCCGCACTCTATTACATTGCCAGGTGCAAGTAATTTATAAGTCGGCCGGTGTTGCTTATATAGGTCCCGCAGATATTCCACAAAAATTTTCCGTTCTTTTGGCGACGTGTCGTCATAACCTGCATAATTAAGTAGTTCTCGAACACTCTCGAGTTACAAGTCTGAAGCTACTTGAGCGCACGGCCTTGACAGAGACACTGCACCAGCTAGGCTAGCCGAGAAACGTGTAGAACTTTTACATTACTGCACCTGCCGACTTTCGAGAGCGTTACGTAATTGTCATAGCAATATTTATGAATATTGTAATAAATAAAGAAAATTGTAATGTAATATGTTTAATTGGTGTGGCTCTCGACGTCTCACTGGCCTGAAACACTTCCTTAAGTTTCCCAGCTGGTCGAGTCTCAATGGCAGCAAGACCGGTCGAGTAGCGTAATGTTGATGAAGAAATGTATGTTCAGCTTCACCGAAAGTTTCAAAACAAAAATTATTGTTTTGAAGGAAATTTAAAAAAATTTGTTTATTAAAAAAAATAATTAAAAAAAAATATTTTTTTTATTAATTAATTAATTATAACCAATTAATTAATATAGGGCTGTGAAGTTTTAAAAAGTGTAATGCTCTTCTGAAAAATTTTATTAAAGTTTTGGTATATTTTAAATAAACTATCACCACTCACAAGATTGTCTTCAAACCAATCGATACTTGTTTACCTTTTTATTTTTTAGGTTATCTTCACTTATAGGTGGTAAAGTCCTGGTAGATTATTAATTAGAATTATATTAGTGATAACTAGTAATATTTACGAAATAAAGAACTATTTAGTGTTGAAGAATATTAATGTTTTATTAATTACTAGCAATATTGACTCTTATCGATTATAATATCGATTCTCAGGATCTCGAAAAGTTACAAAGTATATTATATAAAAATCATACAGGGTTCTTTGAACAGCCAATTATTATCAAAGTCAGAGAAATCGGGCCAATATTTAAAAAGTATAACGTTACAACAAATTAATAATTATTACTAAATACAGACATTGAATAATAATTTGAAAATAATATAATTGTTTTCACCAACAGCTGATATGTGCATGGAGAGGCATTGGAATTGTCAAAGAAAGATGGCTGCCGTCAAGTTGATCAAAATGTCGCTCGTTCCTGCTGCGTTCCAAATAATGTATTTTCTGGCAGTATTCCTGTTCTGGTGTCTGCAAATCTCTTGTTAAATGTTGTGTAGTGACTGGTGTAATGTTTCTGGGTTGTATTTAGTATATCCGTGTAATTATAAGTTCAATCACTTTTCCCGATACCGACACTCATACTTGGTTAATGTGTTATACAGTTTTCTGGTGTTTTGTGGTGTTTTTCGGAGTAGATATGTATTGTTTAGTGTTAATTAGTGTTTCTTGATTGTTTTTGTCACAATGTATATGTTCTGGAAGGATTTTATAAATCACTCTCGATTTCACAATAACGTACTATTCACCGCTCAACTTTACCGTTATAAGATAGGTTAGATCGTCACAAAACTCTCGTCATGTTAACCGTTCGAATACCAATAATCAACTAACTGTTTCCATCAGTTTCAATTAAACTCTTAGCCCATATAATATTATCCTTAACATTGTTCAAATATATTTTCACATCCTGTGCACACTTTACTATTTCACTATATAAATGCCTAAACTTTGGTTATTTGTCAATTTTATTCACTAGATGTTATTTAAATTAATCTTTCAGTTCATTCAGCTTATTTTCAGATTAAATAATGCCGTTTTATAGTGTTTTCTGTCCAAAATTAGTAATTTTACTTTCATTTTTGTTATTCTCTGAAAAGTCAAAACATCAAAATTTACTTCCTGTCATTATATAAAATTCATCCATTTTATCCGTTATATTTAATATTAATAATCCTATATTGTATTAAAAGGTTTATATTCCCTGATTTTCTGGTAATTAATTGAATTAGTTGTATTCCGAAACATTATTCTGGAATATATGACTCCCATGTTTAAATTTCTGAGTTTAGTCATTTTCATTTTTATTTATAATTCTGAATATAATTTATTAAAATCTTTCTAAATGGTATGTGCAATTATATGGCTTGATCTCAAGTTTATTTTGTCTAAACCCCTTTTGTTTATTTGCATTTAAATGAGCAATTTCTCTGTTTTGATGAAGTTTGGTTTCCATTCTTTTGGCCTATGATTTTTTAACAATTTTTCTTACAAAATATTTTACAAACAATATATGATGTGTGATACCCTCTCTGACTTTTACATATAGTATTATAAATTAAACATGTTTTCAAATTACACAATAACAATTAGTATTGGTTACAATACAAATAATAGTTAAACAAATAAAGAATATTTTTTTTAAATAAATGGTTGTCTTCAAGTCAGACATTTTACAACAAAATCCTTATTTCTAACATGGAAATATGGTTTACAAAAAAGGTTTTTTACTAACTAACATCTTAATTACTCTCTACTATTTACAAGTAGTAACTATTTTTATAGTTCTGATGTTAGTTGTATCAGACCCAAACAAATGGCCTTATATCTAAAACATTTTTAAACATTCTTATACTATATACATAAAAACCTTATATTTATATTCTTATTTCTAACTATTATTATAAGTAGAATTCTACAGTTTTTATACCGTCTTTTACACATTGTCTTTGGGGAATTGTACCCTGTCATTAATAAAAATAAATAGTATGAATTGTTCGAAAAGTATTATGAAATCTGTTTTTCTTTTTGCATATAAAACAAAATGTTATTTTAAACAGATTTATGTCTCATAAACAACATATTGTCACAGTACACATTTCAAGTCATTGAAAATTGCATATTTCATTGCATTCAATGTTTGTGATTGCCAAGAATGAAACACAAGGTTCATTTTTTATAATACCCAAAACTATCACTGGTTCACTTTGCACTTTTATATTATGTGAATGCTAAATGGTCGTATAGTCTTATTAACATAATAAATTGGTTAGCGTTTTTTCAATGGAGATTTGTTCCATGGGTACTATATTATTGTTTCATCTTAGTTCACAGGCAACTTTTACTTTATACACTTCTCTCTCTTAAATTTATATACATGTGGTTTTTATTTCGTTATACTTTTGTTTTTAGATATTTATTTTGGGGATATAGGGATTTGGGTGTCTTTTATAAGAGCATGACATCTTCTTCAGGATGCTGCCTTCTTCTTCTTTCATCAGTCTTCTTTTCTCCTGCCTTCTGGGACTGGTATCTTCTCCATCTTCTTCTTGATGCCATCAGGTTTCTTGGGATCTTCTCCATCTTCTTCTTTATTTCAGAAATACACCACCTGTGTTGTTTGATCTTGGCTTATTTAGGGTTTCTATTCTATTTATTCTTCCTCGTTGTGGGTTTGGTCATATTCAGTACTGCTTTGTTATTTACTTTTTTACCTTCCTGGGTTATACCTTGAAAACCTTTGGTTATGAGACTGGTCTTGGATGACTCATCACTAGTAACTCCTTTTATTTGAACTTGTATTTTCTTTATAATAATGATTTCTTTCCACAGTTGCTATGAATTAATCTATTTATATTAAACTTAATGCTTTCTTCCAAATTTAAACATTATAACTTCATTATTCTAATGATCAATTGCCATTCAATATTATGCATACATCTGTCACGTTACAATATTAATAATATAATGTTTCAAACCTCATATTTTAAATGTCTGAATAAATATTTTAGATGTCGTATCGTAAAAAGGATACTGTACTTAAAAAAAACTAACATACCGAATTCAGTAGAAAATAGCGAAAATTGTAGTCTGAATTTGTAGAAAAATAATAAATATTTAGCTCAAATTTTTAAATTTTATCAGTCTCTATAACTATCCTTTTAACTATCGAACGTTGTTCGTTAACGCAACTATACATCAACTTGTAAGTGTTAATTTTTGCAGTTATTTCTAATAGGATTCTTCGGGCGCTTTGGTTCATCAACATATTAAATTGAAAGCCACAAGTAACCAAATTCCTATCTCTTATTTGTACACTTTCCTATTTCGTAAGGTGTCCACACTCTCGTAAACAACAGCACAGATAAACAACCCACATCATCTTACTACATCACATGGGCAGTAGCATTGATTATGCGTATCAGTGCTTAACAATTGTTTTCAGTGCACTCAATGTACGCTGTTGCCTCCTCTATATAAGTGCGGCTTAATGCATTGTCATCCATTACTTGTTTAGTATTAGGTCTAATGTTTCTGTAAATGAAGTCAAATCTATCTAGTAACAATGGAAATTTGTTTGAGTAAACGTGTTTTGTTTCAAAATTATTACCAATACAAGGAATAACCATTACAGTTATATACATCTAAGCTATCACATCTGCTCTTCTGGTTATGTAAAATGTCTTTAAAATTTGCCTCTAATATTGCTGTAAACCGTATTACCGACCCACACATAATTATCTTTCTACGCCTTCCAATTAATTTTTTTTTATTACAGAGGTATGTTTTCACTCTAGCAAACCATGAATAGTATATTTCAAGTGCACACGTCATTGATTATTGAGATTATCTACTGAAATTATTCCGTTTGTCGTTTCTTTTCCAACTTCATGGTTTGCAACTGTATGTGTGTGTGTATAATTTTATGATATTATTCAGTACACGCGTAGTTTCTTCTTCAAGTAGTGTATTACTGTTTTGTCATTTCAATACCTGACGCACATTTTACTGAAATACATCACCATCATCGAAGGTTTGTAAATCATTTGAAACGACAAAAAAGTGATAAACTACTTACAGAAAAAAATAAATTGAATAATATCATAAAATTATATAATTGCTGCCAAGAAACTTCGAGTTACGTATATATAAAAACACACACACGTGTGTGTGTGTGTGTGTGTGTGTGTGTGATATCTTACATTATTTATGTAAGGTAAAACGGGAGTTTTGTTACTAGGTTAATTAAGTAAGTAGGCTTTGTTTGTAGGTTCTGTGTGTAACGTAATAATCGCCATACTTTTGTCAAAGCAAAATTTGTTATCTTTCTACAACTCGCTCCCCCATGAGTAGTATATACTAAGAAAATGTTTCTAAAGTTCTTCCTTTATATCATGTGATAACATCACAGATTTCGGTCACCACTGTTTCCTCCAATTGAGAAAATTTGTGTTTGTCTAGACTTTTAAAACGTTTAGAGGAAAACCTCGTGTTAAAAAAAATTAGGAAACAACATTTTCGTTGTAAGATCGTTAATGTCGGTTAAAGGAAAGGTGGGTTATACATTCTTATAAGTTAGAGGAAGTTACAGGTGTTTATCATTTCCCCACTGCAACTGTATGCATTATGATTGTTGAATTGTTTTACCGTTACTTAATATATCCCTAAAATTTTTTAAATTTTAGTAAATAATAATATACGGAAGAATTCCTGGTAACAGATATTGGACAAATAGAGAGGGTTCGAAAATTTAAGTATCTAGGAGAAATAATTCAAGAGAATGGTTAAAAAAAATCTGCTATACAAGAAAGGATTCAAAAGATGGAAAGGACATATGGTATAACTAAAGATATTTACAATAAAAAGTCCAAATCTAAAAATGTGAAAATAAGGCATTACAGTATAGTAGTGAAGCCAGATTGCCTATATGCAATGAACTAAAATTTAGACAAAATTGAAATATTGGAAAGACTAAATTTTAGGAATATATTAAGCCCACAAAAAAACTTCAGAAATTTGGAAATTAAGGAATAATGATGAAATAAATATATCAAAATATAAAAAATATAACAGGAACAATGAGGAAAAGATGGCTATTATTTTTTGGACATTTATATATGGAATGGACGACAATAGGTTAACAAAGCAGATCTTCAGAAATCTGTGGGGGAAGAAGTCAACATCAAGTTGGATTAAAGAAGTACACAAGGATTTAGAAAAAAAATAATATACATGCAGAAGAAGCAATCGAAAGAGAATTTTTCGGGCACAAGTCTTAAAAATTAAAGGAGACCAGGGTAGGAGAGAGAAAAGCGCAGTTCAAAGAAGACCGAAGAAAGGAAGAAGAGACACAGTGAAAAGATGAAAGATTATTTAAGAAAAAGAAAAGAACAAAGAATAAAGAATTGGAATTGGCATTTGTTTTTGTTATTTGATAATATAGCCTTTCATCTACAATCTTATTTAGATTAGCTTAATTCGTTTATGTCCAGTTCAAGTGTCAATACGATCGAACAATTATACCACGCACGGCAGGAAAAAAAACGCTTATCACTCGCGCACGTGCGCACATTTCCACTAACACAGTACATGAATAAAATAGAACATAAAATAATACACAACTTGACTTATCCTACTTTCTTATCCGTTCTAAGATACAAAACGTATAGCGAAACAAACCAAATCTAACAAAGTACCAGTTAAAACCTGAATGTTCATCGTCCGTGTATTTAGATTAGCCTGCACTGCTTATCATTGCAATATGTAGATGATGGGCTATATGTATCAAATAAAAACACAAATGCAGAGAACATACTGAAACAAATCATAACATACATCCTAAAATACAATTCACAGAAGAAAAAGAAAAACATAACAAAATCAACTATTTAGACATAACCATCACAAGATACAACAACCACATACAATATGCAATATATAGAAAACCAACTTCTACTAACATCATTATACCCACCACAACATAAAATGGCAGCATTCTATTCGCTATTTAACAGAATGTACAAAATTCCCCTAAACAAACAAGAAACTGACAAAGAAAGAAATATAATATACCAAATTGGTTATGAAAATGGATAAAATAAAAATACTGTAAACAAAATAGAAAATAAAATAAAATATAAAATAAAAACTGAACAATTAAGAATTAATCAAAATGAACAACAAAATAACAACAACAAAAAATGGGCCACATTCGCATACATAAATAATAAAATGACAAAACTAACAAAACTATTTAAAAACACAGATATAAAAATAGCATACAAAACTAATAAAAGTAATTTACAAAAACTAAATAGCCCACACAACAAAGATAATACAACAACTAACGGTATATACAAAATTGAATGCCAAGATTGCAATAAATGTTATATAGGGCAAACAAAAAGACAGCTGATAAAACGTTATTTTGAACACCTAAACGCTTACAAAAAACCAGAAATATATAAATCCAATTTAGCCACGCATGCAATAAACACAGGACATGAATTTCCAGACATAAAACCAATGTAAAACTAATAAAACATATACCACACAAAGGCACCATAATGAACATTTGGGAAAATTTACAAATATACAAACATAAAACACAAAGCAAACTAATGCCTGAACAAATACAAATCAATACAAAACATGACACAATATTCAAAGCACTCAACATCGAAAATACACAAAAAACTAACACATACACCACAATCACACACAATAAAACCAATTTGAAGTACCAGAAGCTAACAGGAAGCCACAGTAATAATAGTCAACCAACAACACATATGTACTTCACCAGACACAAAAACCGGAAGGCTGAGGATGGGTACAAGATGGTACCCGAAACATGTTCCTAATAAGAAAAAAAAAGGTATATCTTGAAGTAAATTTATTTATAACTATTAAATGTATTATATACATCAAGATACGGACTGTAGCAGAACGTTATTGACTGTATATATATATATATACATATATATATATATTGCAATGAAACACAGGATCCTGATAAGCAGTAAAGGCTAATCTAAATACACGGACGATGAACATTCAGGTTTTAAATGGTACTTTGTTAGATTTGGTTTGTTTCGCTATAAGTTTTGTATCTTAGAACAGATAAGAAAGTAGGATAAGTCAAACTGTGTATTATTTTATGTTCTATTTTATTCATGTACTGTGTCAGTGGAAATTTGCGCGCGTGCGCGAGTGATAAGCGTTTTTTCCTGCCGTGCGTGGTATAATTGTCCGATCATATTAACACTTGAACTGGACATAAACTATTATATTAGCTACAGTTTCCCTATATTTCCTGATCGTAATATAACGTTAAAATATGATTTCTTTTAAAATATAAAACTCTTTATAAAACGCAATTCTACTTGAGATAAGACATTTATAGATAACCATCTATGCATGCCCTTGCAAATTCTATGCACTTTCCGGCATGAAACCACAGTAGTGCCGTGCGCAAAATAACCATGTGACGTCTTTTCCACCAATAAGAAGCTTCGAAGGGCAGTCGGAATTTTCCTCAGCCGAGTGCTGAACGTGCAGTTTTTCTTGTCTAGCTGTCGCGAAGGGAACGTGCGCTTCTCGTTCAAGATTTTTCGCTTGCGAGAATTCGTTAAGTCCATTTTTCTGTAGCAACAAGTGCGAACTCTCAAAACTCTTTAATTAATCCATCTTCAAACATGTTATTGTTCATTGTAACGTAACGGGTATAAAAGTGAACATAAACTGGGTTTACTGTGTGAGGTATTCTACAGTACCAGAAGTATTTAATAGTTTACTTATTGTTATAATATTATCATCAGTAGTTTCCGTGTGAGTGGAAGATTTCCGCTTAGGAAAGTCTGCTGACCGTGGTAGATCTAGTGTTACTAGTGAACAGATTCCGGATAGATATAAGTTTAATATACCGTTTTTAGTTAAATACCCACTGTTACCTGAGATACTTGTGTTATTCTAATTACTGTGTAAAATTCCATTAACGGTACCGCTAGAATCAGTGTTCGAGTGCGAATCGTCAGTGTCAACGTATGAACTTCAGGACACCAGCCCAGCTGTAATCATCGCCAGGGTCAACCATCTGTCATTGTACGCCACGCCTGACGACTCCACTACAAAAAACCCCCTCTCCACAGTGCCGTGGAAATCATCATATATGTAATGTACAACAAATCATATAGGAACATTATCTAACATTTTAAAAGGCTATATCTACAAACACTATTATTTTTTCTTGTTAAATATATCACATAAACGATTTCATATGTCTTGTGTACAATAAATAGCCTTAAATCCTCCAATATAGACTTTTGCATTATAACACACGCACCACCATATCCTATGCGCCAGTAGTCAAGTTATTTGTGTTGTCGCAATATATGTGTGTGTGTGTGTATATATATATATATTAACATAACAAGGTTACACCTCAGAATAAAGACAAGTATATCATCAAAATTCATTGTGAATTATGCCTAAACGCAATCTTTTTAGAAATAAAATACAAAGAAGAATAAAATAAACATTATAAGAAGTAAAATGTAATAAAAACAAAAGGGAAATATTATAATAAGTAAATACTAGGGAAATAGGGAATGAAAATTTAGGAATTAAATAATTTAATTACAATGAGAAGACAGTAACTGACTATGACCATTATACCCAGAAGAGAAGATCAAAGAATAATAAAAATGTAAATAGTTATTATTAAACAAAGTATAGTGTATAAATGTTAAACCTAGTAAGTAAGTGAAAAGACATTGATTATCGCATTAGACTATTAAACTAGAGGGAGTTCTGCGAACCTCAAACAGTTATTTTGTGTGAGAATTACAAAATGTAAGTGACATTAAAATTACTAATAGTATAGTATTAAGTTATAATTTTAAAAGTTATGGAGTTTAATAAAATAAAATAATGAAAAGAACAGTGATAAACATTATACAACAGTGCAGAATAAAAGTGAATAGGAAATGGACCTAGTTATAATATACACTGTTAATAAAATATAAGTTATAAATTATATAGACCAACTATAGTTAATATAAAAAGGTGTATAATGATTAATAACAGTGAAATCTTACGTTACAAACTAATAATATACATTAGTGACGAAGAAAAAATAAGATTCAACTGAATCATGTGAATTATAAAATATGAAACCGAACCTGTGACCCATAAATAATCCACCCAAGCAAGAGCTATGCAGAATGAATCGGTATTTTGTAAAAACAAATTGTATTGTTGAAGAATATTCTGAAAGAAGGCAGAACACTTTAATTTAATGCTGGACATTTATACAAAATAATTGAAGATATAAAACGAAATGATGAAGAAAAACTGTACAAAATAACGAAGAGACTAAGTTTTAATGGGATATAATGAAAACTTGAAGGCCAGAAGATAAATATCAAGCAATAATTAGTAAATGAAACTACAAGATTGGTGAGATTGTTCTATCTTGTTAAGACAAACACTTGAACAAACATTAGTCCATTAAATAGCATGTTACAGTGAAACACTATAACAAAAACAATATAAACATTATAATTATGAATTTTATTTATTCACTATAATTATTCATATTAATAGTTCCTGTTTAAGTTGTTCTTTTGTATGATTCGTAGGACGCATGAATCAACATACATACACAACACCAAATTACTGAACCTTATTTATAAGAACTGTTTTATTTTATATGAATGACTTGGACGGTACATAGACTTTACTTTTTATATTAACCCTGAGAAAAAGAGTTTCATGTTATCAAATCGAAAGGAGCTACAACCTAAGAAAAGGACTTTGAATGTTAGTACAATTAAATATATGTCAAAAAAAAGTATTAATAAATTGTATGGAATTGGAGAAAAGAGCTAATAGGAGTTTGATTCTTTATTTTAGTATAGCATTACTTTGAAGAAGGGTAAGATTAGGATTTAAGATTCACACAAATAAGAGTCTAGTTATAAAATTGGCACCAACAACTTGGGGCTAACAGAAACACTAATACAGCTAGTTACAATATATATATATATATATTGCAACAATACATATATTTGCATATTTGCCCATGGCGGTATGTTTGTAAATATTTAGCATAGAAAGTATATGATGAACAATTTTTAACAATATTATGCAGGTTAAGGTTTGTCAGAAAGCGTACACCTGCCCCCGCGTGAATACAGCGCTCGTGTTTTGTGTGTGTAACACAAGCTACGACAGGAAAATATGGGGTGATGCTACAGCTGTAATTAGGTTTTAACCGGATAAAAATAAACTAAGAAATACGTTTAAACCTGTGAACGAATACTTACCCATACTATAAAAACACCGTTACATTAAGGAATTTTTAATGAATATGGTGATATAAAAATTATTGCAAAATGTGCAATAATAAAGAGGCTGGGTAATTTAATCTTAATTACTAGTGTAATTAAATAGTAATTAATAAGTGTGTTATATGTGAGTGACCAGGAAAAAATTATGCAAACGATGATATCGCTCGTGCTACGAGTATTTTTACGAAAATGAACCAAAAAGTGATTTGCCTGTCAGATCACCGGCCAGTATAAATACCACCGGCAATTCTAAGGCGGTCTCAGACTCAAGAAATCTTCACACAACGTCACGCTGCCAGTCTGCCGATCGATCAGGACCACACACATACCAAGACGTATGGAGGAACTCTGGACCATCACAAACAACAACCCGTAGATACAGAGAACACAGCATCAGCATAATAATCATCATCAAATTCTCAGAATTAAGGACACACACACACACACACACACACACACACACACGCGCGCGCGCGCGCGCGCGCGCGCAACGGTAACGGTAGATGTACGCAGGTGATAATAAACAATTATATTTTTTTGTTGGTCAAAAGAACTTTCAAAAAGAAAAATTATACATAAACAATAAAGACTTAAAGTTTTAAATTTAAATAGTAGTAATGTAAATAATGTAATTGAATAAGAAAATTAAAAAAAATACTTATCTTCTGCTATATGTTAAAATCTGGGTGTGTCAGTAGAATAATATAATAGGTTGAAAGTAAATGTTTTTATTTTATTTTGTTTAAAGCAACAAGTAATTTTATTCTTGAGTTTAATATTATTTTTGTTTGTATATGAGTTGCTATTATTACTTAAAAATTGGAGTAAAAGTCTGAAATAAAATAAATAAATTGACACACTGAAATAAAAAAAGAGTTTAGATAATTTATTTAACATGTCTGTTTAGCTAGTAAGATTATACGGTTATTTATTTTTAATATGTCATGAACAGCAGAGAAGGTTATATGATACCTTATGTAAACTTATAAAAGATAATACAGTATTTTATTTATCAAAGATTTGAAATTTTAATATTTTAATATTTTTAATTAACATTAATAAATCTTAGTATGATTATTTGGAAACGGTTTTAATTAATTATTTCATGGCAACAACATCTCACTCCTCTTTGAAAATTATTTAATTATTGTGCAACTACATATACTTGACGCAACGAGAATAAAAAGATCCTGCGACCTGGCCGGTGTAATACAGTTCATAGTTGCGTTGAGTACATAGTAATATATTTGTGTGAATTTTTGAAATACTTGTAACGTTGCAATATATATATATATATATATATATATATATATACACACACACACGGAAGCTTAAAAACAAACATTTGCTATATTTCTATATAGACTTAGCGGTAATCGTAAATTAGACGTCAATCAGTACATTCAGATGAAGGAAAAACTGTACAGTGTGGAAATTCAAGAACGGGAAGAAAAATTCAAAATGTCTATGATAATTCCTCGAAGCTGACATTGGTATCGGAGTACTGTAACTAAACGTTTATTGTAACATTACTGTAACTAACTACTGTAACATTGTAACTCACTGTGAGTTTAGATTTGTTGACCATTTTAGTTGTGATACTTAACTAAGTTTCTATTTCGGTGGTGAGAAGTAACCTAGGCTATCTCCGTAAGCCATGAAGATGGTTATATCTCGTCATGTTGACCGTCGACGCTGCCTTGGGATTGGGAATCGATAAAACGACTGAAATGTCTATCTGCGAACGTTGTTGGTAGAATAGTGCTGTATCTTTACTTTCAACGTAACAAAGTAAATAGAATTCGTAGTTTTGATAAATTAGTGTATCAAGAGCACTGTTACTGATTGCAGTTAATAACCAGTATACGTGATTTTATGGAAAACCCCTATGAATCATACTAAATACTATTTTTGAAAGCAGACACTGTTATTGATACAGTGTAATAATTCAATTTTGTTTCACACTTCATCTTTTTCTTCTTCTCCTTCCTCTTCGTATTCTTATTCTTAATCTCCATTTTCTTTATCTTTGTGATCATCATCATCATCATCATCAGCAGCAGCAGTAGCAGCATCGAAAATTCTATGTCTCATCAATGGTTTAGCGATTTTGTATTGTTTGTTGCGTGGTCAGTCTAAAATTAGTCTATAGTTTTCTATCCATCTTATTTTCTCATCTATAGTTTTCCTGGCCTAATTCTGTCTTACGACTCATCGGTTCCTTGAACATTCACTTTTCATGTTGTGTTTGTAATTTATGCTTACAATCAACAAGATATCAGAATGTTTTAATTTATCGTGGTTTTATATGTACTCTTTCCCTCATTTATCTCTTTTACCAACAGGTTGATAGTAATTAGTATTATTCTTATTTAAATAAAATCAAAACATCACGAAATACGTAATGTTTAGAACTTATGAGGCTTATTTTGTTTTCTCAAACGCAAAATTTTATATTTAATAAAACACTTCAATGACAGTGTTTGCCATTATATTTATTGTTATTATTACTACCATACTTCTGTAAAAACAATTTTATGTGTAGATTCTCTGTTATCTAACAATCTTAAATTGCTTCGATTCCATATACGATATCATCCACATTTTTTTAATCACTGTTTTCGTTATGCAAGGATGATTTTGATTCACATTGCCCAACAAGTAATTGATCTCGAAATAATTTGTTATTTTCCCTCAAACGTTTTATATTTGATCATTTGACATGACATCTAGAATATATGGATTTCATATTGAGGAATGATGAGTGCCTGTAACTACAGCCTTTGTGAAATTGTCTAAGTCGTGTAGTTATTTTCCAGTTGAATAAGACGACACGTCGCAGTTGTAAAATGTAAATAAGAGTACGATGCGAAAACAATAAGGAACTGTGGTAAAATGTTTCAGTTTGAAATGCACCTAAAACATTAGATAGCGTATATCAACAAGTGTCAGTAGGGTAAGAATCACATTTACAGGAATTACACCAATCATTTTAATATTGGCAGATATAGTTCCAAAATCTTATTGAACATCAAGAAATATAACTTAAAATTTATAACGTGTTACGCTAGCAAAGCCATTCGGTTTACCAGTTTCAGATTACTAAATAAACTGTTGTGCACGTTTCACACATCCCTTCGACTGTCCATGTAACATTAGCTGTACAAATAGACTTTCCGTTCTCGGGTATTCCAATTACAGTGCTCTACGCTACCTTGCAATTTACCGTTACTTGCAATTTAACGGGTCGAGTCGCCCGTTAAGTGTTTTTATTTACAATTAGTGTGGAAAATAATTTACGACGTCGCCGACGGTGTAATAATTAAACACTGCAAGGCGGTAGTACAGTGTTAATTGAGCGAAAGTCAACTCAAATGAATCGAAACTCTAATTGACTCGGTTTATCTTTGTAACATGGCGGCTGCTTTTGCTCTTGGTGCTGTTAATTTGTTAGCTCAGCTGTAATTGTCTGATCTGAAATAACAACGCAAGAATATTTTGCACAGCGAACGTTGTACCTTTAGTTATGTAATCAATAAGCGATTGTTTAATAAGCTATTTATTTTAAAGTTTAATAATTAAATTATCAAAATAAATTACAAAAATATTTTATTATTATATGGTAGAGACAATTATTATTAGTCTATTTAAGAAATTTCACAGGCAAATACTGATTTCCATAGAAAATTAGCTATAGTAGTATACAGTGTTAACGCAAAAATGAAATAATAACATGGTTTAAAATTTGTAATGTTATTAAGAAACAAAATAAAAGAAACAAAAAGTAAATGGTTTTTTATTCATTTTAGAAGATTGTAAATGATCAATACTGAGTACTTGCTTATAATATGGCGAGAAACAATTGTTACTTATTGTTATCTAACCTTAATTATTGTTACAATATTGTTAACCTATCTAACGTTACACTTGAAATTTACTAAACGGCAGGTCAGATGCGATCCGCGCTATTAGCATTTTGCCTGCTTTTGTGTGTTAGCCTCGAATCTAGCTAATATCCCGCCATTGACTTGTACACCTCAAGTCCTAATTTATAAACCCTTAACCAAAGTGCCCTTATTACTTGCTGAAGACCAGGTTATTCTGTCGAACTCAGAAAGTGACTTGTAGGTGGCTGTAGACTCACTGAGTGGAATCTGCATCCATTTCGATTGCAGATCTCTTTCGAAGACCAAGTGAATGGTTTCTTGTGGAGCTGATCCCATACAACCAAACACTGTTGTAGATGATACAGTTCTGGAGCAAGTCATTAATTTTGAATATCTGGACTGTAATGTGTCTTACGTTACAAAAAAAAGATGTGGTGAAGAAGTTCAACCATATTGTAATGTAACATAACAAGAGCCCCAAATAAATAACAAAATAATGCAAATGATAAAAAGTCAGAATAACTAGACTCAAATATTTAACCATGTAAAATAAAAGTACAATACAAAAGTGTAATAAATAGAAACCATGTACTGTAGATAATAAGACAGAAATTGTGAAAGGTGTATAAGAAAAAAGTGAAAAAAAGTGGAAAACGAGGATGATCATTAATCACACAGATAAGACTGTGGAGATCAATGATTCCTCCAATTATCTTAAGTGGAAGAAACGAAATAGGTCGATACGAGGGAAATAACTTGTGAAGGCATTATAAAGTAACAAACATACTAAATGTCAGAGTGAAAGCAAACAATTGTAGTAGTGTAGTGTATTAGTTATTGGATGTTTTGTAGTTATTTAACCCATGTTGTTGATTTTTAAAGAAAAGGCATTAGCATTACTTGACTATATTTATTTTCTTTGATTTAGGCCAATGCCAATAATTTTTATCAGTCATGAATCACTTGGAAAAGATTAGAAGAAGTGAATTAATCCTATAGGCAAAATAGGAAGTATATGTTACAACCTAATAACAAAGGATACCTAAATAGAGGCCCATATGAACAATATATTAATGGTCCACTAGTAAAGTTTAATATTATGGCAATGGAATTGGTATTATGGTAAACTAAATAGTTTATGTTATTGTTTGTTCATAAATGAATGTAATCTTGGCCATGAAGGCAACATTTTAAGTTAGTATGTTAAGAGATTTTGTGTTAATTAATAAATATTGTTTGAATATGTTAAGGGTCAAAAATCATGTAATAAGCAGTAAACAAATTTAATCAGGCAAAAGGGTTCAAAATAAAAAAACCAGTTAAAAATTAATGTGAATTAGAACATGATACTGAAATCAAATTTAAGGCCTAAGCCGAACATGTAATATAAAATAAGATAAGGTCAGAAATGATTAAGTTACCAAAATTGATATAAGCCAATAATATCAAAGTAGGACCAAAATTTAAGTAAGAGACAAGTTTTAGAATAGTTGTGAATCAAATTAAATTAGTCAAACAAATAATTAAGTATTGTATAATAAAAGTTGGGGCAGTACTATGGTCCAGATTTAGAATTCTTGTAAAGGAGTAAAAACGCCTAATATAAAGTCAACACATATAAAATTATATATCAAAATGTAGATCTTTGTAATAGGAACAAAACTATGTAAATTAATTTTAATTTAAGCATAAGGTAACAAAGGAGTATTTTTTGACATGAAAGGCAAGGATATGATTCTCGGTACTACATGCAGCTTGACTTCAAATTTGTGCAAACTGACCAATCAAAAACAGAGTTTACGGGTCAAAAAACCGTTACTAAGATGAGAAGATTGGATTATTGTATTGTTGTACGCCAGATAGAAAGGATGAAAAGTCGTATAGCTAACGCTTAGAGTGAAGATAAAAAAATCAAACTTACACTAAATTAATGACCTAAACAAGACCACAGAAGAGGAGAACATACCAAAAAACTTATATAGAAAAATATAAGAACTACCACTGGCCGATGGAAGCTTAAATCTATACCAACATCAAAAATCCGAGAGAGCTGCATTATACAAGGGACGTAAATATAATTCCGAAGTAATTTCGTCACAACACTAGACATAGATCAACTTCACTACACTAAACAAACTATCTACAGTGATAACTGGAATAACCACTGAACATTAATACGGTGCATATTAGTTCTTGGTATCCAAGTCACGTATGAACAGTAAATTATTATAAATAAATCACCTTATATCCGTCGTGTGACTTCGTTACGTCGATTAAAATGACGCGTTTCGGAACATCTGTTCCATCATCAGATAAAATCGCTCTATTGAGGTCGTTAAACGTTAAAAACACATGTTACACATAATTGTCCACTATATAATTCACTTGCTTCCTAAATGGTGCGTACCACGACGAAGCCGATCGGACACTGAACTATTATCTGAGTGATTACGCCTAAGCAGTTTCAAAGCTGTATCGTATAGCGGGTTGGATTTAAAATTTAAGTGGTCATTCAATATGAGTAGGGGGAAACTGAGAGTTCTACCCCGGAAGTGACGTCACACGGCGGGAAATTCAAAAATTGTGGTGGTGGGGGTAACCATGCGGTAGTAGTCCGTCGGCCATGTTGTCGTCGTCGCCGCCTAAAGTGGGGTTATGTGTGCGTTGATTGGCGGAGGCGTGGCTTTGTTCGCCGGTCGCCGTTCGCCGTTGGGCGGCGGCCTGGCGGCGGCCAGGTCGTGGCTTGATGGCCACCCGTCGTGGTGGGGTTCGTCGTCGGCGGCGGCCGTGTTGGAAAATCGGCGAGGTTGTCGGGTTGTGCATGTGTGTTGTGGTTAAGGTGCGGCCAGGTTGCCGATTCGTGCATGTGTTATAGTGTATGGGTATGTATATGTAAGGGGGTTTTCCGGAAGTTCGGCCATGTTGGAAAAGCGTCGTTGGTGTTGCCAACTTGTGCTGGGTTTAATCGACGTTGTCAACTCGGTGTTATAGTGAACGGGTTGAATATATATTTACACTGCCGCCATTGTTGCCAACTCGTGCATGTGTTATAGTGTACTAGTATTGGATATATTTACACTGCCACAATTGTGCCGATATCGTCGATGTTGTGTCTATGTGTTAAGTAAATATGTAAACAGATTGAAAAAAAAAATACGTTCGCAGCAACCTGTTGCTCTGCGGCTCGCTATGTCTAGCCCTACATTTGTTGTTGTAAGAAACACTTGCAAATGATGTAATCGGCTCTCACCATGCTTTTCACATGTGGAGTTATTTTTTACAACAGAATGCTGACAGACCACCCGTTATCACTGGTGGGTATGTAATATAATAGGGACAAGCGGTAGTTGGCTCCCACATGCATTTTTTTGAATGTGGCAAGTAGAGGGAAAGTGTATGTTAGAGAACAATGGCGATGACGTCACAGAGAGGCACTGGTAGCTGGCTTCCGCGGTGTGAAAACAATGGGTTGGGGAACCCCCAGTTGAAAACACTACCGGGTTCCAGTTCATGACGTCATAGAGGCACTGGCAGCTGGTGTCTGAGCTGTCCATGTGACGTCACTGTTTTGTGTGTGTGTGTGTGTGTGTGTGTGTGTGTGTGTGTGTGTGTGTGTGTGTGTGTGTGTGTGTGTGTGTGTGACTGAAACACTTCCGTGTTCCAGTTCATGACATCACACAGAGGCTCAAGTCGTGGCGTCCGCATGGCTAAAACCTGTTTCAAGACGTCACGGAGGCCGTGGTTTCTGCATGTCCAAAATTTGGTAGCCGAAAACAATGTGTAGCGGATGGGGGTACCCGGAATTCGGCGGTTGCCCGCAGAGGCGATGTCATCGGGTACCGTTACTCGAAATTTTGGGGGTATCGGGTACCGTTACCAGAAATGTTTAAATCAACGGATGGGGGTACCCGAAATTTGTGGGTACGCCCTCACCGGGTTCCAGTTCATGACAGAGGGCCTGGCAGCTGGTGTCCGAATGTTAAAACACTTCCGCGTTCTGGTTTATTTTGATGTAACAAAATAATCGTTCTCTCTCGAAATTTTTAATGTCAGAATTTTGGTACCCTAAATGATTAAAACAACGGATGGGGGTACCCGAAATTTGTGGGTACGCCCACATGACGCATGTATAAAACACTGGTTACGACGAAACAGGGGGCTATACAGATGGGTTCCGACAGGTGTTGGTTTCCACAAAATAAATTTTGACTCCTCGGGATTTGAACCTGGATCTGCTGTTCGCAAAACCATATATTATATTATTATATATGAGTATATTGTGTTATTATAGAACAGATGCATCCATTTGAATATTGTTTAGAAAAACACATATTAAAATTATGCATTACTAAAATTGTGTAATTGTATAAATATATTTTACTCTGTGTACCTGCAAAATTGTAACAAAGTAGTCAAACAGGTCTGGTTGAATCGCTGTGTGTTGGTACAAACAGATTATACGCACTCTCTCTCTCTCTCTCTCTCTCTCTCTCTCTCTCTCTCTCTCTCTCTCTCTCTCTTTAGAGAGAGACTCATCTGAACTCTATAAACCGGTTTTCTTCGTATGCTGGCGCATACCACAATCCAGCTATGTATCTCTTTATCAATAAGTTGGCTGCATCTCAACTATAAAAACTTGTTATCTTCGCTGGCGTATACCTTATTCAAGTATGATAGGAATAACTGTTTTGTATAAAGGTATAATAATAAAATAACAAAGGTTACGGTTTATATATATATATAAGTTTTAATAATATCGAAAGCTTTTACAATCAACTCATAAGCTATAATTTTCTTTCTCTCTCTACACACACACGTTCTATATTCACAAGACAATTATAATTGAGCAAAACATACGCGCGCTCTCTAACATACATATACTCTGTTTGTGTATCTCTATAAACAAAATAAACACTTTATCTCTCTCTCTCTATATATATATATATTTACATAATTATACAAAATAATCTTTTTTCTCTCTCGCTTTCTCTCTCTTTTGCAGCCTTGAAGGTTCTCTCTCTCTCTCTCTCTCTCTCTCTCTACATATATATTCTCTCTCTCTCTACACACACACACACACACACACACACACACACACACACACACACACACACACACACACACACACACAATTAACAAAATAATAATTACATTTACTACAACCAAAACAAGCCTTATATGTCTAACAATAAAAATAGTAATAATAATTAATAACATACAATATTACAATGTTGATGTGTAATATGTTAATAATAACATACTAAATGTAGACACACATCAAATGATAATTACTATGGTGTTAACTACATGTGTAAAATGGTACACCAAAACCTTGAATTCAACTCTTTTTAGTATTTTAGATAATAACAAAGGTAACAACGCTTATAATTTTTTAAAACAATTGTTCTTCAGAGTGTAAATTCTCTCCACTCACAAGCACTCAGAATGTTACAGTGGTCACCATATGGTGGTGAACGACATACATCTCCCTCGCATTCGCACAAACACATAACATCGAAACAAGGTTTCTGTAACTATGAGAGAAATCTTTTAAAAAATTTAATTAAACATAAAAATTTAATTAACACTTTAATGATTGTTTATCTTAACTTTTTATGTTATAAACCACATACGTTTTTTAATAATTAAAAACAGAATATAATTTCCTACAATTAATAATACTTGATCAAATACAAAAAATGTAGACACATCAAATGATAGTTAGTGTGGTATTAAAAAAAACATGTATTCTGAATTAAATTCATTTTGATATCTTAGATAACAACAGACGCGACAACGGTTACGAAGCGGACATCCGCTAGAGTCATGCCTTGACCACTCATATTTTTTTACCAGCGAGGTATACGCTGTACCAGTAAAATTATACATCATTTAGTACATCTGATTAACCAGCTTTGTTTTAGCAATTAGCAAATCTTTTATTTGAAGATATTCAATATTATGGTTGTTACAATAACTAATTGATGTTTTGAAGAGTTTGAAAAACTCATTACGAATAAATACTTTTATTTTGTAAATATTCTTTTCGTTTCGTATTGATATCCATCTACTCAGTGTCTTACGATTATTTCTAAAATTATAATCGAATTTAATCATGTCGCATTGACAATATAATCTATTATTACCATTTATTTCTCTGTTTAAAAGTTTTTCAACAATATTAGATCCAAGCAACACCTTGTTCTTTCTCTGAAAATGAACAGTTAACATTAAAAAACGACAAAAAAATAGAGAAGTCTACTTCAACAGTTAAAAACATTTTACTATTAATGTTATTATTATTATAATTAATCAATCCTGTTCTCGTTTATTTGGTCTGGAAAAAAAAGAGAAAAAATTAATACATAACCACTTCTGTATAAGTAATTATTAGTGGTACTGAAATATCATACTCACATAATCAATATCCAACTGCACGCTCACTTTCTCGTTCGCCAGCGGAGTGTGTGAGGTTACGCATAGTGATAGGACACAAGGCTTCACAGCTTTCAATTGCTCTTCTGTAAATACGTCACACCATCTTTTAGGTAGGTATACATAGAACAGTTTATCCTCCGGCTGAGGACAGGCTCCGGTATCTTCCAAATCTACCACAACTGACTCCCCGAATTTCGTTTTCACAAATTTCATGTGAATTATATGATACTTTACTCCTAAAGAAAGACTTGACAAGTCTCTTTTTGGTAAAAAATTTTCAACTGTCTTCGCGTTCGCAACGATTGCTTCCATGGCGAGTACTGATGACTGCACAGGGAAACACTGGCGTATTTATTCTGTTTCCCCCGACCACGTTCCTTCCTTCTAAAGCGTCATCTCCTTCGGTCACGACCGGACGACGACACCCTACCCCGCACCCCGCACCTCTACCACAACGGTAACGGCTACAATTTTTCTTCCTACCCCACCCCGCGTCGTCCCGGCCACCATCTGCTTTCGGTCACGACCGGACGATGACATTCTACCCCGCACCCAGAGCCTCGCCACCACCCCGCACCTCGCCTACATATTTTGTTCAATTACTTTGTCTGTCGCTCCGCAACGACCGGGTTTACCCCCCCCCCACCAACCGCAATCGAGTCCGTCGGTCACGGTCACCCCTACCCCGCACCACCAACCCCGCACCCGGAGCCTCACCACCACCCCGCACCTCGCCTACATATTTTGTTCTATTACTTTGTCTGTCGCTCCGCAACGACCGGGTTTACCCCCCCCCACCAACCGCAATCGAGTCCGTCAGCGACAACCTAGCTTCCTACCCTGCACCCCTCCCCGCGTCGTCTCGCTCCACCAACTGCTTTCGGTCACGACCGGTCGTACAACCCAGCCCCCCCGTACCCGCACCCTACATCCCGCGGGAGGCGAGTCAACGAGCGCGCTTCGGTCTAGGTCGCCGGCATCCTGTACCCCGCACCTCGCCTACCTCTCGGTCACGGACACCGGCTGTAACCTAGCTCCCTACCCCGCACCACCATCCCAAACCTTTACCCCGCACCCCATCGGTCACGGAAGTCGGCTTCCTACACCGCACTCCCCACCCCACCCAGCCCTCCGCAACGCGCGTCATCGGTCACGACCGGACGATGACATCCTAGCCCGCACCCCCACCCCGCACCTCCAGCACACACCGCATCGGTCTCGACAACCCCGCACCCCACCCCGCGCAGCTGCTCCTCGCGAGCGAAGCGCGGCGACAGCGTTACCGGTCACCGGACTGTCTATATAGGGAACCGACGACGCGAAGCCGACCTCACTCCTTTCACAATGGCCGACAGCAGCAGCGAACACCGTGCTATCAATGGTAATGTAATTACTATAAAATTTATGATACTTGACAATACACTAAACACACAAACAGTATTATTAGATTACAAACACACGGTTGTTGATAAGATTTGTAGCGAAGCCGTAGCATTAAACAATTATATAAAGTGGTATTTAGCAGTTCGTGTATCTTTTAAAAAATTAATAAACACCGAAAATATTTATTGTGATGCGGTATTTAGATCACGTACAGAACTTAAGTCACAGTATGACGATATCGATGAACAATATTCGATAGCTAGCGAGAAAATAATGGAATCCGTTGACAAATTCACGCGTGACGGAAGCGGGTGGGTCGAAAACGGTGTCGAGTCGGTGGAATTAAATATTACAAAATACAATCCTCTTGTGGGGTCGAGCTTTCTACCTACACCATCGAAATTGTCACACAGTAAGGAAGGAATTATTAATGTGAAAAATTTAGAAGATGAAAAGTGTTTCTTGTGGTCTGTGCTCGCCGGTATACACCCGATCGCGTGTAACCCGCATCGCGTTAGCCATTACCTTCCGTACGAAGAAGAAATAAACATGAAGGACATACCTTATCCCGTCGCAGTCAATAAGATAAAACGTTTTGAAAAATTAAACGAAAACATATCCGTTAACGTTTTTGGCTACGAAGGCGAGGTATATCCTTTACGTATTACTGAACATCGCGGTAGAAAGTACCACGTAAACCTACTGCTACTGTCCGACGCGAACACTACTCACTACTGCCTCATACGAAACCTTTCGCGTATGCTTTCGTCGTTGACAAAAAATTGTCGTGCATCGGTGTACTGCAACTACTGTCTACACAGATTTGCGGACAATAAAGATACTAACGCGGCACGAAAACGAGTTGAAGAACACGAACGCAACTGTTCTCAGCACGGAGTACAGAAAGTAAAACTTCCTGACGAGAACGAAAAGTGGATGTATTTTAAAAACTTTTCACTTTGTCACCGCGTACCTTATACGGTATACGCTGACTTCGAATCGTTTATTGTTCCGGCCACCGGTAAAAACGTGGCACATCATATACCAGCCAGTTTCTGCTATGTGATAGTTGACTGGATGGGAAACGCCGTCAAGGAACCTGTAATATACCGCGGTAAAGACGTGGTGGACACGTTCCTTCGTGTGCTTTTAGCCGACGTTCAACGACTCGATAGAAAGTTTAATAAACCGATCCAAATGACAGCGGCCGATGAACGGTCATTCCGAAACGCTACGCACTGTCATCTGTGCAAGAAGGCGTTAACGGATGACACGGTTCGAAACCATTGCCACATAACGGGAAACTATTTAGGCGCTGCTCACAATGTGTGTAATATAAATTACAAAATACCAACACACGTTCCGGTTTTTTCCATAATTTAAGTGGCTATGACTCGCATCATTTGATGCAAGGTTTCGGAAAGTACAAGGAAGATGAAATAACGTGTATCGCTACTACAAGCGAACGTTACATCTCCGTTACACTCGGACAGCTCCGGTTTCTCGATTCTCTGCGGTTCATGAACGCGTCACATGAAAAACTCGTCTCCAACTTATCCGCGGATAAATTTAAAATCCTTAATCAATTTTACACGCGTAATGTTAATTTACTGTTGCGTAAAGGTGTGTACCCTTACGAATACGTTACGGACGATTCAAAATTTGACGAGAGGCAGTTACCGGACCGCGTACATTTTTACAACGGGTTGACAGAGTCGGATATAAACGAAGAAGATTACGCGCACGCTCGAGCGGTTTGGTCGGCTTTCGACATGCAAACGTTCGGTGATTATCATGACCTTTATTTAAAAACGGATGTACTACTGCTTGCAGATGTATTTGAAAACTTTCGAAACATGAGCCTGCAGTACTACGAACTCGATCCGTGTAACGTTTTTACCACCGCCGGTTTAGCGTGGAACGCGATGCTGAAAATGACAGGAGTTAGGTTAGAGTTACTCCGCGATATAGACGTACACCTGTACATCGAAGGAGGTATCCGTGGCGGCTTAGCAGCAATTTCTAATCGGTACGCCAAGGCCAAAAACCCGTACATTCCCGATTATGACGCAAGCAAGCTGCATAACTATTTACTCTACCTCGATTGTACCAACCTGTACGGAACGGCTATGACACAGCCTTTACCACTGTCCGGTTTTCGATGGTTGGAACGTAGAGAGATCGATACGTTGAACGTGCACTCGTTACGTGACGATGATGACACCGGTTATATCCTAGAAGTCGATCTGGGGTATCCACATTACCTACACGACTTACACAGTGACTACCCTTTAGCACCCGAAAAGTGTACTATTACGGACAGTATGCTTTCACCGTACTGCTATCGCATGAAGCTGTTAAAAGACTTTGTGTGTAGTAACGGTAAGGTAGAGAAACTGATAACATCCCTCGAGGACAACACAAAATACATTGTTCATTACAGAACATTGAAACTCTACCTCGAACTAGGAATGGAGTTGAAAGCGATTCACCGTGTTTTAGCATTCACACAGTGCGTATGGTTGAAACCTTTCATCGATTTTAATACGGAGCGACGAAAGGAAGCCAGAAACACCTTTGAAAAAGACTTTTTTAAGTTAATGAATAACGCGCCGTACGGAAAATCGTTGGAAAACGTACGGAAGCGAATCGATTTCAAGTTAGTTCCAAACGAAAAGAAACTTTACAAACTAACCGCTAACCCCAGGCTACAACATTTTTTCATCTATAACGAGGACCTGGTAGGTCTCGCGATGAAAAAAACGTCCATTACACTGAACCGACCTTTGTACGTTGGGTTCAGTGTATTGGATATTAGTAAGCTGATCATGTATCGGTTCCATTACGGATTCACGATGAATACGTACGGGTCACGTGCACGTCTATGTATGACGGACACTGACTCTCTGTTGTACGACATTCGCACCGACGATGTGTACAAAGACATGGAGGAGCATCTCGAACACTTTGACACGTCGGAGTACCCTAAGACACATCCCTGCTATAGTGAAACAAACAAGAAAAAGTTGGGTACGTTTAAAGACGAAACAAATGGAATACCGATACTTGAATTTGTCGGGTTGCGCGCAAAATGTTATTCATTCGTTACGGCAAACGATAAAGAGAAAAAGGTAGCGAAAGGTGTGCCACGTTCCGCGATAGCTACACAGTTGAAACATCAACTTTATAAGCAATGTGTAAAAACCACTTCTCAAACTTATACTACGGCGCAGACTATCCAAAGCGAAAGACATATCATATACACAAGAAAGCTTACAAAATTATTGCTGTCACCATACGATGACAAACGATATGTCTTGGATGACGGTGAAACAACACTGGCGTACGGTCATTATAAACTCTGTCAACCCAGATGCGAGATAATTCAGCAAGCGAGAAAATCCGTTGTAAATTATGCGTTCGATATACGTTGATATAAGACTCGCTTGCAGGAGCAACACACTGTCAGTAGCGACGATGAAGTCGGTGAAGTTCAGTGAAAACGTAACGGTATATCTCGTACCAAAATTTGGCGATTCTCGATTCGGGTGCCGATATGGAAAACGTACGCAAAACTATTGCAAAGGAATTGCACAGACCGGTGAGAAGGAACTTTCCCAGACGTGCGGTGGAGGTGAAGGGGTTACACGATCTGTACCAAGCGGATTTAGTGGAAATGATACCGCATGCCAAGTTGAACAAGGGGTACAAATATCTAATGACGGTAATAAACGCATTTAGCAAGTATGCATATGCGATTCCCTTAAAAACTAAATCGGGTGTTGAAGTAGCACAGGCTCTCGAACCAATAATTGTAAAAAATAAAATGAAATACCTGCAAACGGATAAGGGGAAAGAGTACTTTAACACTACCGTACAAGCTTTACTAAAGAGATTCAACGTCAAACACTATTCAACGTATAGCGAGAAGAAAGCGTCCATCGTAGAGCGATTTAATCGTACGTTGAAAACGAACATGTACCGCGCGTTCAGCGAGCAAGGGCATTATCGGTGGTTGTCGCTTTTACCTAAACTGGTGATGGAATACAACGACAGAGTGCATAGAACTATAGAGATGAAGCCGCGACAAGTCGACAAGAGCAACGAGCGAATTGTGTTGGAACGATTAAGAAAAAATACCGTACCGCGGAAAGTGAGCAAGAAACATAAGTTTAAAATAGGCGATCGAGTGCGTATCAGTAAATACAAAATCAGATTCTCTAAAGGTTATACACCAAACTGGACGAACGAGATATATACAGTGCACAGAGTTCAGCCAACCGTACCGGTTACGTACTTGTTGAAAGATCACACGGGTGACGTTGTGGAAGGTGGGTTTTATGAACAATAATTGAGTAAAACCAGCGTTGGTGATGTGTATCTCGTTGAGAAAATATTACAACGTAAAGGTGATCGCGTGCGAGTGCGCTGGCTCAGCTTTGACGGTAAACACGATTCGTGGATACATAAAAATGATCTGATATAATAACATTACCACAGTATTTAACCGAACGTAAACGAGTTAAGATGAAGATTGAACAACAATCGTTAAAGTTAAATGTTAAGAACGTAGACTCTGCTAAGTACAACGGTGAAGTTGCATATAATAAACACAGTCCACTGTTTCCAAACACAGTTCGATGTATCGTGTGCGGCGGGTCATGCAGCGGGAAGTCAAACGTTGCCTTTAACATGTTATTCGATTCAAACGGACTGCGATTTCAGAACCTGTACGTGTTCTCCAAATCGTTATTTCAACCAAAATATCGTATGTTGGAAGACGTTTTTAATGCTCTCGCTGACGAATTAATGACGTACTTCACATACAGTGAAAACGATGAAGTACCACCTCCGCACGAAATTGTACCTAATTCAATCATGTTGTTCGATGATGTGGTATGTGAACGGCAGAATAACATACGAAAATATTTCGCTATGGGACGGCATAGCGGTGTGGACACTTTGTACCTTTGTCAGACGTACAGTCTGGTGCCAAAGCAACTGGTGCGTGATAATACCAATTTCTTAGTATTGTTCAGACAAGATGATCTCAATTTACACCACGTTTACAACGATCACGTTAACACAGACATGAAATACGAAGAGTTCAAAGCGATGTGCGCCGAAGCGTGGAAGGATCGTTACGGATTCATAGTCATCAACAAGGACTCACCGATAAACGCGGGCAGATACAGAGTGGGTTTCGATCGTTTTATACATAAATAGAATAGTTTGTGCGAGAAAGTCATCAGTGTCAAGATGGATGACAAGCAATTGACACAAGAAATCGATGCAATTAGCGACAACATAAGGCAAAAGTATCATGCGTTGAAACATGACCTCAGAGAGAGCGATGAAGCGTTAACGAGAACGTACAAACCTCTTTTAGAACCGTCAACACAGATTTCGGAAAAGTTGAATGTCTCCGGTGATAAAATTAAAAAAATAAATGTTGAAGATGAAGATACGAAGACAGCTGTCGAGATGACACCACCACCATCACAACCTCGATTCCTTAGAACGGAAGTGTTGACACAAACTCCTGATGTCGAAACACCGAACGTGACTCTTGAAGAGTTTTTAGCAACACCCGAAGGTCGACACGAAGCAAAAGAATACGTTGAACAGTCTGTCGAAGGTCCGCTCGCGAGGAAATACTTACTACTCGCTTTATCTGATGATCGAGAAAAAAAGATGGATCATACGTACGGTGTCCGTAACGTTGCAGACAAATGGATGGTGGGAAATTCGGTGTCGGAGATCAATCAAGACGACAGCTTCTACATAGCTGGAAAACGATACAGAGGCACACCGGGCCTCTACGAACTTATGTTTATGAAAGAACCCGACAAGAGCGTCTACGATGAAAACGATTTAGCAGCGTACAAATCTATACTGTCGGACACTAACGCACATAAACATTATCATCTACCCGGTGCTAAAATAAATACAAACAAAGGTGTAAAGTACAGAGAGATAATCGCCCGATTGTTCCCACCGCGCAGCGGACGTGGTATCGATTACGTACACTGGAACGATCCCAACGAACTGGTTGAACGGTTGAGACTGCTGGTAAGTTCAAAACGCGCCGGTCACACCGGACACGACAACGAAATCATCTCCGTTGTGGAGGAATTACGTGAAGCCAACATTATCGTATAAATTTTATGAACGTCGGTGTAACAACTCATTGATGTCAACACTGTCAACATGTGCGGGTTAGATTTGACACCTGACTTTGAAGTCGAAAACGAGAGACTGAAAACCTTTACATCATGGCCTGTGCATTTCATCAGTCCAAACGCTATGGTTGCCGCAGGCTTTCATTACACAAATGAAATTGACAGGGTTCGATGTTCATTTTGCGGAATAGAAATCTTTCGTTGGAAAGAGGGTGACGATCCGATTGTGTTACACACGCGATGGTCACCACAGTGTCGTTACTTAAAACGGTTAGCACATCATTTGTAGCGTGCAGTCGTACAATGGTTGTGGACAAGTTCGGGAGACATCAAAGCGCCGTGAGCGTGCGACGTGAAACAAAAAGACAATTACGCGATACTGTAGGATTTAAGATTACGAATGATGGGCATATAGATGTTGAAAACAAAAAGATCCGCAATCTGAACGAACCGGATGCAGCAAAGGATGCTGTATCTCTGACTTATATGCAAACACATTGTCTGCTACTCGATGATGAACGTAAAAGCGTGGACGTTAAAGGGTGTAGATTGAAAAATGTTGATACTCCTGTAGACGTTAAAGACGTAGTCAACAAATATTACGTTGATGACAACTGTATACAACACTCGAGTCAAGAGAGAGGTGAGGTCATCGATGCACGAGATCGATGGGTAATCAACGTTCGAAGTCCGGAACAAGCGACCGATGCGGTTAACAAAAACTATGTAGACTCGAACGTCATTAAAAAAGTATCGAACAGCTATTTGTTTGGGCAGAGCTGGTTGTCGGGAGTGAGTTCACCGATTTTTGCAGATGACGCGGTTAACGTAAAATACATGTTGCAGAACACCGTTAGCTTGGGCGAAGATGGTGTTTTCAAAGCGGCGGAAAAGAGAATAACAGACGTAGCGGATGGTTTTGCGGAGAGCGATGCTGTTAACTTACAACAATTAAATGACGTGAGACGATACGTAAAGAGCGAGATGTATAAAGTCGTTAAAACATTTCAGTATCAACTGGATTACTACTTATTGAAATTGTCTAAGCCACGTAGTTCAGAAGACGAGTGGACACTCGACACGAAGGAAATAAAAAGGTTAATAGATGAATACGATAAAAACACAGAAGAGAAAGACTGGAGATCGGTTTACGATGTACAACAACGTTAAGAGGAAAAAGGGGTGGGGCGTCGGAAACGTGCTTAAAAACGTTGTACCGTCCGTTGTTTCGTCAGTTATCAATCGAGCGGTGGACGCACTACCTGTCGAATTACATCTGCCGGGTTACAGATTCTGTGGACCGGGCACGAAACTCGAAGAAAGATTAGCGCGTGGTGATCGCGGAATCAATCAACTAGACGAAGCCTGTCGCAAACACGACATCGCTTACGCTCAATACAAAGACAACGAAAGTAGACGTATTGCAGATCGTAAACTCGCGGAAAAAGCGTGGGGACGGGTAAAGGCTTTGGATTCGGGTATCAGCGAACGAGCTTATGCGACAGCAGTTGCAGCGGCCATGAAAGCAAAATCAGCGATAGGAAGCGGTCGACGTCGTAAAAATAAAAAGAATGTGAGTAGTCGTGGTCGTGGTGCTGGTGGTGGGATGAAGAAGAGGAGGAAGAAAACTGTCCGAACCGCTAGGAAAAAGAAGAGAACTGCGTCCGGATTGTATCTACGTCCGTACCGAAAAAACTAATTCACATATTGCTCCGCCCGTTGTCCGAAGATGAATTACGTGTATACGCAAAAAAGCTAAACATACCGTATTTTAGAGGTGTTTACATGCGTAACGCATTACCGGATACAGCGCCGTGGAAGAACGAAAGCGTCATCGTAAATTTGGACGACGAGAGCGGACCGGGAACCCACTGGGTATTTTACAAGAAGCGTGGAAATCGAGTACACTATTTTGACGGGTTCGGTAATTTACGTCCACCTCTCGAGCTGATGCAATATTTTGGTGATACAGCCGACGTTCGTTACAACTATGAACGGAAGCAACCTCCTAACACGGTCATCTGCGGTCATTTATGTTTAGACTTTTTATTGTCTTCTGATCAGTAAACTTCAACATGTCGTCGCTAACGGTCACCGTGACGGGTACCGACGCTGCGAATCTCGTGTGTAACTTTTTCCCACCTCTCGAGTTATACGGTGAATGGTACGTTGGTCTATTGGATTTTACATCGTATAATTCAATACCAAACGTTACTGAAGGAAAAAATAATGCATTTCCAGTAAAAATTTCCAAGGATCAGTGGTCCGTCATCAAGTTGCCTACCGGCACCTACGAAATCAGTGATATCGAAACGTATCTGCAGAAACAGTTAGGCGAGAGAACAATCAGTTTACGTCCAAACAACAACACATTAAAGTGTGAAATTTACTGTAAGCATGTCATCGACTTTTCGTATACACCGAATACCATTGCAAGTATGTTAGGATTTAAGGAGAATCAGCAGCTGGAAGCGTATAAAACACACGAGTCGAACGTACCCGTCGACATAATCAAAGTTAACACCGTTCACGTACGGAGTAATATCGTACAGGGTGCGTACAAGGACGGCCAGGACCAGCACACGTTGCATTCGTTTTATCCGACCGTGGCACCAGGTTTCAAAATAGTTGAAACACCGACAAACGTAATATACTTACCGGTAAACGTACAACGCGTTGACAACATAATTTTGTATCTCGTTGATCAGGACGGGGATTTAGTCGATTTTCGCGGTGAAGTTATCACGATACGACTGCATCTGAAAATATGGGATTGTATTTCGGACAAACGTCACCTGTAAAAAGGGAGTGTGTACGAAAGAAACATGGTAGTCGGTGTTCAACGTTGAAACGATTGACATCAAGGAACAAGCGTTTCTTACTTTCACTTGGATTCAAATTATACGATTAAAATAATGTCGGGTGAAATTCTAGCTATCGAACGAGGAGCGGCTTTCGATAACAGAATCGTTGAGTTCGAATATCGTACGCACGCACCGTATGCTTCCACCCGATACGGTAACAACGATGAAATACGTATACCCATCCAACAACAGGATGTTTTAACTTTACCGGCGGAGAGTTTTCTGTACATCGAAGGAACATTGACCAAGGTTAACGCTACCGACACAGCGTTGAACGTGAAATTAATCAACAATGCAATGGCTTTCTTGTTTGAGGAGATCCGTTACGAAGTGTGCGGTGTGGAAGTAGATCGTACGAAAAACGTTGGAATTACGAGCACTGTGAAATTGTTACTATCGAGCAATGAGCATGAAAGAAAGCATCTAATCAATGCAGGATGGGTGACGACAACCGACGAGTCGTTGACAGTACACGAGAGTACCGGTGATTTTACGTTTTGTCTTCCGTTAAAAATGCTACTCGGTTTCAACGAAGACTATACACGCATCATGCTGAACGTTAAGCAAGAATTGATTCTGTTGCGTACCTCTACCGATCAGAACGCAATGGTGCTAAAAGTATCAGGTGCAACTGCAAACGGTAATCTCGTAATAAACAACGTACACTGGAAGATGCCCTATGTGCGCGTGTCAAACAAGTATCGAATACCGCTATTGGAGCATATCGAGGAGGATCATGAACTGGTGATGCCGTTCCGCAGTTGGGAATTGCACGAGTATCCCGTTCTACCGACGACAAATCGACATTCGTGGACCTTGAAGACATCGTCACAGTTGGAAAAACCACGGTATGTGATACTGATATTTCAGACGGACAGAAAGAACAATATAGCGAAAAACGCGTCGGAATTTGATCACTGCAATTTAACGAATGTCAAGCTATTTCTGAACGATAAATACTATCCGTACGATAACCTGAACCAGGATATCGAAAAAAACGTTACGCACTGTTCTACGACATGTATACACGTTTTCAAACATCATACTACGACCGTCGCAACAGAACGCCTCTTTTGACACCTAATGAATTTATAACGAAAGCACCGTTATTTGTCATCGATTGTTCCAGACAAGAAGAACCAATCAAGTCGTCTGCCGTTGATGTGCGTTTAGAATTTGAATCCAGTAACAATTTTCCAGATAAAACCACCGCTTACGCTTTGATTATTCACGATAGGATAGTACAGTACACAGCGTTGTCGAATACTGTTCATCGTTTGTCATAAAAAACTTGTTCTCCCCTCTACCAGTTTATAAAGATAGGTATTAGCGATCTCTAGCTTGTAACAAGATCAGTCCGTCTCAACGATGGAAGGTGACTGTGGTAGCGGCGGCAGCAGCAGCAGCCATTGTGAGTATAACGTTTACTTATCTCTTGGATATCCTATTAACTCTTACACTAAGTTCGTTACCGTCGGACTGTTTAACGAACTCAACTATGAACCGGGTGTTTTGTTTACAAACGGAAAAAAGAAACGTATATTACTTGACTTTTCTGAGTGGAATTACTTGTTGATCTTTCGTGAACAGTTACTATCCAGTATGTTATTGTACGAAGAAGGTGAAAACCGTGAAAAGAAGAAGAGTGTGATGATCAGTCGTAACTTTGGGAAAACGTTTGTTCGGATTAAAGGTAGTAAGACCGAAAAATTTGTTTTCACAGAACCCGAGTGGATCCGTTTTGGTTGTTTATTAACAGTACTAAAGAAATATCTTGTTCGCTTGTTTTATGATCAAGATCACTTCAAGTCGTACATTAAACAGGTAGTAGCCAAGGGGTGTTATGTACCACCATCCTTCTTTTTCCCCTCGTTTTTTCGATTGGAAAGCAGTCGTCATGACAAAACAGCTAACATTTGATCGTCTTTACGATGAACTGGTATTAGAAGGAAAAGTAGAGGGGGAATTTGAAAAAATTAACGTATTCGATGCGAACAAGTGTCACTCGGAAAAATGAACTTGAATAGGACGGTTATTGCCGAGTTTGAAGCGTTTCGTGGTGACAAAAATGAATATGTAATCAAAGAGTTTGTTGCAGTTGATATAACAACCGGACGTTTTGTTATCGTGTTGTTCGCTCCATCATACGAACGTGCACGAGTGCACCTGAAATTTCAAAAAATCAATGACTGGTTGGAAACACATTATCACAGAATTCGGTGGAACGATGGTAATGTGCCGTACAAGAATATGGTACGCATCGTTGCAGACTTTTTTTCAGACAGTTCTGTTGTCTATACAAAAGGGTTTGAGAAGGCAAATTTCTTACGACAGTTGTATCACCATGGTGAGGTGATTGACTTAAACGATATTCAAGCACCTGTAGTTCCTAGATCCTTTGTACCCATCATACAATGTCCTGTTCCTCATCGTCAACCCGTTACCACTCCCCCCTTACACTGTGCATTGCGCAAAGCTTTGTTTTATGCAGAATGGTTGCGGCAACGAAATAAAATATAGTCGGTTGTGAACATGTTTTCATCATGGTGTTAGTGTGAATGCTACGTGACAGAAATGTCCATAATCGTAGAATTAGGTACCGTAGTGTGTGCGTGAGTGTTAACCTTGACTACGTCACTGTCGCAGTAGAAATACTCATAAACGTAGTCCTGGTAGTTCGAGACGGGTCACTGGCACGGTAGATATACCTGTAAACTCGTCAAGAACCAGTATGGGTGTGAAAATTACTCATTACGGTACAGCAAATGTGAATACGCATCATGTATGAACAACATATACACCCGATAAAAAAATAAAAAAATAAAAATAAAGTAAATAAATAAAAAAATATATGTACTGCTTTTATACATTGACTTAGCATTGCATAGTGTATCTTATCATTATCTACCACTGTATTAGTTAATAGTACAGCGATAGATAACGTGGAGTAGGCCTGCTTTACAAATCTGTAAAGTTGGGGAAACCACGTTAAAAAAAGCGTAGCAGGCTCTCATTCGCCTCTGGCCGCTAGGAAGAGGATGAGAGGTAAAAAATAAAAGTATAAAAAATGTTTATTTATTTTTAATAATAAATAAACTTATATTATGCTTTTATGGTTTTACACATAGGACAACAGTAGATATCATTCGTCCACCTCATAGTTGCAAGTAAGAGACGAGAAGTATAAGTACAAAAATAATTACAGTTAAACGACAACGGCCCCTTGGTGTAGTGGATGCATGCCGGTTTGGAGTACCGGAGGTCCCGGGTTCAAATCCCGGAGGGGCCATTATTTATTTTTTGCGGAAACAAACTGTCCCGCCTCGCAGTCGAACACATGCGTCATGTCGGGTACTCCCATCCGTTGATTAAAACATTTCGGGTGTTAACTTTCGGACACCAAGAGATTTCAGGTACCTCCATCCGTTGTTTTAATCATTTCGGTTGTCAAATATTGAACATCAAAAATTTCAGGTACCCCCATCCGTTGTTCTAAACATTTAGGGTGTCAAATTTCAGACATCACGCCCTCTACGTAGTCGTCGAACCAGCTATCATATCCACCCAGCCTCCTGTTTCGTCATAACCAGTGTTTTATACATGCGTCATGTGGGCGTACCCACAAATTTCGGGTACCCTAATCCGTTGATTTAAACATTTCGGGTAACGGTACCCGATGCCCCCAAAATTTCGCGTAACGGTACCCGATGACATCGCCTCTGCGGGCAACCGCCGAATTCCGGGTACCCCCATCCGCTACACATTGTTTTCGGCTACCAAATTTTGGACATGCAGAAACCACGGCCTCCGTGACGTCTTGAAACAGGTTTTAGCCATGCGGACGCCACGACTTGAGCCTCTGTGTGATGTCATGAACTGGAACACGGAAGTGTTTCAGTCACACATACACACACACAAAACAGTGACGTCACATGGACAGCTCGGACACCAGCTGTCAGTGCCTCTATGACGTCATGAACTGGAACCCGGTAGTGTTTTCAACTGGGGGTTCCCCAACCCATTGTTTTCACACCGCGGAAGCCAGCTACCAGTGACTCTCTGTGACGTCATCGCCATTGTTCTCTAACATACACTTTCCCTCTACTGTGGCAGTTGACTCCCACGTGCATTTTGCAGCTGTCTGGACATCTGTTTAGCGAGTCGCTAAATTAATTGCATCCGTCTGTCTGAGCGTAGAATTAATTGCCGCCATCTGTTAGTTGTCTCCGTCTGTCTGAGTGTATAATTAATTGTCGTCGTCTGTCTGAACATATGTTAATGTTGCGTGTGAACGAATTTAGAGGCGTACATAAATTATTGTGTGAACAAGCCAAGCTAAGTGTGCGTGGCAGCTGTTACTTTTTTTGTTGATGATGTAATCGGCTCCGTCTGTATGACCATCTGTTTATCGCAGCGTGTGAACGTGGTCGTACATAAATTGTTTTTTAATAACAAAAGAAACAGGATGTCTGACATCATCTGTTATCACAGCGTGTGGGAATTAGAACTCAAGCCGAGCTAAGTCCGTGTTCATGACTTTGTGTGTGGGAGCTTTTTTTGTTGTTACCATCTCTTTCGTGTACATCCTTGAAATACTAGATATAAGCTGTACGAACTGCTCTCCAAGGCACATAGTTCGTCGCGAGACTCAACTGGAACTTGTATAAGGTCAGTTTGATTTTTAAATATTCTTTAATTTCTAAAGTATATTATAATCATGCAATTATTGTTTAATAAAATTGATTTTTTTAGAATAGTGTTAATGTTCCAAGGAATTTTGAAATTAAAAAACAATAAAAAGGTTAAAGCAATACTGTTTAATTAAAAATAATTAAAATATATGTAATCAAAATATATTACAATTTAAAATACATAATATGTAAACGCACACAGTAGTGAAAATTACAAAATGTAAACATGTGCAATATGACAATTGTATACGAAATACAACTAAGTAAAACTAATTACAAGTGCACTATGACATGACAAATATGTACAAATAAATGAAATAAATACACACAGTAGTGACAATTAAAAAAATACAATTGTATACAATTATATCAAATGAATTATGTGTAAGCACATTATTTTAAATACTATTGATAAACGTGTGCAATGACAATTATGTACAAATATATTTGTTAATTCTGAAGATGTCTAAAGTGTACAACATGTAAGCCTTGTTTTATTATCTAGGCATAAGTACAATTAAATCAAATGAAATATTTGTAATCACATTATAATATATTATTTATAATTAAATGAAATACAACTAAGTACATGTTAATATATATATATATATATATATATGTAATCGTACGTGACAAATGAAGATGTCCATTCGATACTACTGTACAATTTCTACTATGTAAGCTCTATCCTTTTCTCCGCGATAAATTAGTTGCAGCGAGCACAGTACTAAATTTTTTAATTCCTCATCTTCAAAAACGCCTGCGTATCTCTTTAGTAGATATACACGATATTTTAGTCTAGGGTCTCTGTAATCTTGAAGAGTGACGAGTACAGTTTTACCGTATTTTGCGTCTATATTTTGCATTTCTTCTATCGGATATTTTACACCGATTATCAATTCCTTTATTTTTTTATACTCGATTGCGCTAATAGTAGCAAACGTTTCAGTGATTGACGCCATTTTAAAATAAAGAATTTATAATTTGTGGCACGTCTCTCAACGAATGAACGAATAACGCTCGTGCGCAGTGGAATATATAGGGAGGTAGTTGTGGAGGTGGAAACCGGAGAGGGGGGAAACCACTCAACGCACAGTAAGCGTTTATTTTTAACCGTGTGAACAGGTCACGAGCTGATTTCTCACGGATCGATGGGTAGGTGGGGAAGAGGGGAGTCGGTTATTTTTTTATACGTCTAGACAGCACTCGTGCTTGTTCGAACATGTCGTCGACGTTAATTTATTTTTAACCGTGTGAACAGATACAACTTGATTTCTCACGGTTCGATGGGTTGGTGGGGAAGAGGGGTGTCGGTTATTTTTTTTTTATACGACTAGACAGCGCTCGTTCTTGTTTGAACACGCTAATTTATTTTTAGACAGATGATGTAATCGATAGAAAGGCGATGACTGTTTTTTTATGTAAGCGCTAAACAATAATGTTAGTAATTTATCAGAAACGTATTGACTATTCTAAAATCTGATACAACCCACTCGCGTAAAGCGTGTACTCTACTATTTGTACATATTTCCGGACATAAGCGGTGCGTGAGACAGGCTGTTCCATGTATTGACTGTAATTGATCGAGTTTGGGACAACCGAAATCTTCTAAATTTATAATATTAAAATGCACGATACGCTTCTGTAGAAATCTTTTTTTTTGCAATCCTTTTACGAACACGAAGTTAAAAGGAAACGTATACTTTTCTAATATCGGTACAAGATGTTCGTACGATGTGTCCCCGTCCGTCCACGTTAGTCCATGATAAAGGTCTGTTAACCATCTGTTTGTCCTCACATGTTTGTGATTCGAAACAATCGTCTCTACTGGATGTGTAAATATCCAATGCCTGCTGGCAAATGCAGTGACGTCCATAACGGCTAGTTCCTTAACGAGTTCGTTTCCATCGTTGTCGATAAAACAGTGAAAGTCAAGTATGACTGCTAGTTTATCCTCGCACATCCTTTTTTCGTTATATACAACGTGTTTGGTTTTACTAGGAACGTTGCAGATCCGTCCGTCTTACGGAACAGACACGTTGTATATTGTGAAACGCTCGTAAAGAATTTGTTCGGAACGTTTATTTTGTACTTTATATTTCCGTCACGGATCAGTGCAACAAATTTACATGTCAGAACGTTGTATACAAAAATTTCTATAGGGTACAGTACTGTATGCTTTAAGTCACTGCAGCGTATGTACTCGTACGGAGATAGCAGCTCCATGCGTCCGTCTTCAACGCGTGCTGTTCAAACACTGAGGTATGCGATATTAGCGGAGGTTGTATAAAACACTTTTGTCACAGCAGCATATATATTTTCAAACCTGGTGTTCACTAGACGCGTGAAAGAGAACTAGAAATACGCTCTCATGTAAGTAGTGTATGCGGTTCTGCATAAGGGACAATTATGTGTGGTTATGGCGCAATTCACACATGTAATAAAATGTCGACAGGGAATAAGTACAACTTCCACGTTTTGTGTGTAACAGACTTTGCACATCGTATCACGATTCGAGCTTTCTTCTACGTTTTTTATATTCTCCTTGATCGTGTCGATGCGTTGTTCTGTCACTGCTGCTGCCGCTGTTGGTGCTTGCGCTTCGGTAACGATACCTAGTGCCTTGATGATAAAATTTTTATCTTTCATTAACATTACGTAAGAGCACGCAGAAAAATGTCGTGCGTGTTCCATCCAAGCATATTCTCCACGTTCCCATTTGTTTAATCCGCCTCCACAGCAAAAACAAATCACTCTATCGTTGCATCCGGTGTAAAAGAAACCCGCTTCTGATAATTCTTTAGGCGTTATCGTTAACGATACAGGCCAATCTTTAAAACTCTTTAAACGGTTTTCCAAGTTTCTGTAACGCGGGTACGGAGATGTGATTTTTTGAATTAAGATGACCTGTACTTCTTTACCGTCTGGTGATAAGGACTTGATTGACGTAGTCGTCGCCGCTTCACCGCATTGTTTGAAATAGCGGTTGTTGTTGTTGGGATTGATATCGTCATTATAGATATCGTGTGAAAGCATCTTGTACTTCCACTCACGACTCGTGCTGATGAAACACTGAGCGAAGAATAGGGAGAAGAGGAGAATCGTTTTCCCCCTCCACAAAAATAAAATACATGAAAATTGATTACATTAAACTCTATTTACAATATAATAAAAATACATGAAAACATTTTTTTAATTAAAAATTACATTCTAAAAAAGCAAAGTTCTATTTACAGTAAAAAAAAAAAACATTAATATATAGTAAGCGTTTAATTGTGTCTGCGCACCGTGTTGGATAACGGAGTGTACACGTTGATTGAATCATGCAGTATCAAGCAGTAGGCCGCGGTCTGAGCGGGGAAATTGGTCGATGACTCGAATTCCAATCTGACGTCGACTGGTGATGACTTGAGCGATTCGTCCTGTCTGCTACAATTGAAGACGAATAACGGTGCTTTTGCTATGAACTCAGTAGGTGTTAGAAGTACGTTGGGTTGACTTCTGTGGTAGTACGATTTTTGAAATCGTGTATACATGTCGTACAGCAATGCGTAACGTCCGTTAGCGATATCCAGGTTCAGGTTATCGTACGGGTAGTATTTGTCGTTCAGAAAGAGTCTCGCGTTTGTCACATTGCAGTGATCGAATTCGTCTGCGTGTCTATTCAGATTGTTTTTTCTGGCGGTCTGAAAGGTGAGTATCACGTACCGCGGTTTCTCCAGTTGTGTAGTTGTTTTCACTGTCCAAGTCTGTCTGTCGGTCGTCGGTAAAGCCGGATACTCGTGCAGTTCCCAACTACGAAACGGTAAGTATAGCGGTAGGTCCTTGCGTATGATATCTAACCATCGTGTCCGTACTTCGTTGTTCACGTACACGAACGGAAACATCCAAGAGATTTTGGTCAGTTCTATATCGGCGTTAGCGGGCGCATCCGTGGACGAGTAAAAAGCGTTAACGTTGCTGGAAGTGCGCAACAGTATAAGTTCCTGTTTCATGTTTAAAATAACATGCGTGAAATCCTCAGCGAATCTTATCAGCATCCTCAACGGTATGCAAAATTTGAATTCCTCGTGTTGGCCGGTCGGTGTTATCTCGTTAGCTGTAGGAGCAACCCAACCGGCGTTTTGCATCGAAACAATGTCCTGCTTGCCGGCAGATAGCACGGTTTTAATAGTGGACGTGATGCTGACGCTCTTGGTACGATCCACTTCCACACCGGCCAGTTCGTAACGGATTCCTTCGAAGAGAAACGCGATCGCGTTGTTGATCATTTTCACGTTAACACTACCGGTGCTGTCGGTCTTTTTGCTCAATTTGCCTTCAACGTACAGGAAACTTTCCATCGGTAAAGTGAAGACGTCCTGTTGCAGTATAGGTATGCGTATCTCATCGTTATTTCCGTATCGTGACGCTGACGCGTACGGTGCATGAGGATGATATTCGTAATGCGTGATGTTGTCTTCGAAAAATGGTCGACGTTCAACCGATAAGACGATACCGCTGTCCGCCATATTACTTGTTTTTCTTGACTTTGAATCCTAGTGAAATCAGGTAGCGTCGGTTAGTTGCTGTTAACCGTGTCAACGACGAACGTCTACTGATACCTTTTCCAAAAGTGTTGACCTCTTTTGTCTCGTGGTGCGAGCCACCGCTGCCGCCGCCACCGCTCTTCATCACGGGGGCATCGGTGAAATAAATTCCCATGTTTACTACACACGTTTCAAATGTATACGTGCGGTGATGACTTCGCCTTGAAAATTCAAAATATCACCGTCCTGATCGTGTACAGACAGTGTAACGTTATGCAAGTGTAGTACGTTAAGTTGAAAATAAATGACGTTTCTAGGTGTTTCTACTATCTTGAATCCTGGCTCAACCGTTGGATAGAACGAGTGCAGTATATGCTCGTTGCGTCCCGTCTTGTATGAGCCTTGTACAGCGTTACACCTTATCTCCAAAACGTTCACTTTGTTAATGTTTACAGGCGCGTCCGACGTGTGTAATATATACGCTTCTAACTTTCGGTTCTTGGAAAAACCCAACATGGTACCGATCGTGTGTTCCGTACATCCGAAATCGATATCGTATGAACAATAAATTTCACATTTTAACGTGTTGTTGTTGGGTCGTAGAGAAAATTTTGGGTCTGCTAGTTCTTTCTTCAGGTATGTTTCGATATCGCTGATTTCGTACACCGGTCGGCATATTGATGAGTTCTAACGTTTTACGTGCTCCCTTTAGTACGGGAAAGACGTTGTTTCTTCCGCTTTCCACGTTCGGTATAGAGTTGTACGTGGTAAAGTCCAGCAGTCCCGCGTACCATTCACCGTTCGTCAGTTCAAGCGGTGGAAAAAAGTCACAAACCAGTGCGCTCGGATCCGTTCCTGTGACAGTGACCGTAAGCGAAGACATCTTGTCGTTTACTGATCGTTCGATGTCAAAAACTCTAAACATAAATGTCCGCAGATGACTGTGTTCGACGGCTGTTTCTGTGCGTAATTGTAATGAACGTCGGTCACGTTCGATCCAAAGTACCGTATTAGCTCGACAGGAGGGCGCAGATTGCCGAATCCATCAAAGTACCAGACTCTGTCGCCTCGCTTCTTGTAGCATACCCAGTGCGTGCCCGGTCCGGTAGCGTCGTCCAGATTCACGATCGCGCTTTCGTTCTCCCACGGTGATGTACTAGGAAGTGCGTCGCGCATGTAGACGCCTCTGGGTATACGCAATAGTTTCGTGTACTCATAAAGATCTCGATCGGACAACGGACGCACGGGTATTTTGATTAGTTTTTTCGGTACGGTCGAAGGTATAGTCCTGAAGCCTTTTTACCACCGGTCCGTCTTCGTCGACGTCCTGCCCCAGTTGTCGTCCTCCTCCTCCTCTTCCTGAATATCGTGCGTCGAACCGGCTTGCGTCGTCTGGTGCGACGTTTACGCACACCGCCACCGCAGCATAGCCCGCTGCCTAACGCCGATTTCGCCTTCATCGCTGCTGCTACGGTTGCCGCGTACGCTCTTTCACTGATGCCGGAATTCAAAGCTTTCACTCGTTCCCACGCTTTACCGGCTAGCACGCTATCCGCTACACGCCGTCGTTCGTTGTCCTTGTACTTGCTGTAAGCGATATCGTGTTCACGACAAGCTTCGTCAAACTCGTTGATTCCTCGATCACCGCGAGCCAATCTCTGCTCTAGTTTCGTTCCGGGTCCACAGAACCTGTAGCCGGGAAGATGTAGTTCCACCGGTAATACGTCCACCGCTCGATTGATCAGTGTAGGTACTGACTTCGCAACGAATGGTACCGCGCTTCTAACTATTTTTCCGATAAGACCACGCCCCCCCTTTTTTTTCGGCTACGTAGTTCGTACATGACTACTGTTTCGCTTGCTCTCGATAAAGGGATCTCCAATCGTGCTCGTCCTTAGATTTGTCCAGATCACTAATCAACTTGTTCGTCTCCGCCTTGTTCGTAAGTAGTAAGTCTGCCTCTTCGGCACCAAGTAAAGTACGCGCTGCGTGCGTATGCAATTTATAAATATACGATACCACTTTCTCCCAACGATGTTGGAACACTTTTGCGAGTTTGTACGTTTCTCTCTTCGTGTACCGCTTCGCCTCCTCCAATTGACGTGCGTTCACCGCGTCCGTAGCCCGTGCGCCACCGTCGCCGACGTTTAGAATAGTCTTTCCTTGTGCGTTGAAATAAGCGTCGTTTACCGCGGTGATCGTGTGTCGGTTCAAAAATTCCAAATTCACCGCGTCCTTGTTGTTGACTGGCGGCGCTAACTGTGTTATCCGCACGTTGCCGACCATTAGGTTAGAGTTCGTATCCTTCGGTATAATTTTCAATTCCACGTATACTTTGGTCGCAGCGTCTTTCGCAGGAATCGGTTCCCTCAGAGACTGTATGCGATGGTCCCGCGCGTCGACGACAGCTCCGTTCTTCTTGTTCGGTACCAGCTGTGTGAAACATAAGCACGAGTAGTCTACGCACTGCTTGTTGACAGCGTCCCCGAGATCGACGGGAGCGCCGACGTTGACGAGCTTACGACCTTTCGCGTCTATTCCTTGCGTCGTCGTCGTCGTCGACGACGGATCGTCGGCAAACAGACAGTGGTCACGCACGAAGCGCAGTGGAACCGCATCGTTACCGTCTTGCGGTTCGCCCAAGTTGTGTATTTTTTTCCCCGCTACGTCGAAGTGCCCGTCCTCGGTCATCGTGATACCAATATCCTCCTGTAGACTGCGACGCGTTGCCCTTCGCGCTCTGACAGCGCTCTGGTGTCTGCCGAACTTGTCAACACTCATCTCGTGAATGATGCGTCTCGTCCGTTGTTCACGGCATTTATACGTACTCGCGTAATAAATCGATTAGTTTTGATACGATCGTACCGTCTATGCATTTTATTCCGACAACGGAGAGTCCGTCGCTATGTTTTCCTTTTCAATCGTATTTAGAAATTCATCGTACACGTATACACGTGCGTCTTTGAAGAAATAAATCTTTCCGTCGATGTATCGGAACGCGCTGTCGACGGCTTCTGGTAAGCCGACAAAACGATCTTTAACGTATCCGTGTTTCTTGATCGTGAACGTGCACTCGTCTATTTCACCGTAATACATATCGTTGTACAACAGAAGAGTTCGACCGTGTACGTGTGTATCGCAGCGTTTATTTTCGTCATCGTGCGAACACCGAGCGTTGTGATCGAACGCGGATACCCGTTCAGCGGTTGCAGACTGTATATATCGAACATGTATACGTAGTTGTCTATGAAGAGCACCACTTCTTCTGTCCGCGGTCTCTGGTACATCGCCGAAACGTTGGTGAACGTCAACGGTAAGAACGTCAACCAATCCGTCAACAGAAGCGGCGGCGGACGCGATCGCTTCGACTCGAGATCCAATGTCCACAAAAAGTTATCGTGCACAATATACAGGTGTCTGTTGATTATTAAAAATTGATTAACGTTCTTTAGCCGACATAAATCCGTCGTCCGAACGGTGTTGTTCGTTGTCGACGCCGTCGTCGTCGTAGCTGGCGGCGGCGGCGTCTTCCCGTACAAGCGTTGAATGCCTTTCATATCGTCGTCTCTCAGGTCGAACGGACCGTCCGAGCGTAGTACGTAGAACGGGTACATGATTGAATCCTTCTCGAGGGAATGAGACAGTCCTAACGCGTGTCCGATTTCGTGCGTTAACACCTAAAGAAAACTGGTCTGATCGTCCGGTATTTCGGTTGCGTTCGTATAATTCCACGATTCGTAGTACTCCATGTGTATTTCGGTAGTGTTATACGGTAAATCGGGCGGGTAGTAAGCGTGAGCGAGTATACCTCCTCTCCCGTCCAAATCGTACCCGCAGATCGTGCACCTGGAAGTCAGACACCTGTGTTTAAAATATTTCATAGCAATGACCATGTCGGCGTTTATGTCGTTGGGTCAATATTCGAATTCCAGGTTCGAATGTTTTTGCCATACAGCGAACGCTTGTCGCGACGCTCCTATAGCGCTGGCGCTGCCGTGAAAGAACCGCCACGACAAACGTCTCTTGGCCCACGGTGTTCGTAAGGTGTACGACACGAAATCTTCGTTACCGCATCTCCGCGCACGCATCAGATTCATCGTTTCGTTGTTCAATTCTCCATTTACGGTTAAATTGTAATTCACTTGAAACGTGCGAAGGTAGGCGTCCATATCGATGGTGGCGTTGTCCGTGAGTCGTAAACTATTGTCGGGCACGTATCCGTATCGCACCAAGTAATCTATAGCGAAATCAACATCGTTAGCGTTAACGCTCGGTGCGACAACGGCACTTGTGCACACGATAATAAACAGTAGCACGATATCCATGTTGTCACAACCAAACGTGGAATGTCCCCGGCACATGTACGACAGTATTATTTATACCGGCTTTGCTGCTGGACAGTTGATTATGTATATTGCACTTGTTATACGATGATGTCGGCTTCACGTAGTTCTTCCACTATGGAGACGATTTCGTTCGTGTGCCCGCTGTTTCCAACACGTTGTGACGCCATTAACAGTCGCAATCTGTCCACCAGTTCGTTTGGATCGTCCCAGTGCACGTAATCGATTTTGTCTTTTTTTTTCGTTTTTTTTTCGATTTTTTTTTTTATATTCATATACGATGTATTGATATTATTATTATGTCCATGTCCTGTACGTTTCGGTGGAAACAGTTGTGATATTATTCGTTTATACTTTACACCTTTGTTCGCGTTCACCTGTGAGTTCGCTAAATAATACTGCTTGTGCGCGTTGGTGTCACGCAGTATATCTTTGTACGCCTTCATATCCGAATCCTTGACAACGTTTCCTTTAGGATGCTTCATGAACACTAGTTCGTAGAGTCCTGGTGTACCTTTGTATCGTTTACCGTTGATAAGAATCGTATCGTCCGTTTCGATTTCGAACGCTGAATCACCGATCATCCATTTTCCGTTTTCGTGTCTTACACCGTACGTATAGTCCATCAGACGATCGCGTTCGGACGAAACGATCATACGCATGTACTTGTTCGCTAACGATTCACTGTCGTATTTGTCCTGAAAATATCTACGCGCTTCACGTCTTCCTTGCGGTGTGTCTAGCATTTTTTCAATGTTGAGACTAGGATCACCCTCATCATCATCATCATCATCGCCCAATGTTTCGGCTATCACAGGCGTTTTCAGGACACGCGGTGGCTTCGTTCGGGAACGAGATGGTGTTCCGGCATCGATTTTACTAATTGCACCCGTCGGATCCTCTTCCTTCTCCTCTTCCTCATCCTCTTCACGTTTCATCTTTTTCACTCTTGTAGGCTTTTCATTAGTTGATTTACGTTTCTTTTCAAGCAACGCTTGCGAAATATTTTGTAACGGTTCTAGAATCGGTTTGTAACTTTTGGATAACGATGCTTCTTCTTCACGAATCCCGTGTTTTAACGCACGGTATTTCTTCCGTATGTCTTCACTGATCGTGTCGATATCACGTGCTAGTCGTTTCTTCTTGTCGTCCATCTCGATAAACGGCAGAACATCAACTAAATTCGTTGACAGCAGGTCATGTGTATTTAGCTGAACGTATGACTTTTTTTTTGTTTAATCGTTAGGCGCGACTACTATGAAACGGTCAAAACCGACTCTATACCTGCCGGTGTCGATAGAAGAATCCTTGTGCACAACGAGAAAGCTGTAACGATCTTTCCACGCTTCAGCGCACATGTTCTTAAACGTGTCATATTTCATGTCTGTGTTGACGTGATCGTTGTACGCATGTTTCAAGTTGCGATCGTCCTGTTTGAACAACACTATTAGATTGGCATTGTCACGAACCAACTGTTTTGGCACTTGACTGTGCGTCTGACAAAGGTAAAACGCGTCTACACCGCTGTGTCGTCCCATAGAGAAATACTTGCGTATGTTGTGTTGTCTTTCGCAAGACACGTCGTCGAACACCATAATAGAATTGGGATCGACCTCGTCGGGAGGCGGTACCTCTTCGTTATCGTTGTAGGCGTAATAACCCATTCCTTCGTCGGAAAGTCGTGTCATCAGGGTCTCCAGCATCTGATACTTGGGTTGAAATAGTGATTTAGAAAACACGTATAAGTTCGCGAATCTCAATCCGTTTACATCGAACAACAGGTTGAACATGACGTTTGTCTTTCCGCACGCGGAAGGTCTGCAGATGATCGAACGAACGGTATCGGGCAGAAGACGTCCGTGTTTACGTTTTTTTCTGCCACTCCCACCATCGTCGCACAATTTCGAATAGTCCACGTCCTGTATTTTTAGTCTGTGCGCTTGTTGCAATATTTTCATGTTGTTGTTCTATGCACAGTCTATTTAATAGTTGCACTATATCGTAGCAGTCGGTGGATATATAACTGCATACACATGTGTCCGGACCCGTTTCACAGTTCGGATCCGACCAGACACATTCTTTGTAGTGATCGAATCCGGTGCCGGTTGGTACTATTTCGCTGAGTCGGAACCTCGTCACGCGATTGGTAACCCGTTTCCAGTACTCGTACACTGTCAAGATCCTGCGCATGCGTTCAACGTTGATTGCGGTCGTGTTCACGGTGTACTCATCGTAACCAGGATGTGACACAATGTCTTTTACACTGTACACAGCGCGCATGTTGTCATCGTAACGCATCGAGGCATACTGGTTCTATTTCCTCGAGTCGAATCGTTGTTATACCAAGTTCTTCTTGTGTATCCACGAATCGTGTTTACCATCGAATCCTAACCATCTGACTTTCACACGATCGCCTTTACGTTTTACGATCTTTTCTACCAAGTACACGTCACCAACGTTCGATTTACTGATTTCGTGTTCATAAAAACCACCTTTCAACACTTCTCCTGTATGATCCTTTAGCGAATAAGTGACGGGTACGCTGCCGGTACGCACTGTGTGAACGAGGAATATCTCGTTTGTCCAATTTGGTGTGTATCCTTTAGCGAACGTCATTTTGTGTTTGCTTATACGCACACGATCGCCTACTTTGAACTTTGGTCGTTTATAATCGATGCTCCTCGCTGTGTTCACGCGAATCCGGCGTAACACTGTACGTTCGTTGGATTCGTTCACCTGTTGCGGTTTCATTCCAATCGTTCTGTGCACAGTGTTGTTATACGTGCTGACTAGTTCCGGTAACATATCCAACCAACGGTAATGACCTTGTTCGCTGAACGCGCGATACATGTGCGTTTTCAACGGACGGTTGAAGCGTTCCACAATGGAAGCCTTTTTCTCACTGTACGTGGAATAGAGTGTGACACCATATCTGCTCAGCAATTTTTCTACGGTACTGTTGTAGTACTCTTTCCCGTTGTCCGTCTGCAGATATTTCATTTTATTAGCACGCAGAATCGGTTCCAGAGCTCGTGCGACCTCTACACCCGTCTTCGTTTTCAATGGAACGGCTTACGCGTACTTGCTAAACGCGTTAATCATCGTCATAAGCTACTTGAATCCCTTGTTCGCCTTTGCGTGCGGTATCATCTCTACCAGGTCTGCTTGGTACAAGTCGTGAAGTCCCTTCAACTCGACCGCACGTTTCGGAAAATTCCTTCTTACCGGTCTGTGCAACTCCGTCGCGATAGTCTTGCGAACGCTCTGGTGTATATTCTTCACAGCTCGTTTCATTCTCGTGTCGTCGTGCGAACCGTGATTCACAATACGCTGGAATGTAGTAAACTGTCGGCTCGGTGCTGAAGGTAATTCTCATCGATGCCGTTCTGGCACGTCCACCTTCCATCACGCGACTGTCACACCGCCACCGCTCCACATCCGCTTATATCATCTCGACCGAACGGAAGAACATCGCTTTCTTTTCCGATTGCGCAAGTACGTTAAAACGTGAGCTAAACTGATTTTCATACGCCCATTACGCACGAGGCTCATACCGATGTAGTATCTCGGGAGCGCCTGTTGTTTCGAGTCCAACGCTCTTACAGTCTTAACAGAATTCATGTCTTTGAACATGACGCTACGTATAACGTTGTCGCGGTACTCGTGCATTTCCGCGACTATGACGTTATCGTTCTTAGGTAGCCACTCGCACATGTGTTTAGCTTTGATTAGGCGATTGGGCGTTGACTTCTCGATTCCGTATGCAGGTGTATCAGATACGAGTTCAGCAACCAAAATTCGTCCGCCATAGCGCCTGTGCAATGCTGCCACTGTTCGTACAAACGCCGGTCTTTCACCGTGCACCCTTGTTCGTGCGAATACCGCAGACCAAAGTATTCGCAATACTTGCGGAGTGTAGGCAATGCCTCCTTTAGAAAGGCTACCGAAAATAATCCCTGCGCCTTGTTGTTCACCAACGCGAACTGTTTCCCTCTCGCTAGTGTCGGTAACGAGGACGGTGGGCAGTGCACGTCAAAACTTACGTTGTAGCTAGGATCCAGTGCGCACTTTGGCACTGTCATCATCACGCTTCTGTATATTTCCATCGGTGTGCATATCGGAATAGTGCGCTCCGTAAGGACGATGCAACAAGAAGCGTGCGGTATCGAACTTCCGTAGGCGAGCATGTCCGTGTATACAGTCGTGTAGTTCATCTGCCCGTGTGAATCGTGTAAGCCGTGCACACGCTGAACAGCGTTATAGAGTTCAGGAATCGGACGGAAACGTGAAAGAAAATTCCATCCATGACGTACGGTACACTTGAACATATTCTTTTCGGAAACCACAAGTTCTATCGGTACGTTATTTTGTTCGCACTCTACGATAAATTGAAGCCATCGTGATTTGTTGTGTATACGATCGGATACTATCATCAACAGCACGATCGGCGGCAAATCACTGCGGTGTTTTTTTATGTGACGCCAACAACGTCCGTGATATTTGTTAACGCCGAATTTGTAACGTGTACAGTAGTTGCCACAAAATCGTCTTTTCTTCACAAAATACACGGAACATAAGTGGTACCGTATAGCGCTTCGTGAAGCTTTTGTTATTGTGAAATGTTTCCCATCATCATATCGACAGACGTCCATCGTCTCGATGATCTGCGATGTGAGTGATACGCTATTAATCGTGATCATGATATTTATAGTGTATACGCATATTGTTTGAGTAATTTTTTTTGTGTCTTCACTCACACTTTTGGAGTGACTACTGTCGTTCGGTAGTAGTAGTACTAACACCTAGTACTACTAGTACTACCCAAACGGGTATGTTTGTACATGATTTTATGTCGGCTCTGAAAAGAGCCATTTTTGCGTGCGTCGACTTCTACAAGTGTTCACGAACGAAATCGCATGCGGGCATTGACGCCTTATGGACTTGGGCGGGATCATCACCCACTGCCCAATCCATAATTCGTATTTTACACTTGCAGCATCTTACAACATCACCATCGTCTTCGTAAATAAACCCAGCTTTGGCTAGGTCAAAAATGTTTACGTTCGCATTCGAAAATTTATGAACGAAAAATTTAATGTTACCACGACGACTGATGTAAAAGCTTTGTAATCGGCTTGCAAAAGAATATGTGGACACATCCATATCTGAAGCAAGAATGTTGGTTTGTCGCGTTGCATTTCACCTCCTCAGCGATAGCTGCGCGCGCATCCGTAGTGGGGATGGCTGTCGTCAATTGGTCGGTATGAAATAAAGCACAGTAGTGGGAGCAGATAGCTGCGCACGCAGTTGGTAGTGGGGGATCGTCGGCGGTAATAGTTCGGTAGTGGGAGCGGATAGCTGCGCGCGCTACTGTCATAGATAGTATAAGTAGAGCGATGATCACTGCCAGCGTTCACCTCCGAGTCTCACGCAGTCTAACTTTCACGTGTCGCATATAAAATAGTGCTTATTTTCTAACTTCATATCAGTATTCAATTGTTCTTCAAGCGAGCAAGTAATTGTTAAAGTGTCGTGTTTTCATTGTTGTTGATAATGCAGTCATTTGCTGTTGATTGTAAACATTCGTTACGCGGCGCGTTGGTATTGCGCGTTTACACGCCTATCATGGATGACGAAGAATGCGTCAACGATGTCATAACCTTTTTTGATGAAATGCACGATACGTTACGTACGGACATTCTAAACGAACTGACACGTTTGCTTTCTATAAAGTGGCATATAACGGTTAAAGCGAGATTTGTCAAGTACATCGTAAACGCTGACACGGACCAGGACGAAGAAGTGACGACTGAAGCTTATTTTCACGGACGATGTCATAGAACACTAATCGCTGACCAAGATGTATTGCCCGATCGTTTAGAAGCTTCATACGAAAAGATCATTGAATCGATTTATAAATTCACACGCGAGGGTAGCGGTTGGGTGTTAGACCGCATAATCTCCTTAGAACTCGTTCTCTCACGATACCAACCGCTAACCGCCTCCAGTTTCATTCGTACACCCCCTGAATTGTCTCGTATTAAATCCATCATCAACGTGAACAATACAGGCGATCAAATGTGTTTCGTATGGTCAGTGTTGGCCGCTCTGTTTCCACAACAATCACACAACGATCGCGTATCCAAATACAAGCCGCATATCTGCAGTATCATTACTTCTGGTATAACTTATCCCACCCGTCTATCCGACATTGTGAAGTTCAAACGAGACAATCCTAACGTTTCTATAAATGTTTTCGGTTACGAAGAATATGAAATTTACCCTTTAAGAATAACTCCTTCCAGTGGCAGTCAACATCACGTTAATCTATTACTTCTTACCGCTGACGATCGAAAACATTACTGTTTAATAAAAAATACAAGTCGCTTATTCTCTTCACTAAGCAACCACAACGGCCGTTCTTTCTATTGCGATTACTGTCTGCATAGATTCTGCGAAGAACGACTCCTTACCGAACATATCCCCCACTGTTCACCATATGGCGAACAGAAAATTCGTTTACCCACGACAGTGGAGGAGGAGAATGTGATGTCTTTCAGAAATTATACATACTGCCATAAGGTCCCTTTTGCGATATACGCAGATTTTGAATCATTTATCGTCCCTTGCCATCGCTGCGACGCTCCTCCGCACACATCGTCCACCACAACGGAGTCGTTACATCTTCCTTCAGGTTTCTCCTACCTCATAGTCGACTACAAGCGTAACATTTTCAAACCCCAGGTCGTTTATCGCGGCGAGAACGTGGTAGACGTTTTTCTCAATAGACTGGTCGCTGAAGAGCGAGAACTTTTCAGAATCATCCGATCCGTTGTCCCTATGACTACGAGTGACCGTGATTTGTTATCTTTCGCAAATGCCCTCGTATGTCATCTCTGTGAAGAACCACTGACCGAAATCGACAAAGTGCGCAACCATTGTCATCTGACAGGACGATACCTAGGCGCAGCTCACAACATCTGTAACCTTAACTTCAAGACTCCACGACACATACCCGTCTTTTTCCACAACTTACGAGGTTACGATGCACATCACCTAGTACAAGGGTTGGGTAAATACGACGATGTCGCTTGTATCGCAACCACTAGCGAACGCTTCGTATCAGTCTCGTTGGGTCGTCTGCGTTTCGTAGACACGCTTCAATTTCTGAACACGTCCTTGGACACACTTGTTGGAAACGTGCACGCGAGCGGTGCGGATTTCGATTTAACGAAGCAATGTTCCGAAGAACACTTCGAGCTACTCTTACGTAAGGGCGTGTACCCTTACGATTACATGACAGGTAGCGAGAAATTCAACGAAACACGTCTGCCCGCACGCGAACACTTTTTCAACAGGTTGAGTGAATCGCCAGTATCTGACGAAGATTACGCTCACGCGCAGAATATATGGCGTACTTTTGGAATCAGTACACTGGGCGAATATCACGATCTGTATCTTAAAACAGACGTGCTGCTACTGGCCGACGTCTTCGAGGCGTTCCGTGAGATGGCCATGCGGTACTACCAGATCGATCCGGTTCATCTTTACTCGCTTCCTGGTGTCGTTTGGCATGCGATGTTAAAGATGACCGGTATGCGACTGGAGCTTTTGACGGATATAGATCAGCATCTCTTTATCGAATCGGCCGTTCGCGGTGGCGTTAGCATGGTACCCAACCGCCACGCCAAGGCCAACAACCCGCTAATTGTCGATCAGTACGATGCTTCAAAGCCGACCTCTTTCATATTGTACACGGACTGCAACAACCTTTACGGTGCAGCCATGTCACAACCGCTCCCTTACGCCGACTTCAGATCGTTAGATCGTAACGAGATCAACTCACTGGACGTGCGTACTCTGTGCGATGACGGTGACATGGGCTACATACTCGAGGTCGACTTACACTATCCACCCGAACTTCATGACCTCCATTCCGATTATCCACTGGCGCCCGTCCGTTCCTGTGTCCATCTTGACGTACTTTCACCGTACTCTCGACGACTCCACACACGACTGCACTATACAAAAGGGTATAGCGGATCGGAAACGCCTTCGTCGTCCGTTCCCAAGTTGCTGACGACTTTGGACGACAAGCAAAATTACGTTCTCCATTTTCGAAATTTAAAATTGTATCTGAGTCTCGGTTTAGAATTGAAAGCGATACATAGGGTGTTGAGTTTTAAACAGAGAGCGTGGATGAAACCGTTTATCGATTTCAACACGCAAAAGAGAGCAGCAGCCACCAACAGTTTTGAAAAGGATTTTTTTCAAACTGATGGCCAACGCCGTCTATGGCAAATCGCTGGAGAACGTGAGGAAACGAATAGACTTCCAACTAGTCTCTAACGAACAACGGCTGCAGAAAATTGTTTCCAATCCTCGGCTAAAGCGTATGATCCGCTACTCCGATAACTTGGTCGGACTGGCCTTACGAAAAAGGACGATATTCCTTTCCCGTCCGGTGTACGTCGGCTTCACAGTACTCGATGTCAGCAAATTGATAATGTACAATTTTCATTATCGGTACGCTGTCGCCGAGTACGGACAACGATTGACCTTACTAATGACTGACACAGGCAGTTTGCTTTACAGCATTCAGACTGACGATTTGTACTCGGATATGAAAGAGGATCTCCACCTTTTTGACACATCAGACTATCCCATGGATCATCCTTGTCATTGCGACGACAACAAAAAAGTCGTGGGGAAGTTCAAGGATGAGACCAATGGAAAACCCATCAGGGAATTTGTCGGACTCAGGGCGAAGTGTTACTCGCTCTTGTTGTCCGACCGCACCGACAAAAAGGTGGCGAAAGGTGTGCCAAGGACGGCAATAAAAAAAAGGTTACGACATCAATTGTACAGCGAGTGTCTTTTTGACAGTCGTACCGTATTCACCTCTGCTGACTGTATACGAAGCAATCATCATAAGCTGTACACGCAACGTATAACAAAACTTTCCCTGTCTCCTTATGATGATAAGAGGTAAGTACTGGACGATGGTGTAAGTACACTCGCGTACGGACATTACATGATAGGCGCAATAACCAACGACGCTGCTGGTCCTAAGGCAAAAAAGAGAAAGTACACGGTCCGATAACTAACGGTAAAGATGATGTTCAGCATTACACACGCACACACACACACACACACACACACACACACACACATTAACTTTATGTTCTTTACCTACTTATTTTACAACTTTTGATACGTTTTACAGAATGAACAACAAGAAAATAATAAAACATAGGCCAGCAGGGCAACGTCGAGTACGATGGTAAATATAACATTTTTTTTCTTTATTTATAATGCACAAACAGAATATTCCATTCGATTGACGTGTTTTTTTTTTATAGTTCACAACGGTTACGCCGTGCTTTGTTAGGACCCGGCTCGAGTCGGTAAGGCCGTTTTCATTAATAAACTCTTGTCCTACTGAGTTTACCTCCGGTGTTCAATTATATATTTTTTTTTCAGTTATACTGACGAGGCACCTGCCGCTGCTGATACTGATATGGATCCCCCCCCTATCTCCAGAACTCGATTCGAGTCGGTAAGACAATTGTCATTTTAATAAACTTTCGTACTTTTGTGTTTTTTACCTCTGGTGTTCAATTTATGTATTTTTTTCAGCGATGATGCTGCTGCTGCTGCTGCTGCTGCTGCAATTAGTCCCCAATCTCCGCAACCCGTCACGAGTCGGTAAGACATTTTTCATTAATAAACTCTTGTGCTCTTACGTTTTACTCCAGTGTTCATTTCATACATTTTTTTTTTTTAAGTGATGCTAACGCTCCAACTGGTGCTGTTGCTGCTGCTGCTGCTGCTGCAGTTCGTCCCCTATCTCCAAACAGCCTGCAACGTTTTAAACGTGCAATATTTCGACTACAATGTGGTGTGTTGCGGTAAGTCCGTTTTCATTAACAACAAAGTCTTATACTATTGCGTTTACCTCACGTGTTCAATTTATACTTTTTTTTCAGCGATGCTCTAGCTGCAGGAGTGGCGGTATTTCACCCTCGACCCGGTACGAGTCGGTACGTTTGTTTTTAATTAACATTCAATTGTTCTCTTGCGTTTAAATCTGGTATTAAAATTGTTCCTTTTTTGTTTCAGTAATGTCGAGTCCACAGAAGGTGAAATTATGGAGGACGATAAAAGTGATGTCGATACGGTGGAAATGAATAGAGATCACGACGATAATGATGATAGTGATAGTGATGATGACGATGTAGGAGTCATCGACATAAATATGTAAGTCATCTTCTTATGCGTACATACTGCTTTGTTTTATTTGCGATTATACATAATTTCTATGTTGTCTTTTTTTAGTGACATTCGCCCGATACCAGCGCCGTCACCACCACAACCACAACAACTTCCGGTTACACCACCACAATCACCACCACCGTCACCGCCACCGCCACCGCCACCACCACCACAGATGCAACCTCTACCACGACCACAGCCCATTTATCAGCAGCAGCCGCAACAATTTATGCGCAGAGATCCCCGTTTGTGGACCCCTCCGGAAGACGCGCTACCCGTCTTCTTTGAAGTGTTACACGCTACCGAACCGAGGACGCACGATGACCCAACAACATTGAGACTCCTTCTTAGAAGGAGTCTACCGACATGGTGTTGGCGTCGCGGAGAGCCCTGTCCTGTTCAAGGTATGATTCCAAACAATACCTGCAGTATATGCATAGAAACATACAATGACGGGCAGAGGCTCCTCGGTTTGGTATGTGGTCATACATACCATTACCGATGCGTCCTCAATTGGTTCCAGTCGGTAGCGATGGAGGGGACACCACCCGCATGCCCACAATGCAGGCAGTATATATTCGGAAAGCCGAATCGCACTTTTTATGGGCGCATGAATATTTAAGGTATATTACAGTGTTAATAAAGGTTTTAGTATTCCATCCTACTTGTAACAACCACATGTCACTAATACTGTTACTTTGTTTTTGTTACAGATGGAAATTAAATACCACCCGGATTGAGACTTTTGTAAAAATACCCGATTGTGACATGTATATTTTGTATATATTAGTTTTAAAATAAATTTGTATATATTTTTTTATCGTATAATATTTTTATGTTTATATATTTGTAAATATTAGTTGTAAAATAAACTTGTAGATATTTTTTTCTTTTATCTTTATATTTTGTGTATTTATAATAAACTTGTAGGCTACATATTTTTTCATTGTGTAAGTGTTTATTTTCAACTATCCTTTTCGCATACTACAATTTACTTAACACATAGACACACAGTTGTCAACAATGCAATCGTTCAGATAAGTGAATTGACGACTGCATATCATGTGTGTTTCTTACAAGTAGGGCACGACATAGCGAGCCGTAGACCAACAGGTTGGCGCGTTCAGATATTACATATCATGTGCGTTTCTTACAAGTGGGGCTCGACATAGCGAGCCGCAGACCAACAGGTTGCTGCGAACGTATTTACTTAACACATAGACACAACATCGACGATATCGGCACAATTTTGGCAGTGTAAATATATCCGATACCAGTACACTATAACACATGCACGAGTTGGCAACAATGGCGGCAGTGTAAATATATATTCAACCCGTACACTATAACACCGAGTTGACAACGTCGATTAAACCCAGCACAAGTTGGCAACACCGACGACGCCTTTCCAACATGGCCGAACTTCCGGAAAGACCCCTTACATATACATACCCATACACTATAACACATGCACGAATCGGCAACCTGGCGGTACCTTAACCACAACACACATGCACAACCCGACAACCTCGCCGATTTTCCAACATGGCCGCCGCCGACGACGAACCCCACCACGACGGACGGTCATGAAGCCACGACCTGGCCGCCGCCAGGCCGCCGGCCAACGGCGAACGGCGAACAAAGCCACGCCTCCGCCAATCAACGCACACATAACCCCACTTTAGGCGGCGACGACGACAACATGGCCGACAGACTACTACCGCATGGTTACCCCACCACCACAATTTTTGAATTTCCCGCCGTGTGACGTAACTTCCGGGGTAGAACTCTCAGTTTCCCTCTACTAATATGAAGTCTCGGCTGTTTATGTTATTATATGCTTTGTATATTTCGAACTCATCTCAGTGATGATGATTACCGTGAGGAGTTGAATACCATTAAACATATAGCTTCAGCTAATGGTTACCAAAACACGTTGATTGATAATCTCATCAAGAAACATAAAATTCGAAAATCCAAGCCCCCAATAGACAAGGATACAAAAATTACATTTATTTCTACCGCATACACAAACATAATGCCAAAGATTCTAACCTCCACATTTAATAAATTGAATATACTGCTACCTTGAAAACAAACAATGGTCTATTAAAAATACTACGTCATAGAAAACCCATACCTTAAGAAAAGAAATCCGGTATATATAAATTTTCATGTAACGACTGCAACAGTTTTACATTAGTCAAACGGGGAGAGGTTTCCTCAAACGATTTAATGAGCACACACCAAAACGTCACCTAAATAATCTCACTTTGTTAATTAATATCAAGTCCAACTTTGCCCGCCACTTAATCTTACACAATCATAATTATACTGATTTTAATTCTAATTTAATACCCCTACATGTGTGCAACAAAGGCCGTTACATATATGCAATAGAAGAGTCCGAAATATACAAAGCATATAATAACATAAACAGCCGAGACTTCATATGGAATGACCACTTAAATTTTAAATCCAACCCGCTATATGATACAGCTTTGAACCTGCTTAGGCGTAATCACTCAGATAATAGTTCAGTGTCCGATCGGCTTCGTCGTGGTGCGCACCATTTAGGAAGCAAGAGAATTACATGGTGGACCTTTATGTTTAACATGTGTTTTTAACGTTTAACGACCTTAATAGAGCGATTTTATCTGATGATGGAACAGATGTTCCGAAACGCGTCATTTTAATCGACGAACGAAGTCACACAACGGATATAAGGTGATTTATTTATAATAATTTACTATTAATACGGTGGTTAACAATAATAACATTTTATTTAAACAAAAAAACATAGGGAGGACACGACGCTTGGTTAACTGACCAGGGCGGCCATCTTGTTTGACAATTATTTGCCAGTGCAGGCAAAGTCGTCGTTGACGCAGTTAGTAAAACATATCATTCATACTTGTTAACACTAATAATTAAGATTTCTTATTTTAAGGTATTTGTAATGTGTTGTACACCTTTTTAAAAACATTTCTGACTTCTTAACTGGCCTAAAGAACCCAAACCCTGAGATTATTAAATTTACATTATAATTATTTTCAATTCGTATAAGGTTGGAATCGATACGAACTTGTCAAGGTCGATCCAAGACCGTACCATTTACTTGTGTTTAACCAAATAAGCTGAAAAAATAAAAAAAAAAACAATAATTACCAGTAACTGAATTATCATTTCATACGTGCAAATAGGATAAAATTTTGTTCACAGGTATTAGTGGGAGCGGGCAGGTATGTAGGCGAATATAGCCTCGCCGACGACTAGAAATAAATTAACCTGCAACTGCCAAAATACGGTTAGAGCTGATCGCCGTGTTAACCAGAAGTGCGGGAAAATTCAAAAAGCACTAGCCGACAAATACAATCTCTCTCATCCTACCACTACATCACGCTATATTACAAAGTCACACTACCAACGTGTGACTTATTAAAACACATTAAACAACGTTATATCAATACAGTTATATTAAAACACACAGCGTAAACACGATTTAATTATATAGTGGCGCATACAACGGTGGGGCTTAAGAGAGGGCGACTTACGACAAAAGTCCGAACGACAAGTGCAGATGAGATGATGGACCATGGATAAAAACTAAATAACACACACTCTCGAAAAGAAGGGACTGATTTTCTGTGTACCGATAAAGCGAACCATTTGAAATGAAGAAGAAATAATAATGATAGTTAAGAAAAAATAACTAAAACCGAAGAAAAGCTAATAATGAACAAAAGGGGAATATAAACGGAAAAATAAGAAGGAAAAGCATTGAACTAACAATTAATTAAGACAAAATATTATTAGGAAAAATATAACAAGGGATTCATTAGAAGGAGAACAGGGTAAAACGGAAAGAAACTGAGATATAGAGAACGTCAAAGTAAACATTACAAGGGGTGCTGACAAAAGTCTTGATCAAAACGGGAACGAATACTTCCCTAATAAACGACATATCAGAATAAAACGGAGAGAATGCGCACGCCATTCATGAACCAAATACAATTATAGGAGCCACAGGTAAATAATATAAAACCGTAAAGCAGCAAATAAACCTGAATGTTACGAGAGAAGGAATAGGAATCCTATGGTGTTATTAGTAACCCAAGGGTTACTCTTTAAGGTATAAATAGAGTGTTGTATGCTACGGCGCCACTCTACGTCTATGAATGATCCGCTGAGCTACTAGGAAGCACAAGTGCCCCTCAGGAAAGGAGTTCATACTAAGTTAGGGAAAATGTTAGTGTACCCATAGGAAACAAACAAAACCGTAACAGAACAAGAATTATGACAGGAAAGACTGCAGGAAATCAAGGCATTCCAAGGAAATGATATACAGAGATCATGAGTGTGGCACAAAAGGAGAGGTTAGTGAACAATTACAATAACTACCGAATCGTATACTCTAAATCACCGAATAAAGCGAAGAATTTAAGTAATATCTGGTTGAACAGTTGTTGAAGAAGGCTGTAAGAAAGTAAATATAAAGGAGGAACAGTTAAGGGAACAGCTTATTTTTCCCAAACCCCAGTTTTGTAAAAATAACCATGGCTTGGAGGGGGAGCGTATGTAATGTGACATAACAAGAGCCCCAAATAAATTACAAAATAATCCAAATGATAAAAAGTCAGAATAACTGGACTCAAATATTTAACCATGTAAAATAAAAGTACAACACAAAAGTGTAATAAATAGAAACCATGTACTGTAGATAATAAGACAGAAATTGTGAAAGGTGTATAAGAAAAAAGTGAAAAAAAGTGGAAAACGAGGATGATCATTAATCACACAGATAAGACTGTGGAGATACTTACAGAGTGACACTACAAACGTGTGACTTATTAAAACACATTAAACAACGTTATTTCAATACAGATATATTAAAACACACAGCATAAACACGATTTAATTATAGAGTGGCGCATACAACGGTGGGGCTTAAGAGAGGGCGACTTACGACAACATAAACCCTGTGAGAGAAGAATAATTAATTATATGTGTGGGACCATCATGGAAACTCTAAAATCGACGAGGAAAGAAACACACTTGAAGTTCTACAAAGTGATGGCCCTCCCCACGCTTATCTACGAGTCTGAGATTTGGACTTTAACGAAGACCCAGGCTAGTCGTTTCTAAGCAGCCGAAATGAGATTTCTCAGGCACGTGGCAAGATATACTCTTCAAGATCGCAATTTAAATGTCGATGCATAGCAAGAACTGAATATTATAAATATACTTGATAGGATTGCCAAATATCGGTTAAAAATTTTGGAACACCTTAAAAGTATGGATGACTTCCGTACATACAAACAACTGTGGAATTGTAAGCTAAAATGGAGGGGGAGGTGTGGGAGCACTGAAGTGACTAGCTATCTGAGTGGGACCGAAACAAACTATTTTCAGTTTAATCCTTGCTAAAGACGATGAGGATTACGAGTTTTGGTCTTTATTGTTGCACCTTGCTTTAAGTATAGCTTGGCGATGTAGGCTACCAATAGCTGGTAGTTTCTTTAATAAAAATATCACCCTACCTTTGTTAGCGTAGTATTATTAAATCAATCATCTTGGGGGTAACAAACCGTCTTTTGATAGCTTTTAAAGGCGTTTCAGGACTGCCACAGGATCAAAAGTTTTTAAAACATCAACACCATCCTGAGGTTTCCGTTAAAGAAATCCTGTGAGTTCTAACGGGGCTTTTAAGTGTTTGCCACGACAGATCTAAAAGTCTATAATCTCTTGCCACTCGACCTTTTTCTGAGGACGATAGAGGGAAAAATGTGTAGATCCCATAAATATGTAAGGAAATCTGTGAACAAAGCTTCTCAATACTATTCTTGTCACAGAACGTGGGAAACTCATACTCTTATTATATAAACTTACAAGCATTTAATACATGTATGTAAAGGGTTCACTTAGAGTCGATTAATACACCATGAGGGAAGGCGATAGAACGTCTGGTACAAAATATAATTGTAAACATTTCTATTGAATGAATATAAATATTATTTATAATACTACTTTTGATTTTGAACTTGTGTGATTCCTAAGAATGTATTTACAATTATGTGTCTTACTATTGACCGTTTGACGCAAATTACATTGAACAAACGTCTGTTACCTTGGTATGAGACTATAATGTTTAACGTTTTCTACTGTAGTTTAGACGAGGAGATTGGCGTATACAGTTACAGAGTATTCTTAACCTGCACCTTTTGTAGCTTTTCTTTTCTCATTATTTCACCCCGCTCACTGTTGTTTACTCACTACCTTGAACTTACTACTTTAAAGAATTCGATGCTGCATTTATTTTATGTTCCAGTGAATCTCTATTAGTCTGCTTTGGAAAAATGTTTCAACTGTTGTTTACATCAGACGTTAAACTAAAGATAATATTTATCTGGTGGATGTATAAAGCAGAATGGATGCATGAAAGTTGAATGCAGAAGAGGTAACAAAATTTAATTAAGAATAACGTATATAATACAGTTTCCAATGCATGGGTGTATTTATTAGTCTTGCGTACACTATTAAGATCTGGAACTTGCCAGTTGCGTGAAAGTCGTATTTACTAACACACGTAGATCCCTCTCTTATAAGAAGCTATTTACGTTGCAGAACATTAAAAGGATTAAACGTATGAACAACGCAAGGCGAGGGCTGATGGGAACATCGCTGTCAGATAATGGAGAATAGGAGACAGCCTACCCTGATTCCATTTACAATCCACTCAATCTTCCAACGTTTAATAATGTATAATCCTCGCATTCTCCGTAATCGAAACAACATTAAGTTGTATAGAAAGCCTCAACTACATTCTGTAGCCTGCCTCAACATTATCTGAGTATTAATACAACTACCGTATAAAAAGTCCACAGTAAGTTCAAGATTGATCACATTAAGTGGCTGCCACTATTAACAGAAATTTATAAAAAGTAAGCAAGAGTACTTAATAACGGAAAACAAACATATGTACTAACTACAATAAACACCGCAATTATGAAATGTGTTATTCGTGAAGTACTGGTAAAAATTACGATAATAAATATCTAACAGCATATTTTACTTACAGCATAATAAAATAATATTAGTACGCCTATATTTAAAAATTTTCTTTAAAAATGTCACATGCCTGTGTTTATGTATTTTTAATTCGTCTTGTTTGAGTTGTCGTTTTTTATTTAATGACTAGTACTACAAAGTTTTAACAAATTTTATATTCTTGTAAAGGGCTGGTTTTTACTGGTTCTTGCACAAAATCTCGCTGATGTCCAGCTACAAACTTTATTGCATCCGGGGTTGTTACGTTGAATTTCTAAATACGATTTATGATTTCTGAATATCGATTTTTGACTATAAAATTGCTATACAAACTACTGCAAGAATACTTACAGGTTCCATAGTGTATGGAACGTGTGGAAGACGAAAATATCGTGAAACTAATACAGAAAAACATCATGAATTATTATGGCAATGAAAGTTACTATAAAATCAGCATTAAGCCCACTAGCGCTATTACCTTCATGTTTTAGTTTTATTTAGGGTTAGGCAACCGTGGGGCTGTATAATTCCAGAAAGAAAAAATATAGGCCTACTTGCGTAGGCGTGTAAAAAGTGAAAAAAAATTAATTTTTGATGACAATGTAATTTTTGTACTCAGGTGACAAAATATATTATTAAATAATAAATGCATTTTGGTAAGAGGTTATTTTCAAAGAAATAATACATAATTTCTTTTCTCTTGAGAAATTCAAAATTTTACTGAGGAAAGTAACATTACATAATTGACATCCTGAAAGACGCAGGTAAATAGTTGTCTCGTGATGCTGTATTTCAATTAAACACTTACACATCTGTGAGCATAATTTATTAAATTAAATTATTTCTTCTCTGCGGGGATATTATTGATAACTATATGAAGCAAATGGTAGGATGATTTAAGTGACAATAATAAACAGGTGAATAGACAGACATGAGGCCTGAGTCACAAGGAACAGGAATATTAACCATTGTATATTTTTATCTCTACTTTTATGGCATGAGTTCTAAATGTATACTAATACTGTTAGTAGTGTAGATCCAGTTAATGATTTTCGTACTATAAATTCTTCTGTTTTAAAACGTTTTTTAATAGTACCTGTTTCAGAGTTTCTTGGCGATTACCGTAAACAATTACTTTTAACAGTTACATTTTGGAATGATTTTACTGTGAACAAGGTACAATCCAAAATTTTAAACATTTTGTTTAATATTACAAATCACAATTACTGGCGAAAGTATCTTAGGTATAGTATGTGTTGCAAAATTCCAGTATTGTATTTGAAAGTTCATGAAAAACATTTTCTTCTTATGAAATTTCATGATCATTACTAGAACCTCAAGGTCGAATTAAAATATATAACAGTAATTGTTATACGATCGCATAACTGCATATTACAAATTGTTTTAATTGTGTGAATATATTCATATTTAAAAATCTACACGTATCTTTGATGATTAAAACTAGCCTTTCCATCCAGCGCTACGTCAAAAATTGTTAGATATTTTTCTTTCAGTTTTAGTATATAATACGCAGTTACAGCGTCAAAACGCGTTCTCCGCGAAGAGTTTGGATAAAAAAGGTAGGTTTATTTTACAATTCATTATCTAGCAAGAGATTGTAACGTCTAATGTGTATTCATAGACTTCATTATATGTCTCCATGTTATATTTCCATCAAATAAGTAGTTAAAAATTTGAATTTGAGTTTCTCATAACTGTATCCTTTTCGTTGATAAAATATTTTCCAAATACGCGAAGTATTTTATACCACGTGCTATTGTTATTTTAGTCATATTTGAACGTGTAAACATTATCAGTCGTCTTATACAGTGACGTAAACTTTGTTTCAACCTGTTTCTTAAGCACATTAACTTTTAAGACATATAAAAATAAAAATAATTGCCAAGAAGGAAGAAATTCTTAGAAAATACGTATAGGCAGTTCATAAAATTAGTTTACAAATTTCTATAATTGCAGTTTCATCTTAATTGGTTTATACACAAAAACAATTTACCGCTGGATAACCATATATTAGAGGAGGAAAATAGTATACAATGGCAACATACAATGCAAGAATACATCATTTTAAGAAAGTGAACAAGGGAATAGAAGTAAGTAAAAAAATACAAAGATTCTCTTAACTTAAATTGAGGAAAATTTCAATTGACACTTTATGCAAGAAGAGAACATTAAATATAATGAGATGATGAGGCGTCTTGACACGATGTACTTATGTATATAGAACACTAAAATCAGAGGCGCGCTAGTAGTGTCCGGCGCCTGTGTGCAGAACTTTTGTTAGTGCCCCTATACTACCTCACCCCCAAAATAAAAATAATCTCCTTTTAAAAACGTGTCAGTCAGTACAAATGAAATACGAAATATATTAATTATAAGTTTATTAAACAAAGAAAGAGGAATTACAAACAATGTATAATAAGCAATAAATAGTATATAAAAACAAAAACATTAAACATAATTTTGGAAGAATAGAAAGTAATTTATGTTATTTGTCAAGAAAATTATTTGCCAGTACAAAACTAACGATAAACAATTACTGACCTCGTATGCACAATGCTAGCCCTCTTAGTTACAGCCATAGGCATACGAAACCGTTCTGAGAACTTTACCAGTTTAAAATGACGTGAGACTTAACACGTCAGGAGCACCATACAGTCATACAAATGTGACTAGAACACTCGTCCAGAGCAACGAAAATGTTAATAAGACTAGCTTAATGAATTTTTTTTTTTAAATATTTCCTCCTCGTTAGAAATTTTTGGCGCCTGTGTGCGCCGCACACTTTGTACACTGTGTCGGCGCGCCACTGACTAAAGTAAACTTTTGTTTATGAGTTTCTAAGAGAATTTTACTTAACCACATAATACAGAATAAAATGTAAGAAAGGCAATGAAATAATTGATAAGTTTGAACAATAGTATTCACGCTGGTGGATACAAAAATTTTATATGATAAAACGGGATAACAAATTGGAAGACTGTTAAAAAGAATAAACATAAAACAGGTTGTAAGAAGAATCTGTTAAATTGTGTTTTGGTATTTAAAATTAAAGAAATTTTGGCATATTCATAAGTCCTTTTATTGTAAACTTGCCAACTTATGTATTACTTTTTCTGTATCACAGTGTTGAAGGTACATTTTAAACTAACTTATCCATCTGTTTATGTGATTTTACCAGTTTGATAATAATATAGTTTCACACTCATAAGCGCTACAGTTTAAATATGCTATAAGTTGTATACAGTACCTAAGCATAGATTTGTATCTAGGTTGTACATGTGGACAACATTAGATGACTCGATAACATACTTATCTCAGAACCAATATTAAATTGTATGTTATTCTAATAAAAATCTACCTGTTTACATGTGTTTCTAACACTACCAGACAAAAATCTCCTCCCAAATATGATTTACAACAGTAGTAGTTATAAGTAACTGGGCTTAAGCATTTTTCCAAGAGGAAACAGGCTTTACAATATGTGTTTCTGTTCGGTTTGGAGTTCACTAAATACTTATGTGAACACAAGTAACTGTGTAATGGCAATAACAATGGATATCGACTGGAGTCGTCTAGAGATACCTTTAATGAGGTACGAGGCGTTGGCTGAGAATAATGTGCGCAAGTTAATGTTAAAATAGTAAATGACTTCTTAATATCGCAAGACAAATTAAAGGAGTAATAAAACTAAATGTTTGGATCATGTAGGTGACACGAAAATAAAAATGGCTCATTCAAGGATAGTAGGTTTGACAAACCACAATAGTACGACTCTTAGAATGCCGGACACTAGGCCTACAGTTGTATTTTTTTATGGTAAGTTACTTGGTAAAATATTTATGCGTGCACATGTGAGTCTATAATTTAATTTGTATGTAATGTTTGTATATGTATGTGTGTAAGTGTGTATGCGCGCGCGTTACACAAAATAACATGTGTAAAAGTGTGATATCAAGTTTATTTATATATTACTAAAAAGGAAGGATTCTTAGACGCCCGATAGGCTATACATATGGCTCCAAATTAAGTGCGTAGAATTTTTAAATTGGAATGTCCTTTCAGAGTGCTTACGCTTGACAACTGCTTTACTTTTCAGGGTGATTATTAAACATTAATTTCCTTTTATTCATTTGTTTTTTTTATTCGTAATTGTAAATTGTTTCTGTATTCAATTCTTCCCTCCCTTCCCCTTTCGTAAAATGGTATATATCAAAGGGACGATAACATACTTTATTGTTAGACTAATACATTACACGTGACCTTAACACGATCTTTACAATACCTACCTTATAAATCAGTTTCAGATTTAAGTAGATTTATCTGAATAGTAAATAAAATTAAAATAATTAAATATATAATTAAATAGTAATATAAAAAAATAATATAATATAAAAAATAAAAATATAATTAAATTAAATAAAATTGAACAATGGTAAATAACACAAACTTACCCAACAAAACAATGTTTTACTCCATATTTTTACATATTAAATCCATTCCCTTTTTACATTACCGTGTGTTTTGCTGTTTCTGTTATTCGTATTTTAATGTCATTGTATAAAATTTTATAAAAATAACGATAAGCAAACAACGAAAAATTATTCTCCAGAAACATTTCTTTAAGAAGTACGGTTAACATGAAAGTTACAAACAATGTTCGTACGAGATGAATTGTAGTTTCTTTCTTTCAGTTTCTTTTTATTCAGTAACAATACTTTCATAGAGGATTTACATATAAGAACAACTAAAGAATAATACTTACCTGTGCATCGTATAAATTTTAACTGTTTGTATAAATGAAAGCTTGAAATTGTTAAAATCTAGTTAGAACTATTAGTATTATATTCCAATTTTTAAAATTATACAGGCACAAAGGTTTTTATAGTCTGCCTTTACAGTCTCCACTTTATGAATAAGTAAGCGTGGTACTTGAATAATTGCAAAGTAAACTCAGAAGTTTTAAATCGATGAGTCCCATGAACTTTCCACCAAGTTCTCTGTTATCACACTTGAACGGTCATTACGCTCGTCATTCGTGATTTATTGGATCGACACCAACGTCAAACTTTACTGTCACTCATAAATGTGGGGAAAAAATCTTACAAAGTATTCTGCTAGTTTCTGCCTCAGTATTGTTTTGCAAGCTGTAACCGAACAGAACAAAACTCATAGCTGACCGAGTTACCACGGATCTTACTATAAGTCACTCGCATTCAACATAAAACACATTGATATTACACTACGGTGCACGCGCATTGTCACCTTTCTGCAACTTTACTATGAGTAATAATAAAAGGACCACTTTTCTATGAATGTTCCTCAAATACTGTAGCAGAATAAAAGTATTCACTTCAAACATAACCATACCTAATTTTTTAAGTATAGATTGCATAAGAAATGAATCTTTTGTTGGTGCATATAGATCAGTACAATTGATACTGAAGGTAAAATATAAAGGTTTAATTTTGTATATGTAAGAAAATAGTTTTTAGTAGTAAAAATGTAAAGTAGAATTTTATATTTGTTGTATCTTAATGCTTATGGGTGTAGGTAATAAAAACGGGGGTGCCAATAATATGTAACTATGAGATTTACTGACAGCTTTGATTGTGATTAAAAAGACAACTGTTACAAGATTTATTTTAAAATTGTATTCATTTGGTATGTAAAATCAACACTCGTGGTAGGAGCATTACTTAGTTTTACAGTGCCTTACACATATAGCATTACAGGGTGTATACTACGTTTCTAAACGTTCTGTTGGTTTTATTGCATATTTAGTGTAAGACGTCATCGGTAAAATATGCCTCATATAAAGTCTATAAAACTTAGTAGTAACAAAAGTAATTATGTCACTTAAAAAGGTTTTAGTTACGATCTAAAAGACAAAGGACGAAGTAAATTTGAGCGGTTCCGAGAATAGGGTGCGATTAGCATTTAATATACAAAGAGGAAAGGATATATACAAAGCCACCACATCATACTGCCTACGCCCTTATATTGAATTTCAATCTACTTTACGTCGACCTATCAATTTGTATGTAAACAACAATTCTGGCATGAACGCTCATAAAGCCAAAAATGATCAATGTTTTGTTTTCACCCAGTCAGAATTAAGTAAACAGACCCCTGAAATACATTAATCTATTAATACTGAAACTCGTAACTGGTAGACAAGTAATATTCACATTACATATATTAGTTGGAAAAAGAACACAGCCCACTCTTTGTGGCTAAATCCGCTGTTTCAGCTGTTAGAAACCATTAATCGTATTCACTGCTAGATACTTTATTGATGACTACAGAAATATGGTATTGGATTATTCATAAGATTAGTCCTCCAGTAAGTTCATAAGTTGTAATAAATCTTTTCTGATTTTTTCTGCAGTGTTTTCAACTTTAATTTAAAAAACAGGATTATTTAGAGATTTTGCGACTAACCTAAAGAGTATAATTATTTTCCCACTATGAGTCTTATACCAAACATTTATACTATTTCGGGTGAGTCCGTTTCCATTAATAAAGTTATATTTTCGTGACACGGTAACAGCTTACATGTTTACTTTAAGTAACTGGTTAGATACAAAAATTTCTTGAATGTGTTGAATGTTATAAATCACTGTGAATATTAACCGTTGGTTGTGCTTACTATATAATTTAATTATTTTTCGGACGGACAGTTCATTTTACGGTGTCGTAGTTTTGAGGATGGAATATTCAATTTGCTTGATTTCCATTTATTTCTCTTCTTGCACAAATCAGCCGTCTCAAGAATAATCTATATTTTACCCAATACTGAATTATATTCCAAAGTTGTACTCCCGTGGTGTAGCCAGGAAACAGCCTCAATCTTGCTGTTAACTCGCCTCAATTATTTGTTACGTAAGTAGTGCGTAAGGCGTTAGTGGTGTGTAATCGACTCTGCCCTTCTAAAGCTGTCTTCAGTCGCTTGAAGTCATTAGTAAGAACAAGATTTGGATGTAGTTGCGCGCGCGCGTATTTTGTGTGTGTGTGGGGGGGGCAAGCGGGGGGAAGTTTTCTAAGCGCAAGAAACAAAGAGCGGGCTACTTCTGTAATGTTTGCTTTAAAAAAAATATTTTCTTAGTGTTTCAATAGCATACTTTTGTTTCAACCTTGACGTTTTTAATAGCCACAAAATATTTTGTTTCAAATATTACAATAGTTGGTAATATTGTATAAGAAGGCTTAACAGATTAATGAAATAAAAGATTTATTACAATATAAATTAAACAAGTGTTATGAAATTTTGTAAAATGATTTAATTACTGAATTCTTGCAGGAACTGTTTCAATGAATAAGACGAAGGCCTCTACGAAAAGTTAAATGGTGAATACGATGTGATTGTTACTGAACTTTTGAAATTAAAGAGAGTAACGCCATGGAGACACGACATATATTAGGTTAGATGGCTGAGAAGGTGCGAAGTACGGAGGGAAAAACGTTTAATAACACTGTCAGATATGATCTTAATCTTGAGAAATGGTACTAAAAGAGTGTAGTTTGAATTCGTAAGAATAACAGATAAATTGGGAGATAACTATAAAATACCGATTTGAGACAATGCCAAAACAGTTACAGAAAGTTTATGTTTTCGTGCTGCGTGTATGCGATTTTTATCAAGTGAAATTTATTTGCCGTTTAAAGTGGCTGCATAGTGAAGTAATGTAGAGTTGTTTACTGTTTTTGTGTGTGCAAGGAACAGTAAAAATTCACCACGTAATTAGATTTTATAATTTACTTTGTTTTTTAAATTTATAAAATGATACTACAAATATGGTAACACACTTACTTTTATTTATGTATTGATTTTAAATAAATGTTTGTATTTTCGGCTTAGTTTCTTTCCGGATGTGACTGCGTTCTTCCTCCCTAATTCTTTTTTTTTTGTTCTGACGTCCATTTTTATCCTTTCCTTACAAGTGTGTGCTGTGTCCGTTTAGAATGTTAGTCTACTCTCTACGAAAAATATTAATAGCTTATAACCGAATCATAACCAAATTAGATAGAAACATTGTACTGCTACCAGAATTAACAATAGAACATTCAAATCCAAACCATTGCGTCTAATAACGTTAAATAATATTCTATATGCAACCAGTTTTAAGAAAGCTGTCAACTTAGAATAGTAGATAGAAACAGACTGAACGCAGTCACGTCCGGATAACTAGTAATAGGTCAACCTAGGGCTTTGGAAAGCTACTATGTCACACACACGCACTTGGACATATGTATATAAAAATACTAATAATTGTAGCTGGCTTCAAAAAATTATAAGGCTTGAATTGTTAGGAACATTTTAGATGTACACGATGCACATGTAATATACTTCATTTCCTCTTATATAAAGCCACTATGGAAGTAATTTTGCTGAGTAAAAAGTTTCAGTAAATGATTCATACGAATCTTGTTTGACACTTTTATCTACACAGTTTTACGTACTTCTTGAAGAATTGATCTGAGGGAATAACTAAAATATTATGTTCATTGCTTGCCTATATTAAACTTTTCATGTAATTGTATACGACGACTTTAAAATACATTAATAAAGCAAAATCGTATAACAAGGGAGGATTTCGTACCTAAATAATGTGAAAAAAAGTGTGGTTCTGTAGTGCACAATCCACATTCTGTCCTCGTTTTTGCATAAATCTTCATCACCTACCGTTTCAAATTATGGTAATGTTTTGGAGTTCTGAATTTGTTGTTTTAATATTTCTTATACCATACTGCTCTCCATAAAAAATTAAAGAAGAAGATTGATCTAATTTATTTAAAATCAATTGTTAATTATTGTTGTGAAGCCTATTGCTGTTATCATTAAGACTTCCATGGGACTAATAGAACCTTCTACCATCTAGTTTTGGCCAATAATGGGTTGTGTTGTCTACAAGTGTGACACCAGCTTGAAGGAGATATGATAGTGTCTACAAACTTGTGGTATATAGTTTTCTGTAAATTAATGTAAATATATAATTTAATGCAAGTAGGAATTGTGTAAATAGCTGAAATACATTTTGTTATGTTTGTATTATTAACACTGAATTATCAAAAACCAATTTCACAACTTTGCTGGAAAAAAGCTTATGATTTTAAGTGCAAAATAAGAGAGCAAAACAAACTTTAAACTTCTAAAGTATGTTGCAGTACTTGTGCAAGGAATTCATCAATTTCCCTTCAACGTACACGAGTATCAGTGCCATTTCCTGTGCCTATGCTATAGATAGAACGGAAGACCGTTTTAGAGACTATTACTTTGGCATTACTAAGGCAGAAGGTTGCTCTGTTAAATAAATGTTGTATCTGTAATTTAACCATAATTAGTTCCTTTATACTAATCTAAAAACGTATGTCGATATATACATAAAGGTTTCAAAGTAAAACATGGATTCTCTTTATTCCAAAGACAATTCTACGAGATAGAGTTATTCTGATTGCATTCAGCACTCAAAATTTAATAAAAATCAACTGATTCCGTCGAAAGGGCAGAGAGTCCGTTCAAATTTTTGCGCAGTGTAATCAGGCAGTAGAAACATAAGATCGCGGACAAAAGAGGTGAAACGGAATATAGAATTTAACGAGACATTAAGGAGAGAATACAATATGGTCGGCGTTCAGGTTTTGCGACAACACTTGACAATCTGTAAAACATTGTGAAAGATATGCTTTAAATTTTGGTTTGTGTTTTGTAGTCTTTGTTACTTTAAGTGTTCATTTAAGATGGTTTCTATATCTTTCTAAACAGATATCTGTGGGAGTTAATTCGCACAAACACGCTCTAACTCACCTAAGAAAAATAATTATTTTTAACTAAGTAGTTAATTAAATGAATTAATATTGGAAAATTAAATATGTTTACATCGACTAAATAATTGGCTACATATTGTACAAATATACAAAAGGGAAAACATTAAAATTCAATATTTGCATTATCAATAAGCAATTATAGGCCTAATGTCAAAACTATTAAAAACTTCTAATTTTTTATTGGCTACCTTAGTTATGTAAGATAACACTAGTTGTTATTCTTACAAATAAATGTAAATACTTAAAGCAGTTTAGAAAACATAACAAACTTAGAATAACGCTTTCTATAATTATTATTGATAAATATGTTGTAATAGCGATAAATAGAAATTTGACCACAAATAAGTAAACCAATAAGCAAAAATGATTCATATTTTATAGGTATATCAACTTATATAATTATAACACAATTGTGTATACGTAAATAAAAAGACTTACTTAGATTATAAATGAAAATTATTATAGTCTACGTGGTACATTGTCAAACAAGGTAATATATTTAATCTCTTTAAGGCTTGTAAAATTTAATTCAAAATGAGTTTATAATAATTTTGCACATAATTGATAAACACAAGTGTCACTTACAAAATCGTTTTGGCCCCATTCACCTGCGTTAAAAATGATGCATACCATAGCACTTCATAGGACTGATGCTTCGTCCCTTTTGTTAATAATTTATAGCCTAAGCACCAAACTGTGCGAATCACAATAAAAAGACGCCACCACTTTTTCAACCGAAGGAACAGTTTTTGCCTTCTTTAGAGCCTTTCGCCCGTTTTCACCTATCTGCCACCCTTCCACCGACACAACGGTTTCCTGTGCTGTTTTGGCTTTAAGTGTATTGGTGAATCCTTGTATTTTTAACACTGATAAATGATCGCAGAAGCACGGTTAGAATGAGTCTGTTCAAGCACTTTTGGGAAACATCCATTCGAATTTATTCCTAATTGCTGAAAGCTTTTCCGTATGTACAATCTGTTGAGATGTCGGCAAATTTAGCAAGCTCACTTAATTTCAGGGGTCGATCATACATTGTGTAGAGTAATACCTTCGTCTCACATCTGATTTATATCCTTGCTTACAGTATAAGCGCCCGCGCGCGCGTGTGTGTGTGTGTAGTGAACAATTGTTCTAAATAACAAAAGGATTTTGATGGACTTGACAAATTTCTATTGGTTGCATCTTAAATTTTAACGTGGCACTGTGAAGCATGCTTGTTTCGCGTTTTGGGGCGACCTGAAGGTTAATCTTCACTATAAAAGAACGAGCACGTCTGAACTCAGCAGATTATTTTTTTACTATTGTAAACGATCCCGAAAGTTATCCAAAGTTGAATCAAAAACGTTTTTTAAATTTCGTTGACGTTAAATATTTCATAACGAAGTATTCTACGTATCAGAGCGAAACATTCGATTTTATACATTTTTAACACCAAACTTGTTTCTAACACAACAATCAAAGTAATAAATACAGCTGTTCTAAACGTAGCTTACGCTATCTTACGGAACATACTTACGAACAAACACAGCCGTTTGATACTCCTAGCGCTATCTCTGGTTCAGGCCAAAAACTTTCCGAACTACCCTTAGAAGTATATAGCTGAATAATTATGTATCATAAAATAAAATAAGAAAAGATATAAAGCTAAGTAAATCTAAAGTCCAGCTTTTGTATGGCCACAATTATAGAAACTTCAAACGATACAGTGTAGTAAAGTGAACTGACGCAAGAACATGTACAGAACTTTGTAAACTCGTACTGTATGACAGACACAACTACGAGCAACAACTTATACGTGGTATTTTATAAAACTGAAGCTAAGTGTATCGGTAAAGAGCTGAAGTCATAAAAATAATTCACTTTAGTTTATATTGATTGCTTACTCAAGTTCTCGCCATAGGATTATTCATTGGATTTCTGAAATCCAGCAAATTAGATTCATCTCTCTCTTACAGCTGCGACAAATGAAATACACTCCTGAAGAGTTAACCCTCACTCTAAACAGTATAGATGTATTTGCACAAACGTGTGATCAGGATTGATTACAAAACGATTCTTTCTTAATTTGATGCCAGGCGTCTACATGGTGTTACAAGCCAATTAGGCCTTGTAAATATAAAACTACATAAAGTTGGATTCACAAAATTGTTCCTTATTTTCTCTTACTTCTATTTGCTTTGTCTTTTCGCCCAAATTTCTACTTTTGCGTTACGTTTGTTTCTTTTGCTACGTTCTGTCTTTTTAAATTTTACGTTTACATGATATGTTTCCCTAGTTTCTGCAGTTTCCTCGATTACTTATGTTTTGTCGTGGCACACTATTAATACTCATAAGTTAGTTAGGAATTTTGTTTCCTCCTATACATTAACCGTAATAATTACGTTTTATTTTATTCACATTTCATCTACTATAAACTATATTCATTAATTACTATAGCTCACGCGCGTGCGCGTAAGTGTGTTTGTGAACAGAAGGGAGCATGAAAGAAAGATGATTGTACTAAGAGAGAAAGCGTAATAAGAAGATATGCTAACGGACGGATTTGTTGATAAGGCGTAATCATGGAAACTTCAGAATCCCAGAGAGTAGTAACGGACAGTATGGAGAGCAGAGTTCACGAGGTATCTTTTAGTGGACAGAATTATAATTGTTGATGTTGTATACATTAACTGTGTGTAATTGTTATTTGCCACGGCAAACGAAACAATTAAAATTAACAACAACAACACAGGAAACGTACGAAATTTATGTAAGAAAACAATTTTGTTGGCCACACTTACCAAATCGAAGTAAAGAAGGCTAGTTACCCGAAGTATATACAGGCTAGTCACAAAATATACAATTCTGTTGACGTTAAGGGCATTAAAAAGAAACTAGAAGTTTGGCGATAAAAAGTTGAAACATAATCAATAAAACACACAGAAAAGCCAATAAATTACTAAATATGGTTTTTGTGGTCCTAGAACCATAAGAAAATAATAAAGAATTATAGAAGATAAAAGGTTAATAAAACAAATTGTATAATATTAAGACCCTTAAATTCGTTTTAAAGATGTGTGAAATGTGAAGTGCAGCGTGTGAGTGATGTGTGTGTGTGTGTGTGTGTGTGTGTGTGTGTTTGTGTGTGTGTGTGAAGTAAAGGAAGTCCCTAACTAACAAGAGGAAGCTGGACGTATTAGAAGAACAAAAGAAAATTTGATTGTTTACATCTTAAGAAAACTGTTCAGAGAAATTCATGGAAGAAGAATGATTGTAGAAAGAGAGTAAGAGGAAAAAGAAGATATGCTGACAGACGGATTTGATGATGGGGCGAAGTCATAGAGACTTTAGAAGCTCAGACAGACGGCACGAATAGCACAGTTCAGGTGAACCCTGCCTTCGGACGGTATAATCATTGTTGACGTTTCACATGCACGAGTATAAAAGTTGACTTAAGTTAATCATGTTTTATCCAATACCTGATAAACATGTTACGTGCTTTAGCAACCATGGTTTTTCTTTCTGCGACGTCATCAGTGTGGGGCAAAAGTGTACAGTTGTGTCAGCAGTGTTCCCAAATCCTGAAACATCTTGTGCTACTTCAGTTCGTGAGTTAACAATCTAGTGTGTAAGTCTGGTGTATTTATAAAGAATATTAGTAACGTAAAGTCTAAAATTATTAAAATTAAATGGGCAATAAATTGACATGTTGGAAAGGGTTTTGTTTTCAAGAAGACGATTAGGGCGTAGCCATTGAGACTGTTTGTTTATAATGAACAAACCAGCAATTTCAACTGTTGTAGTGATTATCAACTGTAAACAAAGAATGCATTAAAACAGCAATAATCATATCAACAACAAATTTTGTCTTAACAATTATCGTCTTATGTAAGCATAAAAGTATAGCATTTATTAATAAATATATTAATTATATAAAACGTTGTAATCTATACAGAGTAAAAATCTAATGTCTGTTACATTTCACACAAAATTTCACAAACCTCCACTTGCTTACAAAACCTGTGTGTAGGCCTAAAACTTACTAAATTGCAAAAGTTTATTGTACCTTAGTTTTAAGGTATCAGTAATAAAGGCAACTACTATAAACTATGACCACTATATAATGGTAAACGTCTTTTCATACATGATTATTTGTAATTTGTAACGTACAATGTATACATCAGATACTGTGCCTCTAAAGCTTAAAGAAACACGGGCAAAAGAAACAAGTGTATCATTAGATACAAAAGACTGTGTCCGTTACAATTTTTCGACATTTATTGTATTTCCAATGGAATCCGTTTTATACTATGCACGTTGCTGTAGAAAGAGAGAAAATGATTTATTTTGCTTATGCCTTTTTTATATGTGTTTTACTTGGTTGTTTGTCGAGTAAACTTGAATGTATTCAACAAACTAATGCTGAACTGTAATATTAACTCTGTTTTCACATCGTGTGTGAAACTTAAAATCTTCTGCGGTGAGAGGGTTACGACCTCAACAGTCTATCCTCCCGCTGTAGTATTATTGTCGCAGCATAAACCAGAATGTACACGCACTTACACTGTCTAGTCTTTAAGCGAGTTACTCACTGGTTTATAAAACATTTCATAAGTATATTTCTTACACAGGCCCTTCTAGTTGCCTTTACTAGGGTAATATTAAAACAACCACAGTTCTTTTTACTAGTCAACAGAGATAAATTTTATAAAGTCAGAAATGGATACACATTGTAAGAGGACAATAATTAATACAAAAAGGCGAAGAAAATACAATGAATACAGCGAAAACAAAAAATACAAGAGCACTACATAGTATAAACAAAATACCGACTCCCTCAGATTGAACGTTAATGTATTGTCGAAAGCCCTATCTTAATTTATATTAACGAGTCGTGACGAAATCATGGTAAGTTAATAATACACAGCATCGTCATTGTCACGGTCAAAAACAATTAAATACTTATTTGACGTGTTTTTTCTTAAACCATTTTGACACTAATACTTTAGTATTGTATCAAAAACCCAAGTTTTTACACTTCTTATTTTTTTCCATAAGAATCTAAATGCAATCAGAATGATCACTGTTGCACACCACTATATAAAAATTATTCCGATTAGCGCTTTCAAGCTTCACAGCCCATCGTCAGATCGAAATAGACAGGAAATATGTAAAAACAAACCCTTCACCCCTCTCCCCCTCCCGGCTCACACACAACAAGCTATAAATTAATGACCCTTCCTCACCCCCTAAACCCTGTCCCACCATCTGTACAGTTACATATTTTTCTAGCAAATTCCTTGTGTTTCAGTGTTGTGTGTGTGTGTGTGTGTGTGTCTCTGTCTGTCTGTGTGTGTGTGTGTGTGTGTGTGTGTGTGTGTGTGTGTGTGTGTGTGTGTGTGTGTGTGTGTGTGTGTGTGTGTGTGTGTGCATCCTTTTGAAGAATAAGAAATTGTAAAAGTAGTAAATAACACAGTTGAAAGGAAGCTTAGAGAGGAGTTAGAAATATTGAAAGAAAGAGAAAAAGGGTTAGACAATTTAATTAATATTAAAATTAAATTTGATAATGAAGAAATATTTTATAATATGATTAAGAAGTAAATGAGAGAGGACAGATAGATAAGATTAAGAATTATA